>OX465574.1:13725377-14339148 GCA_950022955.1 Xestia ashworthii
ATTTATGTGTTCGACTGAAAGACTTGTATCTATGGTCATGAATAAAGATTATTAAAAAAAAAAATTTTTTTTTGACTTTGACACTAGTAACGTAGTCGGGTCAACGCCATCTACAAAGTTCTTGGAAACTATTTTTTTTTTAATTCTTAAAATGAAAACCTCTCATTGAATGTGGCCAGAGCATAAAAAAAGACCATAAAGTATTAAAAGACCAATAGTAAAATAAGTTTATAACGTTACCTGGTACGACCTAGTTATTTCAGCCAGTACCTAATAAATAACTTAATAACAGAAAAATAACAAAAACCCAAATTTTGATTAAACAATATATTAAAAAAGACTTTTCTTTCGTTAACTTTTTTACAAAAATTCACGTTACATTTTTAATTTTATACTTTAACATTTTTTACGTGTTTTTCGTCCAAACCACGTCACTTGGGACCAGAATTATATATAAACAATACCATTAAAACAATAATGACTGTGAAAACTGTGGATGCAAAAAAAAATCCGAGCCACAATATCGTCCGTGTTTTTTCAGCACTCGTAAAGCCTGTATAATATTGTGGCTTGTACATTGGTGGGCATTCTGGAAAAAACAAATTCGGTATTTTTTTTTATTTAAGACATTAAAAAAATGTAGTCATTTTGAACAAGATCTTCGAATCAACGACTTTTTGTAGCGATTCAAGCTCAAAGGGCATAGTGTTGCGATGCTGTCTCTGGCTGTGTATCTCCACCTACGTGACTACTATTTTTTTTATTACGCCAATTTTTGTAAACGTGATCAGCACTTTGACACCGCGTTCAGATTGTTGCCAGCGTTAACATTACTTATTCGCGCGCCTTTGAACCGGTTTACAAAGAGCAGTTCATTTCAATTTACCGGTTAAACAAGTGAATTGTTCTTACCCAAACGATAGACGTTATCGGTTCCATAAGCACAAACGATTTTGACAACCAATAGGAAATTCGTGAATATTTTCGTCTTTATTTTTAACACTTCCAACCAGATAAAGTGACATTAAATAATATGAAAAAAATGTTTTGCCCTGAGGACGTCAAATACAACCAAAACCAAATGACATCGTGACACCCAGCCCGTGCGAGTGAGAGTGGCGAGGGCCGGGTCGCCGGGGACCCTGTCAAACTTGATATTAACCGGTTAAAGTTGACTATCAAAACCAAAATTCACGAAAAAACGGTTTTCGCATAAACCAAAATAACTGGTAAAGTGTAACGATTAACTTAAATCGATTTCAGTTTGTGGTCAATGGCCGTAACCGGTTAAGAATTACAACCGGTTTCCGAGCCCTGCATTCGGTAGCAATGATGCCACAAATGGCCGAATACTGAAACGCCACTCAAATATTTAAGGGTTGCTTAAACGTTTAAGCAGTTCTTAAACTTTAAAACCTGGCCAAACGTTACTTTTAAGGGGATGCTTAAGGTACTCGTAGCTCGTGAAATTCAAATTTTCTTACGTTTTTCACGGTCAAAGTCCTTCTTTGACTCCTATGAACTTGGAGAGTTATATTGATGATTTTGATGATTATAATTCTGTAGCTTATTACGTCTTACAGTCGCGGCCGATATGTTTATCAACATAAAACTTAGCACTGCCCTGGAAATTGCAAAAAACGTAAGAAAATTTGAATTTCGCGGGCCTCCCTGACGCATTCACCTTAAGTAAATTTATGTGTAAATTTCATTCAGCCGTTAGGCCCACGACCTACAATGCACTACCGCCGCCGTATCGTTGCGATTCTATGGCATTTTAACTAATTTAAACTTTTTATTTTTGTCTGTATTTTATCAGCACATGGTGTCCCTTAACACGTTCTATAACGAGAGTCATGACGTTGACCGCCATTGCCGCGATTCAACCTAATCGCGGCAATGGCGGTCATCTGGCAATTTCTTTTTTCATGTTTTTTTTCCTGGGTTCCTTTATAGATACTGAACCTACTCAACTTACCCTTAAGGTGAAAGCGTCAGGGTGGCCCGCGAAATTCAAATTTTCTAACGTATTTTGCAATTTGCAGGGCAGTGCTAAGTTATATGTTAGAGAAAAACAGGCAAGAAACTCCATGGACACTATCTCTCATCATCATTTTGTAACCGAGTAACCAAGTTCATAAGAGTCATGAACTTGGAGGGTAACCAAGTAACCAAGATTTCGAGGAACGAATCTTTCACGGTCAAAGTCGTTCCTCGACTTTTATGATATTTTCATCAACATACAACTTAGCAATGCCCTGCAAATAGCAAAATACGTTAGAAAATTTGCGGGGCTAACTTGGAGCCTCAGCCTTGAGTTATGGCACAAGACTACTTTAACACCCTGTATACGTGACCAAAACGACTCAAATATGTGATAAAATGGTAGGAGAAATAATTTCTCCTATGCCTATTATGCTCTTGCGGCCAACAGGATAAATTAATACGATTCCTAAAATGAGACATACAGCCTTAGGTTGCATACACATTGACATACAGTGAAACCGAAGCGTCTCCAACGCGATTTTGCAAGGTACAAAGTGCAGTCTTTCTTACCTCAGTGCAACAGTCTGATGCTTCGGAAATCTGTCATGTCCGGAGATAGATCAGATGCTGGATTGGCGTTTTTTCCAAGACATCATAACGTTAATGGGCATAACGACAGTACATTATAAAACATATGACATACGGGTATTTATCTAGAATTTACATTTAATTTAATCCCGACGTTTCGACCGGACCTCACTCATTTTCATAAATGTTAATTAGGGCCGGTTCACACTAGGACAGCACACTACACTAACAGTGTCCGTATATTAAGGCGATTTCACTTGACGAGTACACTTAGTGATCACTGGATTCCACGCTGAAGAGAGTTTGAAGCCGCATAAAATTATACCGCGGCGTGACGTATTGAGAATTTTAAAAGAGTCGTATCGTCGTCAATTTTGATTAACGTATCAAAACAAAAAATACGGGTCAAAATCTTTTTGGTAATCTAACCGACGGAATAATTAGTTTTTTTTTGTTGTCTACCCTATTCACTACTTTTGTAGACCCGGGGATAGAACTCAGATCCTCAAGGCCAACGGCAAATGCTCCAAAAAATATAAGTAAGTAATTCCATTTTTGACGCTTCGACTTTGCTCAAAATGTGAATGGAACCTTACAGCCCCTGAACGCAGTTTCGTTGTGCTGATCGCGATCAATTTTATTGGCTTTTTATTCTTTCTAGATTTTGTAAATAAAACAGACTTGTTACGCACGAAGCGAGTCTAACTCTAAGCTTGACACATTTAGTGACAGTTTTTTTGGAGCGCGAATGTGACAGGCATAATAGTAAATACTTGATGTTCCTTCCAAAGGTACACAATAATAATTCCCGAACCTCAATCATTTTACAGCCATGTAGCATTGTCAATATAAACTATATACTTAAAGGGCTTTTCAACACACGCCTGTATACATTGTTCGAATGTTAAAAATTACGCACCATACAACGGAACGTGCGGTAAAATAGGTACTCTCACCTAAGTACCTATTTTACCGCACTCCCCCTTGTATAGCACCGTGCGTATTCTTTACGGTTTTTTTTTTAATAAAAAAAAAAAGTATTCCACCAAAGAGTTTTCACATTACGAAAATAAATAGGCTGACTGATCCAACCTCCTTGGAAGTGCTTTTGCTCAATACGTTTGTCTCAATTTAATACAAAAGAGTAAGTGAGACGAAAGATGTAGTTCTAATTATCACCACGTGCATGTGGCGCCATTTGCAAATTCGCGCCATTTTCAAAGAAAAGTCAAAGATTGTTGTGACTATCCATGGTTGCGACATTCCGACTGATTAACAAAATAATAATATGAGTTCAAGCGGGGAATCAGATGTGAATATGGAATCTACTCCAACTGATATTTTGAATGAGGCGCAAATTGCAGAAAACAGTTTCTTGCCACCAAAATCGCGAGAGCGCTATTTAAAGATTTACAAAAATTTTATAACGTGGTTAATATAATTAATATTTTTCTCGCAAATGTGTTGAAAAACGTTGTATGACACACGTGCAGAAATTGGTTTTTACAAACTCGTGACTATGGAAAGCCCTCGACTTCGTCTCGGGCTTCCATTCGTCTACTCGTTTGTAAAAACCAACTTACCGCACTAGTATCATAAATAACTATTGTTTATCAGTCGGAAAGTCACAACAATCGTTGACGTTTCTATGAAAATGGCGCGAATATGCCAATGGCGTCACATGCACGTGGTGAAAATTAGAACTACATCTTTCGTCTCACTTACTCTTTTGTATTAAAGTGAGACAAACGTATTGAGCAAAAGCACTTCCAAGGAGGTTCGATCAGTCAGATTATTTAATCTCGTAATGTGAAACTCCTTGGTGGAATTATTATTGTTTTTTTGGAAATTATAAAAAAACCGTAAAGAATACGCACGATGCTATACAAGGGGGAGTGCGGTAAAATAGGTACTTAGGTGAGAGACTCTATGGGTGAGAGTTCCTATTTAACCGCACGGTCCGTTGTATGGTGCGTAATTTTTAACTTTCGAACAATGTATACAGGCTTCGTAAATGCACTTTTTGAGCAAGTGTGTTGAAAATAACTATTTCAGAATTGAAAAACACAATAAAAAAACGATTCGCTCAAGGTCGTTGGCGTGAAGTGGCCCCTTAAAAAAATTGGCTTGCCGTGTCCCTTTGGGCGACACTACCGTTACTGTTTCGTGAGTTCGTATGTAAAAGGGAATTTTCTTATGTCTATTTGTAGAGGCCCCGCTCACGGGCGTCCATGTCACCTACCTTATACTTTTCCGTTTGGACTTATGTGCTTATTAGAACGATACAGCTCCCGTCTGCTATTTTCCCGTCGTGCATGAAACACTTTGTCGCATCACCAATTTATCTCGTCTGGTCGACGTCCGTAACTCCGTATGTGACTACAGAGATCCAGCAGAATATCAGCGTCAGGTGCACGCCTGACACATGCTGAGCTGGACTCCCATTACAACGCAACGTTGAGACGCACACCGCACCTTGCATACCTACTTGTTATTTTATTTTTATTTGAAGTACCTATGTCAAGGTGTTACTATAGGTACTTATTTCGTAAATATGTTTTTCTTTTTGTATATTGGCACCTTGTTTTTATATGTGAACTGTCTCATTTAATTGTACTTGTGTGCAGTTGTGCTATGTCTTTTGTGTGCACTAAATAAATTATGTATCTATATCTATCTGTATAGGTATCTATTTTGAATACGTTTCGAGACAAAAAAAAACTCGCAAAGTGCAGTCAAATTGGCTTAATCCCCGTTCACTGTGAATAAGAAGACGTTCATACAAATCCACGTCAAAACAAAATGGCGGCGTCACTTTGACATATTTGAAAGTCAGATTAAATAATCATTTATTTCAGTACTAGCGGCCCGTCCGGCGTCCGTTCGCCCGGGTGATATTTAATTTTGTTTCTAGTTATAAAATATACAGGATTATTTGTAAAACACCGACAACCTCTCAAGACTATGTTACTAACATCTTATTCAACAAATGTTCTATGACTTTTAAAAATTCATCATATTTTAGTTCATCAGATTTTCATACAAAAATAAAAATATTTAAATTGAACGCTCCCTTTGCTATTGTACTATCGCTATCTTTTGCTTCGCATAGACTTCGTAACATTTAGAGTGAAATGAAAATCTGATAATTTAAAAATAATGATTTTTTATAATTTATAGAACAAAAGTTGTTGACTATGATATTAGTAACATAGTCGTGAGAGGTTGTCGGTGTTGACATAGTCGTGAGAGGTTGTCGGTGTTAACATAGTCGTGAGAGGTTGTCGGTGTTGACATAGTCGTGAGAGGTTGTCGGTGTTGACATAGTCGTGAGAGGTTGTCGGTGTTGACATAGTCGTGAGAGGTTGTCGGTGTTAACATAGTCGTGAGAGGTTGTCGGTGTTAACATAGTCGTGAGAGGTTGTCGGTGTTGACATAGTCGTGAGAGGTTGTCGGTGTTGACATAGTCGTGAGAGGTTGTCGGTGTTAACATAGTCGTGAGAGGTTGTCGGTGTTAACATAGTCGTGAGCGGTTGTCGGTGTTTTACAAATATCTGTTTCGCCTGTGACAGTCACAAATAAAGTGGCTTTTTATTACTTAGTAAAAGAATATTAAAAATCGGTTCAGTGTATCCAGAGGTGACTTTACCTCTTCACAATTTAAGTATAGATTACTTAAAATAAAAATCTCAAAATCAAATTCAACGATATATTCCCAACTTACAAAAAACAACGACATTTTAACTTACATCACAGAAACGCTACACTTTTAAACTCTATACTTTGACCGTTCATTCGTACGCTAACATTTCGTTTGGTACAATATTAACAAATTAAGTACCATAAAAGAAAAAGTACTATAAATATTGCTCCACAAAGGATAAAAAAGTATTTTCTGTCACAGGATGTTGTATAATTGAACGCGTACACTGCAAAAGAAAGAATCCGCTTTAAATATAGTCCCATAATTATAATGAGTGATTTTCTTTTTCAACTCTTCCCTAGTCGCTCGATAGATTGCGCTGATCTCGGTGCGTTACCTACTGCAAGGAACAGAACTTCACAAAATTTCACTTGTACCTAATGGTTATATTCGGAAGCTTATGCAAACGAAAGTGTCAGTCAACTCGTATGTGACGTGTGTTTTTTCAAACGTTTTGGCTTTGGCACCTAGTAACATAGTCAGATCAACGCCATCTATCGAGTTCTTGGAAACAATTTTTTTTTTAATTCTCAAAAAGATAACCTCTATTTAGGGGGGAACTTATTGCCTTCAACCTACTATGTTAGAGCGAGGCCATCCATACAAAACTCGATCAGCTGTTCGGGCATATGTATGGAGTTGTTTTTTTTTGTCTGTGTGTGGCCACCACGTGACCCCCGACGCCCGGTGCGTCTCCCGCGGCGCCGGCGGCTGCGAGAGGGAGAGAACCTCTCGCGTTCCGCCACCTCCTTCGCTAGCATGACTTCTTCGCAGAAGGAGGTGACGGATTCCCATTCCGTCTCGCTCCCGACCATGGACTGAACCAGGGCCGGCGAAAGGTCGCCGCCGCCGATCGCCACTACGAGGACACGGCAGTGCTCCGCCCACGCGGGGCAAACCTCCACCGTGTGCTCCACCGTGTCTTCCGGTCGATCCTCGCAGTGGAAACACCCGGGCGTTTCCTCTCGCCCGATTCGATGCAGGAACCTCCCGAAACAGCAGTGTTCGGTGAGGACCTGCGTGAGGCGGAAGATGAGGACACCGTGGCGTCTCTGAAGCCGCTCCTCAAAGATGGGACTAATCGCTACTATCGTGGCGACAGTCGCTCTCTCCATAATTATCTAGTACAAATACCTATGTTTTATTGACCTTATAAAAATAAATGGTAGCACTTCGGTTTCATAAATAAAACTTTTTCTCTATAGGAAACCTCAACTGTCCCACTTAAGGGACTACAATTGTACATGGAACTTTTGCCACGGGTTCATAAAATCGAAACGAACGCCACCATTTTGTTTTGCTCTAACTGTATCCACAGATAATAATTTTAGTACCTATCACAAACGGTACTCATCATCTGTCTGCCTTTTTCCAACTATGTTAGGGTCGACTTTTATATGGAGAGACTGCCTATCTGACCTCCAAAACCCAGTTATTACTGAGTAATACGACTAAGACTAGACTTTCGGGCCACCGACTACGTAACAGCAGCTCTCAAAGATGAACAGTCGACACCCTCAAAGGCACTATTACTGTACGATTTAAAATTGACTTTCCAAATTGTATCTTAGGAGATTATTTTTAAATAAACGCGAAAGTTCATGAGGATGTTTGTTACTGTTTCACCACGCAAAAACTACAGAACGGATTTGGATGAAATTTTGCACACAGTTAATATAATAACAGTTAAGATACTTTTTATCCCGGGACTACATCGGGCGAAGACACGAGTTATTTTCTAACATAACTTGACAAAAACCCAAAATTAAATTCAACGATATATTCTCAAACATTTTTACATTATATTTTACTGGATAAAAAGATTACATTTTTAACTGTGTACGACTACAAATACATTTTTTTTTATATCAAATCAAGTTATTGAAAATCATCAGATTTCTTTGAATATAATACCATCAGAACGAGGGCTATTAATAAAGAAGTGAATATAATGAAAAAACAAAATGACAGTAAGGCTTTTCTCGTTTCGCCGGAAGAATCGACTCGTCTGAATTCACACCCCCCTGAAACCAAAAGAATTCGTTTTAAAAAGTTTTTATTTTTAACCTACAATCATCCCTTACCGATGGCTAAATAATAACAGACGCTTGAGCCGATCTTAAGGTTAAGCCGTGCTTGCCTAGGTTGATCTGTGGATGGGTGAGCACCCTAACATAACGAGTTTCCTCCGTGCCTCGGAGAGCACGTTAAGCTGTTGGTCCCGGCTGTCATTTGTTCATCTTTTACAGTCGATACCAGTAGTAGTCAGTGGCCCAAAAAGTCTGAGTATTATCGTATTACCCAGTAGTATTAACTGGGTTGTGGAGGTCAGATAAGCAGTCGCTCCATGTAAAATACTGGTACCCAGCTGCATCTGGTTAGACTGGAAGCCGACCCCAACATAGTTGAGAGAAGGCAGGCAGATGATGATGATGATCCCTAGCCGATTGAGCTGAAATTTTGCACATATAGACGTTAAACTTGGACGACAATGCATGGATTAGCTAACAAACGTCATTTTAAATCCAATATGGCGGACATCCAAAGATAGCGGACTGGTGAATACAAATGCACCCCTATGTTATGGGTATCAATTGGCAGCGACCTGTCGCGTCCGGCCCTGGTTCAATCCATGGTCCGGAGCGAGACGGAATGGGAAACCAACCAAAGAGTCAACTCCTTCTGCGAAACAGTCATGCTAGCGAAGGAGGTGGCGGTGGTGGAGGTGGCGGATTTTATTGTATGTATGTAGTTTTTAAGTTTAATTAATTTAGGACGTAATGTAAATGCACATACGTGAGTATATCCTCTTTTGCAAAATTTCGCTTTCAAAATTAGGTTTGCTGTAAGAAAACCCAACTCTGGGTTAAGCTCGCCTTTGTACATAAGCTATATTATTGCAATTAATATGTGTATTTGTTGTTTTGTGTGCAATAAAGAATATATTGTTGTTGTTGTTATATTGTGGCGGAACGCGAGAGGGAGAGAACCTCTCGCTCCAGCCGCCGCGCGAGACGCACCGGGCGTCGTGGGCCACGTGATGGCCACCGGCCAGCGTAGGCGCTAGCCTGGGGGCGTTGAGCTATGGGCTAGCTCACTATACGTCCGTCTTATGACGACAGGCCGTGTCGACGGCGCGTTTGTGTTCCACGAGCGCCTCAAAGAGATGTCAGCAAAATGAAAGGGCCCGCAAGGGCCCAAGCCTGCCGAGGCTGCGGGACTGTTCGAAGGAGATACCGTGGCCCCGGACAAAAAGGGCGAGGAAGGAACATGGATGGGTTTTAGTAAGTAAAAGCCTCAGAGTCAAAAAAAGGGGTATCAATTACGCCTGTACGCCAGGCATCGCAGGCTCCGCATCCGCCCGCCGGATGCGGCAGCCATTGAGGCGGAGCTGTACGAGGGATACAGAGCGGCAAAGACCGCCCTCCGGGAGGCGGTCCTGCGGGCCAGGGCACTGGCCCGCTTGGAGATGCTGGAGACTCTCGACAGAGATCCGTGGGGGCGCCCTTACAAGATGGTGCGGAATAAACTCCGCACCTGGGCCCCCCCGCTGACGCAGAGTCTCCGGCCTGACCTCGTGGAGGACGTGGTGAGCGCTCTGTTCCCCTCGCGGGGGGAACATCCACCCCCGCCTATGGCTCCGCCACCTGCGGTGCTGGAAGAGGACCCAAGCGACGACGACGACACTCCGGAAGTGACTGGGGTAGACCTGAGAGTGGCGGTAGGGAGGCTCAAGGCCAAAAACACCGCCCCGGGACCCGATGGCTTGTCTGGCAAAGCCTGGGTCCTGGCCTCGGATGCGGAGGCTCTCGGGCCCCGACTGAAAGGGCTCTTAAGCGCATGCTTGGAGAGAGGCCAGTTCCCGCTTCGTTGGAAGACGGGGAAACTGGTCCTCATCCAGAAGCCGGGGCGCCCTGCGGACTCTCCGTCCGCATTTCGCGGCCCATTGTGCTGCTCGACGAGGTGGGCAAGCTCTTTGAGAGAGTGATTGCAAACCGCCTCGCCGAGCACCTTGATGAGATGGGGCCGAATCTTGCGGAGAATCAGTTTGGTTTCCGCAAGGGGCGCTCCACAGTGGACGCCATCATGCGCGTGAGAGCCCTCACGACGGGGGATGCGATATCCCGGGGCGGAGTCGTCTTGGCGGTGTCTCTCGACATCGCCAACGCCTTCAACTCCCTGCCCTGGAGCTGCATCAGGGAGGCACTCCGGTATCACCGGGTGCCGACCTACCTCCGTCGTGTGGTCGGGGATTACCTGACGGACAGGGCCGTCATCTACCCCAGTCGCTGCGGAGATTGGAACCGGCGAGAGATGTCGTGCGGTGTCCCACAGGGATCGGTTCTGGGACCGCCCCTGTGGAACATTGGTTACGACTGGGTGCTGCGCGCCGACCTCCCTAGTGGTGTCAGCGTCGTTTGCTACGCAGACGACACCCTGGTGCTGGCACAGGGGAGGTTGCACGAGGCGGCGGCCGACAATATGACACGCGGGGTTGCGATAGTCGTAGAGAGGATCCGGCAACTGGGTCTCGAGGTGGCACTGCACAAGTCCGAGGCCATGTGCTTTCATGGGCCTCGGAATGCGCCACCGTTGAGATCCACGACGACACGATAGGAGGGGTATCCATCGGCGTCGAGTCGACGTTGAAGTACCTAGGACTCGTCCTCGACAGCCGGTGGAACTTCGTGGAGCACTTCTGACGTTTGGCCCCCAGGCTGGAACGGACCGGGGCTGCCTTCAGGCGGCTCCTGCCCAACCTTGGGGGGCCAAACGCCTCCTGCCGCAAGCTCTATGCGGGGGTCGTGCGGTCCATGACCCTCTACGGGGCCCCAGTGTGGGCGCGTTCCTTGTAGCGGCGTGCCGCTCATTATCTGAACGCGCCCCAAAAAGTGGTGGCCGTAAGGATGGTCCGTGGGTACCGCACGATCTCCCGCGAGGCGGCGGGCCTGCTTGCCGGATTGCCGCCATGGGATCTGGAGCCGATAGTCCTCGCGCGCCTACACGAATGGCGCGCGGAGGTACTACGCCGGGGGGAAACTCCGCTGCCATGGCAAATTGCCGCTCAGCGGACTGACCTCCGGCGCGATCTCATGGCGACATGGAGAGAGCGACTGTCGCAACCCCGTGCAGGGCACGCCGCGATTGTGGCAGTAAGTCCCCTCTTTGAGGAGTGGTTAGAGAGGTGCCACGGCGTCCTCACCTTCCGCCTGACGCAGGTCCTCACCGGACACGGATGTTTCGGGAGGTACCTGCACCGAATCGGGCGGGGGGAAACGCCCGGGTGTCTCCACTGCGAGGATCGACCGGAGGACACGGTGGAGCACACGGTGGAGGTCTGCCCTGCGTGGGCGGAGCACCGCCGTGTCCTCGTAGCGGCGATCGGCGGCGGCGACCTCTCGCGTCCGGCCCTGGTTCAATCCATGGTCCGGAGCGAGACGGAATGGGAAGCCGTTACCTCCTTCTGCGAAGCAGTCATGCTAGCGAAGGAGGTGGCGGAACGAGAGAGGGAGAGAGCCTCTCTTCCCGGCCGCCGCGGGAGACGCACCGGGCGTCGGGGGCCACGTGGTGGCTACCGGCCACCGTAGATGCGGGCCTGTGGACGGTTAGCTATGGGCTAGCTAGCCGTCCGTCCGTCTAGTGACGACAGGCCGTGTCGACGGCGCGTTCGTGTTCCACGCGCGCCTCAAAGAGATGTCAGCAGAAGAGAGGGGCCCGCAAGAGCCGAAGCCTGTCGGGGTTGCGGGACTGTTCGAAAGAGATACCGCGGCCCCGGAACATAAAGGGCGAGGAAGGAACATGGATGGGTTTTAGTCAGTAAGAGTCTGACACTCTCTCCCGCTCCGCCCAGAGTGGGAGAAGTCATTTGATGATTTCCCATCCTTAAAAAAAAAAAAAGGCGTATCAATTAAAAAGTTTGCAGAGAAGAATACGAAACAAGTGATAAAAGCGAGGCAGCGGTGGCCCAGTGGTGGCGGCATCAACTTACAAGCAGTAAGTCGATGGTTCGAACCCACACAGGCGCATTACACTGTGTAATTTATTTCATCACCGCTGCTCTCAAAAAGGTGAAGGATAACATCGTGAGGAAACCGGCATGTCCTAGAATCAAAATTCGAAGACATGTGACATCTACCAACCCGCACAGGGCCCGCGTGGTGGATTATAGCCCATACGCAAAATACGCGCTTTGACATGGAGTTGCGGACACCAGCCCGTTGTACCATACCAATGGTATTTTTTAATTTTTAATATAATTTTACTTGTTTGAAATGGGCCTATCAATTTGGTGACGATCTGATGCTGATCTTTGGAGATATACTCATACCTACAATGGAGCTCTTCAAAAATAGACGGGAAATCGCTTGGATGTTTATTACTTATACAACATCACGACGTAACATCACGCCTGTATGATCTGAGGGGGTGCGCAGATGTGTACAATACACCCAGATTTCGACGGTTAGGTATGTTATGTTCCATTTATCTATACTACGAGTAATATTACAAAGCAGAAGAGTTTGTTTGCTTGTTTGTTTGTTTGTTTGGTTGAACGCGCTAATCTCAGGAACTACCGGCTCGAATTGAAAAAATATTTTTGTGTTGGATAGTCCATTTATCGAGGAAGGTAATAATCTATTTAACATCACGCTACAACTAATAGGAGCGGAGCATCAATGAAAATTGTTGCAAAAACGGGGAATATTTATTCCTTTCGTGTTTGTTACCTCAGAACTTTCGACTGCGTGAACTGATTTTGATGATTCTTTTTTTATTTGAAAGTTGGCACTTCATTGCTGTTAATCCTATTTCAATTTGGTTAAGATCTGATGCTGATCTTTGGAGACATTAAATTAATGGAACTCTTCAAAATTAGACGGCAAATCTACAGTGATTGCTGCTATCGCTTGGATTTTTATTGTTTATACAAACAAAATCATGACAGAACATCACGCCGGTATGCTATATGGGGGTACGCAGATGTGTACAATATTCCTAGATTTTGACAGTTAGGTCTGTTAAGTTCCATTTATTGCCGTTAAGCCTATTACCGTGACATGTACTGTTTTTTTTTTTATTGGAACGGGTGTACTTCAAGGGTAATTTGATGAGTGTTTGGTTAGGTTCTGATTATGGGATCCATGACAAAGTAACGGAACTCTTCAATTCTTAGGAGCAAATTTACGATACTCGGCCAAATCTTTTATAGGCTGCTCGGATATTTCAGTCACCTACCATAACGTCGTTATTAACCGACTTCAAAAAGGAGAAGATTCTCAATTCAACGTTCCCCGATTACTCGAAGATGGCTAGATCGATATTGTTTTTTTTTTATTGTTTGAAAGGGTACATACTTCCCAGATGGTGCCATAATCATCAAGTCAGGATACTGATGATGGGATCCTGGAAAAATAACTCTACATTTTTTATAGGCACACAAGAAGCGATTTGAGTAGTTTTAGGAAGAGTACTTTCTCGGAGTGATCCCGTTTCAATTTGGTACAGATCTGATAAAGAACTTCAGAAATAGGCAACGGAACACCTCAATAAATGGTAGCAAATGAACTGGGATTGCTGAAATTTCATGTCTGTCTTTTGTTTACACCAGTTCATAACAAAAATCACGCCGGTACGCTGTGAAAGGGTAAGCACATGTGAACCACTAAAAAGTGAAAAATAAAAAATTCTTTTGCAAAAAATAAAACCGACTTCACACAAAAAATTGACAAATAACTTTAGCTTCAGAAGTCGGTGATAAAAAACTAAATCAATCAAACAAAGATCATTAGCTCTTTTATGTGACGCAGACGAAGTTGCGTGGGTCAGCTAGTTGGGGATGCATGTATGCCATGTATTGTTGTTATTGGAAAGAATGTACCTACTTCACGGGTAGTTTGATGAGAGTTTGGTTTGGTTCTGATTATAGGATCCATGACAAAGTAACGGAACTCCTAAATTCTTAGGAGCAAATTAAAGATAGTTGGCCGAATCTTTTATTCATTTATTAAAACTTTATGCACAAGTAAAAACTGTACAAAGGCGGACTTAATGCCTTGGGCATTTTCTACCAGTCTACCTTAGGGTGATGCAGAGACAATACATAGTAGGTGCAATAACAGAAAACAAAATAGTTAAAACTAATAACTTAAATACAATCATAAATACATGCATACATACATACATCAAAATATATAAAAAAAAGGTTATGAGTGCTTAACAAAAAAAACTACAAGTTAGATCTGAGACGACTCTGCCAACTTCTTGTAAATGTGCTCTCGAGCTTTCACTTTAAAAGTGAACCGATTGGTTACCGTCCTGATATTCTGAGGGAGCGCATTCCAAAGAAAGACCGCCTGGACAAAGAAAGATGACTTTATAAAGCCAGAGCGATGAGAAGGACAACGAAGAAGTCGATTATTCTCGGACCGAAGATTCTTGTTGTGTGCAGAGCATAAATATTGACAAAGAGAAGTCAGGTAAGAAGGAGACGTGGGATTATGAAGAAGAGAAAACAGGGTGGTCAAAGCCCTCAACGCTCTGCGCTGCCGGATAGGTAACCACTTTAAAAGCGAGCGATGTGCAGATACATGATCATACTTACGGAGATTGAAAATGAATCGAATGCAGCTATTAAGAAGTCGGTCAAGTTTGTTGAGGAGACCTGCATTCAGGTCATAGTAGCACACATCACCGTAGTCATTTATGGGGAAGATAAGGGATTGTACAAGCATTGCCTTAATGTGTGATGGGAGAATATTTTTTAACCGATAGAGCGACCGCAACGTTCCAATGACTTTTTTGCTCACAATCGCGACCTGCTTACGCCAGTCACGGCAAGTGTCAACATGCAAACCCAGATCCTTAACATCAGAGCTAAATGGAATCACAGTACCATCAAAGGTAACCGGTGGCACCGTTAAACCATTCAGCCTCCTCAAGCTATGAGGGCTCGCTATAATGATAGCTTAGTTGGGTTAACAGCCACTCCGAAACGATCAGACCAGTTTTTGACTACCTACTCGTAAATCCCGATTTAGCTCTTCGACCGCCCCGGATAAGCTGTCAACACCTGCCTGACAGTACAGCTGCAAGTCGTCTGCGTAAAGATGATACGCACACTGAAGGTCGGTGGTTATGAGATCTATAAAGATAGAGAACAAAAGTGGAGATAAAATGCCGCCTTGCGGGACGCCAGTTTCAAGATCACACCAGCTGGAGTTAGAGTCACCAGCAAGCACTGATTGCTGACGCCCACGAAGATAGAATGAAAACCATTCCAGAACCTCGGGAGAAACCATGAGATAGGAGAGGATGGATAGAAGGACTTCGTGACTGACGGTATTGAAAGCGTTTGAAAAATCGATCAATACTAAAACCGTAACCTTGGTGTCTTCCATTCCTCGCCTTACATCGTCAGTCACTTTAAGGAGAGCAGAAACGGTACTGTGCCCGGGCCTAAAACCGGATTGATATGGGCTGATGAGGGAGTTTGTGTGAATGAAGTTGGAGAATTGTTTATCTACACAGGCCTCGAGTACTTTGGATAGGAAGGGAAGGATGGAAATTGGGCGGAAGTGACTGAGAAGAGTGGGATTAGGGATTTTAGGAAGTGGTCTAACATAGGCTTTCCGCCAGAGGGAAGGGAAGACACCGGAATAAAGAGAGAAGTTAATTATATGGGAAATTGCAGGAAGGAGCTGATCAACAACTGTCACGATCATGTGTCGACTGATGTTATCACAACCCACGGCTTTGGATTTAATGGAGAGGATAATCTTTTTGATCTCCCCGGTTCGACTGGGGTGAAGGCAAAGGGAGTGATGTTGGGTCGCGTCAGACCAGCAAGGTAGTCAAGGGTTCGACATTTGGTTGGACTATCAAGGGTAGGAACAGTTGAGAAATGACGATTAAGATCGTCCAAGCCAAATGTGTTAGGAAGGTCTGAATGCCGCGATTTGCCGATACCTAGAGTTCCTAGGAATTTCCAAATATCAGCAGGAGAAGCAGAAGTGATGTTATCAAGAATGTGGCGGCGTTTAGCGTTGCGTATCATCTGATTACAACGATTGCGAGCAGTTTTGAAGAGTGTCCAATTAACATCCGACCGATCCTTTTTGAACTTCCGAAACGCGCGGTCCCTTCGTCGCATCGCCATCTTAATTCCCCTATTCATCCATGGTGCAGGTGGACGCTTTAGCTTAATTCTCCTGATAGGAGCGTGGGTGTCATACAGCTTAACTACAACATTATTAAAATACGTAACTTAATCGTCAACTGTAGTGGCTTCCTCCAGGGGTTTCCAGTCAATATTTGAAGCGTCTTGTGAAAGCTTTTCACTATTCATCCGCGCAAAGGCACGCCTGTACTGGAAGGCAGGTTTAGGTTTAGGAGGTTTAAGGACACAGGACAGGAAAATAAGGTCGTGATGGAAAAAAACCAGGAGCGTCAAGTTGACCATGTGAGGAAACCAGAGAAGGATTTGAGGTGAAGATCAAGTCGAGCCAAGTATCGTCACCGGAAGTGTTGTTTGTTGAAGTTTACGGGATCGATGGGAGTTCTGGGCAAGGAGATTGGTGTTGAAATCCCCCATGACTATGTGATGTGCATACTCCGAACCTAAAGATTCTAGGACCGATTCGAATTCGATGAAGTAATCAAGTGCGGGGGGACAGTACACAACACCAAGAACGGTTTTAGCTCCTTTGACACAAACCTCTACAAAAACAAATTCAGCTGAATTATTACAGGAAGAAGTAGACAGAACTTTAAAAGGAAGATCAGCACGAAGATAAATAGCTACACCACCCCCTCTCCTCCCTACTCGGTCATTCCGTTAAAGAACGAATCCAGGGAGAGAGTAAGAGGTGGATTTTATAGGCTATCCGGATATTTGAGCCACCAACCGTAACGTCGTTATTTTCAAGTAATTGTCCCAGTCGAATATGATGATTAATGGAACTCCGTAACGGTTTACAGTAACTGTGCGATCTGTGGCAGAATTTCTAACTGTCTTAACGTTCGTTGCTGTATTGCAACATGATGCAAGCGTTCTAATTGCATTGCTTAGGTAAGGTGTATTATATGTGACCTTCATTATAGGAAGATAGATTTCGTAGTCTAGTTATTTCCGTCAACGATCTATCGTGGTGTCGTTTTTTCCATAATTCGTTGGCGTCGAAATCTGATAAAGCTATGCCTTCCAAACTTTTGACACGACATAGTGCAACATACAGGGTGTAAACCACCTCATCACAAAGCTTTTAACCAAGCATTCTGTACATCAAACTAAGTAACTTTACGCAAAAATTATTGCTGGGAAACAACTTTTTTTTTGAGGTTATAAATCATGTTTTGTGGTAAAACTCAATGTAACGCACTTAAAACATTGTGCTGATGGATGGATTGAATCGGGGGTCGTGGGGGTGTTAAATCTCAAAATCTTACAAAAAAAAACTTGTATTTTAAAAAAAACTTGTCAAAAAGTAGTAACTTTGACCCCCCATATCTCCGTAACTAGAAGGTTCCCAGGTATGGTGTAGAACAAAAAAACTATCGCAATGATGGGGAGAACAAGTGCCTTTCGGCTTCGTGAAGAGGTGTTTTACACCCTTTATATTTGCGCTTTTGCAAAGTCTTTTTACAAAATGCCTGAAACGTAGATGCTGAACCTAGATGGAGATATGGGTATGCAACCATTACTGTCTTTTAGCATAAGTCCTATAGATTCGTCATCAAATTAAATGCACACGGCTTTTGGTAGCTCTCCATCCTCTATTGGATGTCTCCTCAAAGCCAGCCATAAAATAATGGCAAATTTTTGTTTGGGAACAACTAAAAATCGAAAAATTAAAAGCTTTTTTGCATAAAATAAAAGCGACTTCAAAAAACAAAAAAAGTGAAAAATAACTTTAGCTTCAGAAGTCGGTGACAAAAAAACTATATCTTTCAAACAAAGGTCACAGACTTCTTTTTGTATTTTAAATATCCTTGTAGTTTACCTTAGTATTGATTAAATTATTTTCATAATTACACAGACCTGCCTCTGCTTGTCTCTGCATCACCCAAACGTTGACTGTTAGAAAATGCCTATGGCGTTAAGTCCCCTTCTGTACTTAGTGCTTAAAGTGTTATATAAATAATATTTTTTTAAATCAATTTCACAAATATTTACCTAAAAACTGTGCCCCCTGATGAAATGATTCATGTAACACTCTCTGACAAAGTAAAATTATAGATTTATCTGAAAATGGTGCCTATGTTGTTCCGAATAAAACAAATTTATTATTATATTATTATATGATACCGATTTCAGGGCCCTATTTCATAAACGTGACAATGACAGGCGACAGGTGACAGGTGACAATTCGACATTTTGACAATTTTTCGTTTCATAAACATTACCTATGACAAATAAGTCGTGGTGGAAAAAATACAATTATGACATATTTCTGTTTCATAAAAAAAATCCCATGACAGGCGACAGGTGACAATTTGTCGCGAAAAACTTGACATATTTGTTTTATGAAACACAAAATTGTAAATATAGTTGACAAAGTAGACTTGTCGAATATTTCTGACAGGCGACCTCACCCAATGTCAGCGGCTACTTCTCACTAACTAATTACTACCAGTGAAATGGTGCTAACATCGACAGGCAATAGTAGCAACAGCAATGAAGAATATTTAGTTCAACCATTACGTCGGCGTCGTCGAGCATTTAGAACACAATATTTCTCGGTTGTCGTGTCTAGGGCCCAAAATTATTATTTTCGTGTCCGTTTTACTTGCTGCAAGTACTAATAATATCGAACACATCCTAGAATGCTAGTCAAAATTATAATGTAAGACAAACATTTTTATTGCTAAGTAGGTACCCTCATACTGCTATAACAATTTAACAAAAATGTATGCTGTGACATATTTGTCGCAATTTACGACAATTATGTCGATTACCATGACAAAAAAGTCTTGACAATTTTCTTAAATACTGACGTTTTAAAACTGACAATAGACCTTTATAAAACGCGATTGACACTGACAATTTTGTCAACTATTCACCTGTCGCAATCGGACATATTTGTCACGTTTATGAAACAGAATTTGTAGCTACAATTCGACAATTTTGTCAAAAACTGACAAATTGTCAACTTAGCACGTATATGAAACAAGGCCCAGAACACCCCGACTCAGATGCAAGAGCGAGCGATTCAAACTAGTTTAGCCTAGACTAAACTAAAGCCATCTATCACACACTCTCTACTTGGTTGTAGATTGCTTTTAATTTTTCATCAAACCTGTATCATTTAAAAGTTCATGCGAGCGGCTGACGCATAATCCCCCCACCACTAGCTCATTAAGATGTAAACTATTTATGAAAAAAGCTTCAGCCGGCGTATTATGACAATGTTTAATTTTTTTTTGTCATCTTTAACTGTCGTAACCTCTGAATCCTACACCCACCGCTACTTGAGCAACTGAAGGTTGTTTCACTTATTGGTAATATAAGATCAACTTTCGATGACAATATCAACCAGCTTACTATGATTCTTTTATTTGCATCGGTACCTCCCGGACTATAAATCGGGTTTGGCCGGTAACACATACATTTTCTAGGTGCCAACATATTGCCTTCTCTGCCTAGCTTTATCTCACGAGTTTGTTGGTGGTCTTACATGTTTCATATTATTAGCTTTTATTTAACTTGCCTTCTTAGTCAGTTAGTACGAGTATGTTGGTTGCACTAAACTTTGCACACACATGGACTGGGCAAAAGACCTACACTATGTGGTGACGACGGATAATTGTGTAGTTTTAATGAGCCGGCGGATCAAGCGTAGTTCATACAAACGTAATACCAAGATAATTTGTAAATCAAACTGTGTATTTATTTCAATTGGATTACAGAATATCTATGTTCCAAATATATATTTTGAAAAGACAATACTTAATTATAAAGTGAGATTTTAGGAATTTACTATAGAAAACTTATTTTCAACCGACTTCTAAAAAGAGGAGGTTCTCAATTCGTCTGTATGTTTTTTTTTTTTTTTTTTTTTTTTTGTGTTTGTTACCTCAGTACTTTCGACTGGGTGAACCGATTTTGATGATTCTTTTTTTATTTGAAAGCTGGTGCTTCCCGTTGGGTCCCATTTTAATTTGTTGAAGATCTGATGCTGATATACAATGGAACTCTTCAAATATAGACGGCAAATCTGCAGTGATTGCTGCATTCGCTTGTAGGTTCATTGTTTATACTACATCATGACGTAACATCACGCCTGTATGCTCTGAGGGGGTACGCAGATGTGTACAATACACCCAGATTTCGACAATGTTTGTTACCTCAGAACTATCGACTGGGTGAACCGATTTTTATGATTCTTCTTTTATTTGAAAGCTGGTGCTTTCCGTGTGGTTCCATGTCAATTTGGTTAAGATCTTACGCTGATCTTTGGAGATATAAATGGAACTCTTCAAAAATACACGCCAAAGCTGCAGTAATTGTTGCAATCGCTTGGTTGTTTATTGTTTATACAACATCATGACGTAACATCACACCTGTATGCTCTGAGGGAGTACGCAGAAGTATACAATACACCCAGATTTCGACAGTTAGACGTGTAAAGTTCCATTCAATGGGATCCCGGAGACATAGAGTTAACTCTTTAACTTTATAGGCACACCAGAAGCGGTTTAGGTAGTTTTAGGCAGAGTATTTTCTCGGAGTGATCCCATTTCGATTTGATAAAGATCTGGTGACTTCGGAAGATAGGCAACTGAACTCCTTAATAAATGATAGCAAATGTACTGGGATCGCTGAAGACTCACGTCTGTCTATTGTTTACACCAGTTCATAACAAAAAATCACACCGATACGCTGTGAAAGGGTAAGCACATGTGAACCACTAAAAAGTGAAAAATAAAAACTTTTTTGCAAAAAATATAACCGACTTCACACAAAAAAGTGAAAAATAACTTTAGCTTCAGAAGTCGGTGACAAAAAAACTAAATCAATCAAACAAAGGTCACCGACTTCTGAAGCTAAAGTTATTTTTCACTTTTTTGTGTGAAGTCGGTTATATTTTTTGCAAAAAAGATTTTTCTCATAACTCTTGTTTAAATCAGTGTCCATTCAAAATAAATATTTGGGAACCTAGATATTATGTAATCTAAGTAATCGAAATAATGATTTTCAAATTATTTTGGTTTTACGTTTGTATGAACTACGCATGCTCCGCGGGCCTCTTAAGTGTTGTGGCTTGTGTATTTAAATGGATGTGTTCACATAAGGACAACACGTTAACAGTCGTCCATGACTATTGATGACTAAAAACCAACGATAAATTAATCGTCAGGATAGTGGGAACGGAGGCCCCGTTCCCATTATGTCGTGCTTCCCACAAAATGGCCGCCATTTTCATTAATCATCATTCAAAGAATACTTTTAGCACGCAACCGTTTGACAACAGATCTACCAGAAAACCAGGGGGTGAAACTTCCATGTATTGACTTCAAACAAAATTTTCATAGATAGTCCTGCCATCTGAGTGGTTGAGTACTTGTTTTCATCTGTTTCACAACTTACAACTGTCATAATCATAACATGCTTATGAAAAACAACAGATATTTTAGACAAATTTTCAGTGAAGTAGATAGACTAGCGGTGACAGCGACCGCCCTGTGAACATTAGTTCACGTGTCCTCAGTCAAGAATTACTTTTCGTATTTATTTTTTCAAAAACTAACAGCGCCATCTAACAACTTGGGTACACAGTTTGAAAAACAAAAAACATAGTTGCACATCTATCTTGTATTATATATAGTGAACTATCTATGCAGAAAACTGAGCGCAAAACATGGCCACCTGTCACGTATGGATGAGGTTATGACGTCACACCAGTGTTATCAAAATAAGCGCTTGGCAAACCATAGTTGTCTCTCTTTGTGTTGTATGCAGCTACTGTTTTATAGTACTTAATTATTAAAAAGAAACAAAACTATTTTCACATGACTGTTATTTGTATAAACTATTATTTCTAAAGTTAATTATGTCGTCTCCATGGAGATGGAAATTGTATTTAAAAAAAATGGCGCATGGCGGTGGAAGATGATCCGATTATGACCGCGCGCTAAAAGGACCATGCTGCGATGTAACTTGTGTACTTGTGTGTGTAGTGTATATTACTGGTACACCCACCAGCTATGTCCAAGTCCTATATAATAGAGCCGAGCCTATTGCCATCAACCGGGCACAAATTTAGACTCCATGGTTACTGGCAGTATTTTACTTTATTATTTTTTTTTACTTTACTGTTTATTATTTTGTGTGTGTGTGTATTTGACATGAATGTTTACTTGTTACTTTTGACATTTAATGACTTGACATGAATACTTAGTTCAGTATTTTATTATTATTTACATTTTTTGTTTATTTTTTATTGTTTTATGTGTTTTATGTATTGACATTCATTTTGTAAATTATTATTAATTTTTATTTTATTTTTGTTGAATGTGAGGACCATGTGGGTCACTTTACTTTTTACTTTTTCATTTTTTTTTACCCCTCAACTGTCTGGAAGTTTGAGTTCTATAAGCGACCTACCCAAATGTCCTTTCCTTGGTATTGTTCGTCTTTTCGTTGAGCTCCTTGTGTTATAAGTCGAGCTACACGATAACTGACAAATGCTTGCACTGACTGGACAGGTTCACTCAAATCTGTGTGGTCCTTTCTTAAAAAGACCATCTCAGACACTAATATCTACATTCTACATGATCCTCATGTGAATGGAACAAGATTATGTCTGGACTTCAAAAGAGACTATGACCTCTGAGTTTGTTTCGGCTGTTTCTTCTCAGAGTAGTCAGGTACGAAACACCGGCCCCATCCAGTTTAAAAAAAAAGACGTGTAAAAGTGTTTGTGAAAACCTACTTACAAAATAAACATCATTTATCATTTACTACTGCGAAATTCTTGGTAGAAAAACCAAATTATATTGCCTGGTTTGTTTCATTCCTGCCTGTCAAAGCCGTTTCGCGTGTTACAAGTCTGTTCTATGATTAATTGAATAGTAGGAATTGATAGTAGGTGTTGGCAACATTGAAAAAATACAACAGAAAACAATATTATTGTAGGTACTTACCCCATGATTCCTTGGTTTGCGCCATTTCCAATATTTTATCTAGAAAATAAAATTCACTATCTCATATTCAGTTAGTAAAAATTAAATAGTTATTATTATAGTGTAGACTGCAATTCATTATTTGACAATTTTTTTTTTCGTCGTAAATGGGAAGATCATATTATAAGTTTTTTATCAAACAATTTTCAGTTTTTGTTTTTTCATTTTACATAAAAAGTTATAATTAATCAATTAAAAATAATTATTTAAACCCAGCACCGAAATCACGCCGACACAGTTCCTGCAAAACTTGAGCGGATGTGACGTCACAATGTAAAGTTTTACTCCACAGAGTACAATACTTGTTTTACTCATCGTAACATTTCGTAACATACAGCTGATGCAAGACATATCGTCGATTAATGTGAGGTTTTCTTTTTGAGAATTATGTTTCCAATAACTCGGTAGATGGCGTTGAACTGACTACGTTACTAGGTACCAAAGCCAAAACGCTTGAAAAAACACACGTCACATAAGCTCGTTGACTGACACTTTCGTTTGCATAAGCTTCCGAATATAACCATTAGGTCCAAGTGAAATTATGTGACGTTCTGTTCCTTGCAGTAACGTACCGAGATCAGCGCCGTCTATCTAGCGACTAGGGAAGAGTTGAAAAAGAAAATCCCTCATTCTTATTATTATTAATATTCTGATTATCAAATACACTGTGTAATGGTAATATTAGGCTTGTTTCCACCATCAATAAATTGCAAATCTATTTAGTCCGTCAATTAGAGTATTGGAAAATAATGGACACGTATTTTTTGTTTTTGTAAATCAACGAATATTGACAAAGATAAAACGCATCAAAACTCGGAGTGGGGGCTCGTGACGTCACTGTTCGGTATCAACTCACTAAGAATGATACCGAACAGTGACGTATTGGGAATTTTAAAAGCGTCGTATCTTCGTCAATTTTGGTTTATGTGAAAAAAGAAAAAATACGGGTCAAATATTTTTTGATAATCTAAGTGACGGACTAATTAGATTTTTTCAGTTAACAAGCCTTTTGTAAAGACTTTGATCGTGTTTTGTATGAAAATTACCTATTTATGAATAATGACGGAAATAAAAACGCAGATAGAATTTTACTGTTTTAATTTTGTACAATATTTCCAGTGCATTTAGGTTTTAGGTTACCTATTTTTTTAAAGGTACAGTAATAATTATGTATTGAGGAGCTCGTGGCTAATTAGGTAATAACAGCCGCTCTGGCCAATCTTTAGGTTAAGATGTGCTTCCCTAGGTTGGTCTGTGGATGGGTGACCACCCTTACATAACGAGATTCCTCCGTGCGAGGAAAGCACGTTAAGCTGCTGGTCCCGGCTGTCATTTATCCATCTTTTGGCCGTCGTCGTTACATGTAGTAAGTGGCTCAAAAAGTCTGACAACCAGTCTTATTAAGTGGGTTCGTTTTACCCAGTACTAACTGGGTTGTGGAGGTCAGATAGGCAGTCGCTCCATGTGAAATACTGGTATTCAGCTGCATCCGGGTAGACTGGAAGCCGACCCCAACATAGTTGGGAAAAGGCTAGGCACATGATGATGAGAAATATTCTTATTCTTTATTGCACACAAAAAATTATAAAGAAAAATATACACAAAATTACAAAAAATAGCTTATGTACAACGGCGAGCTTAACCCAGAATTGGGTTTTCTTACAGCAAACCATACTTGTGCTGAGAGATTTGCAGGAGAGGATAACATGTGCACAAACCATAGCGTTAACAACTTAAATTAACTTATACACTAAACTAATACATACAATATATATATATATATATGCAACACTACATATTATAGACCACTACTTACAAACTAAAATCATGCTGACAGGAAATGTTCCTTTGTTCTTTTCTTGAACACTTCTAACGACGGGCTATCCCGCAAGGAGTGTGGAAGCGAATTCCAAAGGCGCACAGCACTAACAGTAAAAGAACCATCATACCGACTTGAGGAGTGGGGAGGGAAACGAAGGAGAAGAGATGATGATGAGCGACAGGGTTTACCTCTAGGAACAAGAAATTCGAAGCGCTCTCGAAGATACGAAGGAGCTTTAGGATTATGAAGAATAGAAAAGAGTAAAGAGAGAGTGTGTAAATCTCGACGCTGCCGAATCGGTAGCCACTTCAGCTGCTTCCGAAATTCCGACACATGGTCGTACTTACGAAGCCCGAATATGAAGCGTATACACAAATTCTGCAGACGTTCGAGTTTATCAAAAAGTTCCTCAGTCGCATCAAGAAAACAGACATCAGCGTAGTCTAGTAGAGGAAGAAGGAGAGACTGAGCTAGAGTAATTTTAGTCTGAAATGGCAGGAACTTCTGAAGACGCTTAAGTGACCGATACGAACAAAACACCCTCCTGCTTACTTCAGCAATGTGAGCGTGCCAAGATAGGTTGCAGTCCAAGAATACACCTAGGTCTTTAACCTTCTTGGAGTAGGCTATAGCGACACCATCGAAGATAACAGGCGGGAGGGACTGATGATTTAATAAATTGACGAAGTATCTGCCACCAATAATGAGAGCTTGTGATTTAGCTGGGTTAACTAATAGTCCAAAGTTTTTAGCCCACAGACTGATGTTTTGAAGATCACTATTGATGGCGTCGATGGCTCCTGGAAGCTCTTCGAGTTTAAAATGGCGATAGAGCTGCAGGTCGTCTGCATAGAGATGATAATGGGCAGTTAATATCTTAGTGATAGCGTTGATAAAAACAGAGAAAAGAAGAGGAGAAAGGACGCCACCCTGAGGAACACCCGCAGAAAGATCGCACCAGTTTGAGCAAGCTTCATTCAAGTGTACCGACTGCGAGCGACCCCGAAGATACGAATCAAACCAAGCAGTCACAGAAGGAGATACGTTTAGAGAAGAAAGGATACCTAAGAGGATGTCAAAATCCACGGAATTAAAAGCACTGCTGAAGTCCAATAAAACCAACACCGTAAGGAGCCGGTTTTCCATGGCCAATCGGATGTCGTCAGTTATTTTTAGTAGGGCTGATACAGTGCTATGGCCAGGACGAAATCCAGACTGGTAAGGGCTAAGCAGGCTATTAGTGAAAAAGTAATGAGAAAGCTGATTGTTAACAATGCTCTCAAGGACTTTAGATAGAATCGGAAGTATGGAAATGGGACGAAACTGGGATACTGAAGAGGGATTTGAGACTTTGGGAAGAGGCAAAACGTATGCCTTTTTCCAAGCAGAAGGAAAGGAGCTAGTAAAGAGGGAATAGTTAACAATATGTAGTATAACAGGAATAAGTTCATCAAGGATAGGAAGAAGCATCTGAAGTTGGAGACCATCATCACCCACCGCCTTTGTGGAGATAGCTGTAATGGCTCGTTTAATATCCCCTTCTGTAACTGGGTGAAAAGAGAATGAAGTACATATTGGCCGAGGAAGATTAGAGAGATCGTTAAGAGTGTTAGATTTGACGCTATCATTCAGAGTCACAGGTGACTTGGAGAAATGTAGATTAATTTCATTCAAGTCAATGTCAGGCGTTCTGTCATCCGCGTTTTTGCCTATTCCAAGAGATTTCAGAAATTGCCATACTTGAGCTGTGTTTGAATTTTGAATACTGTTGTGGATATGGCGCCTTTTAGCATCCCTACACATACGACCGCAGCGATTACGCAGTTTCTTATAGAGGGACCAGTTCTCATCAGTAGGGTCCTTTTTGTACCGCCTTTTCGCCTTATCCCTTTTCGACATAGCGTTTTTAATTGTATCAGACAACCAAGGAGCCGGGAGATGCTTCACTCTGACCTTTTTAAGTGGAGCATGTACATCAAAGAGTTTCAACACTATCTTGGTAAATTCGGCCACCTTAGTGTCCAAGTCATTGCTGTCGTAAACAGGAGACCAGTCAATATTGCCCGCATCCTCGCCCAAACGTTCCAGGTCCATGTTCTTGAAACTGCGAAGCATAAGGTATTTAGATTTGCGTTTAGGAGGGCGAATTTTGTACGAAATAAACAAAAGGTCGTGGTAGGAGAAGGAAGCAGAAAGTTGCCCATACGTGGCTACTTTGTTTGGGTCAGAAACAAGAATAAGGTCTAGAAGTGAGGGGTTGCAATGAGGGGCATGATGAGTAGCATTAAGGGGAAGGATGTGCATGTTGACAGAAGAGACAAGGGATCGGAGTTTACGGCTGCGCATATCATCTTTGATCAGACAGGTGTTGAAGTCTCCGAGTATTATAGTGTGGTCATATAAGGAAGAGAAATATTCAAGTTTTGTCTCGAAAGAAGCGAAATAATCAATATGACAGGACGGACTATAGTAAACCCCTAAAAGTAGTTTTGTGTGATTAAACGTAATTTCAATAAAAAGGTGTTCAGCGGATTTAGAATAATTACCCGGAGACTGATCAATAACTTTGTAAAGAATGTCTCCACGCAGATAGATGGCGACACCCCCACCCCCCTTGCCTGTTCTGTCATTACGCACAAGCCTATAGCCGGGCACTGAATACTGCGTTGAGGGAAGAGACGGTTTGAGGAAAGATTCAGAGACCAGCACAGCATGAGTAAGATTTGAGTCAAATGAGGATAATAAATCGGCATGATGGGCTGGAATGCTTTGCGCATTAATATGAACTGCATTGAAAAATTTTGTGTAGTTAGAAAAAGTAGAAGAAAGTTGTTCCAATAAGTGCACAGAATCATCACTGAATGCACTGGCATAGCTTTCGTCAGATGAACAAGAAGAAGAACAGGAAATAAAACTGTCATCGATGTTATCCAACATGACAGTTAAACACAATTATATATCAAAATAAGTACCTAAATAAACAATAATACTAATACCTAATTATTCAAAGCTAATCTATACATATAATTCTAAATAAATACTGAATTGACAATTAATTTCATCGAAGATCCTCGATGCACCTAATCATTAAAACAAAGATCAAAATACTTGTATCCAAGGCATAAAAAAAAAACATAAACTAACTGAGTACTATTTCCGAACGAGCACGCTTAAGTCATTTCATTTCATTGTTATGAAACGTCAAAACATCAACGTAATAAAAATAATGACTGACCGACACACAAAATAAATAAAATGAAAGTATAAAATCATATAAGTTGTGGATGCTAACATTTTGCCTGCCTTCGCGATCTCTTGTCCACACCAGGGTTGCTAATAGGTGACGAAGCAACTTTCGCAGCCGAATCAGTAAATGTAGCCGCCGGGAATCTCGCAATAAGTTGTTGAAGATCATTAGCGGATTCGATTTTTCGGCGCGACTTGTCTGGAAGCAAGATGATAATTTTGCCCTCAGAGGTCCAACACTGCTTCACACTGAAGTGTTTGCGAGCGGCTAGAAACACATCGTGCCTCGGCTTAGTTAGAAACTCTGAGAGGACCAAACCAGAACCCTTCAGTTTTGTTTTGTTGCGCCATACTTCACTGCGCAAGCTGTAGCTATGGAACCTAATAAGAAGAGGACGTGGCTTGCCTGAATCAACTCCCAGGCGATGGCAGGATGTTATGTCCGAAGAAGAGACGTTTTCGAGCTTCATCTCATCCGTCAAAGTTAGGACGGCCTGGGAAGTGCAATCTTCATCCTTCTGCTCAGGAAGACCATGTAGGAGTAGAACTTGCCTGCGAGACGCCATCTCATGCCGGTCCAAACCTACAGTCAGCAACTCCATCTGAGTCTTCAGCGCGCTCATAGTTTTCCAGATGAAGCACTTGAAATCCATGAAGTCCCGAGAGAGGCTGGCTACTGTCTTGTGTGACGCCTCATTACTGCTGACATTCTTCAAGTCCTCCTCATATGTGTCCATCCGTTTAGTGAAAGTGGTTGTTAGCTCCTCCATACAATTTGACAGCTTGGCATACAAGTCCATTTTTGATAATTGGTGATTATTCACGTTTGTTGAGAGGAATATGGTGGTTTATAAGTGCAGTGAGTGCATGCGAGGACAAACCGAAGCTTTAGTGCATAAGCAACATGTAAAGATTGAATTAAACTATTTTAAACAATTAAATTTGATGAGAGCTTTTTTTTAGTTGTGTACACCTAAGCTACCCCTTATAATAAATGTAATAAATGTATGAAATATGTATTGAACATATATTTATGTCAATAGACAGATGTCGTTTTACCGACCTCAACACGTTATTTCTAAAAAAATATCATACGAAACAGCTGCCGTGACAAATTTTTAATTATAAATTCGAATGCTGAAAGTTCACACTATACTGTTGAACAATTCCTTTAACATTATGACGTCACCAACATGGCGACTGATGTTGGCGTTCTCCTAGTCACGTGACTGATTTCAAAATTTTATCAGTTTTAAATTGTCTAATAAATAGTAGGTAATTAAAAAAAAGAATTAACAGTTTTTCGCTTCCATCATTAATATAATTTATGACATAGATTTACATTACATTAAAACGTGACGTGATATTTTGTTTCTTTAAGGGGCCGGCGGAGCATGCGTCGTTCATACAAACGACGTAATACCAAAATAATTTGTAAATCAAACATATCCTTAAGGTATTGTGTGTTTATTTCGATTGAATTACACAATATCTAGGTTCCCAAATGTATATTTTGAATGGACACTGATTTAAACAAGAGTTATGGGAAAAATAAATTTTCTATAGGAATTTTAAATTCCTCATATCTCGTCTTTATATCATTATCCTTTCAAAATATGTATTTGGGAACATAGGTATTCTATTATACAATCGAAATAAATACACACTACCTTAAGAACATGTTTGATTTTCATATTATTTTGGTATTACGTTTGTATGAAAAGCGCATGCTCCGCCGGCCCCTTAACAAGTCATTATTTTGTGTATTTCTTAAAATCTATTTTACGTTATTTTTGTTACTAAATACTGTACTATTAGGCTTGGGCAAATATTTGGTAATGAAGTTTGTTTCTTTTTTTTTCTATGGCTTATCAAGAGGGCTTTAAGTCCTTACCTCTTCTTGTTGATCATGGACGCTTTGACGTCGGACATCCAAGAAGAGGCACCCTGGTGCATGCTGTTTGCCGACGACATTGTTCATGTCGGTGAAGATGGACCTGAGATCCAGAGCAGACTGGAGAAATGGCAACAGAAACTGGAGAATGTTGGCTTGAAAATCAGCAGAAGTAAAACTTGTTAACATTTTGTATCTGTGGCAACACTGCACAACACTATTTTAATCTACACTATCTGTACACAACAAAAAAAAAGATGGCTAATATAAAATACGTGTGTTTGCGGTGCAATTTATTAATCTAATATTATCTATCAATATACTACCACATATAAAAACAATCACCGTGTTTATTTAAAATTCCCGGACCATCCTACATGGTAGCAGAGCGTGGTTCATGGCAAGTGGTTGTAAAAAAGTAAAAAGTGTGTGCCGCAAATCGTGCCTAAAATAAAATTGCTAGAAATCGCAAATAAAATAAAAAATAACAACCAGTGCTCTATAAAAATGACTCACCACGAGGAACAACATATAGAAAAGCTAATAGATGCTGAATCTTTTCATCTATGGAAGTTCGAAATAACAATATACCTAAAATCACATGGGCTCGGTGTAATAACAAATGGCCGACAAGCCGAAGATAAAGCCGAAGGAAAGTTCGATGAACAAAAGGACGCCAAAGGGCAAAAGATCATATTACAAACGATAGACAAGAAATTAAAATCTCATATCTTATATTGCAAATCTGCAAAAGAAATGTATAAAAAACTTTGTGACCTGTTTGAAGGAAGCGAGTCAAGAAATAAATCTAAATTGCTACAAGAGTTCTTCAACTACAAATATAATAAACAAACAGTAAATCAGTTAGTAACTGGCATTGAAAATTTAGCTGTGAGACTAAACAATCTTGGACACAAAATTGATGATGACCTGATTATGTCAAAAATACTTACTTGTTTACCAGAGAGTTATAAGTACTTTGCCACTGCGTGGGAATCGACACCTAACGATGAAAAGACCCTAATAAATCTCACAAATAGATTATTATTAGAGGAGACCCGCAATTCTAACTGCGAAGAACAAATTGCATTCAAAGCTGTAAACAATAAAAAATGCTTCAAGTGCAACAAAACAGGACATTTTCAGTCACAGTGTAAAGCGTGTAACATTTGCAAAAAGACAAACCATCAAGAAAAAGACTGCAGATTTAAAAATCAAAACAAACAATGCTCAATTTGCAAGAAAAGAAATCATTTAGAACAAAACTGCTTCTTCAGAACTAAAAACAATAAAAAAGAAAACAATGATACAGCACTTCTAACAAATGAGACAGCAAATAAGAATAACAGATTGAAATTTATAGTGGATTCAGGAAGTACTTCACACATGACAAATAACATCAACATTTTAAGTAAATATGAGAAACAGCAGTCCCAAATATCTGTTGCTAACAATGACACCATACAATCTCAAGGAGCTGGAACTGTACAAGGTATGAACTGTCAACTATCAAAAACTTTATATGTTCCTGATCTGGCACAAAACTTATTGTCAGTTAATTCAGTTACAAACAACAATGGAACTGTGTTGTTCACACAAAATAATGTCCAAATATATAAAAAAGGACAGTTAATACTCAAAGGAGAGAAAGAAAATGGATTGTACTACATAAATATAAACCAAGACTATCATGAAAATACTCTGTTCTTAGCCAAAGAGAAAGGAACTGCCTTAGAATGGCACAGAAGACTTGGACATCCCGGAAAAGACATATTAGAGATATTACCAAACATGGCTGATGGAATATTGTTAGAAGGAAATAAAAGAATAGAGCAGTGTGAGATATGTATTAAAGCGAAACAAACAAGGTTACCATTTACTTCAGAAAGAAAACGAGCAGAACGTCCATTACAAATCATTCATACTGACATATGTGGTCCATTTGATAAGCTTACTCATGATGGAAATCGGTATTTCATAACTATCTTGGATGATTACAGCCATATCACAAAAACATATTTAATGAAACATAAAAATGAAGCTTTTACTCTAATAAAGGAGTATGTAGAAGAAAAAGAGAGAGAAAAGAATGAAAAAGTTTCGTGCATAAGATGTGACAATGGAGGAGAATATAGAAGCAACGAACTGAAAACATGGTGTTCAAACAAAGGGATAAAACTAGACTATACTATACCATACACACCTCAGTTGAACGGAAAGGCAGAACGGCTAAACCGCACTATACTTGAGAAAGTCAGAGCATTGCTATTTGACTCAAGCATGAAAGATGAGATGTGGGGAGAAGCTGTTTACTGTGCTACCTACCTACTCAATAGGCTGCCCAGTAAAACACTTAATAACAAAACTCCATATGAGATGTGGTATGAGATAAAACCAGATATTTCAAATATACAAGTATTTGGGTGTACGGTGTTTGCTAAACAATTAGGACCAGTAAGAAAGTTAGATCCAAGAAGTAAAAGACTAACAATGATTGGATATGCAAACAATGGATACCGGCTATGGAACAATGAAAAGAGAAGAGTAGAAATACACAGAGACATAATAATAATCAATGAGAATAAAGAAGATAAAATAGAATCAAATGAGGAAAATAAAATAATACAGAGAATAATAAATACAGAAGAAGATACAATAAATACAGAAGAAAATATAATAAATACAGAAGAAAGTGTAATAAATACAGAAGAAGATAAAATAAATACACAAGAAGATATAATAAATACCGAAGAAGATATAATAAATACCGAAGAAGATATAATAAATACAGAAGAAGATATAATAAATACAGAAGAAGATATAATAAATACAGAAGAAGATATAATAAACACAGAAGAAGCAATAAGTACAGAAGAAGAAAACTTGAACTTAAGAAGACCAGTACAACAGATGGAAGAGCAAAACATATACATACCTAACACAGAACTAGGTACAAGAAGAAGTGAAAGAACAAGAAAATTACCAGAGAAGCTTAAGGATTATGTACTACTTACCTACAAAGAGGCTACCACAGGAATAGAAAAGGAAAATTGGGAGAAGGCAATAGATTCAGAGAAGGAATCATTAATGAAAAATAAAACATGGAATCTAATAGATATATCAGAGGTAGGCAGTAAGAAGATACTCACCAATAAATGGGTATTTCGAGTGAAAGACGATGGTACCTATAAAGCAAGACTGGTGGTAAGAGGATTTGAGCAGAGAGGTATAGACTTTGATGAAATATACAGCCCTGTGGTAAGTCAGTCCGCTCTTAAATCTCTATTTGCTATTGCAGCATCTAAAAATTCTGAAATTGTTACTTTTGATGTTAAAACTGCATTTTTGTATGGCGAATTAGATGATGATATCTATATGTATATACCAGATGGTTATGACAAAGAACCTAACAAAATATGTAAATTGAATAAAGCTTTGTATGGGCTTAAACAAGCACCAATTACATGGAATAAGACTTTTACCAAGACAATGTTAAAACTAGGATTGATTCCTACTAAAACTGACAGATGTGTGTTCACTAATAAAAGTAAAAATGTAATAATTGCTATATATGTAGATGATGGACTTGCTATTTCAACTAATAAAAAAGAATTAGAGGACATTCTGAACTGTCTAGAATTGCAATTTCAAATTAAAATATTCAAGAATCCTAAAAATTTTGTTGGTCTAGAAATTTGTAAAGATGACACAGGTATTCTAATAAAACAAGAAACATATATTGAAAATTTACTTAAAAACTTTAACATGATAGATTCTAAACCTACTAGTATACCTTGTAACATTAATAAAGAAACTGACACACAGACAAACATGACACTACAGCAGATTAATTTTCCTTATAGGGAATGTGTTGGTGGACATGAACATGTTTGATTTTCATATTATTTTGGTATTACGTTTGTATGAAAAGCGCATGCTCCGCCGGCCCCTTAACAAGTCATTATTTTGTGTATTTCTTAAAATCTATTTTACGTTATTTTTGTTACTAAATACTGTACTATTAGGCTTGGGCAAATATTTGGTAATGAAGTTTGTTTCTTTTTTTTTCTATGGCTTATCAAGAGGGCTTTAAGTCCTTACCTCTTCTTGTTGATCATGGACGCTTTGACGTCGGACATCCAAGAAGAGGCACCCTGGTGCATGCTGTTTGCCGACGACATTGTTCATGTCGGTGAAGATGGACCTGAGATCCAGAGCAGACTGGAGAAATGGCAACAGAAACTGGAGAATGTTGGCTTGAAAATCAGCAGAAGTAAAACTGAATACATGTTCTGCGATTTCGGCGGTCTCTCCAGCTCTGGAGCCATAGCGCTGGCGCGGCGGCGTGTTAACGAAAATAGTTTCGTTGTAAAATTCAATGGTAGAGAAGCGAGCCCTTTTCTGTATTAGATAATTATATGACAACGAGTGCGGCTTAACTTACAGTATTAAACAATATACAAAGATCAGCACAGACTGAGTAGTACCTATGCTCGAATATAAACAGTGTAAAAATAACCTCAATGACGCCGAAAGGCACTTGTTTTCCCCGTCACTGCGATCATTATTTTGTTCTGGACCATACATGGAACCTTCTAGTTACGGAGATCTATATTGAAGATCAAAGTTCAAGTCAATACCTCCGCGACCCGTTTACTATTCAAAGCAACTATCAGAACAATGTTTTGAGTGTGCCACATTAGAAAAGTAAAGTAAAGTTACTTAGTTTGATGTATATGTCACCGTAAAATTGTCAAATACGTTATATTACAATACCTATAACGTGTATCTCTCTAGCGATATTGTAAAGTCTCGAATTATTGTCAACTGAACATACGGAAGTATCTCTTGCCCCCATAAACGGGACTTGGGTCACCCCCCCCGTTAGGTTAGTTAGGTTCCTTTAAACCCTGCACTCAGAAATAGGGGCCCCGCGAAGCGGGGCTCCGTCGACTACGCTTTTTAGGGGAATATGAAGAGTTTTAAGGTTAGGTTATATTAATCGATATTTCTCAGGAATGGTACAATATCTTTTCATGAGAGTGGTAACACTGGGCAAGGAGGACCCCTCTTTCTCTCCACACCGCGTGAGTTGACTACCATCGCATGCATTTCACGAAAAATAATGCGTTTTATTGTAAGCAGTATGTTCATTTGACAATAATTCGAGACTTTACAATATCGCTAGTGATATTACAATATAACGTATTTGACAATTTTACGGTGACATATAGAATGCTTGATCACCTATAGATGACCGCTCAAAATGCGAGTGTACCTTTTCCCATCTATTTTGGGGTCGACTCTAACCGGTCGCAGCTCTGAATGCCAGTATTTTACACTTACTGACTGCCTGTGATCTCCCAACTTATTGCTATGTACTTAGAAGAATATTTTCAGTAACGATTTCGTTCACCATCAATCTATAAATGAAGATCTTATCGAACTTCGTGATACCATTTCTGCACTGACCTTTAAGGCGATTAGACGAGCTAAATTAGCAACTCTATTTGTGGTGATTCAAACTTCGTTTGAAATGCTGTTAGAATAAAGTTCTAATCAGCTTGCACTACAAAGTGGTTGTTACGTCAGTCACTGCGGGCCAAATAGCGCGAAATGAGTGGTTTCGATCGATTTATAAAAAAAAACTGTTGATTGGATTATAAAACTAAAACACTATCAGGCTAATAAATATTGCTTGTAGAATTATTTGCAAAACAATCAGAATGATCGCATGCATATTAGTATGTTTTATTTTGTTTGAAAGATATTTTTAGAGACAAGTTCGTGATTTTTTTTTTCAGGTAAATTAATTGCATTATGTTTTCAAAACAGTATCATGCTAGCATATATCCTGAAGAATATCATATATTTTTCTGGTCTTGTGTGTAGCAGTGAATCATATATTTTTAGTAGGTAATTATAAAATTCGCGTTATGCTCATGTAATCGCCTTACACCGCCTTACAGTCACCCGAATCGTCTAGTTTATCGCGTCATCAAACCAGTGGCGTTTTATATACTAATAATTTATAGAGAAAAGATTTATATTTTTGTATGTAACGAATAAACATAAAAACTACTAGATCGATTTGAAAAATTCTTTCAGCAATGGATAGCTACATTATCAGCGAGTAACATAGGCTATATTTTATGCCCGTACTCTCACGGAAACCGAAACTACGTGGGTGAAAACGTCCGCTGGTACCAAATAATTCATTTAAATTATTGCTTAAGTAAATGACCAGATATATGAAAGTGGATCAGGTAGAAGGAGAATGTGTGGATTGTAGCAGGTTCTGTAATTTGTCTATCTGCTAAAAATGAAATATAAAGAGGAAAAGAATATTTCTAAGTTTGTATACCTACCTACCTATAGCGGATAATTTCCGGAAATAATGATACAATTCAACAAAATCTTTCAACAGCAGAATACTACATTATTCCTGAGTGATAACGGCTATAAGTTATATTCATAACATTGCAAATTAGCCATGCTATCATAATTTTTGCGGACAAAGTCGCAGCCCAAGCACGTGAGTAGGTAAGTAAACGGAGTCATGTGGCCCGAGTGCTAGTGTGTAATAAGATCGCACGACCGCGCGACAATCGCTTTCGGTTAGTTCATAGTTAATATAAATAAGTAGGTATGTACTTACCAAAAAAATGTTTTTAAAGATTTCGCATTCTTGAATTTCTTAGAACAAAACAATTTTGTGTATTTGGTACAATATATTAAGTATAAAGGACGGTTTTGGAACTAAAATTTATGATTTTTTATACAAAAATATGTGCTTCTTAAATTACGGTAAATTTGACAACTTCAGAAACGTCAAACAGGTTTGTTTCTATTTTGTGAAGAAGAAGAAAGAAGTTTTTAATAAGAATTAGAAGGAGGATAGGTACTATACTTGGCATATCTAGCTTAGTAATCATCATCTACCTATAGCCTTTTCCCAACTATGTTGGGGTCAGCTTCCAGTCCAACCGCATGCAGCTGAATACCAGTATTTTACATGGAGCGACTGCCTATCTGACCTCCACAACCTAGTAAACCTGGGTAGTACGATACCACTTGGTAAGAACGCGGGTAGACCGTGAAACAGTGTTTGAACTTGTTTTGGGGTGAAAAATCAGACTTTTCGATAAGACTCAATGTAACGCACTTAAAACATTGTGCTGATGTATGGAAAGAAAAGTACGGAGGTCGTGGAGGTGTTAAAAGTGAAAATCTTGTGAAAAAGTTGGATTTTTGACCGGTAGGTATCTCCATAACTACAAGTTTCCCAGATATGGTGTAGAACAAAAAAATGATCGCAATGACGGGGAGAACAAGTACCTTTCGGCTTCGATAAGTTTTTTTACATCCTTTATGTACAGTGGATGAAGTCGGGCTCCAGATGATGATGATGACGATAGTACGAGTATGACCATACTGAGTCATCATCATTTCAGCCGTGCGACGTCCACTGCTGGACATAGGCCTCCCCCAAATGTCGACACATTGACCGATCCCTTGCGACTTGCCTCCAACGGATTCCCGCAACCTTCACCAAGTCATCGGTCCATCTAGTGGGAGGTCTTTCAACGCATCGTCTTCCGGTTCGCGGTCGCCACTACAGAACTTTTCAGCCCCATCGGCCATCCGTTCTGCGAGCAAAATGTGCCTTACCCACTGCCACTTAAGTTTGGCAATTCTTCGGGCTATGTCGGTGACCTTGGTTCTCTTACGGATGTGTTTCATTTCTGATTCGATCACGCAAGCAAACTCCGAGCATAGCCCTCTCCTTTGCCCTTTGGGTGACTTTAAACTTTGGGATAAAGTAATGAGCCGGAAATGGCTAAGCGAAGCGGACTTCGTTTTCGTGAAATAGGTTTGCGTTTCCACTAAGGAAGAGTTTAGTCGTCTGATTCCCAACGCAAAAGAAAAATGAAACAAGAATGAGCACAGCGAGCTCACTTTTACCTATACTTTTCCGCTCGACTTTTTGTTGGTGGAAACACATGTAAGCAGTTTTCTATTGCGAGGTAAAAAAGTCAGCGGCAGGGTAGCCCGAGAAATTCATTTTTTCTTATTTTTTTGGCAATTTGCAGGCCAGTGATTGGTTTTATGTTGATTAAATCTGAATTTTGAGAGTTGTTTGATGATTATAATTCTATAACTACAGTCGCGAATAATATTTCAATCAACATAAAATCTAGCACTGGCCAGCAAGTTGTTGAATTTTACGGGTTACGCTTGCGGTGGCGAGCTTCCGGCCAAGTCGGCCCAGGAAAAAGAAAACACACACACACAAATTAGACATTATTTATTAAATACAATATTCTACACACTCAGATTCAATCGTATTTGTTCACATTAACTTATCTTTAAATACAAAATAATACTGATTTAATTTGTTATTACATCGCCACCATGTTTTCAACAAAGGGGCCATCCATGAATAACGTCACACGAATTTCATGATCCCCCGTCCTTTTTAACACAAGTAAAATTAAATTAAAAATTTAAAAAAAACCCCGGCACAATGCACTAAAAGTTATATAGAAAATAATTAGTTAATTCGCCATTTTGTGGTGGCGGCCATCTTCGATTTTTAATTAATCATAGTGTATAGTATTCTACTAGTCAAGCCCTTTCATTTGATACTCATATTGAGGGAGTTTTTGAATAAATATGTAATCCGTCATTTTGTGGCGGCGGTCATCTAGGACTGATTTATATCGAACATAGCTAAGAACACTCCCGACTTCACCTTTCAAACAAGAAAAAAAACAAAATGAAAATCGGTTCATCCGTTCCGGCGCTACGATGCCACAGACAGACACACACACACAGACACGTCAAACTTATAACACCCCGTCGTTATTGCGTTGGGGGTTAAAAACTAAAAACATCATTATCTGCCGAGCCTTTTCCCAACTATGTTGGGTTCGGCTTCCAGTCTAACCGGATGCAGCTGAATACCAGTATTTTACATGGAGCGACTGCCTATCTGACCTCCACAATCCAGTTAGTACTGGGTAATACGATACCACTTGGGTAAGACTGGTTGTCAGACTTTATGGGCCACTGACTACCTGTAACGGCTGCCAAAGATGGACTAATGACAGCCGGGACCAACAGTTTAACGTGCTTTCCGAGGCACGGAGGAAAATCGGTATGTAAGGGTGGTCACCCATCCACAGAGCAACCTAGGCAAGCACGGCTTAACCTAAAGATCGGCATCTTATTACTTGGCCACGAGCTCCTCCAAAAAACTAAAAACGAATAATGAAATTAATTAAACTTAGAAAACAAAGATTTTTTAAATGGGACGTCACGAAATTTAGGACCCTCCCACCCCTTGCCGTTACGCTCATTGTAACGTTACGATCGGAGCGTTTGTATGCAATCATTTCATCAATGTTTTGTTATGACGTTGTCACGTCAAACCAACGACCATACAGCCTCTAGACTCCTAATAACAGGCGACCGATGTCTGTCAACACATAAGGGGTATAATTTATAAATCTTATAGCCGTCGTCACTCATAGAGTTCGAATTAGTTTCGACCACTCCTGTGAGCCGCAAACACTTCCGCATTACTCCTTTAAAAAATCGAGAAAATAGACATAATATGGCTCCGTGTATGATACGTTGGTGTGATAAAGAAAGCCAGACTTCAAGTTTCCTGAAAGACGGTATCACATTTCATCGGTAATTTAAAAGTTCCATAATCTAAATTAGATTAAATTTCTGACAATATTTATCGGAGTTCATCTTATACTGGTCATACTTGATGTCTTTTATGATTGCGTCCCTTTCTTTTGAAAGTACTTTTTTCTCTATCTCTTTTCCTCGATGTTACGTTAACATAATTAGTGATGTTCCAAATCGTACGACCGCCTCTGTTATCGATAAAGCAAAAAATAAAACCTAAAACTATTTTTTTATGCAAAAAAAATATTTTTAATAATTAAAAATTACAACATTTATTTGTTTATTAATATGTTCACGTCATTTTACCGAAGATTGTTTTATCCCTATGAAAAACCGTCGCCGCCTGTGAAGTTCATATAAGTTCAGATATTTTACCTACATGATTCAATCGTAATTAGAATAAAGAAGATAATTTAATGCAAGTAAAGTATGTAAAACATATTTTATTATGCCTACAGTTAAAAAATATCGATACTTTCTTGTTTGATTTAAAACTGTCCCATCCCTAGTGAAATGCAATGACCTTGAATTGGCCAATCAGAAAGCAGTACCCCGTCCCCCTCGCGTACCTCGTACCTCAGCGAGTTGACAGAATAGTTTTCGTGCGTTAGATCGTGTATTAGGCGTCTATAGGCTGTATGGTCGTTGCGTCAAACTATCGTCCTTAAACCGACTTTACAGACGACCATTTTTTGTATTTTTTTCATCGCATTCATTTCACAATATTACGGTTTCACTTCGACAGATTATAATCTACCGAAAAATAATGCGTCATATTATAAGCAGTGTGTTCGTTTGACAATCTTTCGAGAGTTTACAATCTCGCTAGTTATATTACAAACTAACGGTTTTTACATGTGACGCTGACATATGCACCCGTGCGAAACTGGGGCGGGTCGGTAGTGTGTAAAGCCGCAAACCCACCGCGGTGCCCGCTGTGCACGGGCGCGAGACGCACGTCAGCTGCCTGTGGGGGTACCGTGTAAGTTTCCACTGGAGCACACGTGCGCGGCCCACGTGGCGCACGGAGAGGCTACACAAGTTTTTTCGTGGCTCACCGCGGCATACTCGTGGGTAAATATATTACTTTATTTTTTTTTAATTAATTTATGTGTGTTTTTATGAATATTTACTAAGTATTAGTATTACATGAATATTTACTTTGTGACTGTGACATTTAATGATTTTTTACACCGCAGTCATCCGTCCCATCATGACATACGCTTGTATCGTATTCGCTCATGCCCACCCGCGTCATATCCACACGATGCAGACCTTGCAGAACCGATTCCTCCGTAAAATCACCGGTGCCCCCCCGTACGTCCGTAATGACAGTCTACACGTAGACCTTAGAATCCCTACCGTTAAGCAGTTCATGAAACGCCTTTCCAAGCGTCACTTCGACACTGCTATCAAGCATAGGAACCCCCTAATCGCATCGGCCGCCCGGTACGACCCATCGCGTATTAGCTCAGTCCAACGTCCGCGTCACACTTTAGTCACCCCCGACGATCCGATCACTATCTTGCAAGAGAGTAGGAAAGATACCAGTACAGTTCGTAGAATGTACAAATACAAACCGAAGACATTCCGACCTCGCCGCAGAGGTCCGGCGCGTAATCCCATGTCAATCCCTCCCCGACCCTTGCTCGAGCCAGCCCGCGATGCTGAGCCTTTAGTAATAAAACCGTCCCTAAATAATGACAACCAGATCCAGCCTGTCCCTTTGCTGCCCCCAGCGACGCCCTAAGCCGAGGTCCGTACCCCACAGGGGGTGCCCTTAGAGCGCCGTCGCTTAGTTTTTAGTCATTTTTGCCCTGGCTGGAGGCCTCAAATTCAAGGCATCCACAGGACTTGCCCGGTTAAGCAGAAGCCAGTCTTCGTAGACTGAACTGCGAGATGCCCTATCCAAAAATTCGCGCCGAACGCCGAACTCTTTGGCAGGATGTGTGCGTTGCATTCCAACTACAGAAGAAATAAAAAAAGGCATTGGCGCGAAATTTTATGATTTTTTTCTGTAGGTATATTATTTATTTGAATTATAAGTAGGATTCCTTTTTATCTCCTACGTTTACCCCACAGACGACTGTAGTGTGTAATGTTTAGTATTTAGATTAAGCATATACTCATGCCTGTAAGAACAGTCGTTCAATACACGTCGTACAGAAAGGACGCCTTTTATTTTCCATACCACCTCGTCCCTCTACATGGCGACCCTGCCAGAGGCACGGTGTAGACTTACGTCGCGACGAAAAGAATGTGTCGGTGTCAGCATATAACCGTGTGAACACGTCGCGCTTCGGCTCCGTGCATTATGAGAGCGATTGTGAATAGAGGAGAACAGTTAAAATATAGTCGGCAAGTGCTCAGACATTTTACATTAAAAATACATTTAACAATTAAAAATAATGGGAAAACAGTGCAGTAAATGTTTATGTGAAAACAAGGAAACCATAACCATCATTACCCAACACGGCAGTAAGAATAATGGCGGCGCTGATGTCTCTTCACACTTCCAAACGAGCAATATCCTACTGGGGGTGATAGTTGCAGTTTGTGCTGGAGCAGTCATATACGTACTATACGTCCAATACAGAAGATGCCACAGTGAGTGGGTACGTTCAGGAATACAGAACGGTCTGCAGTCTGATATAATAAGGCGAATTCAAGAACGGATGTCGGCCCGAGGACGAGGCCGCCCCACTGAAGAGGATGGAGCTTAGCGAAAGCAGCAGCAGGAACAGATGGAAGTAGGTAAACCAGCGGATAATGTGAAAAAAGGGAATAAATGAAAAGTGAAGTGCATGGTGTCGAAAGTGTAGCTAATTTATAATTACAAAGTTAAGTAAAACAGTCCTAAAATAACGGGGTAATCTCCTCGTGGAAGTAGAATTATTATGAACATTTTAAGAACATTAAGTGATTATTTTAGATGGTGTTGGAAATACATTTTTGTTAGTAAAGTTAGTAAAGTAAGGTTTTTGTTAGTAAAGTTAGTAAAGTAAGTGATTTATGGAAATACAGTGTAACAAAATGTATGAAGAGCTAGAATATATCAGAGTAAGTCTTAGGAAACTAGGACCAGAGAAAAGATTACGATAAGTAGGTCAAAGTAAAATTAGAAGAGCTAAAGAAATATATAGTTCTTATAAACAATGTATAAAGAAACTAGAAGTAAAACACTTAACTACTGAATATTCAGGGCTACTGATTGAAAATTTGTGTAAATCTATAGAAGAAACGTATAGAAAAATTTTAAGTTAAAGTGAGTCTAAATCATCAGACAACATGGCAAGTTTCGATTTAAAAACGGCGAATTCACTAATTCCAGTGATGGATGGTAACGAGGACACCACATAAAAAATGATACAAGGTATTGAAATGTATGATTCTTGCTTAACTGAAGCAGTAGATAAGAAACTACTTATTACTTTCGTGCTTAAAACTAGATTAACAAAATTAGCAAAATTAAAGTTAAAATCAGGTTACACCAGTACGAATCTTTTAATTGCAGACATAAAATCATTTCTTTTAACAAAAAAGTCGGCGAATTCCTTACTCATGCAAATGAATAAATTATCCCAGAATGACTTGAGTATAGCAGAGTTCGGTAGTAAACTAGAGGAACTTTTTATTAATTTAACAATTTCTCAATCAAACGATAACGAAGCAACGAGTGATGTTTTGCAACCGATAAATGAAAAGTATGCAATAAAACGGTTTTCAGATGGCCTTCGAAATAGAAGACTCAGTACCAGCCCCGGATCTTCAATTTTTTTTAGGCGGGGCAAAAACTGAAAAATGCCGCCCCCACCTACTTCCATTTATTTTTACCTTTATCGTCCATATAATTTCAGCTATCAGATGTTCACTAATTGATTGAAATTTGGACATAGCCTACATAGGCCTTCCGGATATAATGCATCCATTGCTGTTCTTTCAAGTCAACCAGCAAACCCATTGTCGACCTAGCAAACGACCCAAGAGCTAGACTAACCCGACACTATACCGAAGACATCCCGGACGTCAGCCTGTACGAGATTAGGATGGCTCTGAAACAGCTCAAAAACAACAAGGCACCGGGTGATGACGGAATTATACGGCCGAACTCCTAAAGGCGGGTGGAAAACCGGTACTTAAGGCCCTTCAGAAGCTGTTTAATTCCATCATATTCGAGGGGAAAACGCCACAGGCATGGTGCAGGGGTGTGGTGGTACTCTTCTTCAAGAAGGGTGACAATGCCCGGTTGAAGAATTACAGGCCCATCTCACTTCTAAGCCATGTCCACAAGTTGTTTTCAAGAGTCATCACGAATCGTCTCGCGCGCAGGCTTGACGATTTTCAGCCACCAGACAAGATGGTTTCCGAAAAGGCTTTAGCACCGTGGACCACATACATACGCTGCGGCAGGTTATGCAGAAGACCGAAGAGTACAACTTGCCTCTGTTTAGCGTTTGTGGACTACAAGAAAGCCTTTGATTCGATCGAGACCTGGGCTGTACTGCAGTCTCTCCAACGGTGCCAAGTTGACTACCGGTACATCGAGGTGTTTAAATGTACAAAAACGCCACCTCGGAACCTATCCTTCTGCAGCGAGGTGTAAGACAGGGAGACGTCATATCTCCGAAACTGTTCACCGCTGTCTTCAAGGTTCTGGACTGGAGAGGGCTAGGCATCAACTTCAACGGCGAGTACATCACTCACCTTCGGTACACTCAGTATACGGACACGGTTAGTGTAGTGTGCTGTCCTAGTGTGAACCGGCCCTAATTAACATTTATGAAGATCAAGTGAGGGTAGTTGAATAAACACCTTCACTTTGCTGTGGCGGTACCTCCACACTTCAGTCTCCCCGCGACCACGGCTGGTGCAATCCGGTCGAAACGTCGGGCTTAAATTAAAGGTAAATTCGCGATAAATACCCGTTTTTATATGTTTTACCATGGAGGACCTCAGTACAATGCTCGATGACCTCAGTAGTGCTTCCGAAAGAGTGGGTCTAAAAATGAACATGAACAAGACGAAGGTCATGTTGAATGCCCATGTCACACCCATTCCTATCAAGATCGATGACTATTATGTATACCTAGGACAAACGGTCCAGTTAGGTACCTAGGTCTAACTTCTAGAAAGAGGTCAATCGTCGAATCCGACTCGGCTGGGCAGGCGTTCGGGAAGCTGCGCGGTATCTTCTCGTCCAGCTTACCGCAGACGTGTCTCAAGACGAAAGTGTGTGTTGCCAGTGATTACATACGGGACCGAAACGTGGTCGCTCACAATGGGCCATAACAAAAGGCTTAAAGTCACCCAAAGGGCAATGGAGAGGGCTATGCTCGGACTTTCCTTGCGTGATCGAATCAGAAATGAAGACATCCGCAAGAGAACCAAGGTCACCGACGTAGCCCGAAGAATTGCCAAACTTAAGTGGCAGTGGGCAGGGCACATTGCTCGCAGAACGGATGTCCGATGGGGCCGAAAAGTTCTGGAGTGGCGACCGCGAACCGGAAGACGATGCGTTGAAAGACCTCCCACTAGGTGGACCGATGACCTGGTGAAGGTTGCGGGACTCCGTTGGATGCGAGTCGCAAGGGAACGGTCAATGTGGCGACACTTGGGAGAGGCCTATGTCCAGCAGTGGACGTCTTTCGGCTGAAATGATGATGATGATTATGATAAAAAAATTAAAATCAAATATGTTATTGCATTTGTGAATTGAAATTACAATTTTACTCTTAGAGCTTTTTGTTTAGCAAATAAATCTATATGGCCTTGTCATAATTTAACTCGTGTGCAATTCGATTTTCTATCGCTAAGATTGCAAGACTCGATAAGCGTTCCTGGCTCATAGAAGATCGCAAATAATTTTTTATTAGTTTTAGTTATAAATGTTCGTGCAGCACGTCTCACTCCGCGCTCTGGGTATCGGTCGGGTTAATATGACCATGTTTCTGTACTTGTACTATTATTTATTCCGTGGTCAAAGTTAAGTAAATGATGAGTTGTCCATTCGTCTGTAAAGTGTGAATTTGGCCGCCCTCTGAACTTGCTGCCTTGCATTTAAGAGGTAAGCCAAGGTTCCGAGGAAGATGGCAAGATAATCGAACCCAAGGCCGCGACTACTTCTACAGTCGAAGTAACTACAATCAAGGTAATAATTATTATAATCATTCTACTTATCGTGGACGCGCCAATCCTTCAACCCACAGAGGACGGAGTAATAATTACTACAATCGAGGACGAGGAAATAACATTCACGGTTTAAACCAACACCCACGATTCCAATCAAATTCAGGTTACGGACGTGGACGTAATTTTAGAGGTCATAGTCGTCAATTTCGTGGTCGAGACAACCAACACCAAATCGTATATGTTGCTGACCAACGAGGAAACCAGCAGCAGCAAGAGAGTACGACAGAAAACCGTGAGTCGGGGAACCCAAATACGTTTTTTCGAGCATAAAATATTAACATGTCAGGGACTACATTGCGTTAAATTTGAAATAGGTAATAAATTATGTTCATTTTTGGTAGATACAGGGGCAACATTATCAGTCATAGCTAAAAATAAAATACCGCATTATATCACATTACAAAGTAACGATACAACAATCAAAGGCATAGGAGGTAACATTTATTCCCATGAATACGCTGATTTAACTTTTTACGTATCCTATGTGAGGAAAATACAGACACTTGGAGCCACTGGCTACCCTTTTGGTGTTTTTCTTTCAATACTACAGTACACACTTCAACTAGCTGTACACCGTATGAACTCGTATTCGGTAAACCATGTAATATTCCAAGTAGGTTAAAAGATGACTTTAGAGCCATTATATAATGCAGATAATTATGCTTTAGAATTAAAATATAGATTACAGTTAGCACATAAGGATGCGAGAAAATGGTTAATAGATAGTAAGATGAAAAGAAAAGACATTTATGATGGAAATATAAACCCTGTTAGCTATAAGAAAGATGATTTAATATTAATAAGGAATGAAAGTACTAATAAAATGGACAAATTGTATAATGGACCGTATGTTGTGATTGAAGAAGTTGGACCTAATGTTAAGCTTATGAAAAATAGTAAAGTAGACACGGTACATAAAAACCGTACAAAACCATATATAGCATTAAAAAAAAAAAAACTGAATTAACAAAAAAAAAAAAATGTATTTTGTAATATTTTTTTTTTATTTCTCTTTAAGAAGGGTGATGTAGTGTGTAATGTTTAGTATTTAGATTAAGCATACTCATGCCTGTAAGAACAGTCGTTCAATACACGTCGTACAGAAAGGACGCCTTTTATTTTCCATACCACCTATATATTATATTGGTCTTCACAGAGAACTGAAATTATGTTGCCGGGAAAAAATATCTCATTAAATTTGAACAACAGTACAAATTGTACAAGCATTAAACTTTCATATAAAATATGGTTATTTTATTTTCTCGTAATCGTAGTGAAAAGTACGGTGTAACACACGGCGCTAAAATCCCATTATAACTCGGTTTCTATTTACTACCTCGCTAAAGCTCGGTAGTAAAACTACCTCGCTAAAGCTCGATAGTAAAACTACCTCGTCTATAATGGGTCATTTTAGCCCCTTGTATTACAATGTACTATTTTGTCATCTACACTATTAGGTTCTGCTCGTAAACCCCCGCATGAAGGTTCTTGAGGTAACTTAAAGTTAGGCGTCAGCGCAGCCCGCGAAATTCAAATATTCTTTTGCAATTTGCAGTCCAGTACTAGGTTGTATGTTGATTCAAATATCGTTCGCGACTGTAAGACGTATGTTGTTACGGAATCATAATCATCTAAATCATCAATACAGCCCTCCAAGTTCTTGAAGATGGAGGAACTACGTTTTCAAGGTCAAAATCGTTCCTAGACCTTTATGAACTTGTAGGGTTGTATTGATGATTTTGATGATTATAATTCTGTAACTACATACGTCTTACAGTCGCGAACGATATTTTAATCAACATACAACCTAGTACTGGCCTGAAAATTGCAAAAAAAAAGTTGAGAAAATTTGAATTTCCCTTAACTTAAAACATACAAAGGGAAGGGAAGATTTGAACCACACAACGGTTGAAATGGGATCAAGTAAGGTAGACGACGAAAAAAAATAGTCCGTCAGTTAGATTATCAAAAAATATTTGACTTGTATTTTATCTTTTGTTACATAAACCAAAATCGGCGTAGATAAGACCCTTTTAAAATTCTCAATACGGCACGCCGTGGTATATTTTTAGTGCGTTCTGACATCACGAGCCCCCACTCCCGAGTTTTGATACGTTTTATCTTTGTCAATATTCATTGTTTTACAAAATCAAAAAATATGTCTCCATTATTTTCCAATACTCTAACTGACGGACTAAATAGATTTTCAATCCAGCGACCCAGCGACGTGCGCGCCCGAGGCAACGTCACAATACTGTTATCGGTTTATAGTGTGATATCAACATACACTACACCTATTAAACTAGCTAGCGGAACTTCCTCAAATAAAATTATCTAGCACAACTCTTCACTTCCTCTTCCATCCATGCGAGACCTTCAGATGCTGCGTCAGGTTGATCCGGCTCTTGAACCGTTTACCCGGGCAGTGCGGGCACTCCACACTGGCTGACTCCGGAGGATGCACGTACTTGCTGTGCTGATGAAGGCATAGACGAGACTTGAACTCCTTACCGCACACCAAGCATTTGTGAATCTTATTACCTGCAAGAAAAATTCAAAATTCAAAAACCCCGACACATAGGGCCTTACCATTTAGTACAAATCTTCACGTAACGAAATGCCGTATGTTGTGTGTGTAGTATAATAATATAATAAACCTCATTCCATTTCAATATAGTGTACATTATTGTACTAGTCAAGCCCTTTCATTTGATACCTATATTGAGGGAGTTATGAAAAAATTTAAGTCACCTTTTTGCGGTGGCGGCCATCTTGGATTTGAAATTTATTGTAGCGTATAGTATTGTACTAGTTAAGCCCTTTCATTTCATACCCATATTGAGGGAGTTATTGAATAAATATGTAATCCGCCATTTGGGGCGGCGGCCATTTTGGTTTGATTTTTATCGACCATCGCTAAGAACACTCCCGAATAATTCACCTTTCAGACAAATATATATGGATCATACGTTACGTATCTTCGACAGTCGCTACAGGTAGTCAGTGGCCCAAAAAGTCTGACAACCAGTCTTACCAGGTGGTATCGTATTACCCAGTACTAACTGGGTTGTGGAGGTCAGATAGGCAGTCGCTTCATGTAAAATACTGGTATTCAGCTGCATCTGGTTAGACTGGAAGCCGACCTCAACATAGTTGAGAAAAGCCAGACAGGCAGATGATGAAAGAAGCTGTAGAGAACGAACCTGAAGGATGCACATTCCTCTTATGGTTGGCGAGATACTTAAGCGAGCGGAACTTCTGTCCACAAAGCTCGCATTCCTCCGAGTCCTCAACGGCTTCGTGCACCAACTTGACGTGTTCCCGCAGCGTCAGTTGGGATTTGAAGTTCCTGTTACATCTGGGGAAGGAAAGACAATACGTCAGTGGCCATCCCACTGCTAGGATACCGCCCTCGGCCCTACTGATGAAAGAGAGGGCCCTGAGGCTGATGCTCCAGAGTAGCTCGCAAAATTCAAATGTTCTTACGTTTTGTGCGGTTTGCAGGCCAGAATATGTTGATGAATATATCGTTCGCGACTATAAGATGTATGTAGTTTCTGAATTATAATCATCAATACAAACCTCCAAATTCATAAAAGCCGAGAATAGATTTTGACCTTGAAAAAAGGATAATATTTTTGTGTTCACCAAAAATCTTTTCTTCCCCGAAAAATACTGATCGTGCACCAAATAATACTGATCGTGCACCAAATAATACTGATCGTGCACCAAATATTAAAGTATCTCTGCCCCCATAATCGGAACTTAGGGCACCCCCCCGTTAGGTTAGTTAGGTTCCTTTAAACCCTGCACTCGAAAGTAAGCGTAGTCGACGGAGCCCCGCGAAGCGGGGCTCCGTCGACTACGCTTTAAGGAGAATATACAGTGTTTAATTGTTAAATAGATGCTCATTATGACATATTTTAATTAACATATTTTGGTGCACATTCAGTATATTTGGTGGAACACAGGCAAAATTAGGTAAATGAAATGGGAATAAATTGAAGTACTTTTAAATACCATCCTTGAAAAAATAAGACCTAGACCTCGCTATCGCCGGGATCACGCCATCACAGCGACATTCCATCTTCCGTGACGTCACGAGCCCGATGTCACGAGCAAGGTGAAATAATTGGGTAGACGACGAAAAATATTAGTTCGTCAGTTAGATTATTTATCAACAAATATTTGACCCGTATTTTTTCTTTTGTTACATAAACCAAAATTGACGAAGATACGACGCTTATAAAATTCTCAACACGTCACGCCGTGGTATAATTTTTTGCGATTTCTGACGACACGAGCCCCCACTACCGAGTTTTGATGCGTTTTATTTTTGCCAATAGTCATTGATTTACAAAAACAAAAAATACGCGTCCATTATTTTCCAATATTCTAACTGACGGAGTAAATAGATTTGTAATTTTTTGATACTGTCGTCATGCAGTCATGCAAGCTATTACATTAATTTATTATCATTAACACTGGAAACGGAATAGTAACCATGCTTAGTATTTGTTTTCCTAGTTCCCGATATTTCATTTTTTTTGGTTTTGCAGTGTTATTGATAATGCTAGTGACCATGCCTGTTTAAAAACTTAATTACATGATTACCTGGCACAAGTCATAATAACATCCGGCTTCCGGTGCTCGTTCAGCAGATGCTCTTTCAACCCAAACTTTGGCAGCTCCAACAAACAGATCGGACACGACACAGTCTCCAACAGATCCTGTTCATCCATGAAGTACTTAGCTTCCACCTCCCTCATGATTTGCTGGAACGTCTTCCGTTTCCGCACCTTCTGCTCCGGCTGACACTCCTGACGGTGGACCATTAGGAGTTTACGTTCTTGAAACGTGTTCTGACAGACGTGGCACTTCAATAGCACCCTGCGGTAGTTATGTGCGTTTATCATGTGGTCTGATAGCAAGGTGGAGTCGAAGTCCTCTAGGCAGTGGAGACAGATCATCAGGCCTGTTTTGGGATCCATCATGGCGTCGGTGGAGTTGAATTCAATCGGTTCCTGGTTCGTTTGGACGCATTGCGCGAGCTCCAGAAGTGCCCTGGAAGTCAAAAGCCTTCGCTTTAAATCTATCTATCTTTTCATGTTTCTATTTGATGGGCTAGTGGTACTATCGTGCACACTCCCGCTTCATCACCACTAAGGTAATTTTTGCTTGCACTCGCAACATACATATTTTCTCTATCCCCGCCCCGGTGACTTACGGTATAAAAATAATGAATGAAAGACAATACCGATCGGCCGAGCACACTGACGATGCACGCCAAACGGGAGTTATTGTTATTTTGCGCGCCAAATTGACGCTTTCTTAATAGGCCTAAACTCTAAGGGGGCGTGGCTCGGCCCCTCTGCATGTATTAAGCGAAAAAAAATGTAACGGGTCAGGCGGAAAAGACCACGAAACGGGATATTTACATGGTAAATATCCCGTTTTTAATTCTAATGTTTGTGTTAGTGACCATGTCAGTCTAAAAACTCATAAGACCACGATTGTACATAAGAAGTCTGAAAGTGGCGCCGGTGATTGAAAAGTAGTGTGGTAATCGGTTGTCGTGGTACCATGTGATGAGGATTGTGGAAAATGTTGTTAGGAAAGTTCTGAGTATGAAGGTTTATGAGTGATGATCAAAGAAACGATGAATGCACTGTGTGAAGTATGATATGTCTAGCAAGGCGGTGTCTGATGAGAAGACGAGTTATAGAGGAGTATGGAAGAAGAAGACATGCTGCGCCAACCTCAAATAAATTACAGCCTATTGGTGAGGCTGTTGGACTGCCAAGATATAGGTCTCGACTTCTCGAGTTCTAACCCAAGACATGCACTTGATTTTCAACCGGCTTCCAAACAGAGAAGGTTACCAATTCGACTGTATTTGTTTTTTGTGTTTGTTACCCCAGAACTTCCGACTGGGTGAACCGATTTTGTCGATTCTTTTTTTATTTGAAAGCTGGTGCTTCCCGTGTGGTCCCATTTGGTGAAGAACTGATGCTGAGGAGATCTCCGGAGATAATACAGTGGAACTCTTCAAAAATAGACAGCAAATCTGTTGTGATTGCTGCAATCGCTTGGATGTTTATTGTTTATTGTTTATACAGCATCATGACGTAATATCACGCCTGTATGCTCTGAGGGGGTACGTAGATATGTACAATATATCCAGATTTCGACAGTAAGGTATCTATGTTAAGTTCCATTTATTGGGGATAAACCATGGATAAACCTATTAGCATGACATGTATTGTTAACAATGTAAAATTAATTCATGGCAAATGTTTGTTTGGGAACAGCTAAAAATGGAAAAATAAAAAACCTGTTATGCAAAACTTAAAACCAACTTTGGATTCCATGCAATAAAAATTAAAACTCTTGAAAAACAAGTTAACAAGAATCAATTCAAATAAGGAAGTAAATATTTTTGTAGTATACATAGTAAACACACAGATACTTTATTGACTTTATTTTTGTGTTGACTTTAATTTATTACGTATTAGAATTGATTGTATTTTAGCTATATATTGTAATTTTTTGGCTTATTTAATTTGACTATTTCGTATTCATATTGTACAACGGGCTGGTGTCCGCAACTCCACGTCTAAGCGCGTATTTTGCGTATGGGCTATAATCCACCACGCAGGCCCAGTGCGGGTTGGTAGATGTCACATGTCTTCGAATTTTTGGTTCTAGGACATGCCGCATTTCCTCACGATGTTTTCCTTCACCGATTTTGAGAGCAGTGGTGATGAAATAAATTACACAAAGTAATGCGCCTGCCTGACTTACTGTTCGTAAGTCGGAGCCGCCACCACTGGGACACCGCTGCTCTCAACTGTAATTTTTAATTTGACTAATAATACAATTTAATTATTTCTTAATTTGTAATCTTCTGTATATATAAAAGAAAGTCGTCACTATTTATAACTCAAGAACGGCTGAACCGATTTGGCTGAAAATTGGTGGGGAAAGGTAGCTTAGAACCAGGAGATGGATGTAGTAGTTAGGTAGTAGGTCAATACGAATTTAATATTTATAGTTGACAGGACAATGTCTGTCGGGTCGGCTAGTTTCCAATAAAGTAGGTAAGTATTATAAACTATTAATTACTATTAAAACTATTAAATTAATTGAACCAGCAATCTTCTAAACTTGTATTTCATCCATATGTGCATATCCATGTATGATGTCACACCATGTTTATACAAATAAATGCATCTTTATTATCATCATCATTTCAGCCATAAGACGTCTAATGCTGGGCCTCTCCCTAGTGTCACCACATTTGCCGGTCCTGTCTGACTCGCATCCAATGGTTTCCCGAAATCTTCACCAGGTCATCATTCCACCTAGTGGGAGGCTTCCTAATGCAATGTCTTCCGGTTCGCATTCAAATAGTGCGCAGTGGCTGTGCAAAAGTTTTCATAATAATTACATGTTTAGCATTTTAGAGCCTGAAGAATGTCCTGGCGTAAATGAAGGATAATGAACAATATCAATGAAGAAAATCTAAATAAAAACGCTAAGGTAAATGAATAGTTTTAACCTAATGATATTTTTTTACATAATTATACCTCAAGCCTCAGATAAATAAGTAAGGAGACAGAGCTCGATCACAGACATTTGATCTAGCTCTTAGAATATACCTTACTTATAGAACTCGTTAGGTATATCTTCTAAACTAAGACGCAATTATATCTGTGACCTGCCGACAAAATATGGGAGAAAACAGATCTTCGCTAGGTGTCTTAGTTTTTGACATTTAAATGTGGCCAAGCTGAGGAAACTCTCCAGACCGGCCACTTATAAACCCATTATACATTTTGAACCAGTGACCTTACATTTTTTGTGTTAAGTATTAAAATTAAAGTCCCTGTTGGTAGCCAAGCTAGTATCAATCACACGAGCAACGTTTAACAATATTCTACCCCGCTAGTACCCATCAAAAAACTAAAAACAGTCTTTTTAAAGTTTTGAATAATCAAAAAGATTCTATTACTTACATAGTATTGTAATTATCATCCTCGTCCTCTTCCTTTATTTCAGCCTTCACAGTCACTCCCATATGGTAGCTGCTGCCTTCCAGAGGGTCGGGCTCTATTTCCATGTTTATTGTTGTCTATATTTCACGATTTATACGCTAAAAACTCTTTCGCCTTTTCTCCTTCGATTAATTCTATCCGGTTCACGGTTCAGCTTCAGTGTTCACTAATCACTCGGTTGGTTGTCAAAATGTCAAGTCAATGTCAAATCAAAACGTCAAAACAATTGATTGTAACTGTTAGTGATGTGGTCGGTCGGTTGTTAATGAGCAGTGATGGTATCGATAGTCTGTTGGCTGGACAACAACATGAGATTGTACTTCCACTTGAGCGTGAGAGGCTTTCATGATCTAATACTCATAAAAATAACAGCACGTCAGTATTCCTCGCAGGTTAAGGCAGCCGACTGACATGCGAATAGAATCTTGTACAAACGCCACCGGCACATTAAGCTACTGCAATCTCTCTACTGTAATACATTTTCAACTCTATCGCTAAAAGCATTAGGTACAATCTTGATTGGGAAAATTTCAGTTTCGATTAGTTTGCTGTGCTGCACAGTCGCCAGCGCATCAAGCTGGTTTTTGTGGGGAATGTAGAATTTTCCTGATTTTCCTTACAGACATTTCATTTCACATACACAAACAGACAGACCCGGAACAACTATCTGAAGGCCATACGAATATTTATTTCGTGTGGTTATCGAACCGGCGCGCGCGACACGTAGCAGCGCAGCAGGCAATGGCTTGGCCAATATGCCGTTAAAGTCATCACCACAAAGTGTCAAAATTTCTCATTCGATTTTGAACTTAATTTTTTTATACAGTAGGGCCAAGCTAATAGATCACATTTGACACTTCATCAAAATACAACAACGTAACCTTGAAACGGCTGGCATAATTTTTTATAGATTTTTCCGAAGTTAAAACTGCACACACTGATAATGTATCTTATTCAATTACGATTGTATATAATTTATTGTAATATTAGCAAAAAAGGTAACCGTTACTTAGAACTGACAGATGTCAAACGTGATCTATTAAATTGGCCCTACTATAGTCAAAATCATTTGGAGGATAGTTTGTGGTAATTTGATGTGCTAGTGACAACACATTTCGAAGCACAGTGGAATTGAAAATATAAGCTTGATTTCAAACGTCCAAAAATAAGAATAAAGGTAAAAGAAATAAAATGCAATCATTACAATTTTATCCACTTTTAATTTAACGCATAGAAATTAGTTTGGACTAAGTTTGGGACACGTAAATTATATTATTTTACAAAGTTTTACATTTTAAACATTTTGTACTGTACGCCAATAACATAGGATTTATTTAAAATTTCGCACACCGACAAGAACTCTTTTTTACTTCGAAATTTGTAGTAAACCTGCTTAGATTTCCACTTGGAGCTGAATCTTGAGTCTGAGAAGAATGGTTCATTCGTCTGGATGTCTAAGGGCTCTTCTGTAACTGGTAGCACAAGCCTGGAAAAAAATAAATGATTTTTATTCAAAATCAATTCAATTTTAAAGGTCAGGTGCATAGTACTCGCAAACGGCGTGCGAGTATGTATGACTTGTATGAACGTGGACGAGGCAAGAGTACGCGGATCGTAGCAGGTGGCGTTCAGGTTTCTGTCTACGCCCCCATGGGAAAACGGCATGAGTTTATGTAAGTGTGCAGATAATCTATAATTTATTGCATACCAAACTGTTAGAGTAAGTTCAGACGGAACGGAAAAATATTCGCGAAGGGGCGACCTTCCTCCGCCCGCGTAGCATGACCAAAAATACAGAGAGTCGGCAAACCGTAGACACGACAGAGAGTCGGCAAATCTTTTGTTCAACTGTCATTTTGTCGATTCAATGACAGATGAACAAAAGATTTGTCGAGTCTCTCTCGTTTCTCCGGTGGTCATGCTAAGCGGGCTGGTCTGGGTCGTAATTCACATAACACCGAAAGCAGAAAACTCGCATCAAAACAGTGCGACAAGGCTTAAGACCGCGAGAACGCGCGTTTAAACGTAAACCTACACGAAAAACTGGGATATGGTAATTTGCTTGCACGGTCTAGGGTATGTTCGAGGACTCCCGAGCATACGCAAGGAGGTGCGCTTTACGTCCGCCTCAGTATTCATACAATTTTCTACTTTAACTAATGGTAATACGGTCTTATTTTCAGTATGGCATGTGTACAGCGGTGGTACATATTATTTATTTCAATTTATTTGTAAGTAACTTAATTGACTTGTTTTATCTATTTAATTTAATTGTTCTGTCTATCTGGTAAAATTTATTGTTACTTTATTTAATTAATTTATATTTTTTGTTTCGTTTTGTTTTAATTGAGTTTAATTATTAATTTTGATTGTTTCTATTATTTTTACCCATTATTCCTAAGAAATTATAATTAGAATATTTGTACGCCGTTGACGGCAAGACATAGCGCTCATTTTATAAAATTTTACATCTATACTCTTGTTACCTATGTTCTTTATCTTTATCTTTATCTTTGAATTTGAATTTGAATTTGACGATGACGCTGAAAGCACCTGGTAGCGTGAAGGAACATTCGGTGCGGCGTGCTGTCCTTTGTGCCGCTGTACGTGTAGTCACCGAGGATCGTGTGTCCGACCGCGTTGCAGTGAACACGCAGCTGGTGACGGCGACCTGTTCATGACAACGGGAATAAATATCAATCAATAATACATTTCAAAAGTTAAGAACGAAAATTTATCTTATACTTATTCAAAAGTCTGAATCAAGGATTGATTACCAACAAAAAAATATTTTGGATAAAACTTTCGAACAAAATGTATGGGAAAAATGTATTGCAATTTCCGACTTTTTAATACTAAATGGTTGAGTATTAAAAACATGATCGACTGGCCTCAAAAAAGTTTTGTGTAAAATTGCCATTTTCTTGATAACGGTAATTTTTATTTGGAAATCTGTGAAAATTAAAATTTCACGAAAAATGATGGATAGCTTTCTAAGACCATTTTCGTGTAGCTGCAACACTTAAGGTAGTTCCCCTTACTGCCCCGTTTACCGTATCCACCCTGAATAATTACCTGTAATAGGCTTCAGCAGCACCACAGTGGCGGGACTATTCTCGTAATAGCCTGTCTCGAGCCTCAGAGCACGTGTGTGAGCGTGCCGCGACTGAATACATTTCGCTATTGATTCACTCGATGTTAGCGCAGTCATCTGATGGCTAGAGTTAAGTGTAGTTGTATCCATGCCTGTAAATTGAAATATGTAATGTGTGTGATATACGAGGCTAAGGTTCGCAGATAGGAAGCCTGTGTCCCAACAGCAGAAGTATTAAAAGGTTAACATAACTAACCAACATTAAACTCAATATCAGCTACTTCAAAAGTAACATGTCCTCTAACAACAGCTAGATAAAACTTCATCGTATCCCTCTTCTCGAACAGCTTGCCAGCGCGTGCAGCAAATAGCTTGTTCTTAGCTATACAGAGCACGCCGCTTGTCGCGTAATCGAGTCGCTGCACGAAGTGGAGGGGGAACAACGACGACGAGAGATGCGAGTCCGGCGACGCTACGTGGTACGTAACTGTGTTCTGGAAACAAAGCAGAAAGTTAGGGCAATTCGCGAACGCAAGACCGATATATTTTTCTGTTTTGGCAAAGGGTAACGAGGCAGAAACTGGAATTAAGTTCTCGAACATAAAACTGGTTCACTTTTATTATTTCCTGTTACTTTTATATAATTACTAGCCACCCGCCCCGGGTCTGACTCTGTACGGGTGTAATGTAGCATAATTCCAATTGAAAACCTTTTTCTTGAATCTATTGCTGAAAACTACATTAAAATCCGTTGCGTAGTTTAAAGATCTAAGCGTATAAACAGCGTGCAAAAGGGTTTATCGATATCGATGATCGATACAACTAGTCAACTACAGCGCTAAGTTCCTACTTGTAAACATAACCTCGAATCTACTAACTAAAGCAGTTTTAAGCAAATACATTTAAAAAGGCTTACCTTTTCTTTTTTGTCTTCTGAATTAATATACATATCGAAAGGCTTGTTCACGACCAAAAAATTTTCGCTTTCATAGAGCTTCTCGACAGCCATCTTTACCGAAAACAAGCCCAAATTAATTTTTAAAATGCGTTCAATTGATCATATACAAGAATGGTCCGTCAAAATATTACGATTACATATCCTGGGATATTTCGAATTTTTAGATTGATCTTTTACTAAAATGGTCGGGATACATCTCGATACTCTGGGGCAAAATGTCGTCAAAACTGTTAAGAACGCGATTTGTATAATTCGGTCTATATAGTTTTGAAATAAATCCTCCAATGGCATTTTGCCCACCCTTTATTTTATTTCATAACTTATTTAAATATATATGAGACTTCAGGCTTTACACACAATTTTTCTTGACAGCAATTTTGACAAAACAAAAGCAAACTGCAATTTATTGGAAATTCAATTGTACAGGCACAGCTTATAGTACAATAAAAACCGCACCCGTATCCACAGATTACTATATTAGTAGCTAGCTAGCTACAGATACGACAGTGACTTTTTGAGAGTTTCCAAAGGGTCCGTTTTGGCGCTGTTGTAGCCATCGGGGATTTGACAGAAGTATATAGATAAAGTTATGTATGTAAGTGTAATAGTGATTGCAGGAATCTTGTTATCGATAACTAGTGATGCTCTTTTATATCGACTTTTTCATTGATATCGATACTTTAATGGCCCCTTCATATAGTTGATTTATTTTTGAGGTTCAGGTAATCATAATAAAATAAAAATGATAATTTATAGGTTTTATATTTGTATAAACATTTTTAAACTAACTGATTTAATTTTTTTGATGGCGTCAATCCAAAAAGAATGATGTAGTGAGTCTTCTTTACAGCTCGTCTTAATTTTCTCCTTTTTCCACCACCAGGATAGCCATTAACACTGTCAAACAGTTCATCGAAAAATTCAACAACTTCAGCTGTTGTGGCCATTGTAGCTCCAGAATCTAGACCATGTAATTTATCTGAAAATAAGAATAATGAACACATTAGTAAACAAATACCAGTTTTGTAAAAATGGATACACTTTGTATATGAGACGTTACGTTGCTGGACTGTTAATTATAGCCCTCGCAGTTGCCACAACAACTAAGAAATGTACGTTAATAAAGTAAAAAAAAAAGGTCCATCAGCATGATGCACAACAAACAATTTTAAGTGATGACATGACAAAAGTTATGGGCCACTAAGGAGCCCCACACTGCTAAGAATATTTTCTGAGGGTGCCACAGTGGAGGGAATTTCTTATTTCCTTTAATGGATTAAAATTAAAACATTAGAAGATATTTTATGTATGTATATCTATACCTGCCGTTCCAATCAAAACTGATGATGTTATGACACTCTTTCAATCTTGCTCCTCGGAGTAATTATGATCAACTGTACCAACCAACCAACCACCCTGAAAAATTGAGAAATATTGCTGTATTATATATAAGTTGTACTCATTTTAATAAAACCAGCCTATAACTGACCCACTGCTGGGCAAAGGCCTCTTCTCAACAGAGAAGGCACGAGCATTGATTACCATGCTTGCTCAAGACGGGTTGGCGAGTTGTACTCATACTTATAGTAAAATAATACTGATGAATGGGACTATGTTTAGATAACCATACACACCAGTTGTAGTACATGTACATCCTCCTCATCATGTTCCTTGAAATAATTATGTTCAAGTATTACATACCACCCTTTTTTTTTTTTTTTTTTTAAGATGGGAAATCATCAAATGACTTCTCCCACTCTGGGCGGAGCGGGAGGGAGTGTCAGACTCTTACTGACTAAAACCCATCCATGTTCCTTCCTCGCCCTTTACGTTCCGGGGCCGCGGTATCTCTTTCGAACAGTCCCGCAACCCCGGATTACATCCCACCCTGGAAACATATTTGATACAGTTAATACAGTAATTTTTAGTATTTCGAAGTTGATTTTATGTTTTCCCTATAGGTACATTCTGTATATGTTTTTTGTATAATATGTCCGCTATATGTTCTTTACATTCTGTTGGTTTCTAGTTGATTGAAGTTTTAATAAAAAAAAAAGTTATAACATCTCAAATCAAGTAATCAAAAAATAGTCCTCTTTTTACTTGATCTGAGTACTTATAACAAAACGACTTTTACATAACCTAAGAAGTTTAACAAAACTCACCAGCTACACTAAGCGGAACGCCTTACGCAACTTCTTCTGTTTTTCATAGACACGTTTCCTGAGTCCAATGAGGAGGGAGTTTGTTGGTACTAGGAAGGCATCCACAGATTTCTAAGTTCATTGTTCTTGGGAAAACTCACTGTTGCATTGCAACCACCTACACAGCACTTTCGGATTCCCATGACGAATAATCGCACATTAACATGCACAATCAGTATTGTCTCAAACTACAGAGGAAATTGTGTATCGCAACTCAGTAAAATACGAGGAAAATTAAGGAAAATACACTCAGAGGTCAGAATTCTCAGAAGATTTTTGACAATGAGCGCATTATATACTCAAGTGTCATTTGATTATGACACTTGAGTATATAATATCCAAGATGGCGGCATGGCGCCGGTGATGCTACACCAGCGCCAAAACGGACCCTTTGGAACTAAAGCTGTCACAGCCGTGCCCGTATCGTATATATAGATGCTCTGTGAACCGCAATACCAACCTTTTTTTAACTAATGAAAATGACTTATTCGATTGTTCTCTGAGTGAGACATACTGCCCGCTGCCCCTGTTACGATGGTAAGCTGGCGAAGTTAGGTTTCACGATAAAAGATTCATTTTTTTAATCTGTGAAATCTGTCTGTTTTGAACGCATCAAATGAATGTCAAAATTGACAGGACTGAAACATTACTGTTCGGCAAAATTACGGAGTACTGGCAATGCTTATTGTTGCCTAATCCTGTCCAACCTTTTCAAATAGTTTAGCTAACATCCTTACAAGCAATTTGTTTGTGTTGACTGCAAGTGGTTTTAAAGAGAAATGCGTAAAAATGAAACGAATCAAAAGGCATAAAGTGAAGACTGAGCCGCCAGAAGCCTCCACATCCTATAATAGAGAGGAGGAACACGATTTGGCGTATTATATCCACGATCGAGTTGAACTGATGCATCAAGTGTTCTCTGTGATTAAATACAAGGAATTGAAAGCAATGGTCCCTGGATGCATCAGAAATATATCTCTAAATGATCTGCAGGAACTATGTACTGAAGAGGTTCGATATTTTATATATTTACCGTACACTATGTCTGTAAAAGTGGACTACCTACTACAGGGATTTGCAACCTGTGTCCCGCGGCACCCTGGAGCGCCGTAGAGTTAAGAGTGTGCGGCGCTCCTGTTTACTATTCTCCTGAAACTATAATTAGGTATTCAATAAAAGCCTTTTCCAACCATTTTGAGGTTGGCTTTCAGTCTAACCAGATGCAGCTGAAGCTGTACGTGGAGTAACTGCCTATCTGACCTCCACCCACAACCTAGTTAGTATTGCAACTCTCCCCACTCCCGCAGATACCCCTTGGTACCAGTAACAGCAGTCAATGATTTGAAAATGGCAACCAACCATCATTGGCCAAACATGCTTTCCGAGGCACAGAGCGAATAAGATGATCAACAAGGTAGTCAATTCTTCTTTATGGTGTGGTTAATGCTTGACCTAGTTAAGAGTTTTATGCCACCTATGGATCTGTCACTTGACTTTACAAGACGTTGAGAAATATCTCTCAGTCATACTGTGGTTTCCAGACGATGTTTTCGTTCACCAACATCATCTTCTAAACATTTTCCCAACTATGTTGGGGTCGGCTTGCAGTCTAACCCAATGCAGCTGAATGCCAGTATTTTACATGGAGCGGCTGCCTATCTGACCTCCACAACCCAGTTAGTACTGGGTAATACGATAGTCCTTGGTAAGACTGGTTGTCAGATTTGGGGCCACTGACTACCTGTAATGACTGTCAAAGATCTACAATCTAGAAAACAGTCGGAACTAGCTGCTTTCTGACGCATGGAGGAAACTCGGTATGTTATGAGTGGTCACCCATCCACAAACCAAAACCAACCTAGGCAAACACGGCTCAACTTAAAGATCAACACGAGCGGCTGTTCTTATTTAGCCATAGCTTCCTTCACCGAAGCAAGTAATAATAATTCAATACACACATGAGTTTTTTTTAGACATTTTTTTGTAACCTGTTAGAGAATGCCTTGTGATTTTTATTGACATTAATTTTTAAAAGAATTTAAAGATTCAATTTGTTTATTGTCATTGTGGTCTCTTTTTTTATTTTATTTTTTCCCACAACTGCCAGTTTAAGTAATATAAGCAACCTACCCAAATGTCCTTTCTTTAGTATTGTTTGTCGTTATGTTGAGCTCCTTGAGTTATAAGTCGAGCTACACGATAACTGACAATTGACAAATGCTTGCAATGGACAGGTCCACTCAAATCTGTGTGATTCTTCGTTCAAAAGGTCATCTCAGACACTAATCTACATAGTCCTCATGTGAATTGAGCAAGATTATGTCTGGACTTCAAAAGAGACTATGACCTCTGAGTTTGTTACGGCTGTTTCTTCACAGAGTAGTCAGGTATGAAACACCGGACCTATCCGGTCATACCATTTTTAAAAAAATGACATGTAAAAGTGTTTGTAAAAACCTACTTGCTAAATAAACATCAATTTATCATCTATTGTACATACATGAAGTTTAAATACATAAAGAAATGAATCTGAAAAATCAGACGTGCATGTCTTAGGGTTTGAACTTGAGACCTCTTACTTCACAGTCCAACATTCACACCATTAGGCTACCACTGCTATATGTATACATATATAATTAGTAATCAAACATGATCATATTTGCAGCTCCTGGGCATTAGTTCGAAGCGCCTCTGTGCGATCCTGGACGGCGCGGATCCACCGTCTGACACAGAATCGTCCAGCCCGTCCCCCCCTCCGGAGCAGATGGAGACAATATCCCTGGACAGCATATCTTCAGATGAGGAGATCCTGAGCCAGGCGAGTGGCAAGAAGAAAAAGGTATGCTCATAGGTAGTTAGTTTCTGGACATAGGCCTTCCCCAAGTGTCGCCACATTGACCGGTCCATTGACCCTCATCAGATCATCTGTCCACCTAGTGGGAGGCCTTCCAACACAACGTCTTCCGGTTCGCGGTCGCCACTCCAGAACTTTCCGGCCCCATCGGACATCCGTTCTGCGAGCAATGTGCCCTGCCTATTGCCACTTAAGTTTGGCAATTCTGGCTACGACGATAACCTTGGTTCTCTTGAAGTGTGATCAGATCAGAAATGAAGACATCCTTCATTTATGATTCGATCATGCAAGGAAACTCCGAGCATAGCCCTCTCCATTGCCCTTTGGGTGACTTTAAGCCTTTTGATAAGGCCCATTGTGAGCGACCACGTTTGGTTCCGTATGTAATCACTGGCAACACACACGCGGTAGTTAGTTTAATTGTATAATAATCACATCGATGACCTGGTGAAGGTTGCGGGAATCCGGTGGATGCGAGTCGCAAGGGACCGGTCAATGTGGCGACACTTGGGGGAGGCCTATGTCCAGCAGTGGACGTCTTTCGGCTGAGATGATGATGATAATAATCACTAGGGCAATGGAGAGGGCTATGCTCGGAGTTCCCTTGCGTGATCGAATCAGAAATGAAGACATCCGCAACAAAACCACACCAATGAATACTAAGCACAAAGTTATGGGTTCGATTCCGTTCGTTTCTCAGGTCGCAACTTCTTTAATAGAGCAGCGGTGGCCCAGTGGTGGCGGCCCCGACAGGCGCATTACTTTGTGTAATTTATTTCATCACCACTGCTCTCAAAACAATGAAGGAAAACATCGTGAGGAAATCGGCATGTCCTAGAATTAAAAATTCGAAGACATGTGACATCTACCAACCCGCAGTAGGCCCGCGTGGTGGATTATAACCCATTCCCTCTCATAGAGAGAAGGCCCGTGTCCCAGCAGTGGGAACTTTATAGGCTGTTGATGATAATGATAACATCACGCCTGTTATCCTCGAACGGTTAGCAGTGGCGTAGCGAGACCTAGTAGGGCCCAGTAACAACTTTTTTGGGGGCCCTTTGGCGCACTCGCGTTGAGTTCGGCGAAGCCCGGCAAAAGAAGAAAATCGTTAATATCAAACAAATGAATTTTGCAAACAAATAGCATCTTGACAATTGGAGCTTTCTGGATCGTGATATTTTCATTTTATCTTTTTTCATGAACAATATTTGTGGTTGTGAGATTTTGTGAATTTTTTACTCATTAGGGGCCCCCTATCCCCCCGTAGCTCCCCCTATAGCTTGTGGCAAAATAATAACAGCCGCTCGGGTCGATCTTTAGGTTAAGCCGTGCTTGCCTAGGTTAGTCTGTGGATGGGTGACCACTAATTACATACCGAGTTTCCTCCGTGCCTCGAAAAGCACGTTTTAGCTGTTGGTCCCGGCTGTCATTTGTCCATCTTTGACAGTTGTTACAGGTCAGTGGCCAAAGAAGTGTGACAACCAGTCTTACCAAGTGGTATTGTATTTCATAGTATTAACTGGGTTGTGGAGGTCAGATAGGCAGTCGCTCCATGTAAAATACTGGTATTCAGCTGCATCCGGTTAGACTGGAAGCCGACCTCAACATAGTTGGGAAAAGGCAGGCAGATGATGATGATGAATAGGGGCGAGCTTATTGACATCAACCGGGTATAATTCAAACTCCGTGAATGCTATTGAGAAATTACCAAAAAACCCAATAACGCTATGCTCCACCCGTATTATATATGATGTGGCTCAGGTTGGCTGGACAAATCTTCAAAATAGCTCGCATTTTACTAGGTCAATAGGGCACTTTATGTGACGGCTAAACACCCTTATTTCATAATTTGTGACGCTACAGAATCTTAGATAATCGATCGAATACGGGTCCAGCCATCTTGAAAAACCACTTTTCGCTGGTCTCTCAATCTCGGTAACGGAAGTGATTTTGACGACTTTTTGCATATCAACGGGCGTCACATAAGTTTGTGACAGGCATCGAGCTAAAAGTTTTGTGATACGTACAGTGGTTTAGTAGAGAAATGCAAAAAATCTGTGCCAGCCATCTTGAATTTACGTAAAAAACTTTTGGCTGGCACTTCCGAATCTCAATAACGGTAGCGTTTTCGAATATGGTTCCTTTACTAAAACTTGGTGACGCAATGTGTGACAGTAATGACGTTTGATTTATGGCGTCACATGCAAGGGTTTACGAGAAATCAATAAAAACCTAATGTCCAGCCAACCTGAGTTCAAGCTGGCTGGACACCTGTATCTCCGCTGCCTGATGATCTACGACCTTCAAAATGTGTTCAAAATGTTGTGACGGGGACGATAATGATAACCTGAATTTGTCACGGAGAAACTTTGCGTAGTTTCAAAGATATTGATCATTTAAATTTTCCCATACAAACACTGCAGTAGGGTTACCAATATTGTAGGTTTTATGTAGGACTGAGTATATTTTACGGTGCGGTGGCCCAGTGGTGGCGGCCCCGACTTACGTTCAGTAAGTCGTGGGTTCGAACCCAGGCTGGCGCATTACTTTGTGTAATTTATTACATCACCGCTGCTCTCAAAACGGCGAAGGAAAACATCGTGAGGAAACCGGCATGTCCTAGAACCATAAATTCGAAGACATGTGACATCTACCAATCCGCACTGGGCCCGCGTGGTGGATTATATAGCCCATTCCCTCTCATAGAGAGGAGGCCTGTCCCAGCAGTGGGAACATTAATAGGCCGATAATGATGAATGATGAAGTATATTTTATGGTGTTTTCTTTAATGGACGAAAATCCGTGTACTGGTGATACTAATAAGAACAACTGTAGATATTTAAATCAATAGAAGACAAAAGTGTAGAAGTGAGGAATGGGGGTAATTTTTTAATGTTATTGATTATTTACGTGCAGATTTCTACTCTTTTTAGTAGGTAGGTATTGATGTTTTTCATGGTAAGTACATAAATAAATAAATAAAAATAAAAAATAAAAAGGTTTATTGCAGAAACTTGTACAACTTTTACAGTAAATCTTACATGGAGACCTCCTTTTAAGTAAAAGATATACCTGTGCTAGGAGATCCCGCTCTTCAATGACAAATTTTGTTTTGGTAAAAGTAGTGTACAAAAATAAAACAGAATTCAAAACAAAAAAAATAAATAAAAATAAAATGACAAAATAAATTACTACTAAGATCTAAAACTAAGCAACAAAGAAAAATAAACTTAAAGATATATTCAAAACAGTTTAAGTGAGTATGTGTGTGTGAGAGTGTATGTGCCTTTGAGTGTGTGTGTAAGTGTGTGTGTGTAAGTGTGTGTGCGTGCGTGTATGTGTGTATGTGTGCGTATGTGTGTATGTTTGCCTCTCTTTGATCACGGTGCTTGCAGCAATAATTCAATATCATCATAGGACTTTAGTTTTAGCCATTGAACTATTGTCTTTTTGCAATCTTTGGTACGCATGGGATAGATATTAATAATTTTATTTATCTTATTATACAAAGCAGCAGAGTTTGCTTTACATTGTCTTTTGGCATACACAGTTTTAACGAATTTTGTTGGTGCCACAATGTATTTTCGTCTTCTTTCCTGATGGTGAGGGTCGTAGGGTAGGACTTTGTGTAATTTTAAGACAGCATGTAGTACGTACAATTTTCTGACTGAGAGAATGCCGCTCAGAGAGTATAACTCATTAGTTGGAAATCTGAACGGTTTAGTGTACATGACCTTGATGAGAGATCTCTGTGCTCGCTCTAGCTCAAGAAACTTTGTTTTCGTTGCACCGCCCCACATGGGTATGCAGTATGTAAGAATTGACTGAGCCAGAGCGACATAGATTTCATTTAACATTTTTTTAGTTGTAACATGTCGTAGGTTCTTAAACATCCAGATAAGTTTTCTAACACGGGCCATGACCATATCTATATGAGTATGCCAAGACAACCGCTGATCAACAATTATACCTAGGTATCTTATATGAGTCACTTTTTCAATATTTTTACAAGAGCAGTTTGCGCTAGATATATTATGACAAGTATGGATTTTGAGAGTTACGTTAGGTCCAGGTTGAGTGTTGTTGTAGATTGTAAATGCAATATATTTTGTCTTCGAAATGTTGAGTGTAAGAAGATGTGAGTTTAACCAGTTAGCAATCTTGGAAAGACCCTCTTCCGCAGATTGATATACGGATTTCCACGTTTCACCAGAGAAAACAATTGCAGTGTCATCTGCATACGAGAAAACGCGACCATTATTTAGCAGCATTTTGCAGAGATGGTTTATATACACTAAAAATAGAGTCGGGCCCAGTACGCTACCCTGCGGAACGCCATAGGTTACGTAGGACTCTTTACTAGTGTACTCTCCTACCTTAACTTTTTGCCTACGATCCCGCAGATAATCCATTAGTAATGCTAACGGTTCTCCTCTTACGCCTATACCTTCCAGACTACGCACAAGAATGGGGACAGAAACGGTATCGAAAGCTTTTTTCAAATCAAGAAATACAGTTAGACACTTTTTACCTGAATCTACAAGGTTAACAATGTGAGAGGTCAATGCTGTAGCTGCGTCTTCCGTCGATAATTTTTGTCTAAAACCATATTGAGCTTGTGAAATGATGTTAAATTTATTAGTGTAGCTGGTTAGTCTTATGTTAATTAGCTTTTCAATGATTTTAGATATTGCAGGCAAGACAGAGATAGGTCTGTAGTTGTTAACGTCATCTCTGTCTCCACCCTTGTGCACAGGAGTAATGATGGCTTGCTTCAGAGCTGGTGGAAATTTCCCTTGGCTAAAACACAAGTTAGCAAGATGCGTAATTATGGGTACAACTAATTCATGGGCTGTTTTTAGAAATTTTGTCGTTATATTATCCCAGCCTGGAGCGCTTTCTGATTTAAGACCCATTAGCACGTCATAGACTTCTCTAGGATCCGTTTCGAGAAGCACGAAAGAGGAAGCCTGTGAATTTATTATTGGATCAGATTCGTGTTGAGATTGTGATCGGTTTGCGGAGGTAATGTCATCAGCCAGGGTTTTTCCAATGTTAGCAAAGTAATCGTTTATGTAGTCTACTGAAGCCTGAGGGGTGGGCTTTATCTCTAATAGTTCTGAGTTATGATTTTTTTTGGGTTTGCGATGAGTTATACTGTTAATTGTGTTCCATACCTGTTTCGTATTCTTGTTTGCCTTTAGTAGTTGCTCCTTATCATATTTTCTTCTAAGCTTTTTAACGAGATTGTTGCAATGGTTTCGATATCTTCTGTATGTAATTTGTAAAATATTGTTTTGTGGATCACATCGTAGCTTTCTCTGCATATAATTTCTGTTTCGAATACAGCGCAAAATTCCTAGAGTTATCCATGGCTTGATAATGCGACTGTTTCTCGGTACTAAAGTTATAATAGTGTTTTGCTGAAGGCAACTTTGGAGTAGTTCTATTAATTGCACAGATAACGTGACTGGATCATTGATTAAATTGAGTTCAGAAAAATTACTTAGTTTTAAGGCGGTTATTGTTTTCTCAAAGTCCACATGTTTAACAGTTTTCGTGCATTTGTAAGAATTCGTTAAATTTGATAACTTAAGGAAAATCATGGAGTGATCTGTGATAGTAGTATTTAATACAGCAACAGAAGCAGCGTTTTTAGTCTTATCTAGTTTCAAAATAAAGTGGTCCAAACAGTTCTCGCCTCTGGTAGGTAAGGAATGTCCCGGTAACAAGCCATGCATTGCAAGCATATTTAGGTAGTTTAATCTGTTTGTACGCTCATTCGTTTGCTCAGTAGTTTTATAAATTATATTTATGTTTATATCACCTGTTATAACAATATTTTTATATGATTTAAGCGATTCTAGGTGATTATTTAGCGAGTCTATAAAACTGTCAGCATTATTATTTGAGGGTGAACGGTAGATTGCAAGGACAACAAGATTAGGCATTATTATTTGTAAGCATGATGCGTGAGTTAATATTATTTCCTTAGCACTAGCTTTGTGATCACTCCTGATATACACTGCCACGCCATCGCACTGGTTTATGTGGTTACTCGTTGTAAAAGTATAATAGTTTTCAATTTCAGGAACAGGTTTATTTGCATCTAGCCTACATTCATTTAAGATTAAAAGGTCAACACTAAACTTAAATTGTGTTAAAGTGATTAGTAAATCATCTAAATTACTATATATACTTCTAATATTTTGTGATATTATTGTAAGATCCGATTTATGTACATTTACTTGTTTTGAAAAATTATCAATTTGCAATTCTTTAGATTGCGCTATACCTATGTCGTCTATTTCTTGCATTATTGTATGTGTGCTATTATCCATAATATAGGTAAAAGAGTCTGCGTTTTAGTGTCATATTGTTAACGTTAACGTACTTTTCTCGCTCCTCCACAAAAAGTATTATGACGAAGAGAAATACGTAATTATCAGTGTGCCTTTTAACATTGGATACGATATTTATATTAAAAACATAGTTTAGGGAGGCCGATATGAGTGTGTAGTATGAGTTATGTACGCGTATGTATTTGCGAGTTTTTAGTGTACGTAAGTGATCATATATCAGATAATTTAATATAGAAACATTTGTTTTGTATTTAGATAGACAGGGTTTACGGTGTAGGGGTAAATGAGTGTGTAGTTTAAGCAAACTTACAAGTTGGCATTTAATTTGTATGAGAGTGAATGATGTAAGGCTAGGTGTGATCGTGTAATTATTATGTAAAAGGTATTGGAAGTGTTTTTGTGTGTTTAAAATGTGTACATGTAAATTGAGAGACTTTGTATCACAAACATTTTTAAGAAAGTTCAGTAAGCAAAATAAAATAATCAGAAAAAACATACAGTATAGACGACATAAAAGTAGTCACGCTTCTTGCATTAGGCTTTGTATTTGGGACTCACTTCTAATTACGTATGTAGGTGATTCGTCATGTTTCTTGACATAGATTTTACCGTAAGCGGTCCAGCAGTACTTATATCCCTTTGACTTAGCGAGGTCACGTGCTAGGAAGTGTAGTCTTGAGCCTTTTGCAGTGAGCTGTTCGGATACGAATATGGGTGATTCTTCGCTACTTTTGAAGCCCAGATGTTTAGCGCAGAGCTTTACTTTATGCTTATTGTTGAACAACTTACACATCTTAAGTACCTCAGTCTTCAGTATTGTAGAGGATAGTTCAACTATTATAGGGGTGTTACTCATACCCTGTTTCTTCCCCTTAACTCTGTAAATATCACGTATATCCGACTTCGCGACGGCAACGTTCACGGTGTCAGTTAGACATTTTACCATGTTGATAAGGTCTTCTTTAGTTTCCTTCGTTTGCTTGGGAACATTCTTAATCTCAATGTTAGATTTCCGACTACTTCGTTGTAGATCCTCTACTTTATCTTCCAGAATGGTTATATATTCTTTATCTTTCTTGGATTGTATTTCCATCTGTTCTAGTTTCCTTCTAAACTCCTCATTCTGCAGAGTTATAGCGGCCACTGAGTTTTCTATGAGTGAGTTTGTGAGTTTTATTTCATTGAGCGTGGGGGTAATTTTCTTGAGCTCCATCTCTTGAGTTAATAACATTGATTTTATCATTTGTATCATATCTTCTCTAAAGACGACTAGTTCATCCTCTCTTCTTCTCTTAGCCCTTTGAGTCATGCTCAGTGGAGAGTCGCATCTCTCTTCTTCTTCTTCAAGTACATAGGTAGTTAATGTGTCAGGATAACTAAATAACTAATGCTCTAAGCCTCTAAGGTATTAAAATGAAAAAATAATGTTTGCTGTAAATAAAATCACATTTATTTGTACTTATACAGCGTTTGAAATGACGATCAACTCCATTTCAGTAACCCTCGCCTTGTACCACAACGTTGTTTTTACCACCGCCCTAAGTGTTGGAAGCGCAAATGAAGTCGGTGGTCGTCATTTGTAATATAGCTGAATATACTAAAATATTCTTCAATACCTATCTAAAAAAGACAATTATTACACAAAATCAATCACAGCATCAGTGTTCATTTTTGGTTTTAATACGTACTACCTAGTTAGCTAGGTGATTTTGAATCAATAAGTTGCGTAAAAAATGCACAAAATATCTGTGAACGGAATGTAATACTTCCATGATAGCTGATGTTGGTGTCGCCATCTATTGCTTAAAGTTGGTACTACTAGGACAACTGGTCGAATCTTCTCTTATTATTTTGTTGTCTTACCGCAGATTAATTAAATGTTGTCTTACTCTGATTAGTGATAACACTTCGAAAAGTACATACACTGCAGACTGTCGAGTTTAGTTCTCATTTTCAGTTATCTAAGATAATGAACTAAACGCGAAATACAAGTGGGCTCTCTTTTGCAGCGCTGGTAGTCAATTATTATTTTGAATTAACACATACTTACGCTTTTTATTGCAGGAAAACCTTTTATTCCCACGGATAAATCAAATACAAAGCAGGCGTGGCTGCTACCGGCTGATTAGTATATTAAAAAGAAATCCTATAATTATGTAAAAAATATGGTCACCTCACAATATTAATGGATGTTTGTATGGGAAAATTTAAATGATCAATATCTTTGAAACTACGCAAAGTTTCTCCGTCACAAATTCAGGTTATCATTATCGTCCCCGTCACAACATTTTGAACACATTTTGAAGGTCGTAGATCATCAGGCAGCGGAGATACGGGTGTCCAGCCAGCTTGAACTCAGGTTGGCTGGACATTAGGTTTTTATTGATTTCTCGTAAACCCTTGCATGTGACGCCATAAATCAAACGTTATTACTGTCACACATTGCGTCACCAAGTTTTAGTAAAGGAACCATATTCGAAAACGCTACCGTTATTGAGATTCGGAAGTGCCAGCCAAAAGTTTTTTACGTAAATTCAAGATGGCTGGCACAGATTTTTTGCATTTTTCTACTAAACCACTGTACGTATCACAAAACTTTTAGCTCGATGCGTGACGCCCGTTGATATGCAAAAAGTCGTCAAAATCACTTCCGTTACCGAGATTGAGAGACCAGCGAAAAGTGGTTTTTCAAGATGGCTGGACCCGTATTCGATCGATTATCTAAGATTCTGTAGCGTCACAAATTATGAAATAAGGGTGTTTAGCCGTCACATAAAGTGCCCTATTGACCTAGTAAAATGCGAGCTATTTTGAAGATTTGTCCAGCCAACCTGAGCCACATTATATATGGGTGTGTATTTATTGTATACCCGTGTTGTATGACATGACATTATTTGTTTTACTGAACATTGGCTAAAGGATTACAAATGCTTATTAATTATGAGAACTATATGGTGGGTAGCTGCTTTAACCGTAAAACTATGCTTCGTGGAGGATCCTTAATATTAATAGAAAATAGTTGTAAATATTAGCAACGTAATGACATAGTAGGTCTCTCGGTTGAACATTGCGTCGAACTGTCCTGTGTTGAGCTAGATAAGCATGTAGTTGTGTGTGTGTACAGACCCCCAAATAATATTTCCCTATAGAACAAGTTAAGGCGACTACACGAGCTAAACGCGAGTTTTATAATTACTAAAAGTATATGATTCACTGCTATAAACAAGACCAGAAAAATATATGATGTTCTTCAGGATATATGCTAGCATGATACTGTTTTGAAAACATAATACAATTTATTTGGCTCGATAAAAAGAAATCACGAACTTACCTCTAAAAATATCTTTCAAACAATAGAAAACATACTAATATGCATGCGATCATTCTGATTTTTTGGCAAATAATTCTACAAGCAATATATTAGCATGATACTGTTTTAGTTTTTTAATCCAATCAATAGTTTTTTTGTAAATCGATCGAAACCACTCATTTCGCGCTATTTGGCCCGCAGTGGCTGACGTAACAACCACTTTGTAGTGCAAGCTGATTAGAACTTTATTCTAACAGCATTTCAAACGAAGTTTGAACCACCACAAATAGAGTTGCTAATTTAGCTCGTATAGGCGCCTTAAGTGAAATGAGCCAAGAGGATATTAATATAAATCAATTGTATGACCGTTTCTTTTCATTAGTTCACACGGAATTCAACAAAACTTTTGAAAAGAAGACAAAGAGTATTTGCCCTTAATTTATATTTAGTGATTGGGCAACTAGAGACTAACTTTTGTAACTTTTGTATCAATTTGGGAAGAAATCACAAAGTTTTTAATAGGGAAATCTTGAAATGAAAATTTAACACCGTGACTACCGCCACCCCACCAATGGCATGGTATATCTCGTAAACTACTGAGGAACGCATTTTGAATTTTGGGCACTAATTTTATGTTCCTGGGTGTTCAAATTTTCTATGTAGGTGTGAGGAAAGCAACAAGTGCCTGAAACTTGGAATTAACATTCAAATTTGTGGTCCTGCTGAACGAGCGCACGAAGTTATCATCGTTGATTTATCTTTTATCTATCTATATATATAAAATGGTAAACTGACTGACTGACTGACTGACTGACTGACTGGGTGATATATCAACGCACAGCCCAAACCGCTAGGTCTACAGATTCCAAATTTGGCATGAAAGTTCCTTATGTGGTGTAGGGGTGCACTAAGAAAGGATTTTTCAAAATTCACCCTCTAAGGGGGTGAAACGGGCCCCCAAAGTTTGTATGGGGAAACAAGATTAGTTAGACTATTTCATTCGAAACTTCACAAGAGTACTCCTATTGATAAATGACTAGAAACGGGTTTCAGGTTTTTTCAAAATTCACCCCCTAAGAGGGGTAAATGGGGTGACAAAGTGTAATAATCAACGCACAGCCCAAACCGCTGGGTCTACAGATTTCAAATTCGGCAAGTAGGTTCCTTATGTGGTCTAGGAGTGTACTAAGATTTTTTTTTTCAAAATTCACCCTCTAAGGGGGTGAAACGGGCCTCCAAAGTTTGTATGGGGAAACAAGATTAGTTAGACTATTTCATTCGAAACTTCATAAGAGTACTCCTATTGATAAATGAGTAGAAACGGGTTTCAGGTTTTTTCAAAATTCAACCCCTAAGAGGGGTAAATGAGGTGACAAAGTCTAAAAATCAACGCACAGCCCAAACCGCTGGGTCTACAGATTTTTAATTCGGCAAGTAGGTTCCTTATGTAGTTTAGGAGTACATTAAGAAATAAATTTTCAAAATTCACCCTCTAAGGGGGTGTAACGGGCCTCCAAAGTTTGTATGGGGAAACAACATTAGTTAGACTATTTCATTCGAAACTTCACAAGAGTACTCCTATTGATAAATGAGTAGAAATGGGTTTTAGGTTTTTTCAAAATTCAACCCCTAAGAGGGGTGAAACGGGCCTCCAAAGTTTGAATGGGGAAACAAGATAAATTAGACTATTTCATTCGAAACTTCACAAGAGTAATCCTATTGATAAATGAGTAGAAACGGGTTTCAGGTTTTTTCAAAATTCACCCCCTAAGAGGGGTAAATGGGGTGACAAAGTGTAATAATCAACGCACAGCCCAAACCGCTGGGTCTACTGATTCCAAATTTGGCAAGTAGGTTCCTTATGTAGTCTAGGGGTGCACTAAGAAATATTTTTTTTAAATTTACCCTCCAAGGGGTGAAACGGGCCTCAAATGTTTGTAAGGGGAAACAAGATTGGTAAGACTATTTCATTCGAAACCTCACAAGAGTACTCCTATTGATAAATACAAGATAGCGCCCAGGAAAAGTATTTGTTTTTCCATCTCGGGTGGCGTTTACATGGTTTTCGAGGTCGCTGATTACAAAAATGAGATTGAAATGAAAATCGAAATGGCGTTGAAGTAAATTTTTCGTCATGTGTGTCATTTTCATGTTTTTTGGGGTCGCTGATATCGAAAATGATGTCAAAATGAAAATCCAAGAACGCACCTAGGATTTTTTTCGTTTTTCCTTCGTGGGTGTCGTTTTCATGGTTTTCACTGAACACAATTCTAATTTTTCTTTAACTTTTGTTTGTTTTCGTAGCTACGTATCGTTATGTAATTTACTGGCCATAGTAATTCCATCCTACACAATAATTTAAGATTTTACACAATACTTCTGCAAAGTTCCTCTGTTCTGCTTTGAAACCAACTAATTTATGAGCAACCCAGATATATTTATCTTTAAAAGTCTGCCGGATCTTGAATTTTACTTACTCTTTGTTTTGCGCAATGAAATTCTCTAATTTTTTAATTACAATTACTCCGAATTCAACGCGAGCAAAGCCGCAGACAAAGCTATCTAATACATAAAAATCTCGTGTCACATTGTTTGTTATCGAAGTTCTCCGAAACGACTTCACCGATATAACATTTTTTTTTTGTGTATATTTGGTAGTTTAGAGAACAAGTCGAAGGCTACTTTTATACCCCTATGTGACAAGGGTGGTTTACGCGGACGAAGTCGCGGGCAACAGCTAGTCGGTAAATACAAATGTTTCAGTTCTGTTTTTTTTTACGAAATGAATCACATTTATGGGTACAAATTATTTGTATACTTAGAATAGCTGTAGAATGCCCCATTTTTCGGCGCTCATGGTGGTCCTGCTGAAGGGATCGTGACTACCGCCGGACCACCTTCAAAGTCGATTTTCTCGAAAACTGCTAAGGAACCAATTTTGTTGTTCGGGTACTAATTGGTACCCATTGAGTACAAATTATTTACCAAATATGGAAGCGGTTGGCGTTGGTGGTCCGGCGGTAGTCACGGACATATTAAAAACCATTAATCTGCTAGCGGGGGGCATCAATAAAAGTCGATCATAGAAGTAAAAATATCTAACTTTATTGCCCGTAGGCTGCTGGACTTAAAATAAAACAAATGAAGATTTCTTCCTAAGAACTAACACTACATGTAAGGTAATTATTTTTATAATGCAAACGCGAGTATTAGGTATATAGCGAGCATTAATTAACGGTGAGTATTTAAAGAGAAAGATGGTCATTATTGCACTTTTAGATAGTTAAAAAAATACCAAGGGCGGAAAACACCAGCCCACAACACATGATGATCATCTCATTGGTCCTCGCAACTCAGGCGTGCGTCCCAGGAGTCTGATAGGAGCCGCGCGTCCAAAATTTTAACGGGTGAAACTCAGATCAAATAAAAAAAGTAGATACCGCACTTAGAACAAGAAAGTGTCGCCATTTTTTCAACTATGTGTGAGTAAATGAAGTATTGCCACGTTTTGAAAAAAAAAATCCTTAAAATTGCGTAACCTATTTTACGCAACTTTAAGGATTTTTTTTTGTAGGAGGTGTGTAGGATCACTATATGGTCTCAACAGATAGTCCCGAAAAAAAATACAACAAGGTTATGTAAAGAGTGTTTATTAAAAATAAATAACATAAAACAAAAAAAGACGAATCATTTCGACTCTGTCGAATAGCAGCTACCCATTCATCTCTTATTAAAATATTTGCTGGCAACCTAAAACCAATAATATTTGATAGTAAAAAATAGAAGGCAAGTACTCGAGAATGTAGAAAGAAACGAGTAAAAAAAAATACTATGTACATAAAATGAAGTGATTATAAAATAAAACAATAATTATGTCCACTCTGTGCCTAATTATTTTGCTATGACTTTGCCTACAACTTACTTACCCACATTTTTGGGTATTACAAATACGAACTCCTGGCAACACTCTCTCGATACGTCATTTCGGGACATTGACGTTATTTATGTGGAATAACCTCAAAACTGTGTTTGAATAATATAAAAAAAAGATAGTCTTGTGAGTACTTACGTGTGAAACGATATTCCTTCAGACTTTTTATTCACTTTCGAGTTGATTTTACACCATTTCATAACACACGACGGCATTTTTAAGGCAAACTTACTGCACGACGACCCGTAGGATAATAACAAAAATGAGCATAGTTTGGTGCATGTGTGTGCGTGAATGCGTGTGTTTACTTGAATGAGCAGAGTTTTGTGGCTTCACTATTGGCAAAGGCCGTGCGGTATCTACTTTTTTTATTTGATCTGAGGGGTGAAAGGAAACACCTTAGTGGGCTGAAAATATGAACAATTTTGTTAGATGACGTACTATCTAAAAATATGGCGTCATACGCCTCCGAGAATTTCTATCAAATATACTACTTACTGTTTCCTTCAAAATACAAAGGGCTGCCTGTCCTCCCCATGCAGGGTAGATCAATAAGAGTTTGATTCCTGGAACAATGTAATATTTGCAACGATGAGCGTCAGCCATTACGCAAACACAATTTGGGACTTGTAAGTATTGGCAAATACGAAGAACTCGCTTACCATCGAAATAAAATGAAATCCCATGGGGAACTATCATATGGAGGACTACCGGCAGCCACCATCTATTGACCTATTTCGCCGTGTCCTGCAATCCGTTTATTCGGATTTATTCTCGGGCGATCCAATACACGCCATTCTTCTAAAAATCTAAGTCGGAAAGTGACAGTTGTCAAAGACAAACTTCACAGCAAATTTTTTTTTTTAATAATCTTTATTCATGACCATAGATACAAGTCTTTCAGTCGAATACATAAATAAATAACTAGACACAACATAAAATCTAAAACTATAAAACTATTATGTTTAACATATTTTAAATTTTTTCTACAGTGTTACAAATATATATTTTATACAAAGCATTATAATAACTCCTATTTACTAATAGGTCCTGAACGTGGCAAGAGAACTTCACAGCTAAGAAAAATCAGTGTGACCACTACACAAAAAAAATATATTTTAAAGCAATGAATCCGTTTTCATGTAACATGCTTAAAAGACTCGTTACAATATGTAGCTAAGTATTCAAAGATTTTTAGAAATACTTGCAAGGTTGCTAAAGCCCTGCACATTAACAACAAGATCAAAACAGCAGAAAATGAAATAAAGACCGTTTGGAAAGTCATAAATAACGAGACTAACAGAAAGAAAATACGTAATAATAGCTATACATTAGATACAGCATGTGGTCCTAAAAGCTCTAATCAGGAAGTAGCTCAAGAATTTGTAAATTTCTTTACCGATACCAATAAAAACTACGGAGGCTCTTAATTCCTCACCTGAAATCTCATTGGCTTATTAAAGGCGAATGTGTCTGGCTGCCTGGCTGAATTTAAAATTAAACACATTAACCCTATGACAGTTATTAAAGCTTTCCGGCAAATTAAAATCAAACTGACCGAAGATCTACGGGGAATGTCTATCAAAGTTTGTACATCTATACTTGAAACCATAGCCCCGTACTTAGCTTAATTTTTAATTTATGTGTAAACCAAGGAGTGTTCCCTCACAAAATATGGTGTTATTTGCTGATGACACTTCCCTAATTAAGATAAATAGACGGGCCCAAAATCTAGATGAAGTAAATAATGCCCTACTTCAGGTCCAAAATTGGTTCACAGCAAACAATTTGGTATTGAATGAAAAGAAAACTAAATACATAAGATTTTCATTACCGAATGTTAAAAGTAGTGATTGTGAGATAATATTGAATAAAGAGAAACTCGAATTCGTAGATAAAACTGTTTTCCTGGGGCTTACGCTTGATTCAAGGCTACAATGGGGTTCTCATTTGACATCGCTAGCGGGGCGCTTAAGTTCAGCAGCATATGCCATTAGAAAAATCCGTCAATTCACTGATGTAGATACCGCTAGACTGGTCTATTTTAGTTACTTCCATAGTATAATGTCTCACGGTATTTTGCTATGGGGACGGGCTGCTGATATTGAGTCTATATTTATTCTGCAGAAAAGAGCCATCAGAGCAATATATAATTTTCGTAGGCGCAATTCTCTAAGGGAACTATTTAAGGATATTGGCATCATGACGGTTCATTGCCAATACATCTACGAAAACATAATGTACGTCAGAAATTGTTTTGCTATGGACACTTTTAACGTGCACATCTTGCTACATTGTTCTCACATAATATACCATCTCAACATGAATGATGTAACCAAGATTTTGTAACAATATTTTGATTTAAAAGAGTGTCCATGGAGTTTCTTGCCCGTTCTTCTCCATAGAGATCTACGCTAGGGAATGAGCAACTACAGTACTTTCACAGTTTTTATGTCTTGTGTGACTGGGACTGTAGCTACTTTAAATGTTCATTTTTGTTTCGACAATTCAAAAGTGCCTGTAACTGGCCTACTTGAAACAAATGCTTTGATTTTGATTGAATTTGATTTTGATTGAATTTGATTTTGATTGTACAACGGGCTGGTGTCCGCAACTCCACGTCAAAGCGCGTATTTTGTGTACGGGCCATAATAATAATCCACCACACGAGCCCAGTGCGGATTGGTAGATGTCACATGTCTTCGAAATTTTAATTCTAGGACATGCCAGTTTCCTCACGATGTTTTCCTTCACCGTTTTGAGAGCAGTGGTGATGAAATAAATTACACAAAGTAATGCGTCTGTCTGGGTTCGAAACTTCGAATCCACGACTTACTGTTCGTAAGTCGGGGCCGCTACCACTGGGCCACCACTGCTCTTTACTATAAGGTAGATCGTCATCTGCATCATCCACAGTCTGACTTCACCCACTTCTTCTTCTGTTAGTAAGTCGGGGCCGCTGCTCCCTGCGTGATGTTATGTTATATTTCTCCTTCAGCACAAACATCGTCGCCACTCTAAGTCGAAAGCCAAACGCAAGAAGTCTAAGGACGGCGACGAAGGTGAGGCTGACTTGAACAAGGCGTCTCGAGCTGGCCTGACAGTTCTGGAGTTGTTGGAGCTGCAGGCTCGCGCCCGAGCCATCAGGGCGCAGCTGCAGCAGGAGCAACAGAAGAGTAAGTACGAGTATCAGTAGCGAAGGTTCCACACAACTCTATTCTTACTGACTTCTCTTTGAAAAATGGCACAGCCAGTATTCTATAGACAAATAATATATAAGGACTTCTTCACACGTACCACAACCACACCACGTTGCCGGGCGTATATTTCGATTGAAAATGAGGACATTTTTTTTTGCACATTTTGCAGTCGTTATCGACCGTGTTTGTGCGTACATTAGAACCATACCAAATGGACCTTTAATTATAAATGTTTTATGTATGTACTGTTGGTGCACATATTTTAAATAAATAAATAAATACCGACCACATCTCAATCACAACGCAACCACCAGCGACACTGCGAACTAGTGGTCGACACATCGCGAACATAATTGAAAACCGGAGTCGAACTGTGTCCGCACACCAAGTAACCGCATCGCAACTACTGGCGACAACGCAACCACATCGACATTTTGTCGGTACCACGACGCAACTACAAAAGCTTTGTGGGTTTGTTTTTCTTTGCTACTTGTTTTATATTCCGATTGTCTTGTTGGTGGCTGGAATGACTTGTTTCAGGAGATTCGGGCAGGTTTCTTTTATTTGAGTTGTGGTTGTGGGAAGAGTTCTTGTTGCCGTCCAGTACGATAAGTTTGTCGTATTTAATGAAAGCTGTTTTGCCGAGGTCTTTTTCCATCTTAAGTGCGGCTTGCAGCTCTTTGCGCTTGTTTAATACTTCCAATGGGTAGTCCTCATTAATGGAATATTGGGTGTTGCGTAAAAGTTTGCCATTTTTCAGGATTTTTAGTTTCAAGCCAATTGTAGTAAATGATATTATGACTGGTCTAACCTTCTCGCCTTTCTTTCCCAATCTTCTGACTCCTTCAATGTTATTGCTGTCGTAATGGACGTTGAAATATGTATTTATTATTTTTACTATTCTTTCCTCTAATTCATGGTAGGATTTTTCGCCTTCCTCCACTCCGAACATGACCAAATTCTTACGTCTTACATGTCTTTCCAAATTACGTATTGTGGTGCTATGTTCTTGTATTTTTTTCTCAAGAGCTTCATTTTTTATTTCTAAGTTTTTGAATTTCTCATTTATGTTGTTGTTGATTGTATTTTTTATATCTTCTTTAATTTCTAACATTTCAGTTTTTTGCTGTCTAATTTCTTGTTGCATATTATTCATTAACAACTCTTTTATTTCCTCCATCATAAGTGTGAACTTGAGAAAGCGCCCTCTTTTGGTGTTGTCAAGTATCACTTCCTAACTTAGATATAAACTTCGATGGATCGTATTGTATTAATCAATCTTCAACTAGTTAGTTAATAGTTCTACCAAACAAAAATAGATGGCGGGAGTTATATGGATGTTGTCAGCGTTCCACCGAAAATTGTTAGATGTCGGTGCTGTTACCAATTAATGAAAGTTTGATACGATTCATTGAAATAATTTTTGAGGTTATACAGTTATTGTTCAAATGTTTTTAACACTTTCACTTTACAATCACAGATTCCTTTGTTTGATTTACAACACACTCACAAAACATTGATTTGCACTCATTGCAACAGTTATTTCTAGTCCCTTGTCACTTTCTGATGTTGTTTGAGTTTCTTTGTTCTTCGAGTAATCACTATATTTATTGAGTCTTGGCGGTGTTTTATATACTGGTAGCGTGAATTGTTGATCACTTTATACAATTTGTAACTTTTCTTTAGATATTAATCACTATTGTATTTTTAATCTTGCTGTATTTACAGTATTTATGGACACGATGTGAACGTTGGCACGGTGGCGCCCTAATTAGTCCGTCAGTTAGATTATCAAAAAATATTTGACATGTATTTTTTCTTTTGTTACGTAAACCAAAATTGACGAAATAGGACGCTTTTAAAATTCTCAATACGTCACGCGTAGGTAAAATTTTTAGAGCGCAATGACGTCATGTGCCCGAGTTTTGATGCGTTTTATCTTTGTGAATATTCATTGATTTACAAAAGCAAAAAAATACGTGTCCATTATTTTCTAATACTCTAACTCAGCGGTCGGCAACCCGCGGACGTCTTACTTGCGGCCCGCGAACGTTTTGTAAATAAGTTATAAATATCAAAATAAATGCATGAACGAACCGCTATCGACCGTATAGTGTGGAATGTGTGGATCCAGCCTTAGCGTGACACTATTCAACATTTTTTCCATAGAAATTTTGGGAAGGAATGACTACTTACTGTTTGACACTGTACGGTCGAATAAGCTATTTGGTTTACATTTTACAATGTAATTTGTGAGTTAAACTGTAAATCTAATAGCTTGTTCGTTCGTACATCCAAAGTTAAACATGATATCGTTTTGCCTCATTATTAATTTTGTTTGTGCGGAAATAGAATAGTAAAATAAAAAGCCATTATAAAGACAAGAGCTACCAAAGATACGTTTTAATGCAAATTTTAACTTTTAATTAGTAATTCAATCAATTTTATTTGTAATTGATTTATGCAGTGGTTTTTTCATAAAGCTCGATTTTCCACGCGTCTTTTTATGAATTATCGTGCATCTTCTGAACTCACTCTGTCGGGCTCGAGGCCAGGTGAGAGCGTGCTTTTTGCCCATACCCACCAGTAAGTTCGTGGCAGGGCCATCTTTGCCACCGGGCACTTTGGATATTTGCCCAGGGCCCCAAAGTTCCTGTAACTGCCCAAGCTAGATGCAAAAGTTAACTTATCCCAGGCAGGACCGCTGGATACTAAAATTTTCGAGCTCGCTCCACTCGTGAGTTAGTTCATATTTGTTGGATGTCTTTTACGGCCGAATACTGAAACGTCACTCAAAATTTAAGTAACACTTATATTTAACAGATACTCAAAAATGACGTTTGGCCATACAAAATTTGAAGTTTAGGAGCTTCTCAAATGTTAAGCAGCTCTTACATTTTGAGTGACGTTTCAGTATTCGGGGGTTAGACTTGGAGAACTTTAAATTGAAACAAAACATAGAAAAAAGGTTTTTATAATCCTTGTCATTGGCTTTATTTTACTGATAATTTTATGCCATTGTTATTTGTTTGCTATACTTAAAAGAGATTATGAAACCTTCCTTTGGCACTCAAGCGGATAAAAATGCATTGCATTTTTCTCATTTTGACCCATCTCAGACTTAAACGTTTGAAATCACAAGTCTGCAACATTAATGCCTTGCAATTGTCACACGAATAGTTAGTTATCATGTCGTCGTACTGCTCGCTGTTGACTGTAAGTTCTGACCATCATCGTTTTTGAACCTTTGACGAAATTATATACAATGAGCACTCGGAAGCTAACATTATAGCCGAAATATAGCTTCCAGATTTGGGTATGTGGTCACATCACTAAAACCAAGTAGACGTTACTTTTACGAGGCGGGTTGCAGAAAAATTCAAGCTCGCTTCGCTCGCTCATTGCACGCTACAAAGGCACCACTATTCTCAAGTGCCCACGGCTCCACATAGGTTAAAGACGGCCCTGGTTCGAACCCGAGACTAGTGCAATCTTGAGAACGCGCTTTTCATTTTTGAGCCTACGCATAATTGGTCATAATGGGCTTCTATCACAAGTGCGGCCCGCCTTTATTTTATTTTGCCATCTTGTGGCCCTTGCCTGCCAAAAGGTTGCCGACCGCTGCTCTAACTGACCGGACTAAATAGATTTGTAATTTTTTGATACTGTCGTCATGTGTATTAAAGCAGTTCGTTCCCCACAGAACCCGTAAATGAAGCTGCACCGAACGAGCCCCCCCACTCTTCGGACAACGAGGTTGAAATTAAGGAAGAACCCGCTGAGGTCGTGGAGATCAGCTCTGATGATGAGAAACCCAAGATCGAACAGCTGCAGAAGAGTAAGTGCTTCCAGATCATTCCTAACTACAAGCATTAGCATAGCATTATCAACCTATAATAGTAGACCAGGATGATTAGTCAAACGAGGGATTTTCTTTGTCAACTCTTCCTTAGTCGGATAGATGGCGCTGATCTCGGTACGTTACTGCATGGAACAGAACGTCACATAAAATATACATATAATTTCATTTGGTCCTAATGGTTATATTCGGAAGCTTATGCAAACGAAAGTGTCAGTCAACGAGCGTATGTGACGTGTGATTTTTCAAGCGTTTTGGCTTTGACACCTAGTAACGTAGTCATTTCAACGCCATCTACCGAGTTATTGGAAACTATTTTTTTTTAATTCTCGATAAGAAAACCTCTCATTAAGGCAAGAATCTCGGAATGAAAGGTAGTCAACTTGTGTTAACCTTTATTTTGACACCCTAAAACTCGTCTCAAAACCTACTTATCGTATGGTGTCCGCGACTACAGATATTCCAAGGTCAAAAGTCAAAAAATCGTTTTTACACATTCATTGCAAATATCTCGTTACCTCCGTCCGTCATGGGTTTTATGCTATTTGTATGTGTTGTAGATGATTAAATTCTATTAATATTCAAAAGAGGATGAGTGTTTCAACTGCTGGGACACACGGCCTCCTCTCTATGAGAGGGAGTGGGCTATAATCCACCACGCGGGCCCAGTGCGGATTGGTAGATGTCACATGTCTTCGAATGTTTGGTTCCCTCACGATGTTTTCCTTTACCGCTTTGAAAGCAGTGGTGATGAAATAAATTATACAAAGAACGAACCCATGACTTACAGCTTATAAGGCGGGGCCGCTACCACTGGGGTACCTCTGCTCTCAGTCTCTCTCTGTGGCGAGTATTTTTTTTAACCTCTCGCGTGTCTTAAGTTACACAGTTCGACATAAGCAATTGACTTTCTATTGTGTCTCTAATTACGGCATTCGATGAGTTAAATACAAATCATTTATGTTTCAGAAATAACTGCAGTACAAGAACCCGCAACTCAACCGTCCCCGCCTCAAACTACAGTAACTAAACGAATAAACGACTTAGTCATAACAGTCCCTCAGAAAACGAAACAAAAAATTAAACTTAAAAGAACTAAATCCATAACTACCACAGACAAAACAACTAGCGTAACCACAGCTGAAAAAACTAAACCTACAAACAGTATTACCACCACACAAAATACTAAAGACACACCCAGTGTTACGAGCACTGAAACCAATATCGATGACAAGACTATAAAGAAAGATAAAACTAAAAGAAAGAAAAAAGATAGAAAGAATGTCAGTAAAGATGACATTGACAATGATGAGATAACTCTGCAACTGTCTGACACAGAGAAAATGGATCTTTTAGAAGACTTGGACAGAAAAAATTATGACAGTGTCAGTTCAGAATCTAGTTCTGAATCTAGCAGCGATTCTGATGCGTCTGAAAGAGAAAAGGATAATGTTCTTAAAGAAGAACAGGAAACTCCTGAAAAAGATAAAGATTTGGAAGGTAATGCTGTAAAAGTAACTGTAGAAGCTGAAAAAGTGACGTTAGTGGTTGAAAAAATGACTGTAGAACCTGAAAAAGTGACTGCAGAAGCTGAAAAAGTGACTTTAGAAGTTGAAAAAGAATCTGGTGGTGAAATTAATGATCAGAATGCAGATCCTCAAGTTACTTCTGAATTAGTGACAGAAGATAGTACTAAAAAAACTGATCCAAAGTCTTCTGACGTTGAAGTTACAGAAGAGACTCAAGAATTAAGAACAGGGTCTGACAAAGCCGTTCCAAATAAGTCAAATTCTGAAATAATTGAAACTGAATCTGAAATTATCTATAAAACAAATTCTAAAACCACTTCAAAAGATACACAAACTGTACGTACAAAAGGCAAAGATAGTGAAGAAATAAGAGAAGATAAGAATTTATCAGAAGGAGAGCTATCAGATCGAGAGAGTTCAGAAGTAGAAGCGGTGGACTTGAAACCGGAAGTAGTCTGCATTTCAGACGAAGAAGGAAGTAAAAAAGCTAAGAAAAAGAAGAAGAAGAAGGATAAGAAAGCGAAAAAAGAAAAGAAATCTAAAAAGAAGTCGGATTTTCGTGAAAGCGCCGATCAAAATTTTTATAAAGAAGGAAGTGCTTCTCAAGAAACAATAGAAACGCCAGATTCTTTACAAGCCATAGACAATTCCTCTCAGTCTGATACTGTGTCAGAAAACTCATCAACAACTAAAACCATAGACAGAGTTACAACTGAATCCACAGACAAAGTAGATGCTACTACCGCTGACAAAACTATAACCAAAGTTCTAACTGATGCAATAGACAAAGTAGACTTAACTGCAGAAAGCACCTTAGACGAAGATAAAAAACCTGTTAAAGAAGAACCATTCATAGACAAAAATGATGCCGTTAGCTCTGCTGCCCTTTCAGACAGTGACGTAGACGCAGTTATTGAAATAATGGAACTATCAGACGATTCCTCTTGTTGTGAAGTGGAATGTTCCACAATACTATCCAAAGAACCCACAGCGTTAGAAATAGAAGCCCTATCAGCGAAAATAGACGAAATAGAGAGAGTAGAGATCATCACTGATAAGGAGATAAGAGATTACGAGAGAGAACAAGAGAAAGAGAGAGACTTAGAACATTTAGAAAACATCTCTTGGAAAGATCGGTACTTGGATAGCAAGAAAGTCAAAAAGGTTTTGACCACAGCAAATATACTCAATGCTTTAAGAAAGAAAAATATAGAATTGAAAAAGAAGCTCGCTGAATCTAAATTAGAAGCCGAAAAGGCTGACTCAGAATTAAAAGAAAAAGAAAAAGAACCACAGACTAATCTAGAAGAAGGCACCATAGAGCTTTACAATACACTAGAACCTTTGACGACTTACGTCAACCCCGTCAAAGAAATAACAAAAGACTTAAAGAAAGATGCAAAATTACTTTTGAAAATATATAAAAAGTTGTTGAAACACAGCGATATGAGAATACTTGTGGAACCCGGTCCCGGATCCCGGAAGCATAAGAAAAAGAAAAAAGTAAAAAAGATTAAGAAAGATACATTGAAAGATGGAAAAGATAGCGATAAGAAAGAAAATGTAGTTAGTACGCAGAATAATGAAGAAAGCGTAGAAATTGGAGAAGAAAACGAATTGAATAGACAAGAAGAATTACCCAGTAAAGAAGTGTCATCATCTGCCTAGCCATGTCCCAACTATGTTGGAGCCTTCTTCCAGTCTAACCGGATGCAGCTGAATACCAGTATTTTACATGGAGCGGCTGCCTATCTGACCTCCACAACCCAGTTAGTACTAGGTAATACAATACCCCTTGGTAAGACTGGTGGACAGACGACTGTCAATGACCTACAAATGTCAGCCGCGATCAACAACGGCTTAACGTGTTTTCGGAGCCACAGAGGAAACAAAATCAAAATCAAAGCATTTATTTCAAGTAGGCCAGTTACAGGCACTTTTGAATTATCAAAATGGATGGTTCCACAGATCTTTGCTACCGCTGCTTACGTGAACTGAGTACGTTACTAGGTGCCAAAGCCAAAACGCATGAAAAACACACGTCACATACGCTCGTTGACTGACATCGTTTGCATAAGCTTCCGAATATAACCATTAGGTCCAAGTAAAATGATGTGACATTCTGTTCCTTGCAATAACATACCGAGATCAGCGCCATCTATCCAGCGACTAGGGAAGAGTTGAAAAAGAAAATCACTCATTATATACGAAAATATCACCGCGATTCTCTCGCTCGTGGAGGCGGCCTCTTAGCCATGAGCTTCTTTGGGAGCGTTCAAGTATTACGTAAAGAATTTGAGAGGACGGGGGAGGGCCCCCCTACTCCCCCGTCCTCTTAAATATGTTACGATGTGTTACAGTCTGCAATATGTTACGATGTGTTACAGTCTCCAATATGTTACGATGTGTTACAGTCTGCAATATGTTACGATGTGTTACAGTCTCAAATATGTTACGATGTGTTACAGTCTGCAATATGTTACGATGTGTTACAGTCTCCAATATGTTACGATGTGTTACAGTCTTCAATATGTTACGATGTGTTACTGTCTCCAATATGTTACGATGTGTTACAGTCTCCAATATGTTACGATGTGTTACAGTCTCCAATATGTTACGATGTGTTACAGTCTGCAATATGTTACGATGTGTTACAGTCTGCAATATGTTACGATGTGTTACAGTCTGCAATATGTTACGATGTGTTACAGTCTGCAATATGTTACGATGTGTTACAGTCTGCAATATGTTACGATGTGTTACAGTCTGCAATATGTTACGATGTGTTACAGTCTGCAATATGTTACGATGTGTTACAGTCTGCAATATGTTACGATGTGTTACATTCTGCAATATGTTACGATGTGTTACAGTCTGCAATGTTACGATGTGTTATAGGGGCGGGAGGGGGGGGGGGGTTTACTACGCGTTACGTAACATTGTTTTTTTTTACTCTTCAGAATAACAGGTAATTTAGCGACTTTCCGATACTTAACGCCACATAATTGTGATTTTAGGTAAAAATGGTCACTTGGTGGTTACTTAGCGTTTTACTAGTGGGAATGGGAGGGAGGGGGCTCACAAACCTCCAAAAATTGCGTTACGTAATACTTGAACGCTCCTTTTGACGCAAACTAACATTTTTTTTTTTTTTTTTATTCTTTATTTATTTGGACTTTTATACGACGCAAACTAACTTGTACGACGGGGTTCAAACTGGTGCAAATAGACAAGTGACAGTATTGTGACAGTAACTTAGGGGAATAAATGGTGTTTATTTGGCATTATTTAAAACAAAAAAACCGGCCAAGAGCGTGTCGGGCCACGCTCACTGTAGGGTTCCGTAGCTTCCCAGACCATTAAAAATACCAACATTTTTCGTCAGCAAAAATAACTTTGTTTTTCATAGTATTTGTATGAAAAACAAAGTTATCATTTGCGTTTTTTTGAAAAAGTGCTATATAACTCAAAAACTATTCAACTCATCAAGTTGAAAATAATTTTCCTAGAAAGTTCATATAAAGGTCTACTTCTGTGATTTTTTTCATATTTTTTAAACTTATGGTTCAAAAGTTAGAGGGGGGGGGACACATTGTTTTTGACTTTCGGAGCGATTATTTCCTAAAATATTAATATTATCAAAAAATGATTTTAGAAAACCCCTATTCATTTTTAAATACCTATCCAACAATAAAGGGTGTAAAAGACCTCTTAACGAAAACGAAAACCTCATATTCTGCCCATCATTTTTTACTTCTAGACAATACCTGGGAAATCACAGGTTCCGGAGATATTGAGGGTCAAAGTGTCATTTTTTTTTTCTACTTTTTTGCATCATCAAATTCTAAGCGTCATCACAATTTTTTCTTCCAAACAAACATTATCAAAATTTTAAAATTTTCTTAACAAATTTTGCGTTTGAAGTTGACGAAATGCAATGTACGCGCAAGCCAAGCGCACACACACATTGACAACGCCGCAGTCGTCTCACGCACACAAGCGCGCGGTATCAGCTGTGTCCGCGGGGCGCGTGACCTCGAGTCATTTGAGTTCAACGCATGAATGTGAGCGGCCGTGTTAGGTAGGTAACCTACCCGCGCGGCGTACTCAGCTGATCGATTAAAGGACTTTATTTGTTTGCATTAAACGGTTTTTGATTTCAGATGTTTTTAAAAAACGTGGATTAAGTATGGGTAATTTGCTTTGCGATTTTAAACACAAGTTTACTCTGCAGATTTTTGAGATACCTAATTGCAAATTGCAGTATCGAAGAACCCACAACAAAATAATTTAAAAACTGCAGATTCAAGTAGAAATGTTATTAATTTTGTATTTTTAATACTGTTTTTTTCCGTTCGCGCATACAAACCATAAAAAAGGGTTTAGTTGGGCAACATAACGTTTGAAATGTGAGTGTACTATTCGGTACACCCCTGCCTAAGCCTTCGAGGATTACAGGCGTGATGTTATGTTATCATTGAACCCTGCCAAAAGATAAGTTTTGAAATTCCTTGGAAAATTTGAAAGTAATCTGTCATACATTAAAACGTGTGCGATACGTCTTTTCACAGGTGCTTGGTAGGTAAGCAGGAATGCCTTTCTTCGATCTAACTACCTAAACCAATGACTGAGAATTTATCTGTTTCCTTAATTAGTTAATATCAATAACACTCATACTTTTTAACTTAAGTACTTCAAATTAAATCCTTTTAGAGCAGGTTTTTAAATAAACTGAACAGCACTTACTGAATAATTTACACCTTACTGAAAATGTTAAGCAATAAATTAATACTCGGAAAGTATGTTTTTTTTTTAGTTAAAGCAAGTACCTTTACTAGCTACTTCATGAAAGCAACAAACTCAGACACTTGGGGAAAAATGTCTCAAAAAATGGCGTCAATCATAAAATTGCAAGGAAGTAGGTACGGAATTCTAGCTACATCAACGATCGATCGATCGATCGATGCTAGCATTAGGTACAGCGGCGCGGGCGCCGGAGACGAGTGTAAAATTATTTAATAGATTTTCAACTTTATCGCTACAAGATTAGGTTCGAGGTTCACTGAGAAAATTTTAAACCACAAAATGTTAGTTGTTAAGTTCAAAATGGAATGAGAAAATTTTGCCGAAAATGTTTAAAGATACCGCCTCGGGAGTCGGGACCACGTAAATCAAACTCTAACGACACTCACATCGTCACATCCTATCCTATCTACAAACACTTGACACAGACGGCGGTTAACCAGTTTTGACCCTTAAGCTTTTAGCGTTATGATTGAAAAGTGGTCAAACGCTAAGTTTGTTAGTTGGTAAAAAATAGCACATTAAAATGAACTCCGTTAGCAGCGCAGCGGCGGCGCACGCGTTTGATATCGGCGTACATCAAAGCATCAAACGACACCGCCGGCCAAGCCGCGCGGCCCGCTAGCGTACCTAAAACCTATCCCACAAAGAAATTCAAAATGTTAAGAATTATTAGTTCCGTTTCTAGCACCACCGAGTGTGCATGTGTATTTTTATTGCGCAACTTTTTATTTACGTCCATGTTTCTTTTTTTCTGTTTGTTTGTAGACATTTCGCATTGCGCATGGCAGTAAGCACCATAATCGTGCGTGTTTCGTTTTGTGTGATGGTGATTAAGTTAGAGAGGTGATAGGTAGAGGAGTGATGCTACTGTGAGTACATTGTGTTTGTGAGTAATTGTGAGCGAGTGTGTTTTGGCTGATTGCATTGCAGTCTCGTTCTCGAACGCCGGCCGAATGCCGGCTATCAGTAATAATCGCAAAAATTCGTAAGTACATTTTTAACTGTTGAGGTATCGTAAGGCCTAAGGAAATACGATGGAGGCCACTCGAGCAGTAGAAGTAGGTAGAAGATTAGAGAATGCGTCTGTTTTCACGTGCAGTGTCCATCGATGCTAGATCAGTTAAGTAGATGACAATAAAGCGATGCACATACATGTACCTACTTTCAAACAAGTATCTTTTCTTGTGAGTAGTTGAATCGTAAACAAAAACAACAAACAAACTTAAGTGGCAGTGGGCACACATTGCTCGTAGAACGGATGGCCGATGGGGCTGAAAAGTTCTAGAGTGGCGACCGCGAACCGGAAGACGATGCGGAAGACCTCCACCTCCTGGTGAAGGTTGCGGGAATCCGTTGGATGCGAGTCGCACGGGACCGGTCAATGTGGCGACTCTTGGGGGAGGCCTATGTCCAGCAGTGGACGTCTTTCGGCTGAAATGATGATGATGAGTTTAATCGAAGTTAATTTACCTAATACTTTTTGCTAGGTAAGTAGGTACCTACGCTGAGTAGCGTCAGTAATGCGCGGTGGGCGGAGCCGCGCCGCCTGGCTGTGTGCAGTGTGGCGTGTAGGCACAACGCACACATTGGAACAGTCGGTAGCGCGCCAACCATTGCGCGCTACAAAAATCTGATTATTTTTTAGGTCCAAAAAAAAATTTCGTTTCCCAGCATTTATTTTTGCGCAGTGTAACTTAGTTTGGTGTACAGAATGCTTGGTTGACGGCTTCGTGATGAGGTCTTTTACACCCTGTATATCACACGTCAGGGTCAATCCCCACTTTACGTCTGGGGGAGGTACCCTAATAAAAATGTTTTTTTAAATTTTTATTTTTGCACTTTGTCGGCATGATTGATATACATATTGGTACCAAATTTCAGCTTTCTGGTGCTAACGGTCACTGAGATTATCCGCGGACAGACAGACAGACAGACATGGCGAAACTATAAGGGTTCCGTTTTTTGCCATTTGGCTACGGAACCCTAACAAGTAAACAAAATTAGCAATACCGAAATAGCGTCAGCTCAGCATAATGCCAAACGAATAATAAATAAAGTAATAATAGGTACCAGGCTATTACTATCCCGCTGCTGGGCAAAAGTCTCTTTTCAATGAGAACTTCTTAAACAGAGAAGGCACGAGCATTGATCACTACGCTTGCCTAAGACTGGTTGAATTAAAAAAAAAAGCAAGCATCGAAGCCGGCCTGTTCAGTGAATTCGAAACTGATTCGTTCGAAATTCGATTTCATAACGTGAAACTAACGTTTGCATGTCCAAATTGCACGTCACTTCAGTAAAAAAAATGTACTTACTTACAAGTTTAAACTACGTCATACAAGCTTGTATGCATGGTTGTTCAAGTAAACTTGCATACTAGTAGCTTGCATACTAGTAACTTGCCTAATGAAATCGTGCGTCCCGTTCCCCGCGTGGCATTCGCGGTAAACAGAGTTTAAGCTTTGCTTGATAAATATATAATTAGATAATTATAATAGAAAATGTATTTGACCTTGCATAATTATAATACTGTCAAAATGATAATTTGTTTTATTTGGCTCAACCTTATGAACGAAGTCACATATAACATACGTTATAAATACAGACGATAAGGGAATGTATCTAGCCGACCCGACAGACGTCCTGTCAACCTGTACCTACCTACCTACGTACTACCAACCTACTACTTATCTACAACCTACCTACTACTTACCTACTACCTACGTAAGAACCTCCTGACAGTAAAAAACACAACAAACTAAAGAATTTGTGAAATCAGTCCAGCCGTTCACGCGTGATTGCGTGACCAAGGGAAATAGAGATTCATTTTAATATATTTAGATGATAGGACCTAACTCGCCAGTGCTTTAATCAATTCCCGCTGGCCCCACCTGTGGGGTCACCGGGAATACACCGGGTGAGGTGTTTGATGATGCGTACAGAATAAGTTCACTCGTCACTTATACAGGAAGCTAGGTATATGGGATGGTTCTCTATCGTATCACCTAACTTTTTAATCCATAATCTAAAATTACATAATTTTTTTTTGTCATAATCATCATTCGTCCGAATGACAATTTACCCGAACTTTAAATCACATAATATCATATCATATCTTTTCATGAGAGTGGTACCACTGGGCAAGTGAGACCCCTCCTTCCCTCCACACCGCGTGAGTTGGCTACCATCGCATGCATTTCACGAAAAGAGAAACACGTAATATTGTAATATAACGTGTTTGACAATTTTACGGTGACATGTCCGTTTTACCCGTTGATGTACCCCACTCTGTTTGTGCTCGGTATGGTCGGCTACAACCAACTGAGGGTGCGACGGGAATTCGCGCTCGTTTCCTATTTAGTTAGGTTACTTCGTGGCATTGAACATAACCCAGGAGTGCTGCAGCGTCTGAGTTTATGTGTACCGGACCGCTATGTGTGGAGGCGGCGCCGCCCGCCGCTGCTGGCCGTGCCGGTTGCCAGGACCAACCTTCTCGCTAAAACACCATTGACCCGCGCAATTTGGGTTATTAACGATCCTCACGTCAAGATCGATATATTTACATGCCATTTGAGTGAATTCGTAAAAGTACTGTTGTTTATTGTAGGTATGTTATAGTGTAGACTAGCGACCCGCCCCGGCTTCGCACGGGTACAATGCTGATACTAAATACACTACAGAAAAACTGTGAACCAACGACCATACAGCCTATAGACGCCTAATACACGATCTAACGCACGAAAACTATTCTGTCAACTCGTTGAGGTACGAGGTACGCGAGAGGGACGGGGTACTGCTTTCTGATTGGCCAATTCAAGGTCATTGCATTTCACTAGGGATGGGACAGTTTTAAATCAAACAAGAAAGTATCGATATTTTTTAACTGTAGGTGTTCGCGACGAACGTCACCAAAACAAGTGTAAATAGTGTCTTTGAATCAATAGTGTAGAGTCAGTGATACATGGGCAATAACAGTGACGAATAAACAAGCGCGTCAGTGATTAGATTTAGTAAATAAACCGAACAGTAAGCGTTACACTCATATCGGCTCGAAAGTGGCATTGTATTTGATTAATTTAGTATTTTAATGAGATCCAGGTAGCCTAGATTGCGATCTAGGCCTGGATATAGTTTTTTAGCATGAACGTAGCCCTTCAGGAAAGCCACTTGTCGAGGATATGACGGTCTAACGCGCTAATCTGTGTTCATAGCATGTAAATTTGGTCTAACATACCGACAGTTGAAGGATCATTACAGGCTGGATAATGTAAACGCATAAAAGTAAATAGTAGATCTCGATAGGCCATACAACCTCCTTGTATATGGCACTCTATATACTTACAGTAACAGCACCGGTTTTCGTGTAAATTATCCTGAAAGATCCTTCAACCAACCAAGTTTTGAAAAGTTTTGTACTCATTTAGCTATATTTCTTTAATTTCAATAAAGAACTACCTATTTTTCGTGTTAGTATATAGATAACACTATGTACAAACTATGTTACGATTAAAATATAATTAGATATAAGTTCAGAATTGTAATAAAACAGGAAAAATGTAAATATCAAAGTGAAATTACATAATAAAATATCCTAAAAAACAGGAAGCGATTCGCGGCTCTCGTTACAGTCAAGTTCCGTAGTACGTTAGTAAAATCAGATTGTACCAAAATTGTAGTCATCAGTACGGCAAATATTATATTATAAAGTGAGTAAATCAAGCAGTAAAAAGTAGTGCGCGAAAGTCATGCCAATCGCTTCCTGAAAAGTTATGAAAGTTTATCAGTGTTCTTATTCCCAGTAACCCCTTTCCCTGTTAGTAAACGACTGAGGTATCTACAACCTACAGGTGTAGGACGTCAGCGCCGTCTAGGTTCGAAGAGTATGCGTGTGTAGTACCAATATTATCGTAGGACCAAACAGGCACACATACACCCCCGAGTCTAGCGATCACGCCCGTCCGGCACATTTTTTGGTCCTTCAGAGCCGGATATCCTCAGTTCGTCAGTGATAGTGTAGTTTCTGGTTGTACCGGTCCAGGTAACTTATGTGAACAGTGCGTCAACGTTATATACCTCAGTTATATACGTAAGCTTAAATAAACAGTGCGTCCAGGTAACTTATGTGAACAGTGCGTCAACGTTATATACCTCAGTTATATACGTTAACTCAAATAAACAGTGCGTCGAGTTAAACCTATGTGAACAGTACCTCAAAGTTATATACCGATAACTTATGTAAACAGTACATAAGTGACAGTAAATAGTGAAAGTATATAACAATAGTACATAAGTGAAAGTATATAACAACAGTACATAAGTGAAAGTATATAACAACAGTACATAAGTGAAAGTATATAACAATAGTACATAGGTAAGTATATAACAACAGTACATAAGTGAAAGTATATAACAACAGTACATACGTGAAAGTATATAACAACAGTACATAAGTGAAAGTATATAACAACAGTACATAAGTGAAAGTATATAACAACAGTACATAAGTGAAAGTATATAACAACAGTACATAAGTGAAAGTATATAACAACAGTACATAAGTGAAAGTATATAACAACAGTACATAAGTGAAAGTATATAACAACAGTACATAAGTGAAAGTATATAACAAAAGTACATAAGTGAAAGTAAATAGGGAAGTATATAACAACAGTATATAGTAAAAATACATAGTGAAGCGTATAACAAGTGCATAACTGAGAAATAAAACGCGTTTTAAAGCAAATAACTACTTATTTACATGGATAAAACTTATAGTGAAGTAACAGTGAAGTTTACACGCTGAAGACTTACGTTAACAGTGAAAAATAAACAGTAGATCGGTTCGAATAATACAGTGCGGTTTATAAATAAATCAAGATGCGAACAAGATCGCAAGGCAGATCTCCCGCGGAAACACAGGCGGTCGAGACGCGTCAGGACACAGCCATCCATCACCAGCTGCCACCCCGTTCACCGTCCTCTACCGAGGGGTTGGAACAGCTGGCCAACCGCCCCTCTGCTACGCGGGGGGGTGAAGACGCAGCCGACTCACCATCTGCTACTAAACGAACCAGGTCAGAAGGTAATTCAGATAAAACTATTAAGCCTTCAAATACGACGAGAAAGCCTTCTACGTGTAAGCCTTCAGTTAGATCTTCAGCTAAGCCTTCAGACAGAACGAGGATTACTCAACAAATTACTGATGCCGTACCGATGACTACCCGGGGTGACGCCCGTATCGAACATAGCAGATCGCCGTCGCACAAGACGACGCGATCTAACAGTAAAGTTTCACAAGCACGTGAGGCTTTATTAAAAATTAGGTTGGAGCTTGCACAAATAGCACTTCAGAGGGCCGAAGAAGACAACTCTGAAGCTGAATATATGGATGACAGAAACTCAAACGATGAGTACGTGCGTTCCTGGTTGGAAGAAGCGCCCGAAGAAGCGCCGCTTCCAGAAGATGACGCCGCCGAGGGGAATACAGATAGACAGCACACACCCCCCCCTGCGGACATCAACAGTAAAGAAATAGGAAACCGGGAAAGGGCACCATCGTTACATCCTACAGTGAAAAATGTGCCAAGAGAAACAGTACCAACACAGAAGCCCGAACAGTGCAGGGGGGAGGATTCATTACGTCCATTCATAACGGAATTGACATCCGCTATAGCGTCGCTCGCCGACAGGAAAATAGAAACAGGGACAGCGAACCAACCCTCGGCGTCGAAGGTCATCATGACCCTACCAAATTTCAGTGGGTCACATACGGAATGGCTTTCGTTCCGCGCCATTTACGAAACAACTCGGACGTACTTCAATGACGTCGAGAATACAGCGAGACTCAGAAGGAGCCTTCAAGGAAGAGCATTGGAGACAGTGAGCTCAGAACTCATCGGTCACGCCAGGCCAGATGACATCATGCGGGAACTCGAGTTACAGTTCGGCCGTCCAGACTCGATAGCCCAAGCCGAAACAGATCGGCTAAGAGGATTGCCGCGTTGCAGCGAAGCACCTAAAGATATCTGCACGTTCGCAAGTCGTGTCAGAAGCGGAGTAGTGACTCTACGAGCATTGAAAAAGGAGCACTACCTCATCAACGCCGAGCTGATGCGATCCCTCACGGAAAAGCTGCCGAACTCCCTGCGTGTACAGTGGTACAGGACTTATACAGAAAAGTACCAATCACTGCCGGACCTGTCGCTCTTCAGCGAATTTATAACAGAACAAGCGCGCTTCTGCAGCGCCTTCGCTCCTCCTGAGAACATACACTCATCCGAAAATGCAACAGGCAAACGGAGTTTGCAAAGAACGCATACAGCGACAGATAAGTCGACTTCGAAATGTCGAATCTGTGAAAAGGAGAGCCATCACGAGTCTGACTGTAACAAATTCAGAGAGACCTCCAACGAGAGAAGATGGGAACTCGCGAAGAAGTTCAGCCTATGCTTCCGTTGCCTGCGATACCGTCGAAGCGGTCATAGGTGTCGACCAAAGAGATGCGAAACAAGGGGGTGCAAAGCCACGCACCATCGACTGCTGCACTTCACAAAGAAGTCCGAAGAAGCGGTCGACCAGCCGCCAAAGCAAGAGGTGGCCAAAGAAACAGTCGCCAGCTCCAGAACAACAGCGAGCCAAGCCTACCTCAAAATAATACCAATACGAGTCGTAGGACCGGCGGGAGAAGCTTCCACGTATGCTCTCCTCGACGATGGGTCAACAGTATCGCTGATTGACGAAGAGCTAGCGCAGCAAGTCGGAGCGGAAGGCCGCGTCGAACCCCTGACGATAGGCGCGATCGGGAACACGATGATAGACACTCCCAAGTCAAGAAGAGTGTCAGTCACCCTCTCCAGCCAGACGAAGGACAAGATGCCATTCAGAGCGCGCACCATTCCGAAGCTCAATCTCGCAGCGCAATCGATACGCGAAGAAGACGTAGTCCAGTGTAAACATCTGGATGACCTCAGAACACAGCTGATCTACAACACCGGCGCGCCGAAGATATTAATAGGTCAGGACAACTGGCACCTATTGCTGGCCACCGAGGTCCGCAAAGGCCCCAAGAACCAACCCGTTGCCTCACTCACCGCGATGGGCTGGACTCTTCACGGTGCGCACACAAGAACTCTGGGTCACCAGGTACACTACGTCAACAGGCTCACAGAAAATGATCAAGATCTCAACGAACAGCTGCGTGAATTCTTCGCGCTCGAATCTCTGGTCATCAACCCACGCCGTCCTGATTCCGATCCTGAGAAGAAGGCAGAAGACATATTAGACCGTCACACCAAACAAACAGAAGACGGACACATAGAAACGGCCCTGCTTTGGAAAAATGAAAGCATCGAAATGCCCGACAGCTACGGGACAGCGCTCAAGAGGCTCGTCTCAACAGAAAAGAAGCTCGACAACAATCCCACTCTTCGCGACAGATATACAGAACAGATGGAATTGTACATCAGCAAGGGATACGCTGAAAAAGCGCCCAAAGCAACCACAGCTGGTAGGACGTGGTACCTACCCCATTTCGAGGTGTACAACCCCATGAAACCGGAGAAATTCCGGATAGTTCACGACGCCGCAGCCAAATCGAGAGGAATGTCATTGAACGACTTCCTACTCACGGGTCCAGACCTACTACAGTCTGCCCGGCGTCATGATGAGATTCCGTCGACACCCTATAGCGGTCGCCGGCGACATAGCGGAGATGTTCATGCAGGTGAAGGTGCGTAAACAAGATCGAGATGCTCTCCGCTACCTGTGGAGGGGCGACAGAAGACAGGGAGCTCCTGAAGAATATCGCATGACATCCATAATATTCGGCGCGGCAAGCTCGCCGTGCACGGCCATCTACGCAAAAAACTGGAACGCAAAGCGGTACAGCGACAACCAACCGGAAGCAGTAGAAGCCATCATAGAGAGTCATTACATGGATGACTACCTCGACAGTTATAGAACAGTTGAAGAAGCAACGCGTGTGGCAACAGCAGTCAAGGACATACACCTACAGGCGAAGTTTGAACTCAAAAAATGGGTTTCAAACAGCACAGAAGTCCTCGACAACATAGACCCGACACAGGACAGGACTGAAGTAGTCAACATCGGGAAAACTAACGCCACAGAGAAGATACTCGGTCTGATTTGGAAACCGACTGAGGACACGCTAGGCTTCAATTTGACACTCGCACGGCTTCCAAGCGACATCCTCGAGAAGGAAACACCGACGAAAAGGGAAGCGCTGAAAATCGTCATGTCATTGTACGACCCACTTGGTCTCGCCTCGCCGGTAACTATTCGAGCCAAACAGATCCTACAGGAAGCTTGGAGACGAGGAACCAACTGGGACCAGGCTCTCGAACCAGACCTGTCCGCCCAGTGGAGAAGATGGATACAACATCTGCGACATTTGAAGGACGTCGACCTACCAAGGTGCTATCCTGGGTACAGCGAAGCTACCGAAACACAAGTCCATGTCTTCACCGACGCAAGCGAGATGGCATACGCAGCAGCGGTATACTGGCGGTCAACAACAGCTGACGGAAAATGTCATGTCACTCTCGTCATGGCAAAGGCGAAAGTGGCACCACTCAAACTCCAATCAATACCGCGCCTCGAGCTTCAGGCCGCGGTAATGGGAACCCGCCTAGCCGCAGCTGTCATCGAAGAACACGGCATCAAACCCGCTGCGGTGACATACTGGACAGACAGCAAAACCGTCCTCACTTGGATTCGACGAGGATCTCGAGCGTACAAGCCGTTCGTTGCCCATCGCATAGCGGCCATAGAAGAAAACAGCAAGGTCGAAGACTGGCGATGGATACCCACGAAACTAAACGTAGCTGACAGCGCCACTCGCGACGTTCCACACCACTTTGACAAGGATCATGAGTGGTACCGTGGCCCTACCTTCTTATTCGACGATCCGTCATTTTGGCCAACAGAAAAACCCCCGGTGGATACAGAAACAGGGGAGGAAAGAACTCTCACAGTCACCGAGGACAAGGTCAACAGTTATTCCCTGATAGAAGCTATTCCAGATCCATCCCGATTCTCAAAATGGGAGCGACTACTCCGAGCTACAGCAAGCGTCCTTCGCTTCATACATCTGTGTCAGAACAGAACAGAGAAAACGTTCTACAAGAGAACTAGAAAAAACACAGAAAAGGATCCTGACTGGAGACAACAACAGAAGAAGGCGACCGAACCTCTTCCCAAGATAATGGCGAAGACATCAGGCACTCGACACGAGAAACAAATAATAGAAGCAGAATTTCTTCAGAAAGCAGAGAAATTACTCGTACAAGTCTCACAGCAACAGTCGTTCTCTCAAGAAATAACAGATCTGCAACAACACAGAACTATAGGAAAGGATAGTCGACTCAAGCCGCTTCGAGTGGAAATCATCGACAACGTCATACGGTTGAAAAGCCGTATAGCCGCCATCAGCGAAATAGCTGACGATACGAAGCAACCACCTATCCTTCACGGCGACCATCGCATCACCCAACTGTATGTAGACTGGACGCACCGAAGTTTACAGCACAGCGGTACCGAACTTACCATCAACGAAGTGCGCCAACACTATTGGGTCATCAGGATGCGGCCAACTACGAAGAAAGTGCTGGCACAATGTCTGCAGTGTCGTATTCGCAAGGCACAACCTTCCGTGCCTGCGACCGGCGACCACCCGAGAACGCGCCTAGCACATCATCAGCGGCCGTTCACCTACACCGGGCTCGATTACTTCGGCCCGCTCTCAGTAACAGTCGGTCGACAGCATCACAAGAGGTACGTAGCACTATTCACGTGTCTCACCACCAGAGCCGTCCACCTCGAGATCGCCGCCAGCCTCAGCGCAGACTCCGCTATACTAGCGTTGCGCCGATTCGCCGCTCGCCGAGGCTGCCCCACCGAGATACACTCCGACAACGGCACCAACATGCACGGCGCCGACAAGGAGCTCCGAGACGCCTTCCAAAGGGAGGCCAGTCGTAGAGGCATCGTGTGGCGCTTCATCACGCCATCAGCGCCCTTCATGGGGGGCGCCTGGGAGCGCCTCGTACGATGCGTGAAGTCCGCCCTGTACACCGTCCTCCACGAGAGACATCCGCACGAAGAGGTATTGTCCACTCTACTGTGTGAGGCGGAGTACACAGTCAACAGTAGGCCACTCACGCACGTCTCCGTAGACAGCGACGACGACGAAGCCATCACGCCGAATCACTTCCTTCTCGGCGGGTCAGCAAGGTTGCCAATACCTGGCACATTCACCGAACAAGACATCAACAGCAAAAAGATGTGGCGGCGCTCGCAGATACTCGCCGACATGTTCTGGCGTCGTTGGGTACGAGAGTACCTGCCGGAGCTTCAGTACCGGCGGGAGCCGCACAGCCGCGGCCCCAGTCTACAGGTCGACGACCCCGTCCTCATAGCGGACGGTCAGCTGCCACGAAACACGTGGCCACGAGGCCGCATAATAGCCGTCTTCCCTGGGGGCGACGGAGAAGTCCGGACTGCTGAGGTACGCACTTCCGGCGGTACCCTGAAGCGTCCGGTGAAGAAACTCGTGCCCCTACCGAAATGATCCTGACATCGAGACGTCGAGGCGGTGGGCATCGTGACGGCGGGCCCCGACGACTATGTTCGTCGCTCGCCGGCATGGTGCAGTGCCGCGCCGACGTACAGCGAGTCGTCACTACACTGCACGGCGGGAGATATGTTCGCGACGAACGTCACCAAAACAAGTGTAAATAGTGTCTTTGAATCAATAGTGTAGAGTCAGTGATACATGGGCAATAACAGTGACGAATAAACAAGCGCGTCAGTGATTAGATTTAGTAAATAAACCGAACAGTAAGCGTTACACTCATATCGGCTCGAAAGTGGCATTGTATTTGATTAATTTAGTATTTTAATGAGATCCAGGTAGCCTAGATTGCGATCTAGGCCTGGATATAGTTTTTTAGCATGAACGTAGCCCTTCAGGAAAGCCACTTGTCGAGGATATGACGGTCTAACGCGCTAATCTGTGTTCATAGCATGTAAATTTGGTCTAACATACCGACAGTTGAAGGATCATTACAGGCTGGATAATGTAAACGCATAAAAGTAAATAGTAGATCTCGATAGGCCATACAACCTCCTTGTATATGGCACTCTATATACTTACAGTAACAGCACCGGTTTTCGTGTAAATTATCCTGAAAGATCCTTCAACCAACCAAGTTTTGAAAAGTTTTGTACTCATTTAGCTATATTTCTTTAATTTCAATAAAGAACTACCTATTTTTCGTGTTAGTATATAGATAACACTATGTACAAACTATGTTACGATTAAAATATAATTAGATATAAGTTCAGAATTGTAATAAAACAGGAAAAATGTAAATATCAAAGTGAAATTACATAATAAAATATCCTAAAAAACAGGAAGCGATTCGCGGCTCTCGTTACAGTCAAGTTCCGTAGTACGTTAGTAAAATCAGATTGTACCAAAATTGTAGTCATCAGTACGGCAAATATTATATTATAAAGTGAGTAAATCAAGCAGTAAAAAGTAGTGCGCGAAAGTCATGCCAATCGCTTCCTGAAAAGTTATGAAAGTTTATCAGTGTTCTTATTCCCAGTAACCCCTTTCCCTGTTAGTAAACGACTGAGGTATCTACAACCTACAGGTGTAGGACGTCAGCGCCGTCTAGGTTCGAAGAGTATGCGTGTGTAGTACCAATATTATCGTAGGACCAAACAGGCACACATACACCCCCGAGTCTAGCGATCACGCCCGTCCGGCACAGTAGGTATAATAAAATATGTTTTTACATACTTAACTTGCATTAACTTACCTTCTTAATTCTAATTACGATTGAATCACGTAGGTTAAATATCTGAACTTATATGAACTTAGTAGGCGGCGACGGTTTTTCATAGGGATAAAACAATCTTCATCAGTAAAATGACATGAACATATATTATAACACTATAAGTAGATGGGTTCCAGTTCTCTCGCTTGCTTGTAATTATCCATTTAATTTTTAAATCAGGATCGTGTGGGTATCTTTAATTAATAAATTAAAGTTTCACAATTTATCAATTTATCAGAGGTTTTTACAACAAATAGGGGTTGTAATTTTTAATTATTAAAAATATACTTTTTGCACAAATAAATAGTTATAGGTTTTTGTTTTGCTTTATCGACAACAGAGGTGGTCGTACGATTTGGAACGTCACTAATTATGTTCACGTAACATCGAGGAAAAGAGATAGCGAAAAAAGTACTTTTGAAAGAAAGGGACGCAATCATAAAAGACATCAAGTATGACCAGTATAAGATGAACTCCGATAAATATTGTCAGAAAATTAATCTTATTTAGATTATGGAACTTTTAAATTACCGATGAAATGTGATACCGTCTTTCAGAAAACTGGAAGTCCGGCTTTCTATAGCACACCAACTTATTATACACGAGGCCATATTATGTCTATTTAGGTGTTCGAGCCTTCGCTTGACCCACTGTGAGATTACCCTCGAATTCTACGCGGTTGCAGTGTGTATCTACCCTACAATTCCTTCACAATTATAGTCACGTGATCTCCCCGCCACTATGGCGGGCAGCCATCGCCGGTGCATGGTTCTTTCGGCAGTACGTCTTGAATTTTTGCGTGGTACGCAGTGTGTAAAAAAAAAAAAAAAGAAAGAAGAAAAGTATATTAAATTAGTTTATTGGTAAGTACAAAGTGTACTTTTATATCAACAGTAAGCTAAAAGCTATTTGGGAAAGCCCCAAACTGAATTATAACTGGATTGTGTACTAATGTACTGTATACAGTACGAATCATCCCTTGGGTAAGCCCCAAATAATGTTACTTAGTTTTAATACGTAGTTCATGATTGGGAAAGCCCCAAATTGGACAATACATTATGATTCATGAACCTAACTACGTGTTTTGCTGAGCCGCCATCGGCGCTCAAGCCTAACGGTCAAGTAACCGTCGGCTGCGCAGCCGACGCTCGTCGGCTGCGCAAACTTCAAATGTAGGGTGCACAAACGACCCTGTCGGCTGCTCAGCCACCTGCTGGCGCCTGAGAGTTACTCTTATGTAAGGGTATTAAGTCAGTTGTACTTCTTTACAGACATGGCTCCCATAACTATGGGCGAACTAACGGCCTGGGCTCCACCTCCAGAGGAAGTCGAATATTTTCGGCGCTTCGTGAAGGTCCTGGACGAATTTTATCCAGAACAGTGGAGGCTGTGGGAGATTCAAGATGAATCTTATACGGATCTTTTTGGAGATCAAATATCGTCTGACGATGAGTGTCGCTTGCGTTTTGCAGTGCCAACTATGGAGTTAGCACGGATCTTCAGTGATTCGCCGCCGCAATCCTTGAGTGAACGAAAGTACAAAAAGATTAAAAGAATACTTTTATCGTGGCCTCTAGGCAGAGCGACGATTTATACTCCGTTCTCCACGATGAAGAAAATACATCCGGACGAGGCGTTTAACGGGTTCTTGTCGGCGTTACCCGATCTCAAACCTCACCTAATACCCAGAGCAGAGGCAGAAAAAACTTCTCAGAGGATCTCACACACCATCGTCATTGTCAAGCCGCGCAAAGCGTGCACGCAGCACAGACATGGTTGAACAAGCTAAACGAGCTAGAACCACAAATGAGCCAGAAGCAAGCTTCATGAAGCAACAAAACTCGATACTCGAGAAGTTGAACGCTACCATCGAATCTCTTCAGACTCAGCTGCTAGGCCGAGACAAAATTCGTGTATGTTACGAATCAGATTCTATTAATGATTCGAGCGAAGCAAATAGTTGGACAGCTCCATCATTTCAGCAAGAACTGCCACCAGAAGAAGCCCAGGGATTAAACCCAAACAATGAAGAGGATGTTTTCCTCGACTTCGCGCCACAAACAAAGGAAACTGAGGCTAAAATCAGTGCTGCTGATGAAGACCTAGCTCAACAAGGCATACAGTGTCAACGCTTAGGCATGGAAAGCTGGCAAAATATCAGGTACGCCGAGGTACAGAAGAAATTCCAAGCAGCTCCAGTCTTCACAAACCTCAGAACAAATAGTAACTTAGCAACGGTTACGCCATCATGGCAGCTAGTCACTATACTAGAAAAAATGGATCTTTGCCTCGGAGCTATCAACCACGGGTTGCTGCAACAAAGAAAGGAATTTCAGGAAATTTACCAAAAATCATCTCTGGAGGTCAAACGAGCAATAAGTGCCAATTTCCTGGCTACAGACGCACCTTTTCGTCGCACCTCAGATACACTTCTGCAGTATACATGCGGGAAACGTGCGGAGGTTATTCAAAATAGACGTAGTATATATAAACCTTCGAACAAAGTTCTAAATGAGCTCCTACACGCAATTCCACCGTCTTCAACACACCTTTTTGCCGAACCACAATTGTCTGATCTAGTGAAAGAACAGGGTGGCATTAACAAGTTTTTTCCCGGCAAAACCAAATTCAAACAACGGCCGGGATATAAGGAAACGTCTCAGCAATCCCATCGACAGGACCCAAAAGGGAAAACGAGAGTCCCAAACTTTCTTAAAAGGCAACAGTTTAGGCCACATGACAAACAACAACAAACAACGTCAAAATCCGATAATAGGCGAACTTCCGGTGGAAAACCGAATAAATCTAGATTCGAAGGAAGAAAGTTCTAAATTTACAGCTGGACAGGTCAGTCTCAAACTAAGCACTTGGGAGCGCTTCGGTGCACCTAAAAGTATCTTGTCCATTGTAAGAGGATATAGAATTCCATTTGTTTGCTCTCCTCCACTAATTATTTTTGATTATAATCTTTGTCAAAGGTTCCAAGCTAAATGCTCTGCTGAAATGTCCAATGAAATAGGAAAACTATTAAAAATAAAAGCTGTTTCTAAAACATGTAGTAAAAGCGGTTTTTTATCGCCTTTATTCTTAAGACAAAAATCTGATGGTACTAACCGTCCTATTCTTAATTTAAAAATGCTGAATAAGTCTTTAACCCTTTTTGAGGCAAAGGGAATAATTTTACCACCATCTTGTCTATGCTATAAGTCGTGAATTATGATCTGGAATATTTATATTTTTTTCCACTGACAACTAATCTAATAATCCTTCATTCGTTTGACGGACAAAAGTTGTCAGTTGTCAAATGTTGTTTTCGCGGGAGTTGAAGTTTGGAAAGTGGTGATTTTTCGATCTGTTTTTTCAATCTGGGTCTATCTCGAAGATTTTTGGGTATTTCGGGGTAAGTTCTTTTATAAAAGTTTATTATGGATTTCCGCTGACATATTTACATAAATTTGCATCCGTGCTGGCCCTGATTTTGCATAATGATGGCTTTTCGTGGTGGGAATCATAATCCCTCTGCCCGTGGTTATATGTGCCCGTGCTATACTGGTAGCAAAGTGATATTGTTATAAGCATTTTCATTGCTTAACAGATGAGTCGAAAAACACTGAATGATCTAGAATTAGAAAATGCTCTTGAAGATCTTTTTGGCTTGCCTGATAATACCGAAAAATCAGACGATGATCTGGAACCCGACGAAGATGAAACTCAGTTTAGTACAGCCAGACTTCAGAGAATATTGGAGGATATCGATGATTCGTCAGTCCAGGATAACCTGCCCATCCCACTAACCTTAGAAACTATTGACGACCAGCCTAACTCTCCGTGTCAACAGTCTGAAACCCATAGCCCAGTTCTGGTTAGATCGGAAAGTAGACGAATAACACGGCCTCGCAATATTCCTTCCACGCCAAGTAACTCAGGGAGATCGCGCCCACCACCTAGAGACTCCCCACAGCCAAGTACCTCAGGGACAAGAATATTGCGCTCACGACCTGATGCACAGCCTGTTTCCGAAGATGTCGACTCAAGCTCTGATAACTCTGACTATCCCACCGACGAAGACACCTGGAAAAACATATTGTGGCCTGATCCTCGGCCTAATGCCAAAGTTTTTGACGAAGTCCCTATGACCACAAAGCAAAGCTTCAATACCAAGACTGTTCGAAAAATGTGCATTACCTCTTTGCATTGTGCCATGCTTCAATATTTTTCATAGGCAGTGAGAAAAAACCCAATGTCTAAGTACATAACACATAACATACATATTATACATAATACTAATTATGTACATAATTATTAAAAAAGTTGATTTGTTTAATTATCATAGTTTTTTTTTTTACCTATATACTTCCAAATCTCTAACACTCCCTCTATTCCTACACTTTGCATATCAGGCATAGGGAACCGATTTCCCACCATAAAAAAAATAATAATAATAAAAAAATAAAAAAGGATTTTATTTTCTACCCTCATACCATGCCCAAAATCAAAACCAGTTTTACTTTTTCACTGCCAGATCCTTATGCCCGTTAAAGGGTTAAGACCACCTAAATTTCACCTGATAAATCACCACAAAATTCCAGCATGTTTAAATGATATGGATCTTATGGTCAAGATTGACTTATCACAAGCTTATTTCCACCTGTCGGTCATACCATCTCATCGTAGATTTTTAGCTTTTGCTTATGACAATACAATTTATGAAATGACATGCTTACCATTTGGTCTTGCTACAGCACCCTCAATCTTTGCCAAGATCACTAACTGGGTCGCAAACCTTTTCAGGGAACGGGGAATCAGAGTGATCATATACTTAGACGATTTCCTGTTAATTCATCCCAATCCAGAAGTTCTGACACTGCAAAGTCAACACGTGCTACAAACACTACAAAAACTGGGATGGTGTGTAAATCATCAGAAGTCTTACTTAACACCATCACGTGCAGTCGAATATCTCGGAATAATTTGGAACACGGAAACGAACTCCAAAATTCTCCCCGAAACAAAAATCTTAAAAAACATGGATCTAATAAACAAAACGTTAAGACATCAATGGTGGAGCTGGTGGTCGGCCAAAGTCATATTGGGAAACATCAACTTCGCATCGATCGTAGTTCCACTGGGACGACTACACTGCCGAAGGATTCAAATAGAAGCATCTCGTCTTCCAAAACAAAACCGCCACAAGAAATTTCCTTTGCCGGAAATTGTCTCGGACGAGCTGCACTGGTGGCAAAGAAACCTCCGGAAGAACTCCCCCATACATCAAAAAGAAGCCACAGTTTTCATAACCACAGATGCAGCAAAAAACGGGTGGGGGGCCACGGTAAACGGAGAGAGACTTCAAGGCTTATGGAACCAAAGTCAAAAACAATGGCACAGCAACCAAAAGGAACTTTGGACGGTACTAGAAGTACTAAAGAAAACCGGACCCATGTTACAAAATCAAACTGTCATGTTACAGACAGACAACAAATCAGTAGTGGCTTACATATCAAAAGAGGGAGGGACCAGGTCCATAAGACTTCTGAACTCGACACAAGAAATACTGAATCTGGCAAACCGCTATCAAATCACTCTCATAGCGAGATTTCTCCCAGGGAAATACAACCTCACAGCAGACCGCCTATCAAGGTCCACCGACCAATCGGAGTGGTCATTGAGCAAGCAAATACTAGACATTATTTTCAAGAAATGGGGTACCCCCAACATAGATCTCTTTGCCAGTCAGCGGTCAGCGATCTTCGAAGCATACGTGAGCGAAGATGCCAAAGATCAACAGTGTCAATTTGTAGACGCGTTCAGCAGACGATGGCAATTTCACCTCGGTTGGATATTTCCTCCCCCAGCCATGATACCGAGAATACTCCGCCACTTGACATCGAGCTCCGGCATATACCTCCTAGTGGCTCCGAAGTGGGAGCGAACATTCTGGAAAGCGGAACTCAAGCAGCGGGCACTGAGCCCCCCGTTTACAATACCGAATCTTCGCAACCACCTGGTCGACTTGAAAACAATGAATCCTCCACCGGCAGTGGACGAGCTATGTTTGCAGGTATGGAGGGTTCAGGCTGGGCCTCTCTAGTAAAGTCGTGGCCTTCAGATAGTCAAACATTACTGGAGACATCTTGGCGAAAGTCTACACTAAAGACTTATAATTCTGCGTGGCAACGATGGAAGTTGTGGGCTTCAGACAATAATTGTAACCTGTGTGACCCGAGTGCAGAAGAAGTGGCAAAATATATTTGCTTCCTACATAAAACAGTGAAATTAGCGCCGAAAACAATAGCTCTTCATAAATGGGTTGTAGTAACGTTTGCAAATCCAGAGAACGCAGATAAACTCAATTCTCACCCACTTATTAGACAATTGTTAAAGGCCGTGGCCCTTACCAAGCCCCCCATAAATAAACCACCGACATGGAACGTATCCCAACTCATGGAATTCCTACAGCATTACCCACTGGATGACAAGAGTCTTTTCCAGGTGTCCCGACATGTTTCAGCCCTGCTTCTCCTTGCAACAGGACGACGGGTGCATGATTTAACATTATTAGACATTAGTCCAACCTCATACGAATCCTTTGAAGATCACATAATACTCTGGCCAAAATTTGGGTCAAAAACCGACTCGGCTACCTTTAGACAATCAGGTTGGAAATTTTCAGTCGGTGATGTAGAGAGATTAGATGTCGTAAAGTGGGTTGCGCACTTAATTAACTTATCTAAAGATAGAAGAAGGGCTTGCTCCTCTTTGAATAATCTCTTTATAACAACGAGAAGTAAAGTAAAAGCCGCATCTCGAACTGTGATCGCGGGTTGGTTGCGGACATTATTTCGCGAAGCGAATATAGAAGCATCCCCCGGAAGCTTCAGATCAGCGGTGAATTCAGATAACTGGTCAAATAGAAATCTTAATCTCGATGATGTAATGAAGAGAGGAAATTGGAGATCCAAAGATACCTTTATTAAATACTATTTTAAAGAAGTTCCAGCTAGGGCTACCAATCATACAGTTCCACATACATTTAGTGTAACCCAAACATTCTCTCCAATATGAAACTGATTTTACTATTGTTTGATTAAAGACTGATTAATTTTGATTATAACATGTTTGATTAGCCATAAAAAGTGGCGAAATAAATACGAGTATTCGTTAATTATGTAAAATGTAATATCATTTACCCTTCCTACACACCTACCATACACAGTACGTCTGGCCATCACCGGCAGATTATAAACACATCATCTCACAGTGGGTCAAGCGAAGGCTCGAACACCTAAATAAACCCGTTTTCCCCCCGAAGGGAAGAAAACGAATATTTAGGTTTCAGCCGTAGCTTGACCCACCAAAGGCCTTGCCGGCTTATATAAGTGAGAGTACTGCCGAAAGAACCATGCACCGGCGATGGCTGCCCGCCATAGTGGCGGGGAGATCACGTGACTATAATTGTGAAGGAATTGTAGGGTAGATACACACTGCAACCGCGTAGAATTCGAGGGTAATCTCACAGTGGGTCAAGCTACGGCTGAAACCTAAATATTCGTTTTCTTCCCTTCGGGGGGAAAACGGGTTTATTTTCTCGATTTTTTAAAGGAGTAATGCGGAAGTGTTTGCGGCTCACAGGTGTGGTCGAAACTAATTCGAACTCGGTGATAGAGTATAGCACAGATTAGATATTAGTAGCTAGTTAAGAGTATAGTAATGATAAAAACTTACACCACGACAGACTAAAGCACAGATCACAGATTAGATATTAGTAGTTACCGAGAAGATAACAGTCTGATTATCTAAAACAGCTGTTTAAAACACATTTTTGTATGGGAACATGTCACATTGACAGCTGTTTTTCGATAATCAGGCTGTTATCTTCTCGGTGAACACGGACCTAAAGGAGTTTATTATTGTACCATGGAGAACACCACAGAGCATCTAAGGTCCATGTTCACCGAGAAGATAACACTCTGATTATCGAAAAACAGCTGTCACTGTGACATGTTCCCATACAAAAATGCGTTTTAAACAGCTGTTATAGATAATCAGACTGTTATCTTCTCAGTGAACATGGACCTTAGCCTTCTAAGGTCGCGTTCCGAGATGGGCTGTAAACGCTATGAGAGTCCCGTTCCGAGTTACTGTGAGCGCGAACACAAGCGCGATATCGATGTTCCTAGAGTCGTCATAGATGACGTCATGACACGCGCCATCGTGCGATTACACGGACCATGCCCCAAATCATTGAGATAGAAAATATAAATATCACCGTGAGCGCTGTCAAATGACCTGATGACAGATCTTAGCTGTCATAATCGTGAAAACTTAAACGGAATGCAAAATATTGCTGTGAGCGCTGTGAGTGATTATATCATATCTCGGAATGCACCCTTTATATACAGGACTTGGACTGGAAATACCTACAAAAAAAAGGTGCATACCTACAACACAAAATCTCTCATAAAATGGCTGCCAATGCTAGGGTTGTGCCAGTCACGGAATACAATCATACTATAACAAGTATCGATAATAACACTACCTAATATTACTAGATTTCACGTTTGAATCTAGTTATATTCTTACAGTCTGTTGTAACTGAAAAATGAGTAAGTAAGCCCTTCTGATATCTGACAGTTAATTAGTGTTTTTTTCTGCACAGAATTTAAAGAATAAGAATAAGAATAATTTATTTGCTTAAAATACAGGTGTTACCAGTTGTTACAAGTCGGTGGTTTAGGCACAAACCATATTTTGCCTTTTTAGGGCATGCAAATATAATTTTACATTATTTTATAATGCGTATTTATAAGTATGTTCAATTTAAGCTTATTAAAAGTAAAGTAAAATAATTATTAAATAAAAATAATAGATTGTAAAATAGTAGATTGTTTGACAAGGGTGCAAAATAATCTTCTCACGGCGAGGGCGCTATACTATAATCCTGAGCGAAGCGAGGTATTTAAAGTACATCGCCTGAGGGACTCTACTCTTACTCTACTTTTCATCTTTTCATCTCCTTCTACGAGAAAATATTTCTCCCGGGATTTCGTAGGTTTTGTATGACGTTATTAGCTTGTATTTTTATTGTTTCAGGAGTTTAATTTTTTGCAAACTACAATAAAATCTGTACTGATTACAAGAATAGGGAAGTAAACCGCGTGCCTTTGTTTTTTTGAGTTACCACTTCACCCCGCACCGTTCGCTGTAACGATAACTTACAGCCAGTAATATATATGTCACCGTAAAATTGTCAAATACGTTATATTGTAATATCTCTAGCGATATTGTAAAATCTAGAAATATTGTCAAATGAACATACTGCTTACAATAAAACGCATTATTTTTCGTGAAATGCATGCGATGGTAGTCAACTCACGCGGTGTGGAGGGAAGGAGGGTTCCCCCTTGCCCAGTGGTACCACTCTCATTTAAAGACACTGTAGCATTCCTGAGAAATATCGATGAATATAACCTAACCTTAAAACACTAATACCCCAAAGCATAGTCGACGGAGCACCGCTTCGCGGGGCCCCTATTTCCGAGTGCAGGGTTTAAAGGAACCTAACTAACGTAACGGGGGGGTGCCCCAAGTCCCGATTATGGGGGCAGAGATACTTCCGTATGTTCAGTTGACAATAATTCGAGAGTTTACAATATCGCTAAAGAGAGACACGTTATATTGTAATATAACGTAAGTCCACCTCATGACTTTATGTTAATTAGTATCGTAAAATATTACGGCAACGGTACAACACTATTCCACCATGACGTATATTGTAAACAAACTAATGAAATTATGAAATTAAAAGAAAGGTCTGTTGGTCGGAAATAAGCCCAAATATGAAGACTACAGCCATAAATTTATGATCGCTTAGCATTTTTTTCATTGAAAGTGTATTACTATGTGTAATATTGCATGAAAACCGGCTACTAACCTGTGCAAAGACAATTGAGGTTGATTTTCCGTCTTTCTTCCACCACACTTCATAATGCAACACATAGGCATGTTGAATGACTGTTTTTCACTATATACATGCAATTTTAAAACTAAACTCCTCGTAGTTTTCTCACAAATCTCAAATAATGTAAAAGTAAACACTCATTTGACAGCAGAACTACCACGAACTCGACGCATAATATGGCGGATACGGCACTTACCTACGATTGTCACTACGTCACAACAAAATGTTGCCAATACGAGCAACAACAGAAATATTGTTGTCTCTTTTACCAAATACGATTACCACATTAGATAAAACGAAACAAAACGATATTTCACAATCTGTTTAGTATTTCACCCATATATGCATAAGCCAATGTAGGTATAGAATATCGCGGCGCCTCCATATATTTTCTATCTCAATGGGACTCACGCTCACTGAAGTTTTGTTTCACAGAGTATATAATCATTATCTATGTTTTGTTTGTTTGATTGACCGTGACCGTTGGCGTCGTCTCGCTTCAACAATTTTGCAACCTTGGTTTTTGAAAAAAGGCAGTAAGACAAGATAGAATTAGCAAGATTAAGAAAATTTTTCCATCAAAGGGCTAAAAACATAAAATAAATACAAATGCCAAGGTTAAGGTTCAAGTTTAATTAGCACTGCCGCCAGCGCCATCTACGTAGAATACCACTGGAATAGTTAGTGCTATAAATAACGATGTGTATGTCATGGAATGATGCTCTCAAAGAAAATAACAAAACTTTCACGTCTTTTATTGAAATAAATGTGTAAAAATCAGAAACTCATGTGATAATAGGGTGAAATGCATTTGAATATAATAATGCTCTAGTTTCTATACATAGTAGGTACACTCACTAGTTTTAGTTTTAAGCCATTTTTCGGTAAAAATAATAATAAAAATGTTTTTTGGCTTTATTGAAAAAATATTCGGATTAGGTAAATGGATTAGGTATTTTAAATACTAGGATTAGGTGGATTAATTATCGTTTTTACCTAATCCGACCCATGTCTATTATGACAGCTAAGAACTATCATCAGGTTAATTGACAGCGCTCACGGTGATATTTATTTGGAGCATGGTGGGTGTAATCGCAGGATGGCGCATGTCATGACGTCATCTATGACGATTCAAGGGACATCGAAATCGCACTCAATGAAATTCGGAACGCGTTTATGGACGCTCAAATAGCTTACAGCCTAATTCGGAACGCAGCCTACATACTCTGTGAGTGACACACGGCTGTGACAGCTTTAGTTCCAAAGGGTCCGTTTTGGCGCTGGCGTAGCATCGCCGGCGCCATGCGGCCATCTTGGTTTTGTTATGTCAGTGTGTGTCAAGCACATACAATATACTCAAGTGTCATAATCAAATGACACTTGAGTATATAATGCGCTCATTGTCAAAAATCTTCAGAGAATTCTTGCCTCTATTTACTCTGTGGTCATCCGCTTCGCAGTTTTAGACAAACAAACAAAACGTTAAACGTACTACGTAGTGATTTATATCCTCTGTGAAAAAAATGTGTGGGACTGTGGGCATCAGGGTCACCCTCAGAATAATAACTTATTATTCTATGGGGTCACCTGTGGTTGACATCTACTAATATAGTAATCTGTTGTTGACATCAATCATTGCTGTTAACGTAGTCCCTCTATAATAGTTACTTTACTCTTTGAAACGTAGTGATTATAAACGTAGTGATTATATACTCTGTGGTGATTATATACTCTGTCACTCTGTGCAATGGTGCAATGTGCTACTAATATAGTAATCTGTGGCAATGTGCATTGCTGCCACAGAACCACGGCTGTGACAGCTTTAGTTCCAAAGGGTCCGTTTTGGCGCTGGCGTAGCATCGCCGGCGCCATGCCGCCATCTTGGTTTTGTTTTTAACATTATATACTCAAGTGTCATAATCAAATGACACTTGAGTATATAATACGCTCATTGTCAAAAATCTTCAGAGAATTCTGAGTGTATTTTCCTTAATTTTCCTCGTATTTTACTGAGTTCAGATACACAATTTCCTCTGTAGTTTGAGACAATACTGATTGTGAATGTTAAATGTGCGATTATTCGTCATGGGAATCTGAAAGTGCTGTGTAGGTGGTTGCAATGCAACAGTGAGTCTTCCCAAGAACAATGAACTTAGAAATCTGTGGATGCCTTCTTATTGCCAACAAATTCCCTCCTCATTGGACTCAGGAAACGTGTCTATGAAAAACAGAAGAAGTTGCTTAAGGCGTTCCGCTTAGTGTAGCTGGTGAGTTTTGTTAAACTTATTCAGTCTTATTACAAAAAATTAAATAAACCTTGTTTTAAACCTGGACTTTCAAGTCCAGGCTTATCTGCAGAACGATGGTCTAAATTAATTCGTATTACAAAACTTAAAAAAACCTTGGTCTTCTTAGTACTGTCATTTGAACCATCAACCACAGATTAACACAAAAATCATTCGTTCACCATGATATCATTCAATTGCAACGTTCCGTATTCCCAGAAAAAAAAAACGTTTTGATAATACGTTAATGATTAGATGATGTTTAGGAATGCTAAAAATATTGAAACCTGGTTATTTAAACATTATTTAGTTATTTCGTCGATTGCAGTTTTGTTTCAGTTAAAAAATATTCCTTGATGTCATATTTATTTTCTAAAATTTTTATGCACGTGGATCGAAACGTAACATTCTTGCGCGCTATATGACACTATCCTTAACATTAAACAAATCGGTTGGTTGAACAAAGTTCATTTAGCTTTACAATTTAGGTCTATAGTAGAACAATTGCCTCATTGTTTACCATCTTAAGTAATTTTAATAATTTAATGTGAAATGGATTGACAAAAAAAAAAACGATCTGAAAACACGATTAAATTTCTGCTGTGTGTGTGTCTTCAATATCCATAATATCAATTAAATCGATTTTCGAGTTTAAATAAGAAAACATAATTCAAAAGATGATATAACCTAGAAGGGAAACTTTGACAGATCCGATTTTGTGGTTTAGACCTTCGTTAAACTAGGGGTCGCCAAGGTTTAGCGTTAGACCATGATATAGTCTATGTTTTATCGCAAAACCACGATTTGTAATACCATTTTTGTTTAGACCATAGTTTATAGAAGTTTAAACCAGGTTTTTTAGTTAAACCGCTTTTTGTAATAAGGCTGTAAAGGTTATGTAAAAGTCGTTTTGTTATAAGTACTCAGATCAAGTAAAAAGAGGACTATTTTTTGATTACTTGATTTCAAATGTTATAAGTATTTTTTATTAAAACTTCAATCAACTAGAAACCAACAGAACGTAAAGAACATATAGCGGACATATACAAAAAACATAATACAGAATGTACCTATAGGGAAAACATAAAATCAACTTCGAAATACTAAAAATTACTGTATTAACTGTATCAAATATGTTTCCAGGGTGTGATGTAATACTTGAACATAATTATTTCAAGGAACAAGATGCGGAGGATGTACATGTACTACAACTGGTGTGTATGGTTATCTAAATATAGTCTAGTTTACTATAAGTATGAGTACAACTCGCCAACCCGTCTTGAGCAGGCATGGTAATCAATGCTTGTGCCTTCTCTGTTGAGAAGAGGCCTTTGCCCAGCAGTGGGTCAGTTATAGGCTGGTTTTATTAAAATGAGTACAACTTATAATAATATGTATTACAGCAATATTACTCAATTTTTCAGGGTGGTTGGTTGGTTGGTACAGTTGATCATAATTACTCCGAGGAGCAAGATGACAGTGTCATAACATCATCAGTCTTGATTGGAACGGCAGGTATAGACATACATACATAAATATCTTCTAATGTTTAATTTTAATCCAATATAGGAAATAAGAAATTCCCTCCACTGTGGCACCCTCAGAAAATATTCTTAGCAGTGTGAGGGCTCCTTAGAGCCCCATAACTTTTGTCATGTCATCACTTAAAATTGTTTGTTGTGCATCATGCTGATGGACCTTTTTTTACTTTATTAACGTACATTTCTTAGTTGTTGTGGCAACTGCGAGGGCTATAATTAACAGTCCAGCAACGTAACATCACATATACAAAGTGTCTCCATTTCTACAAAACTGGTATTTGTTTACTAATGTGTTCATTATTCTTATTTTCAGATAAATTACATGGTCTAGATTCTGGAGCTACAATGGCCACAACAGCTGAAGTTGTTGAATTTTTTGATGAACTGTTTGACAGTGTTAATGGCTATCCTGGTGGTGGAAAAAGGAGAAAATTAAGACGAGCTGTAAAGAAGACTCACTACAGCATTCTTTTTGGATTGACGCGATCAAAAAAATTAAATCAGTTAGTTCAAAAATGTTTATACAAATATAAAACCTATAAATTATCATTTTTATTTTATTATGATTACCTGCCCGGCTAGCATGGGCAGGGGATAAAAATTTTATCCACCGGTTATTTCCACTGACAAGGGACAAAATTCAAACAAAAGTGGAAATAACCGGTGGATAAAATTTTTATCCCCTGCCCATGCTAGCCGGGCTGAACCTCAAAAATAAATCAACTATATGAAGGCGCCATTAAAGTATCGATATCGATGAAAAAGTCGATATTAAAGAACATCACTAGTTATCGATAAGATTCCTGCAATCACTATTACACCTACATACATAACTATTTTATAAATACTTCTGTCAAAACCCCGATGGCTACAACAGCGCCAAAACGGACCCTTTGGAAACTCTACCAAAAAGTCACTGTCGTATCTGTAGCTAGCTACTAATATAGTAATCTGTGCACAGAACACAATTGCTGCATTGTATACAACAATATAGTTTATTTAATTTTGACCATTTTTGAAATTAAAAGATGGAAAAACTACCAATGTGTAGGATATGTTTAGCGCAGAATACTCGTATGTATGTAGTGGTCAACAAGAACTTGCGTAACCTATACGAGAAACTGACTGATATTCCAGTAAGTTGATACTACAAAAGGAATCACAGACGTTGGGGACGGAAAACAATGAGATGAAACCTGGTTTCAAGTCGCCAATCTGCCTTCAGTTGTGTTAATCAATCCTTTTTGTTGCAGTTTGTTACTAAAGACTGTAGACCAATTCTTGCTTGTTCCTTCTGCTGCGCTAAACTACAGCAATGTTTCCGGTTTAAGACAAAATGTTTGGAAGCGGAAGAGCAATTCGCTCAAATGATGAATGAGGTGAGGTATTCCTCAACTAACATTAATAACATAATAACTTCTGATTTCGGTGTATTTTGCAGTGGATTTCTGTTAATGTTTAATAACGTAAGCGAGAAATATTTAAACAAAATAAAGACAAAGAAGTATATTTTTATATTAGAACCGTCAGATAGTAACAACAGTTGTCAAGGTAACAACAGCTACATAGATATGTAGAGAGGAACACACTAAAGAGGATGTATAGTGTCTTCACACCCTCGGAACTTTTTTAGAATTCTGAAATTCTCTTGAGACCATTCTTTCCGCTCAATTCTTCCAATCTTGGGCCAAAGATCGGTTTGGTAAACATGTCCGCTAGTTGTCTGACAGATGGTACTTGTTTCACTTCAAGTTCACCATTGTTCACACATTCAGTCACAAACAGATGCTTCAGCTTAATGTGCTTGGTCCGCTTATGGTATTCATATTTTGGATTTTGTGAAAGCTTTATAGCTGATTCGTTATCGAGATAAAGCTGTGGTTTTTGTAAGTCACTCGTCTTTCAACAGGCTAGTCAGCCACAAAATTACTTGAGCAGTTTCGCTGGCTGCGATTATCTCCGCTTCAGTCGACGACAGTGAGACTACAGTTTGTCGCTGGCTTCTCCAGCTAATAGCTCCTCCTGAGAGTAGACACGCCATCCCAGATGTTGATGTTGATCTGCCTGATGTTTGATCTCCTGCGAAATCAGAGTCAGAGTAACAAACCAAATTCTTTGGGTTCTCTGTTGGGAGCCTATTAGACCTTTGTCTAACCTATTCACCAACATGACATCTTTTATTGTGGGTGTCTCCAAGTGTGTGGATCCTTTGCTAACAGCAAAGGCAATATCTGGCCTTGTTCCTACTGCTAAATAAGTAAGAGCTCCAACAGCCTGTCTGTACGGAAAATCTATCTTATTTTCACCATTTGGTTCCGTATCATTGATAACTTCTTTAATTATCGGATTCGGTGTTGACTTGCTGTTCATCATACTGAACTTATTAAGAACCTTCTTTGTATAGGCTTGTTGGCATATGGTTATCTGCCTTTTTCGGCTTTTATTTCTGTTGAGGTTTAAATGCGCCCTCCTCTATTTCTTTATCCTCGTAAGGCCCAATGTACAATATATTGAACAAAGTAACATATTGCATTCCGGCCCAGACCTAAAAAGAAAATCTTCTCCTAAACGCCCAATGTACATCACAATGTACATTTTGTTCAAATTCATGTATCTTTTAAATTTACGCGCCAACTGTTATTTGAAGTGAGTGATATGTTTGGTTGTGTCTTTGGGAAGAATTTTGACAGGTGACATTTTGGAAAAATATTTATGAAATCTGTGTTATTCTGCCATTTTTGTCATCATGCCGACGATTAGGGAAACATGTGAGTATAGATCTTAATTTATTAATGAAATCTTAGCATTTTATGATCAGAAAATTAGTTAAATATGATGATAAATACGTATTTAATCTGGATTAGTTTTTATTTTATATAAAAAACACTTACTTGTATTTTTTACACTCCGTCGAAGATTTATGTTCAATGTATTGCACATTGGGCGTTTGTGATTTGTAATAAGTACCTAAAGATTTTACTTATTTGTAGGTCTCGGGAGCGCTCAAATTGAAGAGTTACTTAACGATTCTGAAATTGAAGATTTCGTGCCTTCAGATGAACATATTGGGGACCCAGAATATCGGGCCGAACCTTCAAGATCTTACCGTTAATATTTTGACAATCTTAAAGTTAATATTTTGACAATGAACCTACGAATATGGTGAATAATTTGATGTTCCTGTTGATTGATCTCACTTTTATGTAAAAATTAATATTAAAACTAGTTTATGTAACGAATACTTCCAAAGTTTGTGTTAAAATTGTAATTTTTCTCTGTTTTAATTAAATAAACATTAATTAATATAACTTTTTTATTAAACATAAAGATCACCTAAACGCCCAACGTGCATTTCAATGAACACGAGATATTAACTTAAAACTGTATGTAACGCAATCCTTACATGCCTAGAGTACACAGAAAAATAATAAAAAAAATCTTCATTGTGTTTTTCCTAAAAAAAACTAGTTGACTATGCTTGGGCCGGAAGCATGGTAGAAGATATCGTTCATTGTATTGTACATTGGGCGTTCAGCTCACCTTGCAAATTTTAGCCTGGGCCTTACGAGGTTATAATAATATGTTTACTTTTTCTGTAAAAGTCAGTGTCAGACAGTCGGTTTTAGCACTTGTTTTTTTCATATCCGCTGTGTATTAGCTCTGCTAAATAAAACAACGTTTATTGTGTATAAACCGCTTTTATTTCCATACATGGAGCCCTAAATCTTAACAATTTCCATACCAAGAAAGTAAGATGCTGGTTTAGTTGTGATCTTGAAACGAGCTTTTAGTTCCTTAATAAACTCTCAAAATCATCTCCAGCAGCATTTGTGTTAGATGCTACCAATCCATCATCAACGTATAGTCCAATTATGACTTTAGACTGCCCTCTGATTCTGGTGTATAAACAAGGGTCTGCTTCACTTTGTTTAAAACCAGTTTCTGTCAGGAATTCGGAAATACAAGAATTGCAGCATCGTGGCGCTTGTTTGAGCCCGTATAGACTGCGGATTAGTTTGCATACCCTTTTAGTTCCGTCTTGGAAGCCTTCAGGCTGCTTAATGTAAATTTCTTCCTCAACTGTTCCATTCAGGAAGGCTGTTGTGACGACGAATTGACGTAGGTTAAGATTTTCTTTAGCACTGATTGCTATAATTGTTCGTATAGTGCTGAGTCGAGCCACAGGACTAAAGGTTTTATCGTAATCGATGCCTTCTTGTTGTGAATAGCCTTTAACTACCACTCTGGCTTTAATTTATCAATGGAGCCATCTGGATTCGTTTTCAGTTTGTAAACCCATTTACAAGATAGTGCTTTTCGTCTTTTAGGCAACTTCACTAAATCCCAGGTTTTGTTTTTATTTAGTGAGTTTATCTCGTTCTGCATTGCTTCGAGCCATTTATCTCTGTTAGGTGAATCTAATGCTTGTTTATATGTCACTGGATCTATAGGTAAATTTTCAACTTCAGCGACAGCTGTTTTAGTTCAGAATCTTGTTCTATTTCGGCAACATTTTCATCATCAATGTCTTCATGATCAGAGATTTCATGGTACTGTTCACTATCAGTATCAGGTTCTTGATCATTATCATCGTACTGAGTAGTATCTGCATTCACGTCGTTTTCAATAACGTTATTTTGTTGAATTTCATCAACAACATCGATATCTACTACCGTTTTCTTGATTTCTGGAGCCGAATCACCATTCTGGTTTTTATTGTATGTAAAGTTGTTAACATTACCTGTAGTGTTTGAGTAGTAATTTGCCTTTACAACTTTTACATCTTTGGAAATAATTGCGTTTGCATGGAACATAAACTCTGTATGCTTTGCTGGTGTCTGAGTATCCAACAAACATTCCAGGTATTGCCTTGGATGCAAACTAATAACCTCTTGGTCCTTTCTTCAGTACGAAGGCTTTGGATCCAAAGGGATGGAGATGATTAACGCAGGGCTTTCTTAGTATCCATTTCTCGAATGGTGTTTTATTATCAATAGAACTGTTTATTGATCTATTAGATAAGTAATTTGCTGTATTAATTGCTTCTGCCCATAGGTTTAATGGTGCTTTTGCATCAATAAGCATAGCTCTGGCTTTCTCCACTAGTGTCCGATTTTTTCTTTCAGCTATACCGTTCTGGTGAGGTGTATAGGGTGCTGAAAAACGTCTGGCAATCCCGTGTTCCTTTAGATAGGCTTGAAATTTCCCGTTAACATATTCTGTGCCGTTATCCGTTTGCAAATGCTTAATTTTATTTCCAGTAAAATTTTCCATTTCTTGTTTGTACTCTTTGAATTTGTCTAGTACTTCAGATTTGTTTTATACCCGTCCATACCTACTGTAATCGTCAATGAAGGTGACGAAGTATCGGTTCTTAGGTCAGAAGGTGTACGGATAGGACCACAGACATCACTGTGAACAATGGCTAGACGTTCATTAGTTCGAGGAGTAATGCGCTTGGCAGGACTTGCCACTCGAGTCATTTTCGATTTTATGCATGTTTCGACAAAGTCTCATTACAATCAATTAGTACAATCTGACAAAGTCTCATTTTTATTAAAGTTTAACTCAATCAGAATATCATTATTCAGAGCTAGGTGGAGGTCATGGATGTTCATATGACCAAGTTTCTTATGCCAGTCGTGTATGGAATCTTGCTCCGCATTTATTGATCTTTTTGCAGGAATAGCCGCAAAGCTTTGTTCAATGTTTGGCAATTTTACATGATATAGACCCTTTGACTTTGTTGCGGTCATTAACAACTTCCCAGTTTTATTACGTACGACTGCTTTGTCTCTATCAAATTCTACTGATGCACCGTAACTTGTGATACTCGGTACCGATAGTAGATTTGTGTAAAGTGTGGGTACATATAGTGTGTTTTCTAAATGTATTTTCCCGAATTTGTTGTTAAATGAAACCACACCACCGCCTTCACCCATAATTTCCGTAGAGTGAGCTTCAGATGCAAAGTTCAGTTTTCTTGAAACAGTCTTCATATCTTTGAAGAACTCACGATGAGGCGTCATATAAGAAGTGCAGCCACTGTCAAGTACCCATTCGTCCTCGTTGTGACGGTTTGAAGTTAAAAGGCACCTTTCAGCATAGTGAGAGTTATCATTGTTGTTTGGCTTAGACTTCTTTTCTTTATTCTTCTTCCAGCAATTAGAGCATATTTTGTGAGATTTCTTCTGAAAAATTTTGCTACCAGTCTTCTTGCAGATTTTACAAAAAGCATATAGAGCGTTCTCTTCTTCATGGTCATGATGTTGTTCACCAGATTCATAGTCTTTATTATGATGACGAGCGTCACTTTCTTCAATAATTTTAATTTTAAGTTCTTCCGGTTTTGGCAAGACGTCACGTGACTCTATATAGCAACGCGGAATCATATTTAGAGGAGAGGCTGTATAGCATCATTATAGTTAATAGATCCTTATGAATATCCACGTCCATATCTGCCAGTTTTTCCACCATGTCCATGAACTTGTTTAAGTGTGCACTTACATCATTTCCTTCAAGTTTTGAAAGGATTATTTGCTTCAGAAGATATGCCTTACGTGCCGGTCCTTTACTCGCATGAATGTCTTTGAGTTTGTCCCACAAAGCCTTTGCTGAGGTGCATTTTTTAATTTCTCTTAGTTGGGAAGGAGCGATTATTAAAATCAATTCTGATTTTGCTTGTTTGTCCCCTTCGATGTCTTCTGCACTAGCGTTAGTTTTTGAGGTACACTCAACATACTTCCACTACTTGTTTTTTAGGGTTCCGTAGCCAAATGGCAAAAAACGGAACCCTTATAGTTTCGCCATGTCTGTCTGTCTGTCTGTCCGCGGATAATCTCAGTGACCGTTAGCACCAGAAAGCTGAAATTTGGTACCAATATGTATATCAATCATGCCGACAAAGTGCAAAAATAAAAATGTAAAAAAACATTTTTATTAGGGTACCTCCCCCAGACGTAAAGTGGGGAGCGATTTTTTTTTTAATTTTGACCCTGACGTGTGATATATTGTTGGATAGGTATTTAAAAATGAATAGGGGTTTTCTACAATCATTTTTTGATAATATTAATATTTTAGGAAATAATCGCTCCGAAAGTCAAAAACAATGTGTCCCCCCCCCCTCTAACTTTTGAACCATAAGTTTAAAAAATATGAAAAAAATCACAGAAGTAGACCTTTATATGAACTTTCTAGGAAAATTATTTTCAACTTGATGAGTTGAATAGTTTTTGAGTTATATAGCACTTTTTCAAAAAAACGCAAATGATAACTTTGTTTTTCATACAAATACTATGAAAAACAAAGTTATTTTTGCTGACGAAAAATGTTGGTATTTTTAATGGTCTGGGAAGCTACGGAACCCTACAGTGAGCGTGGCCCGACACGCTCTTGGCCGGTTTTTTGTTAATACAGCTCCCGCCTGTATCACCCACGTATCATAGTTGTCCTTGTTTAGTGGATCAATGTGAATCGGCTTGTTTGCAGCACAGGCATGAGACTTTAATGACAATCTGCTTACCGACGTTTTTTTTTTTTTACTTTATTCGCTCTGCTACCATGTTAACTTTTAATAACGTAAGCGAGAAATATTTAAAGAAAATAAAGGCAAAGAAGTATATTTTTTATATTAGAACCGTCAGATAGTAACAACAGTTGTCAAGGTAACAACATGGTAACAACAGCTACATAGATAATATGTAGAGAGGAACACACTAAAGAGGATGTATAGTGTCTTCACAATTTCTCTCGTTCCCTTGTGTCTGTGAGCAGAGGTGGTCCTGTCTTATGAACACTTAGTTGTGGGTTTGAACCCAGGCAAGCGCATGTTTTGTGTAATTTATTTAATCGCTACTGCCCTCATAACAGTGAAGGAAAACATCGTGATGAATACGGCATATCCTAGAACCACAAATTCAAGGTCATGTGACATCTACCAACCCGCAGTGGGCGCGCGTGGTGGATTACAGCCCATCCCCTCTCATAGAGAGGAGGCCGAGAGCTTTTAGGCTGATTGTGCTATACCATGGAGACTTTAATGTTGTTTTGTATATTTTTGTCAAATTGTAGGTAACTACAATTGCATCATATTACAATTTCCACATATTGCTGTTACAAGTTCATAAAGGTGTATGAATAACCTGTATGAACTTGGGTGTATTGATCATTATAATTCTGTAACTACAAATGTCTTGACAGTCACAAACACTATTTTAATCAACATACAACCTAGCACTGTCCTTTTTATTTTTAGAATAGGAAATCATCAAATGAATCTAAAAGTCTGACACTCCGTCCTGCTCCGCTCCGCCCAGAGAGAGGGAGTGTCAGACTTTTACTGTCTAAAACCCATCCATGTTCTTTTCTTGCCGTTTATGTTCCGGGTCCATTGTATCCGTTTCGAACAGTCCTGCAGCAGCCAGAACCTAGCACTGACCTGCAAATTGCAAAACACATGAGAAAATTTGAGTTTCACGGGCCACCCTGGAGCGTTCACCTTAAGTATCTTCACATGTGGAGGCTATTTCGATTGACTTTACCTAATACCATGATATAACTTTTGCAGCCTTCAACAAGCCCAGACCACTTTGTGTCTTGCAGTGGGCTTACAAGAAGTCCCATAGAACAAATAAATATAGTTGAGATATTGCAAGCAGAAAGTGTTGTTATCAAAGAAGAACTGCCAGCTGTCTGTGAGGGACTAGATGATGTTGATGAAACTGACGGTAAGTTTAAAGAACTAATAATAATAAGATCATTGATTGATAAATCATAATCCTACTTCGTAGTAATCTGTGTATGTCACCGTAAAATTGTCAAACACGTTATATTACAATATAACGTGTTTCTCTCTAGCGATATTGTAATATCTCGAATTATTGTCAACTGAACATACGGAAGTATCTCTGCCCCCATAATCGGGACTTGGGGCACCCCCCCGATAGGTTAGTTAGGTTCCTTTAAACCCTGCACCCGGAAATAGGGGCCCCGCGAAGCGTGGCTCCATCGACTACGCTTTTTATGGGAATATGAAGTGTTTTAAGGTTAGGTTATTTCTCAGGAATGGTACAGTATCTTTTCATGAGAGTGGTACCACTGGGCAAGGGGGACCCCTTCTCTCCACACCGCGTGAGTTGACTACCATCGCATGCATTTCACGAAAAATAATGCGTTTTATTGTAAGCAGTATGTTTTTTGACAGTAATTCGAGACTTTACAATATCGCTAGAGATACCTATTACAATATAACGTAATTGACAATTTTACGGTGACATATATATTATAAATGTGAATGTTTGTGAGGATGCATGGATGGATATTTGTTACTTTTTCATGCTAAAACTCTGAACGGATTTGGATGAAATTTGGCACACGGGTAGCTTATTACCTGGATTAACACTGAGGATAATTTTATCTCCGTAGTATGATCCTGTGGTACAATTATAGAATTTCACCCGGGCGTAGTCACAGGCATAACATACTTATTATAATAGATGACCACATGTCTTTCGAATCATGATTGAATTGTATAATTACTAGTAGAGTGGTTAGATTGGAAGCCGACCCCAACATAGTTCAGAAAAGGCTAGGTTGAATTTCTCATTTCAAGCAGAATACAACCCGAATTGATTGTCAAATTTTAAATTATTGTGGGTAAAAGCCTGTTTTAATAATATACATTTTTGCTTATTTACAGATATAAACCTAGAAAATGTAGACAATGGTTGTTTAGATGTGGAAGATATACCCCCAGAGCATTCCGAACCAGATTCAGAAGATGATGTACCTTTAATGGAGGTTCAAATTAAAGTGGAAGAAGTAATAGAAGTATCTGAAAAGAAACAGACAGCCGCAGTGACAAACAGTAAGTGTAAGTTAGTTAATCAGTAGTCTCTCATTGTTATCATTGGAATTTAAGTATCTTTCTTCAGCCATTTTCTTAGCAAGGAATTCTTGATCGCCTGTTTTGTGATTGCTCTTGTTTTTAGGGTTCTATACCCAAAGGGTAAAAGCGGAACGCTATTTTATTATTATAAGAAAATGGGAACTGTAATAATCTATAAATCTATATGTCGGAGAAGCAGCATCCTCCTCGACATCATCAGTGTTCACGGAGTCTAGTGGGCGTCATTTGGGTGAAATGCGAGCACAAAACAAAGTATTCACTGTTTCGCACAATTTAATGGCAATATTTTACAATAACTAGTTTGCTTAGCAATTATATTCGAGCAGCAGGTTCGCTGCACCAATCTAACTTCATCACCAGCGATCCACCTGGATCCTTGATCCACCACCGTTCTACGGCTACGGCAATTACTGCCAGTGTCACGTAGTAACTATACATGGGTATTAGAAAGAATAAATATTTACAAGGAGAATATGAACTTTAACTTTTTGTGGCGATTCAAGGAAGTTCGAACTAGAAAATAAATACCTTTATAGAATATTAATAAATAATAATAAAACAAAATAGTAAAAAAAAATATTAGATGTTCTAAATGACTAACATATGACTAATATTAAAGTTTAATATTGTTTTTAGAAATAAATTTAATAAAAGTACGTATTATTTGGGGATTAGGGAAAAATGAGAGGAGATGACGGACATTAACAGGTTTCTGAATGTTCAATTTAGTAATAACTTTATCAAAAGAGGAAACATTATTCAAAGGGCAATTTAAAAATATGTGATCTAACGTACCATCATCCAGCCCACACTCACATAAAGAACTGTCCCGGACCCTAATTTTATGGAGAAAAACTGGGGTACAGCAGTGGCCAATACGGATTCTGCATAAAACGGATGTGACGGTTTTAGATGCTTCTTTGTATTTATAAAACCAAGGCTTGGAAGGAATGGTTGGTTGAATAGATGCAAACAAACCACCCTTTGACTTGCAAGATTGAGACCAATGGACTTGCCAGGATTTAAAAAGACCGACTTTAGCCTTGTGAATCAAATCATAGACCTGAACAGCATAATGTTTTTTATCTGCCAGATTGCTGCTGACCGCATTCTTAGCTGCAATATCTGCCATCTCATTGCCCTTAATATTCATATGGCTAGGAATCCATACTAGTATTACCTCAATGTTTTTTTTTAAACAAGAATGTAGGACAGTTTTGATTTCAATAATGATTGGGCTACGCAGGTTATCTTTAAATGAATTTTCAACTATTGCCTGCAGAGAACTCATGGAATCAGAAAAGATGACTGCTTTTGTAATTGCAGAATGAGAGGAAATAAATAAACACGCCTCCAGAATTCCAATGCACTCCCCAGTATAAACCGAAGACTCGGGAGGGCACTGAAACTGAAGGAATATCTGGGAGTTGGAATTGAATACAGCAATGCCTGTTTCACCATTGGTGGACAATTTAGAGGCGTCTGTATAAAATTTGTAGTGATCAGGCCAATTGCTATTAACGGTGGAAAGAAAATGATCATTAGCATTGGTGGTGTCCTTATTTATTCCAATATGCGTGATCTTTGGTACAAAATTTAGAATTTCATACGGACATGAATAGAGTGGGAATTTATTACACTGAGGAATGGGCGTACTGTCTTCCACATTCCGAATATTCCTATATGAGTTAAGTATCAAAGGGAGGGCTTTATGATTCCAATAATCGCTTTGTCGGCATAAATTATCTAGAATGGAAAGCTTAGAAAGAACTATGCGATTACAAAGAAAAAATGTCTTGTACATATATTTAGCAATCCTTGCTCTGTCACCGTATGTCAAGCCCATCCAAACCGTAAAGATGGCGCGCGACCCTACTCTGGATATTTTATCCTCTGCTCTAATTTGACACGATACAATGCAATGACTTTTAAAGAAATTAGTTAGATTTTACACAATATTAAAATGTGATAAAGCAATTCACATTAAATTAGGATTTAACAAATTATTTTAAATTAGCAATCAATTGATCATACGCAACCAACAATCAACTCTTCGTTTACTTCCTCTTCCTCCGACATATACATATTATTATAAAAATTAAAAGTGAAGAAACTTTGTTTTTCAATGCGCTATTATGAATAAAATAAACTTTTTCTTTGAATCTTTAGCTATCTACTTTACGAGTATAACGTCATTACACAGTTTGTACGATATAAAAGCTTACTCCGCCCGGCGCCGGCGCCGCGAACCTAGTCCTCTGGCTATCATCAGTGGCGTCATGATTGTGATAGCGTCGGTGGTCTTCCGGGGATTCGCACTGTACTAACTACGAAGTCAATTTACTTGCTATTTACAAATGTTACGTACCTGCCTTGAATATCTCCAGAACCTGTGGTTTCTCTCTACTTGAAAAACATCCAAACATTTGCTTCTTCTGGGATTTGAGCCCGGGACCCTTAGACCCCTCGTTTACAAAACGCTAGCATGTAGCACACTGTGACAGTTAGCATTTTATAGGCACACTTGTAGCGATTTGGGTAGTTTTTAGAAGAGTGTTTTCTCTGAGTAGTTCCATTTCAATTTGGTGAAGATCTGATGAAGAACTCGGGAGAAAGGCAACGAAACCTCTCAATAAAAGATAGCAAATTAACTGAGTTTGCTGAAATCTCATGTCTGTCTATTGTTTTTCACCCAGTTCATAACATAACATCTTGCCGGTACTCTATGAAGGGATGAGCACATGTGAACCACTAAAACTTGAAAAATAAAAACATTTTTTAGTCTGATGACCTTGTTCTCCACAATGTCCACATGTTGTATGGACACCCTAATTAGTATTTTATGTTATAATCATAATACATGCACCGATTTTTTAATTTAGCATTGATTATTGAATTAGTTATCCTAATTTGGGAAGAATGTTGTTGTCACAGTAGTCACAGCAAAGTACACAAACACAAACCCACGAACGCACACAGTTGTATACGTAGGTATGATTGGCTAGCAAAAGACCATTAGCCTAGTAGGTAGGCTCGCGTTCGAGACGAGTTCGTCGCTCGACACAACTGTAGGTATAAGTGCCGAAAAAAGTACATTACATCTCAGGTGCAAATTACGTCTGTATACCGCAGTATGACCGCAGTGATCCGTCCCATCATGACTTACGCTTTGTCGTCAAAAAAAAAAAATCAAAATCAAAGCATTTATTTCAAGTAGGCCAGTTACAGGCACTTTTGAATTGTCGAAACAAAGATGAACATTTAATGTAACTACAGTCCCAGTCACAAGACATAAAAACTGTGAAAGTACTGTAGTTGCCCATTCCCTAGCGTAGATCTCTATGGAGAAGAAAGGGCAAGAAACTCCATGGACACTCTTTTAAATCAAAATATTGCTACAAAATCTTGGTTACATCATTCATGTTGAGATGGTACATTATGTGAGATCAATGTAGCAAGATTTGCACGTTAAGTGTCCATAGCAAAAAAAAAACAAAATACAACTCAAAAACAAAATAATTAATTCAAATAAACCATGGCGACTAAGACATGACCAGTCACAACTGACAGCGCCCGTTCACGAACATGACGCATGGATCAGCACCATTCAGCTCAACCATTTGGAAGGGAACTAAATGGTCCGACACACGCGCCACCATCAGCGAGACATTTGAGTGAGCATGACATACTCATAACCGCCAGGGCACATTCAAGTAAAAAAAAATGAAAACGTAGGTTTCCAGCGAATGATAGCATTCTAGTACATAGCACTCACACAATATGGAATATGAGGTTATATAATTTGTAGTATCTTTGGGTAATATGCGAATAAAAACAAGGAGTGTTCGCTACACGTTTAATGGCCGATCGATGATTGATCAAAAACATTTACACATGAGTACCCACATATTATAAAATACCACAATCCCTCCCCCAATAATTTAAAACATATGTATATAAAACTAAAAATCTTAACATTTATAATTTACAATTTTTTTCCTGACAGCTCTGACCGGTCTCTGGTATGTACTCTGTGGTCCCGTGCTTACAGGTTGAATATCTAGTTCCGAAGGTATTGAATCGATCCTTTCGCCATCCTGTTCCCCTTCTTCTTCGGAACTATTATTTGACGGCTGATCCGTTTGATGTTCGTCATTCAGCGGAACCGAGGACGGAGTCCCGGGAACAGAACAGAATGAACTGTCACTCTCCTCTCCCTCTGAGTCAACCTGTGCCGTGGTGTCAGTTTCCGCGAGCGTGTCTGTGGGATCATTTACTGATGCTAATTGTATGAAGTCGCCGACGTCCTCTAACTCGGGTGGTTGCGACTTTGCCCCTTTATAGCTTACAATATGGTCTATATGTTTTTTTAAAACAGTTTTTAACACTGGCACGTATATACCATACAGTCTATTTCCGATTTTGTGCCTTACAACACCATAATGCCATATATGTTTTGTCCCATTATTATAAAAATGTTTAATTAAAACCTCATCATTACAAAACCATTCACTTTTACGTCTGCCTCCGTATTGTTTATGCTGTAAGGTCTGTTTTTGAACGACATTATTCTTAGCAGCGGATGCAAGCGACACAGTTGATGCGTTATTTGTATGACTCATTCCTTTGGAATGTGTGTCCGAAACTCGCAACAAATCGAGCCTACAGCGTAATGAGCGACCGAACAACAACTGAGCTGGTGAAAATCCTGTCGTACAATGTTTTGAATTTCTATAATTAAACAAAAATTCATTAAGCTGGCGTTGTATTAGTTTTGGATTTGTAATTTCATTTAACATTATTTTTAAGCCCCGTTTCACGGTTTTCACAGTATTTTCTGCCTGGCCATTTGATGCCGGATGATAAGGAGCGGTTGTTAAATGTTGAATGCCGTTAGTCAAACAATATTTATCGAATTGGCTTGAACAAAAATTTCTTCCATTGTCTGTGACCAAGGTACGCACTATTCCGAATCTACTGAACATTTCGGACAACTTAGATATAATAGCTTCACTATCTGTATTTGTCATTGGAAAACATTCCACCCATTTTGAGTGCGCATCTACTGCAATTAAGAACTGTTTGCCGATGAGCGTGAACATATCTAAATGCACCCGTTCCCAAGGTCGCGCAGGGTATGGCCACACAGTAAGCGGAGCACGAGGCGGGTTGCTGCGAAGCGAATTACATTTAGTACAGGCACCCACCTTTTCTTCTATATGCTTATCAATATTTGGCCACCATAACCGCGATCTTGCTTCAGTTTTCGTCTTTACTACTCCAAAATGAGGAATATGTAGCATGTCTAGAATCTGTTCTCTAAAAAAAGATGGTATCACCAATTTGTAACCCCTAAGCAAACACCCATTTTCATAACTTAAATCACACCGACAAGCAAAAAACGGTTTAATTTGCAAATCAGCAACCTTCCTCGGCCAACCGTTTTTAACAAAACCTATAATTTTGCGTAACGTTTCATCGCGTTCAGTTTCCTGTTTAATCTCTTCAAGTGTAATCGGCTTTAATATGCTATCTGTAATGTGATTAACAAACATTGATCTGTCGTCATCTTCCAACACCTCATTATTACACTTAATGTATTCGGCAACCGAACGAGATAAATAATCTGCAACATTTTGTTCACTTTTAACATACTCTAAGTTAAAGTTATATGCCGACAGGAATAACGCATAACGTTGCAGACGGTTTGCCGCTATCTCTGGTACCCCCTTTTTGCTGCCAAATATAGTTAGACGCGGTTTGTGATCTGTACGCAATGTAAACGGCACAACACGACCGTACACGTAGTGATGAAATTTTTTTATAGAAAACACAATAGCCGCAGCCTCTTTCTGTATCTGAGAATAATTACATTCAGCTTTTGACAGAGAACGGGAAGCGTAGGCGACTACGCGCTCCGTGCCATCGGGGTATCGGTGCGACAATACCGCGCCGAGACCGCGCGGTCCCGCGTCCGCCGTCACTATCGTAGGCAGCTCCGGGTTATAATGTGCCTAGGTGCGTTCTGATGCTAGTTCGCGTTTAATTTTATTAAAAACCTGAACCTGTTCCTCACCCCACTTCCATTTAATACCCTTTTTTAAAAGTAAATGTAGGGGAGCCATGAGGCTAGATGCTCCACGAATGAATGACCTATAATAATTGACCATGCCCAAGAATGACTTTAATTCGCTTATATTTTTAGGAGATTCACTAGTCAATATAGCTTCTACCTTAGAATTCGATTTACGTAATCCATTTTTATCAATAATAAATCCTAAGTACTCAACGGAATCTTTAAATAAATCGCATTTATTTTCCTTAACTCTAAACCCTGAATTTTCAAGCCTACTCAGCACTTCTTCTAACCTTAAAAGGTGCCGTTGTTTATTTTCAGCCGTAATTAAAATATCATCAAGAAAAATACATACTCCGTCAATACCCGCAAGCACTTCTTCTAATATTCTTTGAAATATACTTGGAGCTGTTGACAAGCCGAATACCAACCTATTAAAGCAAAATAAACCTTTATGAGTGTTAATGCACGTCAGTTTTTTGGTGTCATCCAGTAATAACTGATTATAGGCCCTAGATAAATCTAGTTTTGAAAATTGAACTCCGCCATGAAGTTTCGCGAATAGGTCTTGAATACGCGGTAAAGGATAACTATCCGTATATAACCACTTGTTCAGTGTCACTGAGTAGTCACCACATATCCTTATATTACCGTCAGGTCGTAACACTGGTACAATCGGTGTCGCTACTTCCGAATGCTCGACTTTCTCTAATATACCTAATTCTAATAATCTACGCAATTCATTATCTACCTTTTGTTTTAACGCTAACGGTACCGGTCGTGGTTTAAAAAATTTTAATTGTGCGTCTGGCTTTATTTTCAACGTAACTTTGTGCTTATTAAACGTACCCAGCTCATCGGTAAACAAACGAGCGTATTTTCCTTTCAAATAAGTCTTAAGGTCAACACTTTTAATGTGATTACACGGAACACTACATAGCTGTAAACTATACTTAGAAATGAAATCGCGACCCAACAGCGAAGGTTGTTTGTTATTACATTGCCCCGTATCTACAACGTAAAACTTTAAATTTTCTGTACGACCTTCATAAGTCACAGGCAATGTTAAGCTACCTAACGGTGAAATTTTACTACCATTATAGCAATTCAACACTGTATTACAGGACTTTAAATTGTATTTATCCCTAAAATTCAATTTGTAAACAACAGCTGGCAAAACTGAAACAGCGCTGCCGCTGTCTATTTCACACATAAGCATTGTACTGCCCACCGACACTAATTGTTGCATCGGTTCGCCATTGACACATTTTATGTTAAACAATTCATAAATACCTTCAAATGAGTCATCGTCATCCGCTGTTAAGAACTTGCTACTTTTCACCTTATTTCTACACATACGCTTTAAATGGCCCTTTTGATTACACTTTTTACACGCATAGTTTATAAATCGACACTGTTCCGTACTATGGTTCTTATATCCGCACACACTGCAACACTTCCCGACTTTCGAGATCTCCGCGGCGGCGCCGGCGGCGGCGGCGCGGCCCGCGGCTTCTGGCCGCTGCGCACTGACTGCGCCGCGCTGTTTTAACTCGAACACGGAATGCGCCGGCTCCGCTGGCAGCGCGGATGGCTCGGTGACAGCGCCAGTGCTGTGTGATTCCCTTAACGCCAACCTTGCACATCTCACACTTTGCGCTATTTCTAATGCACGATTAAATGTCAGCGTGTCCATGCTTTCTGCGAACAGCTTCTCTTTCTCCTTGATATTTTCTAACCCGAGGACAAACCGATCACGCAATGCTGACTCGAGTTCTGTTTTAAACCCGCAGTACTGCGCGAGGTGACGTACACGCGACGCCCATTCAGTCTAATCTTCTCCTGGACGTTGCTCCGCTTTATAAAACTTGTACCGCTCCGCAAACATACTCTTTTTAGACGCAAAATGACTGTCTAGCTTAGATATTAGACTTTTGAATTCTAACGTCTCGAGTTCTTCTGGGAAAACCAAATCCTTAACGACGCGGTACGTTTCTTCCACCAAACACGTCAATATCAGGGATCTCCGTTTTACTTGCGCCTTGTCGGTGTCGTCTGTGATATCGTTCACCAAACAAAACTGAGTGAAACGACTTTTGAAGATGTTCCATTCCTGCACGCGGTGGTCAAACGTGATATGTCCTCCATACAGCATTCTTTCTTGAGCCATTTTATTTTCAACACAGTATTAAGAAGTATTTAGTTGTGTTTTGTATTTAGTATTAATAATAATTATGTCAAAATATGCCTTCCTTGCTCACGTGAAGATCGCCTCGTCGCCAATTTGTAGTATCTTTGGGTAATATGCGAATAAAAACAAGGAGTGTTCGCTACACGTTTAATGGCCGATCGATCATTGATCAAAAACATTTACACATGAGTACCCACATATTATAAAATACCACAATAATACTAAAGATATTGAATTTATACAATGCAAAGATAGTTGTACAATCTTCAGCAGCTCCAACAACACAAATTAGCGCTATCCATTTATGCGCCCCTGTCCTTGTGGAGCAGGACCGGCATTGAGCCAAGCATTTTTATCAGCGATATAATCGTCCAATTTGTAATATGCTTGCTTACACAGTGTGCGTTGAATGCATGTTTTAAATTTGGTTTCATTTAGTTCAAGAATGCTTTGTGAATTTTATTATAGCATTTCAAACAGTACCCCATGAAAGACGAGTCTACTTTAGCGAGTCTGAAGCCTGGCTGAACTAACTGGTCTCTATTTCTAGTACTGTAATTGTGTCTGTCACCTCTTTTATCAAAAAGATGCAGATTTTTCCTGACATACATTATGTTTTCATAGATGTATTGACAATATACAGTCATGATGTTAATTTCCTTAAACAGTTCCCTTAGAGAATCGCGCCTACGAAGATTGTATATGGCTCTGATGGCTCTTTTCTGCAGAATAAATATAGACTCAATATCAGCAGCCCGTCCCCACAGCAAAATGCCGTAAGACATTATGCTATGGAAGTAACTAAAATAGACTAGTCTAGCGGTGTCTACATCAGTGAATTGACGGATTTTCCTTATGGCATATGCTGCTGAACTTAGCCGCCCCGCAAGAGATGTTAAATGAGAACCCCATTGTAGCCTTGAATCAAGCGTAAGCCCCAGGAAAACCGTTTTATCTACAAATTCAAGTTTCTCATTATTCAATAATATATCACAATCACTACCCTTAACATTCGGTAAAGCAAATCTTATGCATTTGGTTTTTTTTTCAATTAATACCAAATTGTTTGCTGTGAACCAATTTTGGACCTGAAGTAGGGCATTATTCACGTCATCCAAATTTTGTGGCCGTCTGTTTATCTTAAAAACTAAGGAAGTGTCATCAGCAAGTAACACCATATTTTGAGGTTGGTTTTTAAATAAATAGGGTAGATCATTTATATATACTAGAAAGAGAGTCCCCTATTTCATTACGAACGAAATAGGGGACTCCCGTGATTTTACGTAGGAACCAGTTCTGAAGGACCAGGGTTTTTAAGATAAACAGACGGCCACAAAATTTGGATGACGTGAATAATGCCCTACTTCAGGTCCAAAATTGGTTCACAGCAAACAATTTGGTATTAATTGAAAAAAAAACCAAATGCATAAGATTTGCTTTACCGAATGTTAAGGGTAGTGATTGTGATATATTATTGAATAATGAGAAACTTGAATTTGTAGATAAAACGGTTTTCCTGGGGCTTACGCTTGATTCAAGGCTACAATGGGGTTCTCATTTAACATCTCTTGCGGGGCGGCTAAGTTCAGCAGCATATGCCATTAGAAAAATCCGTCAATTTACTGATGTAGATACCGCTAGACTGGTCTATTTTAGTTACTTCTTTATTCTTTATTGCACACACAAAAATTAACAAACAGAAATTTACACAAAATTAAAATATATAGCTTATGTACAACGGCGAGCTTAACCCAGAATTGGGTTTTCTTACAGCAAACCATACTTGAATTGCGAGATTTGCAGGAGAGGATAAACCTATGTGCACAAACAATACAGTTAGAAACTTAAACCCATACTTCCATAGTATAATGTCTTACGGTATTTTGCTATGGGGACGGGCTGCAGATACTGAGTCTATATTTATTCTGCAGAAAAGAGCCATCAGAGCTATATATAATCTTCGTAGGCGCGATTCTCTAAGGGAACTGTTTAAGGATATTGGCATTATGACGGTACATTGTCAATACATTTACGAAAACATAATGTACGTTAGAAAAAATTTGCATCTTTTTGGTAAAAGAGGTGACAGACATAATTACAGTACTAGAAATAGGGACCAATTAGTTCAGCCAGGCTTTAGACTCGCTAAAGTAGACTCATCTTTCATGGGGTACTGTTTGAGATGCTATAATAAAATTCCACAAAGTATTCTTGAACTGAATGAGACGAAATTTAAAACATGCATTAAACGCACACTATGTAAAAAAGCGTATTACAAGTTGAGCGATTATATCGCTGATAAAAATGCTTGGCTTAATGCTGGTCCTGCTCCACATGGACAGGGGCGCAAAAATTGATAGCATTAAATGGTATAGTTGGAGCTGCTGAAGATTGTACTTAACTATCTTTGCATTGTATAGATTCAATGTTAGTATTATATAATCGCATAGCCCATATTGTGTGAGTACTATGAACTAGTAAGCTATCATTCACTGGAAACCTACGGCAGTTCTTGACTTGAATGTGCCCTGGCGGTTGAGAGTATGTCATGCTCACTCAAATGTCTCGCTGATGGTGGCGCGTGTGTCGGACCATTTAGTTCCCTTCAAAATGGTTGAGCTGAATGGTGCTGATCCTTGCGTCTTGTGCGTGAACGGGCGCTGTCAGTTGTGACTGGTCATCTCTTAGTCGCCATGGTTTATTTGAATTAATTATTTTGTTTTTGAGTTGTATTTTGTTTTGGTTTTGCTATGGACACTTTTAACGTGCACATCTTGCTACATTGTTCTCACATAATATACCATCTCAACATGAATGATGTAACCAAGATTTTGTAACAATATTTTGATTAAAAAGAGTGTCCATGGAGTTTCTTGCCCGTTCTTCTCCATAGAGATCTACGCTAGGGAATGGGCAACTACAGTACTTTCACAGTTTTTATGTCTTGTGACTGGGACTGTAGCTACATTAAATGTTCATTTTTGTTTCGACAATTCAAAAGTGCCTGTAACTGGCCTACTTGAAATAAATGCTTTGATTTTGATTTTGATTTTGAATGATCGTTTACATTTAGACTTAAAAATCCCCACAATAGCCCAGTTTATGAAGCACCTCTCCAAGCGCTTCTTCGATTCCGCAATCAAACACCATAACCTCCTGATCGCAGCGGCCGCCCGATACGAACCCTCGCGAATTAGTCAGATCCGCCGCCCAAGGCATGCATTAGTCGAACCCGATGACGCTACTACCCTCCTGTAAGAGAGCAGGAAGGAAACTAGCACGCTCAAGAAGCACAGACGCAAACAGCCGTCATTCCGTCCTCGCCGTCGAGGCCCGTCACGAAGCCCCGATTCAAACCCTCCCCGTCCCTTGCTCGTGCCAGCCCGCGTGGCTGAGCCTGTAGTCCAAATCCAGTCCCTAAATAATGACACCACTCAGATCCAGCCTGTCCCCTCGCTGTCCTCTTCCAGCTTGTCCCCTCGCTGTCCTCTTCCAGCGACGCCGTAAGCTGAGGCCCGTACCCCGCAGGGCCCCCTTAGCGTGTAGTCGCATAGGTTGTAAGTTTTATGTCCTGGCTGGAGGCCTTACACTCAAGGCACCCACAGGATAGTCCGGTTAACCAGTGGCTCCCAACGTATGGTCCGCAGACGCCTCGAATATGGTCCGCGAATGGTTTAAAAATGTTATTCATACTTTTTAACTTCTACAGTAGATGCAAGCTCAACCCAACCTATTTGAACCTACCAGAGGCGAGGTGTTAAAAATGTTTGAGAATCCACTGACTTATTTCTCTTTCCATATGAATTGTATCCTTCACTATCTTAATTCTAAAGGTTTTCATCCAATGTTCCAATTTTTTTCTTTGTGTGAGTTAAATATTCACTGCCCTAGATATAATCCTGTCGGTGACCATGTGTATCGTGGACCTTACGGCCCCAGCTAACAATAATGACACCAAAGTGGTCCCTGGTCCAAGAAAGGTTGGGAACCACTAGGTTAAGCAGACGACAACCTCTCTAGGTTGAACTGCGAGATGCCATCCGGAAAAAAAAAACATTACATTTTAAGGTGAAAGGATGATCGAGTTCTTTGCCATTTTGTCGCTAGATGGCGACACATCCACAGTTTCGAACATTTTCAATTTTTACACCTAACATAGAAATTTTTAATAGACAATTTTATTATTTGCGTAACCTAGGGCATTAACTTGATTTTTTTAGATAATCACTGTGCTTGTTAACTAGTATCATATAAAGATTTGACCAAAATAAAGATTAGCCGCATGAATATACTCTTTACACACACATGCAAAGTAAATAGTAGTAACTTTCGACACCACTAGATGTCGTTTTATTCAAATATGGTTAGAAATTAAAATGTCCAGCTGGCGTTAATTATATAAAAGACTAGCGGACGTCCCGCGGTTTCACCCGCATAGTTCCCGTTCCCGTGGGAGTACGGGGATAAAATATATCCTGTGTTACTCGTGGATAATGTAGCTTTCGAATGGTGAAAGAATTTTTAAAAACGGTCCAGTAGTTTTTAAGCCTATTCATTACAACCAAACAAGACAAGACAACAAACAAAGTTTTCCTCTTTATAATATTAGTGTAGATAGTGTAGATGAATGTTCTTACATTATAGCAGACTAAAAACAAATAATCATTTATTTGTAAGGCATACTTTACATTACCAGAGGTTAATTGTCATGTTCCAATCTATTCTATGCATACTTTTGTTTCTAGGCTCGATATCCGATACCTTTTCACCATAACAAATTGTCCAGATAAATTATTTTGGGTAATAAAGGTATATTGTACCTATACAGGTTATTGTTATGTGAGTGAACCGAAATAGTACCTAACGTGTAAATAAATTGTGACGTGTACTAAATAAATAAAAGACCATTTGTTCAATTGTAAAGCTTTTTACTGTACCTTACTATAAATTAATAATATAGATGCATTGTTAATATTTTCATTCAAATTATTGTTTTATTTACTCGTAGTGAGAGTAAATAAAACGATTTACATAAATAGTTTCTGGTTGAATTCGAACCATCAACTCATACCACCATACAAAGATAACATACTTTTTTAAATATTTTGATATTTATAATTATGATTCTGAATTTAGTATTAGAAAGAAATATGTACGTAGATTACACTGATTACAATTAATATAACATCACACGTAAGTGTAAGTATCTTACACAACAACACACAATTGGTTGCTAGCTAACCATAACATAGTTTCAAGAATACCTACTTATTATACAATTTAAAACTTCAATAAATATTCTTTTACAATTGAATTGTTAGGCTGGTACCTAAATACATAAGTGAAACCTAACTACACAGATTTTTTTTATAAACTAACAAATAATACAAACTATACCCGCTACATACAAAAATTGCATAATAATTAGTCTATAATGTTCCCACTGCTGAGACTCAGGCCTATTTTTTGCCTCTTCGTAGGCCCGTTGTCGACGCATTTACACCATCGAACAGCTGTCTTTTTTTAAATTGCCCATTGCCACTGCTCTAGTGAAATGTCTCCTGAAATTCACAATAAACAAATTAGATTGCTACAAGTAGGTAAGCATATTTTTGGCTGGAAAAAAACAACAGCACCGATTTTCATACTGTTTTCACCAATGGTAGAGTGGTTCTCGAGGAAGGTATTAGTTTATAATTATCCCTTTTCATTCTGATGGGAAATCATCAAAAAAAGTGTCCGACTTTTACTGACTAAAACCCATCCATGTTGTTTCCTGGCCTGTTCGACCCAAACAGCTGTTATACTATAGTTTAGTGAAATAGGACTTGTTGATACGATTGATACCACATGATAAAGAGTTTTGCCATGTTAGGTACCCGTGGGATGCGGGCCTGTGGACGGTTGGCTATGGGCTAGCTAGCCGTCCGTCCGTCTAACGACGACAGGCCGTGTCGACGGCGCGTTCGTGTTCCACGCGCGCCTCAAAGAGATGTCAGCATAAGAGAGGGGCCCGCAAGGGCCGAAGCCTGCCGGGGTTGCGGGACTGTTCGAAAGAGATACCGCGGCCCCGGAACGTAAAGGGCGAGGAAGGAACATGGATGGGTTTTAGTCAGTAAGAGTCTGACACTCCCTCCCGCTCCGCCCAGAGTGGGAGAAGTCATTTGATGATTTCCCATCCTAAAAAAAAAAAAAAAAAAAAAAGGTACCCGTGGGATTCTCAGCGGTGGCTAATTTAACTCTGACAATTGTACTAACCATAAAGCATTGAACACCAGGTACAGCTGGTCTGAACAACTTCTTCTCACATGTGCCTTCAAAATGTTTGCTGCAAAGCATCTTATGCTTTGTATGGAGTTCATCTTGGAATCTCGGTGACGACCAGGCTTCATTGGAAAGCAATACTTTGCCCATAATTCACAACTGGAAATAAAACAAACATTAAAATTACATTCCATAAAAATCATATTTTAATTTATCCATTTGCGTTGATCGAAAGAGATGTAATATTGTGAATCGTGGCATACGATTCGTGACATCGCACAGTCCATGTATGGCGTGGCCTTAAGCCATCTAAAACGAATAGAATAGAAAGTACATTAGTAAGTAAATAGAGGTACATACCGCATAACATTTTTTGAGCCAGGCTTCGGAAACCGATGCAAAGTGATGCTGGGATCTTTAGAAGGTGAAGATCCAGACATGATACAGATTCTAGTGTATTCTTTCTGCGAACTCATCGCAAAATTAAACACAAAATCAAACCAAGAGTTACTGTCTCAACACCGAGTCTCTATCTCACAAATACACACTTAATTTCACCAAAACAAAGACACGAAGAAGCAAACTGGCCTCAAGTTAACAATGTATGTAGAATTAAATGGAACTGGTTTATTTATTACAAATAATTCAAGACAAAATAGTTATTTCGAGGCAGTTATTGTTCTGCTGACATGAAATGTCAACGTCAAAATTACAAACAATGCGTTCCAAATTGGGCTGTAAACGCTTTGAGCGTCTATAAACCCGTTCCGAATTAGCTTGCGTGAGCGCGATCACAAACGCGATATCGATCGATGTCCCTTGAATCGTCATAGATGACGTCATGACATGCGCCATCTTGCGATTACAACGAAGTGAACATGCTCCAAATAAAATATAAATATCACAGTGAGCGCTGTCAAATAACCTGATGACAGCTCTCAGCTGTCATAATCGTGAAATCTATATCGGAACGTGAAATATTGATGTGAGCGCTGTTAGCGATAATTTTCTAATACGGAATAAAGCCAATACAATACGGCCATAGTAAAAAAAGACAAGTAGGATATCGTCGCTGCGCTTGCCAAAACCTCTATTTGTATTTATTCAAGTTTTCAGGGGAGACAATAAACTGTTTTTTTTAATGATTGATGGACTTATCAATAAATTAAAAATGCAGTATGGTGACAAAAAATATTATGTATGAACTGAGATACAAGTGAAAATGATAACATATAGGTACTTTTATCACTCCCAAATACTCGCAATCCAATAAATAATTCTGACATGTGCAACAATGGTTAAAAACGTGATTTGAAAACATTTGATGTGAACACATAACCAATTAATCATTGCCAGAAATGAAAATTAGGTGCACACATATTGATTTTGTCAAATCGATTTCTAGACGGCAATATAACACATATTTGTTTTTGTAATCGATGTGCAATTCGCTTTCAAGGAAATCTAGCAAAGAAAAAAAAAATCAAAAAAATGCATATAACGGTTTAGGCAGGCGCACCGACGATATCTACATATAAACCATAGTATAAACAGGGGGCCGTAGAGCATCAACAGCCCAATAATTTAGAGGGGGGGACACTTTTTGAAATTTACGATGAACACAATGTTTACTATTTGTTTTACCTTATATTTTCTAAACTACTGAACCGATTTACATGATTCTTGCATGGATATCGGTTTTAAGCCAAGTCCAACGTTTTTACAGTAATTTCAACGTCATATCTCAATGAACAAAAAATCACCTTTTCAAGTTACGTAAACATGTGACACAAAACTTAAAAAATTACATTTTTCTTAGGTAGTCTTAATAGACTAAAATTGTGATGATGCTAATATATCAGAATACTATGAAGATTCCAATAAGATTCCGTCAATAGATTGCTTATTTTTATTTTTCTTTTTATTGGTTTTATTTTTATTGGTTTTTCTTTTTAAAAATGTGTAACTTATACCTAATTAGCACAGATAAACAATTGTTGATTAATTCGAGGAATAGCGAGGTTTATCCCATCACAAGTATCTTCGGATTACTTTCTGGGAAGCCCCGGCAACATAACTGTATAGATTTAAGATAACAAACACATTTTTTTTTTCTTATTTACGACATAAAATTACTATCACAAGTTTTCAAAACACAACATTCTGATTCAAAAACATACAAAAAAAATAAGATTGTAACATACAATTGAAACATACTGTTACATCGGACCTACTAGAACATTCAAGAAAGCACGTGATTACAGTATGTGTACGTTGGAATTTCCAGATGTTTCTATTATTATTAGTTTTAAAGTTTAGTAGGTACAAACTCGCGACCTCTATAAAAAGACATTAGAATTTCGACCGTACGCCTAGGGCATACGGTTCATATTTGTTTGTTTTGTACAAGTAGCTAGTAATAATAATTACCTAGCTACTTACCTACTGTTTTTTATGACCCTCTAGAATATCCGTGGTTATTCTGGTGTGTCTGTTGGCGAGTATAAATAGACCGCTCAGGGCCGCGACGGTCAGTAACAGAGATGCCGACCAGACTCTCGCCTCCTGCGCCACGTCGCATCACGGACTGGAACATTTTTAAAGAAAAGATGGAGATCACCACGCCCACTTGGCCCGTCGAGACCGCCGCAGACGTTGAGCGACTGACAGAGGAAATCACCGCCTGCATCCAACGCGCCTTGGAAGAGGCGACAAACACATTGCCGTCGACGCCGGGGGGACTTGTTTACAAGCCCCTCCCCGCACACATCAAGCAGCTAGTCGCCCAAAGGAGGCGCCTACGCAGGCGGTGGCAGGACACCGGCTGCCCCACAGTAAAGCGCGACCTCAACCGTCTGGTGGAGAAGGTTAGGGACAATCTTCAAGAATTCAACGCCGCGGTCTGGGAGGAACGTATCGACGCCATAGAGGGAGACTGGCCGTCGATACACAAACTCTGCAGGCGGCGCGCTCGCTACTCGCACGCCCGACGAACGCGCACGCCTAATGTGGGGTCAGCCTAATAGAAGACGTATAGATCATCAATAATAAATTATAATATGCTAGAATAAAGCGAAATGCTTACTTTTCCTGTTCAATAGGTAATCTGAACAGAGACAACTCTGGAATCGTTGAATTTTTTAGACACCCATACACACAGCTATAGGTTCTCCTGCGATAATCACCCATTTTTAATTTATTTATGTATGCCTTTAAGCCGTGACGCGCGAACTTTGTGCGGTGTGCAAGCCTCGACTGGCGGCAGTAAGACACGGGTCGAGATTTAGTTTGAGTGTGCATGCGGCGACGTAAAGATACTCGTAGTATGACGCACACATACAAGCCGCGTGTGGTGCGTTTATATGAAGATATCCTACTTGTCTTTTTATACTATGTAATTACCTACCTCTCTCAGGGTATTTTGTGTTTTGAATACTTGTGATAATAATTTTATGTCGTAAATAAGTAATATTTGATGAAATCGAATTGGAATCTGCACAGTATTATGATAAATTAGCATCATCACAATTTTAATGTCCAATAAGACTAAGAAAAATGTAATTTAAAGTTTTGTGTCACATATTTACGTAACTTGAAAAGGTGATTTTTTGTTCATTATGATATGACGTTGAAATTAGGGAAAAACGTTGGACTTGGCCTAAAACGGAAATCCATGCCAGAATCATGTAAATCGGTCCAGTAGTTTAGGAAATATAGGGTAAAACAAATAGTAAACATTGTGTTCATTGTAGATATTTATCAAAATGTGTCCCCCCCGCAAAATTTTAAAATAAGAGAGTAAAAAAAAATATGCTGTAGTAGATTTCAATGAAAACCAGACAACACATTTCTAGGCACTGAATTTAAACTTAGCTAAAAGTGATAACCCTGAGACAGGCAAGTACGGTAGGTAATTATAACGCGGATTGGGCTGTAGGAAGATTTTCCACTGCCCCCTGTTTATACTGTGATACGGCGTTGCTGTTTCTCTCTTGTTTGCTAGCCCACCTAATATTGTTCATAGAACACAGTTGACAGACCCTGACCATTCGTCACCATCAATAAGCGATGCGCGATAGCGAGAGGTTTTATTCGATTATTTCGATTCGATGGTTCTCGAATGTTTCGACTTGGACTCGAGTACGTAAGTTGTTCCTCGATTGTTTAGAGTTTCGCGAGTGTGATTGCAAATCCAAACTAATTCTTTCAACAAGAGCAATCGAAAATAATCAATACTACGACGGGGAAGGAATCATGAAAATATATAAAAATATCGAGCACTGGCAATCAATAACTAGCGGTCGATTCCGTTGACTCGAAACAATCGAAGAACATCTCGATTATTTTGTAGAACAGTGGGTAGATGGTTGACTCGATGGTTTATTTTAACGACTCCGATTCTTACGATTGTTAAAACATCTCGGAATCGCCCATCGCTACCATCAATCAAGCTTTCAAGCTGTGTAGGTACCAAGTAGGGATGTCAATCTGAAATCGATTGAGCAAAGAATCGATTATTTGGAACAAATAAAAATGTTTTTTCAGTTCGATATCTAGTCCTGAATCGATCCAGGGAATCGATATTTCGCCCTAGAACATCAACTTTTTTTTGTTTGAATTGTTAAGAACTGTGGTGGCGGGAAAATTACGAAGCATATATTGCGCGGGCAAATCCTTTTCGATTTTTTCCAGATATGAGACTAGGTAAATCCTTTTCGCTCATCGATCGTTTTTTCGCCCCCGTACCCCTTTTACATTGCAAATTTCATCGAAAAAAAGATTGATTTTTGGAAAATCATTTTTTTTATTTGTGACTCGATTATTCATATTTCTATTCGAATCAATTCAGTAACGGATCTTTTTCAGAGTTTTTTTTGGTTCCTTTCGTCCGTCTTTGGGGCAGGCAAAGGGAGCTGAACCAATACAGTATTTTTTTCAAAGAGAATAGACGTCCCCATTGGAGAGAAATATTTGAAATTTAGAGTAGGTACCGGTATGTAATGACAATCAACGAGTGTTGCTAACGTTTGATTTTGTATTTCCTCTTCTAAATCTTACACTTTTCTTAAGTTTTAAGGTAATTACTAAATATTATTCTTTATCACCATAAAACGCATCCATTGTACACAAAATAACACTAACCGTCAATAAAACACAAAACACTTCACTGTTCCATAAAAACTCTTTCACGGACGTTTGAATGGTTCTCAGTAGTAGAGTCGCCAATGCTAAACCTGAACGAGGCTTACTACGTTCAGACGAGCGAAATTGGAACTACAGCTACCATTTTGAGAAGGACATTTTGCTTACAGTTAAAAACCCCGAAACATTTAAATGAACGATGTAAGTACTGTGTGTTCTGATATTTAAAAACTGACTAAAAATACTGCCCTACGTTTCCCCTTTTTCTTGGTAAACTTCATAAATGGCAAGACCAAATTTCGCCTTGGGTCCCCCCAGGTTCGGGAGGAGCCATGAGAGGGTTTATCGACGCACTTTGTGAGCTAATAATAGGTATTAAAATGTGCAATAGTTATGAAAAACCATAGTGGTTTGTCTGTGTACCTATTCACTTATCTTGCTGGTTTCACATGAATTAAATATGATTCAATCAATAGACGTAAGTAGTACCTACGTTTCACCATTGCGTACGTAGCTAGGAAATAAAACAGGTAAGTTTGCCTACGCTTATCGCCTGATTTAGGTATACCCTCAGTATACATGAACTTCTATGCTCTGACTGATTTTATTCAACCCAAACCAATGAATTAGTACCTCATTGTGTCAGAAAACGTATTATCAGTACCCACTTACATACAGTAGAAAGATTTTTAAATTCTTAGGTACTTTAAATTTAAAGTAGATAATACAATAAGATACAATAATTACATTGGTATTGTATCTGTGTAAACTAAAGGCACATCGCAGATATTTTTTTTCACTTTCTGGCATTCTCTCTCATCTCCTAATAAAAAACATTTTTATCAATCATAAAATGTAAAATTAGCGGGCAAACCCGCGCGCCGGCGCAAACTTGCTATAAACACAATTTTGATTCGCAAGATGTCAAGACAATTATTAAAACGCATGGACTGACTGGAGGAATGGCAACAACGCGGGGGGGGGGGGGGTGCGTCTGAGTGGCAACGTCACGTAATCGCATTGCCGCGTCCATCGGTTATCGGTTTATCCTTGGCGGTTGTTCGCTTTTTCGAACAGCGCCATCTATAATGTTTACCGAACGTAAACTCGTATTACAACAGTTACGAACTCTTTCTCGTGGTTCTAAATATTTCTGCCAGATGGCGCGATTCAGTTCACTCACACATGTAAAGATTTTTCGTTTTTTATTGGGTCTAATTCTCCTAGAAATACTGTTTTTTTTATAAAATTTGGGCGATTTGCGACCATAATACATTATAAAGTACCATTATACTTGCTTTTATTCTGCAGAAACCGTTTATTTCCGGAGATTACACCGCTTGGAAAATGTATGGCGAGGTCTGTCTAGGCAATCACCTTAATGCCCGTTTCCTTAATTGATGTTTTAATTTAGAAAGCACTTCATTGGTGTCGATTCTGTTGTGCACAAACTAAACTTAATTTAGACTATTGCTATCTTTTACTAAAAGGCAGGGTGAGAAAAGGACGGCTATAGCTATGCACTAAGTTAGAAATGTCAAACTAGTTTATGCCTTGCGCTTCACCGTGTTATTAGTCGACATGTTTTTACGTGCACCCTTCATTAGTATGGAAATATTAGTTCGGATTAAATTTGACAGCTCTAAATTACGTCCGTCTCTTTCTCGTTTTATTGGTGAGAAAAAGATAGTTATAGCCTAAATTAAGTTTAGTTTGTGCACAACAGAATCGGCACCATTATAATTTATCACTATTTCAAAAGCGTTCACTATCACATTCCATTTTTTAGGTCCTCGGCACTTGTTGTCTCACTGAAATAAACTAACGATAATAGGTACGTCCCCACAAAAAAGTCAAGAGGCGTCAAATCACTCAAGGTACTGGATGGAAATTTTCATCGAAATAGTCCAGTATTTCGTTTTGAAAACGGGTATCTGTACACCAATCGGTTCCCCTGTGGATGACCGTGTTTGGACGGAACGTTCCGTGGCCACGAAGCTGAGGAGTAGCAGCTAACATAGTGCTGCGGTCTACTCTTGTACCATACCTTTGGTTGAATGTTTTGCCAGCTAGAACCACATTTCTACCACACCGCATCGGCATCGTGCCAAAGGCCTTACCATTTCAATCTACTGAACATTTGTATATTGGAAAGACATTTTTGTGAGCTGGCTGACATAGATTCGCAATTTTCTAGGCGTATACTTATAAGAATTCTAAGCAAACTAATTTTCCGTGAATATCCAAAGTCGTCAAACATATTTTTCAATTTTTCCACATGTCGTATGTGGTTTTTGCCTTTTTGATATGCACATAAAGGGAGCCGTCGATGGTCAATATTAGTTTTGCTTTCACCTTCAAATCATCTGCAACCTGAGCCGGAGTAGCCGCTGACTATAAAGGTGCTTTAATGGCATCCGCCATTCCTTCCAACACGAGAACATTCTCCCCCGCAAAACACCAGTCATCATAGTTTTCACGACCTTTTAAATTCGGAACGTTGCCTAAGTAGTTCGTAGACATCTTTAGTAAGGACACTGAATTTTTACTATTACTTATTGAAAAAATGTTGCGGGTCTGGGCCCCCATAACCTATTAAAACAAAGGGTTCTTGCAAACAACTGAACGTTTATTATAGAACGAACTGTTCGTACAGTCATCGCATAGACAATACTATAAGGCATGGCACTAGTAAATAAAAAATATTATTTTGTTATCTGTATTAACATAAATAACAAGTTTGTGCACAACAAAATCGACACCAATATCTAACTGGAAGGTTCTCAGGTATGATCTAGAACAAGAAAACGGGTCAAGTGCGTGTCGGGCCACGCACAATGTAGGGTTCCGTAGTAGTCCGTTATCACATGATAATTTATAATGTTTTTTTGCTGTATATTTATTTTAGATTATATGTTCAATGCACTCTTTACCCGTTATAAACCAACAACTACTTTATCTTAGTCAATTTTAGGAATTTATTCGGTACAAAATTATCCGACACCGAATATTACTGCTTAACTAATAAAGTTATCTTAACCGCTGTAATTTTCCTTTAAAGTTCATGAAATGTACTACTATCAAGATTTTTTCAAGAGGGGGAGGGGGTCAAATATTTGTACTCGGAAGGATAATATTTCGTATATGGAGCATTAAATCCAAAAATAGTATGAGAAACCCCTAAGTCATTGTCAAAGTCCTATTCAACGATACCCCACACGATGGGATAGATGACTTAAAATTGTTCCCATCTTCACATGTAGGTGATGCAGGGGAGCTACCCTAGAAAACCATATTTTTTTAAATTATGATTTAACCATTTTGTTGGCTTAAATTATACACACACCTCTCAAAATGCCTGCTTTCTAGTACTAACAGTCTCTGAGCAAAACCTCGGACGGGCGGACGGACAGACGGACATGACGAAACTTTCCATATCTATCGTTCTTTGTTAGGACTACGGAACCCTAAAAATGATCGCAATGACGAGGAGAACAAGTACAAGTGCCTGTTTACAACCTTTATACATATATGTCACCGTAAAATTGTCAAATACGTTATATTGTAATATCACTAGCGATATTGTAAAGTCTCGAATTATTGTCAAATGAACATACTGATTACAATAAAACGCATTATTTTTCGTGTAATGCATGCGATGGTAGTCAACTCACGCGGTGTGGAGAGAAGGAGGGGTCCTCCTTGCCCAGTGGTACCACTCTCAGGAAAAGATACTGTACCATTCCTGAGAAATATCGATTAATATAACCTAACCTTAAAACACTTCATATTCCCCTAAAAAGCGTAGTCGACGGGGCCCCTATTTCCGAGTGCAGGGTTTAAAGGAACCTAACTAACCTAACGGGGGGGTGGCCCCAAGTCCCGTTTATGGGGGCAAGGGATACTTCCGTATGTTCAGTTGACAATAATTCGAGACTTTACAATATCGCTAGAGAGATACACGTTATATTGTAATACTAGCTTCTGCCAGCGGCTTCGCCCGCGTGTAGTTTGATTATTGTCCCATGGAATCTTACTGCCGGGATAAAAAGTATCCTATGTTTTAATCCAGGTTATAAACTATCTGTGTGCAAAATTTCATCCAAATCCGTTCAGTAGTTGTCGCGTGAAAGCGCAACAAACAAACTTACATTCACATTTATTCTCCGAACTGCTAAGCTATCGGGAGTTACACGTGTTATTGTGAGTCAACTATAAAAGATAGACATATGCTGTCTTGGGATATTTTTTATATAATTTTATGTGGAATATTTCCGTTATACATGATTTCTATGTAGCTTTAACCATTAAGGCTGCACACGCGACGGAAGCTAAAAAAACCAAGTAACTTCTCCCGTTTTCCCAACATTTCCTTTCACTGCTCTGCTCCTATTAATGGTAGCGTGATGAAAAGTATACTATTACCTGCTCAGGAGTATGTAGAATAATAATTGTACCAAGTTTCGTTAAAATCCGTCGAGTAGTTTTTTTTTCTATAAATAACATACAGACAGACAGACAGACAGACAGACAGACAGACAGACAGAAAGACAGACAGACAGACAAAAATTTTACTGATTGCATTTTTGGCATCAGTATCGATCACTAATCACCCCCCGATAGTTATTTTGTAAATATATTTCATGTACAGAATTGACCTCTCTACAGATTTATTATAAGTATAGATAGATAGATAGATAACGTATTTGACAATTTTACGGTGACATATACATAATCTACGAGTAATTACAATAAAAAGACCTCTCGAGAGAGCGCTCCATGACGACCTATGTGTGTCATGTCAGCGTCGATGTTTGCACAGTTGTATACTTAATGTGGCTTGTTATAAATACTATTATTTAACTTTACTGAAATACTGCTCTGTGCTCATTTTCTTCTTAGAGTGAATAACTGAAACCGCTTTTAATTCGATTCGTGTGCAAGTCTCAACTCAACTCATTTATAATCACAGGTGCGCGCGTGTCAACAAGAACAAAACTAGAAGACACAATTCAAGCGGAGCTAAAGAACAATGAACAACCATACGTGAAAGTTTTCCGGACAACTTCAAATCGTACGTACAAACCTGGCACTACTTTCGAAGAGCCTGACGAATGTGATCAGCGAAGTATAAATAAAGTCAAGAAACGGAAACAGCATAGTCGAACACGAATTAGTAAAACACGTTATGAATGTGATGTGTGTCTGCGTAGTTTTAATAAAAAGTGTACATTAACAAAACATATTCGAACACACACTGGTGAAAAGCCTTTTAAGTGTGATGTGTGTCTGCGTAGTTTTAGTGAAAAGGGTGCAGTAACAAAACATATTCGAATACACACGGGTGAAAATCCTTTTATTTGTGATGTGTGTCTGCGTAGTTTTAATACAAAGTGTACATTAACAAAACATATTCGAACACACACTGGTGAAAAGCCTTTTAAGTGTGATGTGTGTCTGCGTAGTTTTAGGGAAAAGGGTTCATTAACAAGACATATTCGAACACACACTGGTGAAAAGCCTTTTAAGTGTGATGTGTGTCTGCGTGGTTTTAGTTTGAGGGATTTATTAATAAGACATATTCGAACACACACTGGTGAAAAGCCTTTTAATTGTGAAGTGTGTCTGCGTGGTTTTAGTGAAAAGGGTGCATTAACAAAACATATTCGAATACACACCGGTGAAAATCCTTTTAAGTGTGATGTGTGTCTGCGTAGTTTTAATAAAAAGGATACATTAACAAAACATATTCGAACACACACTGGTGAAAAGCCTTTTAAGTGTGATGTGTGTTTGCGTAGTTTTAGTGAAAAGGGTGCAGTAACAAAACATATTCGAATACACACCGGTGAAAATCCTTTTAAGTGTGATGTGTGTCTGCGTAGTTTTAATAAAAAGGGTACATTAACAAATCATATTCGAACACACACTGGTGAAAAGCCTTTTAAGTGTGATGTGTGTCTGCGTAGTTTTAGTGAAAAGGGTGCATTAACAAGACATATTCGAACACACACTGGTGAAAAGCCTTTTAAGTGTGATGTGTGTCTGCGTAGTTTTAGTGACTCGGGTATATTAACAAAACATATTCGAACACACACTGGTGAAAAGCCTTTTAAGTGTGATGTGTGTCTGCGTAGTTTTAGTGAAAAGTGTTCATTAACAAAACATATTCAAACACACACTGGTGAAAGGCCTTTTAAGTGTGATGTGTGTCTGCGTAGTTTTAGGGAAAAGGGTTCATTAACAAGACATATTCGAACACACACTGGTGAAAAGCCTTTTAAGTGTGATGTGTGTCTGCGTGGTTTTAGTTTGAAGGATTTATTAATAAGACATATTCGAATACACACTGGTGAAAAGCCTTTTTAGTGTTAAGTGTGTCTACGTAGTTTTAGTCAAAATAGTAATTTAAACATACATATTCGAACACACTCTGGTAAAAAACTATACAAGTGTGATGTGATTGTGAAAAGGGTCAATTTACCTTTTGACCGCCAGAGCATAAACGCGTGTGCGTTTCGATGGCGCGGCCATGACGTTTTTTTTTTAAAAAAAATATGCCATGATTTTGTAAAAAATTGTAAAAGTAGACTCCCAAAACCATAAATTTGTCAAAGCTATGGTTAAAAAGTTTTAAGGGTTTGAACGTGGCCGCGCCATTGAAACGCTCCGAACCGCGCGGCCACGGAGATCTTTAAAACTAAGCATTGCAGAGACCTGAAATTTTGCTCAGTAACAGATTGAATTTGTAAAAAATTTGTAAAAATATAGAAAAAAATCCTGGGCTTATATTTTAGGAGCTGTAAGACTAATACGCCATGGCCGCGCCATCGAAACGGTGAAAACACAGTTTCGCCGATATCTCGCTGAAAAAGCAACGCAGACATCTGAAGTTTTTTGTAAAACCCAGATTTGAATTTGTCAAAACTAGTAAAAAATAAACGAAAAATCCTCAGTTTACATTTCAGGAGCTATAAGACTAATACGCCATGGCCGCGCCATTGAAACAGTGAAAAAATACGTAATCGGCGATATCTCACTGAAAAAGCAACGCAGACGTCTGAAGTATTTTGTAAAATCTGGATTTGAATTTGTCAAAACTAGTAAAAATAAAACAAAAGAATCCAAGGTTTATATTTCAGGAGCTGTAAGACTAAAACGCCATGGCCGCGCCATCGAAACGGTGAAAAAATACGTAATCGCCGATATCTCACTGAAAAAGCAACGCAGATGTCTGAATTTTTTTGTAAAACCTGTATTTGAATTTGTCAAAACTAGTAAAAATGAAATAAAAAATCCTAGGTTCATATTTCAGGAGCTGTAAGACTATAACGTCATTGAAACGGTGAAAAAATTTTAGGGACAATTTTTTTTCGTTTTTTTCGAAATTTTAACAATTTTATTGCAGTATCAGATTGACCTTGACCATAGAAACCATTTAGCTTCTGAAAAGCATGGTCCTACAACGCACCGTCTCCGAGTTAGGAGCTTGTTATTTATTTTTTAGTTTTTTGAAAAACCCTGTATATTTCCAAAATGGTAGCTCGGATGAAAAACTTTTCGGGAAATAATTTGTTGCTCTAGTCGTATACCATGAGAAGATGTAAAAAAACCCGCGAAAAATCGTATTTTTTTTTACATTCGTTTTTTTTCTAAGTCCCTGCCCCTAAGTAACGAGAGAACGATAAGTCTTATAGCTCCTGAAATATGAACCTAGGATTTTTTATTTCATTTTTACTAGTTTTGACAAATTCAAATACAGGTTTTACAAAATACTTCAGACCTCTGCGTTGCTTTTTCAGCGAGATATCGCCGAAAATGTGTTGTTCACCGTTTCAATGGCGCGGCCATGGCGTATTAGTCTTATAGCTCCTGAAATGTAAACTGAGGATTTTTTGTTTATTTTTTACTAGTTTTGACAAATTTAAATCTGGATTTTACAAAAAACTTCAGATGTCTGGAATGTTTTTTCAGCGAGATATCGGCGAAAATGTGTTTTCACCGTTTCGATGGCGCGGCCATGGCGTATTAGTCTTACAGCTCTTAAAATATAAGCCCAGGATTTTTTTCTATATTTTTACAAATTTTTTACAAATTCTATCTCTTACTGAGCAAAATTTCAGGTCTCTGCAATGCTTAGTTTTAAAGATCTCCGTGGCCGCGCGGTTCGGAGCGTTTCAATGGCGCGGCCACGTTCAAACCCTTATAACTTTTTAACCATAGCTTTGACAAATTTGTGGTTTTGGGAGTCTACTTTTACAAATTTTTACAAAATCATGGCATATTTTTTTTCAAAAAAAAACGTCATGGCCGCGCCATCGAAACGCACACATAAACGCACGCGCGTGCCCTCCACGCCAAGCCACAATTTCATCTACTATTTTGTCACATATTTGTGTCGTTTGGCGTACAGGGCACGCGCTTGCTTGTCACGTATGTGTGACAATGGCGTCCAAAAGATTAAATCGAATACATCTTCAGGTTCCGAGCCCAATATCAAGATGGCCGTGTCCGTTTCGATGGCGCGGCCATGACGATTTTTTTTTTAAATATGCCATGGTTTTGTAAAAACTTAAAAGTAGACTCCCAAAGCGATAAATTTGTCAAAGCTATGGTTATAAGGGTTTAAACATGACCGCGCCATTGAAACGCTCCGAACCGCGTGGCCACGGAGATCTTTAAAACTATGCATTGCAGAGACCTGAAATGAGAACTTGCTGAAAAAGCAACGCAGAGGACTGTATTTTTTTTTTTGTAAAACCTGGATTTGAATTTGTCAAAACAGGTAAAAATGCTAAAAAAACCCTAGGTTTACATTTCAGGAGCTGTAGAACGGAATCTTAAATATGTCTTGAATATGTCGATAGGGTGACCATGGCTTCTTGTTTACAGAAAACTTTTCACCTATTTTATTAGATATTATATCTTAAAGATTCTAAATGAAATAAAAATGAAACGATAGTATACTAAACCATGTTTGTTTAACCTTTTGACCGCCACGTCAAAAACGAAAAAGCGTGCCCTCGGCGCCAAGCTATGAATTCATCCTTTAATACCTACAAAATAGTAGAGAGTTCGAAATTATATCGATAGAGCACTAACTAATTATTTTTGAACCCAGAGTATGTTTTTAATAAGGGTCTATACCGGAACAAATAATACAGGAGTTTTATTTGAGCCCGCTTTGTCCTTAAAAACAGATATAATAATGATATGCGTCACAGTTTCGGCGTTAAATCCACAATTTAGAACAACAATCGATAAAACCAAGTCAATACCATCACAGCACTATGTTCAATCATGACGTACATTCTTGTCACCTGAAGACGACAGTGGCGTAGCTGGCACGACTTTTTTAATTTTCTCGCCTCTGCACTAGAGGTGCGCAACCGATATTTATTAATAATATCGAAATAATAATAGGTATTTTGTTTTAACTGGCTTACTTCAAACTTCCCTAAACGATAAATCAAACATGAGTTTTTGTAATTATAATTAACATCACCACTTACATAATACATTAGATGCAAAACGTCTCGAAGACCACGTACTTTTGGACCTCATTTTGATCTTAAAAATTGTTTACCTTATTTTACACTCGTCATGCCACCAACTACCACTAATAGTCGTCAATATATAAAGTACTCTGTGCTCGTTACTGTCGTCGTTCTTATTTATGCAGGTATATTGTCGGATGTCGACAAGACAACGTCTAGCAGACCATAGACATAATAGACTAAACGCAAAAATATGGATCTACGTAAGTTTGCATTTTTGGCACATAGGACGAGTGTCAGATCTTTTTTACTCATGCTCATGCATCGCTGACATTTTCCGGTTAGTATTGTAAGAGGAAAATGCTCTAAGACATCATTATGTAGGTAATTAAATAAAAAAGTACATTAAACGAGCTGTGGCATTTTGATCGTAAATATACGACCCTGACGAAATCGTTATGGACCCGAAAATATTTGTCGGATTTATCCGACCTAAGCGATTAAGTAAAAGGTTAATAATGGATGACCGCATTTATTACTAATAAAACTTAATAACAGTAAAGGAACTACTCTATTAAAAAAACGCATTTGACGTCATGGGACTGTCAAATATAGACGACTGTGGCGTCCCCGGCACAGACAATACAACAGTGTGATAGATATGGGCATTACAGTCATTACAATTAATCGATAATCAACTAACACTCGACTTTTATAGAGCGCACAGTTCAGTTTTATAAAATTTTCTTGATTTCTCAAACACACTAAAAGTTCAGTAGCGAATGTTTTATTTATTTACCATTGCAAAATTCACAGTAAATTAAATATGACGAAGGTTGCCGTCGAGGTCGATATTCTTGTTATATTGACTGCTACCTACATCACTACGTGTCCTGTTATAGTGACTTGAGCGATTATATCGCTGATAAAAATGCTTGGCTTAATGCTGGTCCTGCTCCACATGGACAGGGGCGCAAAAATTGATAGCATTAAATGGTATAGTTGGAGCTGCTGAAGATTGTACTTAACTATCTTTGCATTGTATAGATTCAATGTTGTTGTTGTTGTTATATAATCGCATAGCCCATATTGTGTGAGTACTATGTACTAGTAAGCTATCATTCACTGGAAACCTACGGCAGTTCTTGACTTGAATGTGCCCTGGCGGTTGAGAGTATGTCATGCTCACTCAAATGTCTCGCTGATGGTGGCGCGTGTGTCGGACCATTTAGTTCCCTTCAAAATGGTTGAGCTGAATGGTGCTGATCCATGCGTCATGTGCGTGATCGGGCGCTGTCAGTTGTGACTGGTCATCTCTTAGTCGCCATGGTTTATTTGAATTAATTATTTTGCTTTTGAGTTGTATTTTGTTTTGGTTTTGCTATGGACACTTTTAACGTGCACATCTTGCTACATTGTTCTCACATAATATACCATCTCAACATGAATGATGTAACCAAGATTTTGTAACAATATTTTGATTTAAAAGAGTGTCCATGGAGTTTCTTGCCCGTTCTTCTCCATAGAGATCTACGCTAGGGAATGGGCAACTACAGTACTTTCACAGTTTTTATGTCTTGTGACTGGGACTGTAGCTACATTAAATGTTCATTTTTGTTTCGACAATTCAAAAGTGCCTGTAACTGGCCTACTTGAAATAAATGCTTTGATTTTGATTTTGACTGTGGCGTTAAGGGCACTGTGTTTTTCGAACTTTATGACTGGTTTTATATTTTGTCATTTTACGTTACTAAAGATAAAATCTAACGAAAGCAATTCACTGCAAATAAATTAAGAAGAGTCAAGGTACATAATTAACAAGAGAAATAAACAAAACAATGCTGTTTCGTGGCATTTATTTACGTTTAAAGTTCGGTCACGCAGGCGCGACCGTGGCGTGGTAGGCTCATTTTTGTTTGTCGTCTATACACGACTGTGGCGGTCAAAAGGTTAAAAATCACATAAATCACAGTTTTTTTGCTTACACTATTCATTCCAAATAAACCAACAATGAAATCTTTCCTCTTTATCATATTAATGTTGATGTAGATGAACTGAAATCAAGAAGTGTCAAGTACTCAGCAAGTTTTTAAAGAATGTTTAGTGCCAAAGGATCAATGTTTTGTAAACAGTAGATACCTAATTTTTCCCGACAATAATATTAATTATTGAAACATCTACCAAATACATAATTTAGATACAAAATACACGTTTTTGCATAAATATATCATCACGATTGATTGATCGACCAGTATTGAAATAGTACTACTATAACTATTACCTAGTATCATATTGCATAACAATACTTAGGTTAACTACTTAGGTTGACTAAAAAATGGTAAGAGAGTATGTAGTATGAATTACTTACCTTGATAAGAAGTATAGCAGTAGCTATTCATAGCTACTGCGGACTTTTTTTGCAATAAATGCGTGCGCATGTCTTAATTAAATCTGTAATTGTGGAGTACTCTGGTTTTAATCTAAGTTTAGCACCACTAGAAATTCTAGTCTTTTAAACAAAATTAATTAATTGGGTTTTCCCCTGATTATTCAGCATATAGCTATAGAGTTGAATACAGTCTATTAATTGCATAGTGACGCTCTCCTGGGCGTTCATTACTGGCAATAGGGCCAAGGCCGTTTTTAGGTCAAAGTTACTCGTAGCCATATATTTTCTATAAATAATAAATAAAAATAAAATAAAAAGCCTTTTATTTCTTGCATGCACTTTTACAATATTCGATTTTTATAAGGTGGTTAGTTTTACATTTTGCTTATCCTAGTGTTAGTTTTTATAATTATGTATACTCGTAATTATTATGCATGAACCCCGTCTTCACAGGTGAAGGCCGGATATTTTCTATACTATCTTCGAACTCTAGTTCTTCCAAATCAGAATACAAACTTGATATTGTCTTGTACAAAATATGTATGTCATCGATATATTTATTGATAGGTAATAAAGTGTCACTGCTTATCTCAGAATTTTCTAACTTTACTCTAATGTCTGACGAAATATACTCCAGGCGAGAATACAACTTTTGGGCTTCTCTATATTTGTTTTTGGCAGTCTCGGAACTTTGTCTACGAGCTGGGCCTATTTTAATTGAATAATTAATAATAATTATTAATAATTTCTTTCAAGCTTATAAGTAAATTACTTAATTCTTGCAGTGACATAACATAATACTACTTAAGGCGATTACACGAGCTAAACGCGAGTTTTATAATTACTAAAAGTATATGATTCACTGCTATAAACAAGACCAGAAAAATATATGATATTCTTTAGGATATATGCTAGCATGATACTGTTTTGAAAACATAATACAATTAATTTGGCTCGATAAAAAGAAATCACGAACTTACCTCTAAAAAAACTTTTTTGCAAAAAATAAAACCGACTTCAAAAAGAAAAAGTGAAAAATAACTTTAGCTTCTGAAGTCGGTGACGTTTGTATGATTGATTTAATTTTTTTGTCACCGACTTCAGAAGCTAAAGTTATTTTTCACTTTTTCTTTTTGAAGTCGGTTTTATTTTTTACAAAAAAGTTTTTATTTTTCACTTTTTAGTGGTTCACATGGAAAGTGCATACCGTTACAATTACAACAAGCCCAAACACGACTAGGATACATTGTCTCATTATGGAGTTCCGTGACTCTTGGCTTCATCATCAGATCTGATGGTAGAATGGTTCTTATCAAACGCAAATGCTTCACTTGTTGTAGAAAATATAAAAATTGCTGTACGTTATCCTATAAAATTTGAAGAGTTCCCTCGATTTCGCCAAGATTCCATCATCAGATCCCGACTTGGCGACTATGGGACCAACTTGGAAGTATACCCTTTCAAACAAAAAAAGAATTTTTCAAATCGGTTTAGGCGTCTTCGAGTAATCGGGTAACATACATAAAAAAAAAAAAAAAAAAAAAAAAATACATACAGTCGAATAGAGAACCTCCTCCTTTTTGGAAGTCGGTTAAAAATATCTTTCAAACAATAGAAAACATACTAATATGCATGCGATCATTCTGATTTTTTGGCAAATAATTCTACAAGCATTATGTTACCATGATACTGTTTTAGTTTTTTAATCCAATGAATAGTTTTTTTGTAAATCGATCGAAACCACTCATTTCGCGCTATTTGGCCCGCAGTGGCTGACGTAACAACCACTTTGTAGTGCAAGCTGATTAGAACTTTATTCTAACAGCATTTCAAACGAAGTTTGAACCACCACAAATAGAGTTGCTAATTTAGCTCGTCTAAGCGCCTTAAAACAATATTTAGAAATAAAATAACTTAGCTAAAGGGCGTCATAACGGAGTTGCTCATCATCATCGGCGGCGTGGCGCGGAGCGCTGTGCTTGAGCGGTGCGTGGCGGCCAGACGACGGGCAGCAGGAACGTGGCATCTGCTTGTCTTGGGCCGGGATTACCCTGGACTCCTCTTGATGTGGGCCGGGATTACCCTGGACTCCTCTCCTTTCTTCTTATTGGTTTGTACTCGTAGTTCGTGCGAGGTTATCAATTGAAACGGCGTTCAATTCTTGCTTAACCAGAAATGCCAATTTTTTTGCAGAAAAATCAAGTTTCTTGGTCACTTAGTGTCCAGTGAAGGGATAAGACCCTAACCAGAAAAGTTAGAGGCTATTGTTGGGGCACCCTCCCCCCAAACATTAACACAATTACAGTCATATTTGGGACTACTTAATTACTATGGAAAGTTTTTACCACGGTTATCAGAGCAATTGACACCCTTGTATGAACTATTAAAAAAGAAATCTTCCTTTGAGTGGTCATCAGAATGTGAAATTGCCTTTCAAAATAGTAAGAAAAAATTGACTGGAAACGATTTGTTAGTGCATTATGATGCTAAAAAAGAACTATATGTTACAACTGATGCTAGTAATTATGGACTGGGTGCTGTGCTCAGTCATAAAATTGATGGCGAGCCTATATATTTTGCTTCTAGCACTTTAAATGATGCACAAAAAATTACTCTCAGATAGTAGTAGTCTCTGATCATCAGCCTCTAAAGTTTATTTTTGATCCAATGAAGAAAATACCTATTACTGCCAATGCCAGAATACAGAGATGGGCCTTGTTGTTATCAGGGTATACTTACAACATTGTTTACAGAAAAGGCACTTTGTTAGGTAATGCTGATGCATTAACACGCTTACCCCTTCCTAGACTGGCTGAGGTCACAGATTGTATATTTAAATTACTTCAATTTTAGTGATGAACCAGGAGTGGATTTTAAGGATATTGCAAAGTGCACACTAACTGATCCGGTGATAGGAAAAGTTTATGATTATGTACAGTCAGGTTGGCCAGGATATGTTAATGATGAACAACTTAAACCATATTTCTCAAAACGGGCAGAATTAAGTTTAGAGCAAAATTGTGTACTATGGGGAAATCGAATTAAAGTACCTGCAAAATTAAGACCTTTAGTGTTAAACAAATTCCATAAATCACACAATGGGATTGTGCAAACCAAGATGTTAATAAGAGGATATTGTTGGTGGCCAAAAATAAATGAGGAAATAGAAAAAATGATAGACAGTTGTACCATTTGTCAAGCCAGTCGAAATTATACGAACAATAGTCCATTAGTGCCATGGAAAAAATGTGAAACTAACTTTGAAAGAATGCATATTGATTTTTTTTATAAGGATTCATATTCTTATTTAGTTATAGTTGATTCAAGATCTAAATGGCTGGATATACACCTAATGAATAATGGCACATCTGCACAACAAGTAATTGAAAAACTGGTTAAGACCTTTGCCTTCACAGGGGTACCAGGACAAATTGTAAGTGACAATGGTCCTCCATTTACTTCCAGTGAATTTATTAACTTTTTAAAAGTAAATGGTTGTGAAGCTCTTAAAAGCCCACCCTACCACCCAGAATCTAATGGCATGGCAGAACGGACGATATAAACAATAAAAAAATCACTTGGGCGATTACAAGTTACAAACGCTAAGTTATCTAAAGAAATGTTGTTACAAAATTTTTTGTTTACTTATAGGAACACTCCAAATGCAACAGGTATGAGCCCAAATGATTTTTTGTTTAAACAAAAACCGAGAACAATTTTTGATTTAATGAAACCAAGTAAAGTTACTAGAGAAAATATTAATACAGGAAAACAGATTAAAAACTATACCTTCAAAGAGGGAGAAAAAGTGTGGTGTAAGAATTTAAATGGCCCAAAGGTGTGGTTAATGGGTCAAATTGTTAGAATACTGAGTAGTGTAAGATATATAGTTAATGTCGAGGGGCTGGACAAACATGTCCATGCTTCAGATGTGAGAAAATGTATTGTGGAAGATAGCCATTTAGATTGTACACGAAGGCCAGTAAATTTAGAGAGTGCTGGGGAGCCAGAGTCAGTTTTGGTTAGGGATAGTAAAGAGGTGGTGGAGGATGTTATTGTGGAGGATGTGCTAGCTGAAGATGAGCCTGAGCATCAACCACATACTGAAATTGATTCTGGATCCAGAGCTCCTCCGCCGGAACTGGTTTCCAGTCCAGAAATTCAGTTAAGAAGGTCCAATAGAATCAAAAAGGCTCCCGAGAAATTGAATTTGTAATTAAGGTTGTTGTTTGTTGATTTTGATATGGGATACTTTAAAAAGGGGACGAATGTTGTATCTTTAATGATGTATCTGTGGTTTACGAGTTCTTCTAGACAGTTGTAATTAGAGGATTATAGAATTGAATTAAGACTTGTGAGTTTTTATTTGGAATACATAAAACTGTGGAAAGTACTGCACTCTTAGGACTCCATTGTAAAGCGTCGTTAAAAACACAACGGCTTCTTTTGGTAGTTGCAGTAAGACTTCCTTCGTGATTAGGTCAAAGCCTGGTGCTTTTCTACTACCGAGGTTTTTTATTGTAGCCCAGACTTCCCTGACAGTGATGGGCCGCGGCGGAGGTGACATTTGAAAATCTTGACTTAGAAATGAGTTTATTTCTTCTTCCGATACGGTGTTTGTTGCCTCGTTAGGACGGAATACGTTTGCCAAATGCTCAGCAAATGTATCAGCCTTTTCTTGAGGTGTTCTTGCCCAAGCTTGGTTCCTTCTGAGAGGTGGTACAGCTACCTGCGGTCTGGTATATCGCTTTGTGAATTTCCAAAGAGAGTAATTCGTTGAGGCTGAAGGAGTGAGTGATTCTAGCTGGGCTTCTAGGGTGCTATCATGCCAGGTTTGGAGTAATTCTTGCTGGCAGACTTGCGGAATTTGTTCTTGTCTTCATTCAAGCCACTTTGGTGCCATATACGTCGAAGTCTCCTTTTTTCAAGCAAAGCTTCTTTTATTTCCAGGGGGTAATCCGAAGATTTGAATTTACTCGAACATTGAGGAGTACTGTTCCAACATGCTTCCTGTATTATATCTACACTAATATTATAAAGAGGAAAACTTTGTCTGTTTGGTTGTAATGAATAAACTCAAAAACTACTGTGCCGATTTCAAAAATTCTTTCACCATTGGAAAGCTACATTCACCCTGAGTAACATCTGCAAAATTATAAACTTAAATTCAATATTCGCTAATCGCAAAGTAAAAATATAATTACTTGTGCAGCCATATTACTTAGTTGTTAGAACTTTTGTTGTAAGGTATAACTAATCCCTTTATGTATATAAGAAATGATTTGAAAAACTTAAATTTTTTATTGAATGAGTTACGGGACATTTTTTAGATTTCTATTGTTCCACAGTACCTATCAGTTAGCATTTTCACTAATATATGCTTTAGATAGTACTAACAATTGTTAGTACTTTTAATTTAAATTTTATATTATTGTTATAACACGAAGGAAATACCTACTTAATACCTATTGCATAACTCTAAACTGTTAGCATTTTTGTACATAGCACTGAATTCACTTAACTTATCCACTCAACGAAAATAAAAAACTTTAGAATTATCGAAGGATTTGTGGAAAAAATATTATATTCCTACTGGACTAAAAAAGTTACGCACGTGCACGTTCGTACGCGGCGCGGTGGCGGGCTTCGCGCGCCTCGTATCTACAGTGTAATTGTGCGGCGTTGGCGCGGGGACGGCATCGTGTGCAGGAACGCTAAGGATTTGAAGTCAAGTATTTTATTTATGAGGCTAAGGCAATATTATTTTAATAACATTGTTGACACTAGGTACCTATATTTAAAAAAAAGGCCTTTTTGAAAGCTTGTCATTAATATTGCGCTGTTTATCTCTTGTGGATAGGCAACATTTTTATTGTAACGTGTTAATATTATTCAATTTGTCATCATGGACGATCATGAGTTTCCTATTGTCGAAACTCCAACTCGAAGCCCTATTATATCTAGACCTCCATTAGTTCCTCCACCCAGTCTACCACCAATCCCATCTCCAATTCCTCCAAGAAATCCTTCTTCAACAAATGTTTTATCACCAGTTAGATCTGAGACACCATCATCCTTTGAAAAAAAATATTCTTTGTCCAAATGGAAAATCGACTATTCTGGTAATAATAATAATAAAATTTTATTCAGTTCGCATAACAAGGTACAATATTAAAAACTAGTATAGAAGACAATGATCCTTAAGCGCTAAGTTTTTACAAATTCCCTGGACTCCACACTAGGATACCCTGTGTCGTGGGGTCCAGTCTCTTCCCAAGTAAAGGTAACATGTTAGCTTTAGCTGAACGAATGACAAAGTAAACAGAAAAATTTAGAGTTAACAAATTAAAAACTATTAAAGTACAAAAAAAAATAATTAAAAAGAAAAAAAAATATATACATTTGGAAGTGTGTGTGTGTGTGTGTGAGTGTGTGTGTAATGGTGAAGTGTGGTGGGTGGTGTTAGGGTATGTATGGCGTATATGAGTGGGTGTGGTGTATTTGGTGGGTCAGTACGTGCATGGTTTGTTACTATATTACGACTGTATACACAAAAGGTGTTCTGTTTCGTAATAGTTTTTGGGATGCAGCCATTTAAATATAACATGTTTAAGAGAGCTGTACGATAAGGTGAGTATAGTTTCATTGTAAGAGTAGAATTTGGAATAGAGGTAGGGCCCAAGAAATGCAAAGGATCTGCGTGCAAAGCATGAGTTTACTCTTGGTCGATACCATTTTAATGTTCTGGATGAGTGTATGACCAATTCTCTAGCATGTCTATGGAAACGCAGCAAAGTGGAGACGACAAACAACTGCCTTATACGAAGTACATTACATTCTGAGTACAAAGCATCAGTAGAGTAACGCCAGGCTTTTTTGTAAGCTATTTTTAGAATAGCTCGTTGAGCTCGTTCCAGCCTTAACAAGAGAGTTTTGTTTGTCGCTCCCCAGACCGATACGCAATAACTTAACACTGACTGGCACAAGGATAAGTACACAATGCGAACCAGTTCGGGCTTTGCGATGGACCTTAATTTTTTAAATATGTGCGAGAGTTTTCTTGTACGTTTCACAAGTGCATCAATTTGACACTTCCATGTCAGATGTTCATCAATTAGGATTCCTAAGTATTTAATGCAAGGAACCTGTTCAATTGGCGAGCAGAGACATCTTTCGCCAGTGACACTGCCACAAGTGTGAAGTTTAACTTGTAGCTCTTTGTCAGGTGCAGACCGGGCAGAGATACTAAAACACACTGACTTCGTTTTTCCTACATTTAGGGTCAACAAGTTGTCTTGCAGCCAGGTAGCCACCTTTTTGAGTCCCTCCTGGGCCACAGAAACGACATCGCTCCATGTTTTCTCATGGAAAATTATTGCGGTATCATCCGCGAACGTAAAAATGCTAGCATTGCAGAGTTCAAGAGAGCATAGGTCGTTTATGTAGATCAAGAATAATGTAGGGCCCAAAACACTGCCCTGCGGTACGCCGTAGTCAACGTAGGCAAAGTCACTGACATGTTCACCAATGCGAACTCGTTGTTTTCGCTGTCCTAGATAAGACCTAAACCAGTCCAAAGCCAAGCCCCTTATTCCGAGACCCTCAAGCTTTTTCAGCAGTATCGGGCGGGAAACCGTATCAAACGCTTTGGCTAGATCCAGAAAGACGCCCATACACCTTTGTCCTTTGTCCATTTTGCCAACGACAGTGTCAACAAGTTGGGTAACGGCGTCCTCCGTAGATCTGCCAGCACGAAATCCGAACTGATTTTCGGCCAATAAATTATTGTGCTCAAGATACTTGATCAGTCTGACATTTACTACCTTTTCAATTACTTTTGACAGGGCGCTCAGAAGGGAAATAGGCCTATAGTTAGCTGGTAGACTGGACTCACCTGCTTTAAAGATTGGTATCACGTTGGCTATCTTCAAGTCTTCAGGCACAATGCCGGAGGATATGCTCAAATTGCAAATATGTGTGATAGGACTGGCTATGACATGTTTAGTCTGTTTCAACATATCATTACTTCGTTATCGTGTCCAACCGCTGTGCTTGGTTTTAAGGTACTAATTAATTTCATTATCTCAATTTCATCTGTTGGTGTCAGAAATAAAGAATCTGGTGAGAAGTTTTTAGAGTGGGTTGTCTTATTTGCAAGTTCAATTTCAGTTTGTCCCAATCTTCCAAGCATTTTGCCAGCCAACTGATCCCCAATTGAGCTGAAGTATTGATTAACTACATTCAATGACTCCAGAGAATTTTGTTCAATAGTGAGCAAGTCTTCGTTTTTATTATCAGTTTTATTGATGTTGCAAATGGATTTTATAGAGTCCCATGTTTTTTTAATGTTTTTTTGATTTTTTATGATTAGATTTTGCTCGTATTGTGTTTTTTGATTATGTAATATATTAATACAGTGATTTCTACCTATATAATCTATATTAATTTTCCTGTAGATTAGTGTCATTAGGATTTTTTTTGGCTTTACTGTGCAACTCATCGCGGCGTCTAATGCACTCTACAAGACCAGGTGTAATCCATTTCTTAACAATAACATCAGCACTACTAACCTTACGTGTACATTTATTTTGGTTTAAAGCGAGATTGAATTTCTCGATAAAGAGTTTAATGGCTTCATTAATGTCAGTTGTATCATACAAGTCGGTCCAGTCGATTTTTTTGAGATCTTCAAGTAGGTTTTTGTAGTCTATTTTGGTACTTATTTTCGGTTTTCTATCTTTTGAGAGGTATGATCCCATAATACATAATATTGTGCTGTGGTCTGTTATATCGGAATGACAGACAATTGTTGTAGTGGAAAGTTTTGATTTGATCATACAATGATCTAAGCTGTTTGTGCCACGCGTTGGATAGGTGTGGCCGGGAACATACCCATAGTGGGCTATAAGGTTTAGGTACTCATCAACGCGAGGATCCGTGGAAGTTTCTTTTATATCAAGATTAATGTCCCCAACTAATGCACAGTGCTGGGAAGTGCAGTTACTCAGGACGTTTTCTAAGGAAGTCAAAAAGTTAGTGAGATTATAAAAAGATGGTGAACGATAAATTACTATAACTGAATATATTTGGTCAACATCTACTTGTAGACAGTTGGCATTACTGAAAGGGGGCTCTGTTACAAGGACGCAAAGTTCAGATTTCGAAAATACCACAATGCCGTCATTTTTATTTATGTATTTTTTTGAAAAATTACAGTTGTAGCCTTCTAGAGTAGCAGGATTAAAAGATTCATCAAGCCAGCACTCGGTAAATATTATAAGGTCAGGTTTGAATTTTAATCGTTGTAGAAATACGAGTAATGAGTCGAAGTTTTTATTTATACTACGTATATTCTGAGACAGGATTGTGAGTTTATCATGGGCAGCATTTAAATATTCTTTGCATAGTTCCGGGTTATCGAGTTCAGTGCAATTTAAAAGGTTCGTGGTGTCGATATCTTCAAGAAATGTGGTGTTATCGAGCACGGTGTCTTAACAAAAATGATGCTAGTACTATGAAATAACCAGAAGCCTGAACATGAAGTGACGACCAACATGAGCCCACATAAATTAGATATGATAGCCGTAGTAATGCAAATTTTTTTTTTTTAGTTTTAGTTCCTCGAGTATTGTTACGTAAAGTTATTTTAAATATTAAGTTTTGATATTTTGCAGGCAAACCTTTGGATTGTATTCCTTGTGGTAACAAATTATTATGCATTCGCAACCAATCCTCGAATATACGCCAATACGAAAACGATATTTTAGCTTTAATTTTCACGCTAGAGAAGTTAGTGTAAAATGTACCATTATGAAGTACGAGTTGTGTAATGATGTGTAAGTGTAAGTTGAGTGGGTAATCAGAACTGTTTGTTACAATAAAGTTACAGAAGCATACACCATAATTATATAAGAAAGAACAATAGTATATTAGCATGCAAGTTATAATTACTCTTGGTAATTCTAGTCAATTTGACTGCCTTAGTTTATTTATCTGTGTTTCATCACTGATACGTACATATTCAGAACCGTCCTGTTTCTTCACATACACGTTACCGTTTGAAATCCAGCAGTATTTGTAGTTTTCCGTTTTAGCAAAGTCTCTTGCGAGGAAGTGAAGACGCCTAGTTTTGGCGGTCACAGATTCCGAAACAAATAGTGGAGACGAGATATTTTCTATCCCCAGGTGGCTGACTTTCAGCTCGTTGTTTTTATGGAACGTTTTTGCGGAGGCCAAGAATTTGCTTTTGACTAAGGTGTTAGACAGTTCCACAATGACGGTTGACTTCGCTGGGTCTTTCCTATTGGGAACGCGATATACATCACGCACATCTCCAGAACTCAAAGCAATGTTGAGGCATTTTGAAAGCTGGGTTACATATTTGAAAAGAGTATCTTTGTTTTCTTTATCTATTCGAGGAATATACTTTAATTCGAGACTCGTTTTTTTCAAAGCTTTTTCCAGAAAGTCACATTTTTGATCGATGTTGTTTAGTTGTGAAGTAAGGTTGTTCCGTTGTTTTTCCAACCCATCGATTTTGGACTGTACTGAACGTAACTGGCCGTTCATGTCTTCCAGAGCCATAGTTACGTTCGCGAATTTTTTGTCGATATAGATGAACGAAAATACGCCGATGATGTTTCGGATCAATATTTAATTAGTCGTTTCCATGAAGTTTTATCCGGTGCAGCTTTAAAATATTTTCGATCAATTCGATTCGATGGTCTAACGTACGCAGAATTAAAAGCTTCATTCTTTAAAACTTTTGCACCAACTGATTTGGAGTACAAGACTGAACTTGAAGTTCTAAATTTGAAGCTGAAGGCTGATCAATCAGTCAGAGATTTCGTCATCCAGATATCATATCTGCATGATAGGCTAGCAGATCCAATTGAAGAATCGAAATTGATTGAGATTATAACACATAATATGCATCAGAAATATTTTCCGTGTCTTTCTATCCACAGATTTAAAAATATTAACGATCTTATGGATACGACTTCGCATTTCGAAAGTTATTTACCACATTGTACTAAGGTGGTAACATCTGTTACTAATCAAGCACAACATTGTCCGAAATGTAATCAGCTGGGTCACTCATATCGCGACTGTCCGAATTTTCCTGGTTTGATGTGTTTTAAATGTCGTACTCCTGGTGTCATGACACGCGATTGTTTAAAATGTAATAAAAAAAAACGCTTAGAAAACCGGCGGCATGCATTTCGTACAGTGTCACCGGTGATTGCTTCAGATACATAAGATCATTTATGTATCTGAAGCAATCACCGGACCATTTGTTGAGATTTAGTTGAGAGACCGTTGGGTTAAAGCTCTATTAGATTCCGGTGCTCAAATGTCCATTATTAATTACGATTTTATAAAAAATTTAGGAATTATAATTGACGAAAATGTTAACGTTAATGTTATTTCTGCTAACAATTCTCCCGTTGATATTTTGAGTACTGTTACTTTACCAGTTCTATTTAATAATGCGACTTTTTCGCGTGAATTTTTAGTTGCACGTTGTTGCTCTTCTACAGTTATTTTAGGAATAGATTTTTGGAAGAAGTTCGGCTTGAAATCTCTTTTTAGTCAAGCTTTTAATAAAAATATTGATGGTAACATGTATTTGTCTTCAATTAACAATGAATCTCCTCAATTTCACGCTGAAAATAATATGCGATATGTTCATCCTCGGAATGTATTGACTGATCAGGAATTAAGCCTTTAACAGACAATCAAAGAGTTTGATGATATTTCATTCGAGAGGGTTGGTCTTGGCTGACCAAGACCAACCCTCTCGAATGCGAAAACTACTTGGCTATCCCATAAAATAAATACTGTTGGACAGCAGACAGAGATATTACCCTCTTTCTCCTGTTAAATTAAAAATTATTAACGATGAAATAGATAAAAAGTTAAAGATCGGAGTTATACGTCCATCTCGTTCTCCATGGGCAAGTCCTGTTGTGATGGTTACTAAGAAAGATGGTTCCGTTCGTTTTTGTGTTGATAGCAGGAAACTTAATAGTGTCATAATCCGCGATTCTTATCCTCTTCCTAGGATACAAGATATTTTAGATAACCTCCGCGTAGCAAGATTATAACTTCGCTTGATTTTAATAATGCATTTTGACAGATACCTTTGGCTGATGACGATAGTTGTCAGAAAACAGCTTTTGTTGTACTTCAACGTGGTTTATTTGAATTTGTTAGGATGCCGTTTGGTCTTCCAAATGCTGCTTCTGAAATGCAGCGTTTAACGGACATGATTGTTAACTATGAATTTACTTCTACTAGCGATGATTGCGTTTTCGGATATGTGGATGATCTGATCTTAATCTCTAAAGACTGTCATAGTCATCTCGCACTACTCAAAAAAGTACGTAATCGTTTAAAGGAAGCTGGGTTATCCATTAATTTAAAAAATGTGAGTTTTGTAAGAGCGAATTGAAGTATTTGGGTTACATAGCGAATGAAAAGGGTTTACAAACCGATCCCAGTAAACTTGAGTCTATTAGAGATTTCCCTACTCCCACTACAGCCAAGACTTTGCGTGGTTTTATAGGAATGTGTTCGTACTAAAGACGTTTTGTAGATGGTTTTTCTTCTATAATAGCTCCTCTTACTGCTCTTATAGGTAAAAGAAAAGGTCGAGATCCGATCAATTGGTATGAATCTGCGGAATGTGCTTTTAACAAACTAAAATCGGCTTTAATCAATACTCCTGTTATGGCTTGTCCAGATTTTTCTAAACCATTTATTTTACAGTGTGATGCTTCTGCTGTTGGTCTAGGCTCTGTTCTATCTCAAAAGATAAATGACGTAGAACATCCTATTGCTTATTATTCCCGTTTGTTTTCAAAAGCGGAGCGTAATTATAGTACTACAGAACGCGAACTTCTGGCTATTCTCGATTCGATTAAACATTTTCGTTGTTATTTAGATGGAATGAAGTTTACTGTTGTAACTGATCATATGGCTTTGAAGTGGCTAATTACTCTGAATAATCCCTCAGGTCGTTTGGCTCGTTGGGCTACTATTATTTCACAATATACTTTCGACGTTGTTCACCGTAAGGGTTTACAACATGTTGTTCCTGATGCTTTATCTAGGATTTATGCAAGTGCCATTACTTTTGATCAGGGTCCTGAGAATACCAATGATAGATGGTATAAGAAAGTTTACCTTGGCGCTCGTGATACTCCTCAAATATTTCCCGCGTACGCCATTCATAATGGTGTTGCCAATTTCTAGTCCTTTATCTTCTGATCCTTGGCGCGTAGTTTTACCCAAAAAGAAAGTTCTTACCGCAGTTTGGGAAGTACATAATAATTTCCCTTCGATACATCCTGGTGTTGCTAAATCGTATCATAAGATTAAAGATTTATACTATTAGCCAAACATGTTTCGTGATGTAACTGAAATATTGAAACAATGTGAGGTGTGTAAAGCCTATAAAATAGCAAACACTCAGCCCCGTGGTCAAATGATTTATCCTAAAGAGATATCATTACCATTACAAATTATTTCTATTGACATTGTCGGTCCTCTACCTATCGCTTATTATGGCTATAAATATATTTTTCACTCCTCTTGCTCGAAAAGACCGTCATAATAGCGTACCAGAGGGGCCGTAAAATTGCTCATTATAGCCCTAGGGAAAATAAGCTTTTTTTTTTTTAAATTTCGTAGTCGGTGTTCGAAAGCGCAAAGTCTTTACTCATAATTCATGAAGAATTGACTTATTACTGTTCCATAAAAAAAAAATATTTTAAAAATGGAACCAAACGCGCCGAACGCCGAACTCTTTGGCAGGATGTGTGCGTTGCATTCCAGCTACAGAAGAAATAAAAAAAGGCATTGGCGCGAAATTTTAAGATTTTTTCTGTATTATTTATTTGAATTTCTTTTTATCTCCTACGTTTACCTCACAGACGACACAATATTATATTCGTCTTCACAGAGAACTGAGATTATGTTGCCGGGAAAAAACATCTCATTAGAACAACAGTACAAAATATTGTACATTTCATTTTAATAAAATAAACTATCATATTATATATGGTTATTTTATTTTCTCGCAATCGTAGTGAAAAGTACGGTGTAACACACGGCGCTAAAATCCCATTATAACTCGGTTTCTATTTACTACCTCGCTAAAGCTCGGTAGTAAAACTTACCTCGTCTATAATGGGTCATTTTAGCCCCTTGTATCACAATGTACTATTTCACACCACCTGCTCGAAAATGTCAAATTATATGTCAAGCAACCTTAACCTAAAGTGAGTCATTAGTGGCCGGGGGCACAGCCGGTCAATAATGTTGTACTGGATTTCATTATGACCCGCTGGTCAATAATGTGATTTGAATTTGGAATCTCACATGCTCAGCTTAATTGGCAGTATAGTACTAACAAACACCCTTTGGTGCCAGAAAGAGGAAAGCTATTCTCGATACTCTCGATTTCCTACAAAATCATAACGACTGCTTCTTCATATCGTTGCCATGTTTTCGAAGACATAATATTGTAAGAATAATTAGATAACTACGAACCATTTTTTAAAAGGAATGGAACATTAAAACTGGCATTAAAAATAACAAATACCGTACCGCACCGTATTGTATTGTATTGTATTGTACAACGGGCTGGTCCGCAACTCCACGTCAAAGCGCGTATTTTGCGTATGGGCTATAATCCACCACGCGGGCCCAGTGCGGGTTGGTAGATGTCACATGTCTTTTCATTTTTACCGCGCCGTAATACCGTAATAGTAATTGGCTGTAACATTAGTTAATTAATTTATTCTTACTGTTTGTTTATTTAATAAATACTTTGTTTTTCGTACTATGGCTATTATTTTCTCACAGTAGGTGTAAAAAGTAGAGTATAAAAAAAAGTAGGGGCTAAAGGTGTCTTTGCCTTGGGCTAGCTTGAATCCCTCGCTGCATTCAGGATTCTTGTATTAACTCCCTCGCTTCGCTCGTGAGTTAAACTCTTAACTACCTCGCTGCGCTCGGGAGTTAAATCCCGAATCCTTCTATGCGCTCGAGATTCAATATGACGCCCGTGACATAAGACACAACTTTAGCCCCTTGGTGCATAATCTACTATTATCGATGGTGGACGTATTTTCCAAATACGTTTGGTTGGTGCCGCTTAAAAAAGTAGACACCGGTTCGGTAATCAAAGCTTTGGAATCGGAAATATTTTTTAACTTTGGCGTTCCGCGGTCCATTCTTTGTGATAATGCTTCTGTTTTTCGTAGTATTCGTTTTTTAAACTTCCTTAGAACTTTCCATATCGATTCTCCAACTTATACGCCATACCGTTGAGCGTTATAACCAAAGTATTATTACTTGTTTAAGCATTTTAGTTGGCGATAATCAAAGAAACTGGGCTAAAATGTTACCTAAAGTCAAACTATATCTCAATTCGTGTGTTAACTTAGCCACTAGTTTTACACCAAATTTTCTTATGTTTGGTAGAGAAGTCTCTATAGGTTCAACTTATGCTAATAGACAGACTCGAAGTATGAATTTAGCTGAAAGTCGGTCTCGTCATGCGTCGAATCTTACCTCTCTCGCTGAAATATATACGAAAGTAGCCGATAATCTTGCTTTTCTTCGTAATTCTAATGCATCGAATCGATCATCTATTTCACTCAACATCGGTGACACTGTATGGAGACGTAATTTTACCAGGTCATCTGGAACAGACTATTTTTCTGGAAAACTAGCTCCTCGTTTCGTCAAATGTCAGGTAGTCCGGGTAATATCAAGGACTACTTATATTCTTCAAGATTGTGATTCAGTACACTCTGGATTATATCGTATTAAAGATATATTAAAATAATATAGTCTCTATCTTCGTAGTTTATAGTTTTAAGGGATTTAAATTATAATTATTTTGTCTCAAATCCCTACCACTAATTATTTTACTTAAATTTTATCTTCTATCGTTAGGTTGATTTATTTATTGTTTTTAATTAGTTAATAGTTAATTTACTTCTAATCTTCTAATGTTAGGTTAATTTAGTCATTTGTTTGTTAATTTATAGTCAATTATATTCTTCTTTATTTTAGTTATCCTTTACTTCTAGTTATCATGTTTCTAGTTATTTATCTATTATTTCTTTTTTGCTTTATTCATAAGTCCTTACTTATGACTTTTAAATTGTTCTCATGACTACCTATCATTTCCACTAGGGTTGTTATCTTAAACTTTCTTTAACGTTACATTTTGTTAGACTCTGGCAAACGAAAGTAGAGACTGAAAAAGCGCGGCAAATTTAAAAAATCTCAGCCTGATATCCCCAAAATTTGTATGAAGTACCCGGAATAGCCAGACTTGATACTTTACAGTTATTTGTTTTTTGTGTTGATATTTGTACACTTAACTACTGCTTGACAGCATGTAGACAGGTCCGAAAATGGGAACCCATATTTCGATCATTCATTTGTGAGTTGAAGAAGACCACATTATTGTTCTAAACCAGAGTAAACGAGCATAATCTTTCCTCTCATTTATGATTAAGTATGTACATAAGTATGTATGTAATATGTAAGATGATACGGGAGTAAATAACGCACAATTTGATTTATCTAAAAACAGAAAAATCGACAATTAAAGGTTTTTTACTTCCAATATTTTAGTAGGTCGACATTGTATTACTTTACTAAGTTGAACTAGCTATTTATGAACTTTACTTCTTTTCCTTATTACTTTTATACAATGAGAAATAAATCACTTCACGAGCAGGCTTAAATTCTCTATCTCGAGTGTGCTGTCATTGTCATTCTTCTTGTGCAACGTCATGCTCATTAGGCGGCGTACACATACTCGTACATCAGGCTACGTACACAACATACAGTATACAAAGCTTACATCTCCCCCCCTCAAAAGTGCAAATTAACTGGGGTTGATTTGAGTAATCAAACTGGGGAATGAGCTTTGTCACATGGTACAATCCCAAGGACTTTTTATTCTTTCCAGTGTTGATTCTACATAGTGAATCTGATATCATTTCTTCGATCTCAAAAGGACCAATTCTAATTTCATCCATTTTAGATCTGTTTAACTTATTACAGTCCATTATGTAAACCATACCTTTTTGAAACTTGTAATCTATTCTATTTTTGTCAAAAATGGCTTTGTTTAATTCATGTGATTTTTTTGATCTGAGAAATGCTATTTATCGGTCTTTTTCCAGTTCTCCGGGTTCCATTTGTTTTTTCTTTAGGTCCATTGGCAGTACATCGGTTGGTTCTCCACTTAACAGATATAGAGGCGAATAACCTGTCACTGTGTGGTTTGTTAAGTTGTAGGCTTTCACACAATCCATTGCCACGGTTGTCCAAGCTGTGTTTTTTTCTTTGCTATTCAGGGCACATCTAATCCTATTTACCAGCGTCTGGTTCAACCTCTCATTATGACCATTTGAAAAAGGAGCATCCACGCTGTAAAAATTAAATTAACGGAGTGGTCCTTTAAATATTTTTTAAACTCTTTTGAATTCAGTGCTGGATATTGATCGGAGAGCAATATCTCCACTTCGTTATCCTTGATTACTTGATCTACCAGTTTTATAAAGTCCTTAGTCAGTTGTGTCTTGGAGCATGAAATGTATGCATAACGTGTGAAATGATCCATCAACAAATGTAGATACTTCTTTGAAGACCTGTTACCACCAAATCCTCCTACTGTGTCTATGGACATGATCTGGAAAGGTTTCTGTGCCGGTCCTAATTGTGACATGAGTCCATAATTTCTATTTAATCTAGATTTATTTTTTTATACAAACTTCACATTGACGGCAAATCAATTTTATATTATCCAGTAGGTTTGGTGCTGTGTAAAATGGTCTTATTTTTGACTCAATCTGATTTATTCCTACATGACAGAAATGCTCATGCACCTTTTTAATTAATATCTTACTGTAGTCTTCGGACAAAATGATTTTTTTTTTCTTGTTGTTCCATTTGTAATATAATATACCATTCTCTCTAATAACACTATTTTTGTTCTTTATGTTTGGATTTTTGTTCTGGTTGTCCAATATTTCCTCAATCCTTACAATATTTACTGTTTTCAAGTTATCTTCTTCGTTTTCGTGACTTTCATACACAGGATTTCTGCTTAAACAGTCTGCTTCTGTATTGTTTCTACCTGGGTTGTACTTTATTACAAAGTTGTATTGTGATAGGTAATGAGTCATGTCTCCCAGTTCATCATCTGTTCTATTTTTTATGTTTAAATTTTCTAGCGGCTTGTGGTCCGTATAAATTGTGAATGATTTTCCTATTAGCCAGTGTTGCCAAAACTTTAAACTTTCTTTTATTGCTAAGCATTCTAAAAATATCGCTTTTTTCTTCTTTTGTGATTCATTCAACTTCTTTGAAAAGTACGCCACTGGTTTGATTTCTCCACATTTTTGTGTTTGTTTTAGTATTGCACCAATTCCTTTTATACTTGCATCAGTGTATATAAAAGTTGTCGCTTCTCTGTCGAAAATAGCCAGAATTGGAGCAAAGCATAAATTATTTTTTATTGTTTGGAAAGCTTTTTCACAATCAGCTGACCAATCGAAATTTATGTTTTTTTTAAGTAAATTGTGTATTGGGTCAAGAGTTATTGCAGCAGTAGGAATATATTTATTATAAAAATTTACTATACCTAGAAATTGTCTTATTTGTTTCTTGTTTTGTGGTGCTGGAAATTCTGCTATAGATCTGAGGTTGTCTTTCAAAGGTGTTATATAATAATAATAATAATAATAGTTTATTTATTTCGGAGAAACTCCATATAAGTAAGTATAAGTAACATTATTAATACTCGTATCACAAAACATACACATAAACATGAAATGTTAGTGTGTTAGTAACACAAAAATGTACCTAGAAATATGTTAGTATTTTTAGTACCTATATCTAACCTATGCCTATGGCTGTCCTTACCCACTGATGCTGGAAAGGACAGTCAAAACGGGCAGCAATCGCATTTAGAATGCTGTTGCTGCTGCTTCGTAGACGGTGCAGCATAGAGTTCGCTTTCTTGCGCATGATGGCTTGAAAACCATCCGTACGCGCTTCAGCAAACATTCCAGACGCGCTGCAGCGCCACGGCAGCCCCAACAGCATCCTAAAAGCGTTATTATACTGCGTGCGCAGAGCCGTGTAAGATCGCTGCGTATGCTTCACCCACAAGCCGCTCGAGTAAAACGATTGGCAGTACGCCTTAAAAAGTGTTGTCTTTACCTCGCTGGTGCAGCGTGAGAACCTGCGAGTGAGCATATTGCTTCTCACCGCCAGGGCCCTGCGCTCCCTCTCTATGTCCTCGTCATCCTTAAGGCCACTCGTTACTATGTGACCCAGATACTTAAACCTGTCCACTACTTTTAAGGCTGCACCATTAAGAATGACAGGAGGAACATATGCGGGATAGTATGTGCCTGCTCTAAATACAAGTAATTCACTCTTATTGGAGTTGTATTTAAGCCCATGCGACATCGCAAATGCCTCACACTGAGACACCAGATTCCTTAATCCGCTGATTGAGGGGCTCAGCAACACCATGTCGTCTGCATAGCTAATATTGTTAACACACTTGTCATCAACAAAACAGCCGACAGGAGTGCTACTGAGTCGCTCAATCAACTTATCTATATACAAATTAAATAATAATGGGGAGCTCAACCCCCCTTGTCTCACACCACATTCCAATTTATAGTCGTCCGACAAAGTACCGACCCATCTCACCTGATTTCTCTGATTTGAGTACCAGTACCTGAGAAGAGAAGTACATTCCACCGGCACACCCGCGCTTCCTAGCTTCTCCCATAGCACGTCATAAGCTACGAGATCAAAAGCTTTTGATAGGTCCAGGAAACACGCGTATACCGGCGTCCGTCTCTCTGTGTAGTATTTGACAGTATGTTTCAGGCAGAGTATGGCGCTCTCCGTCGACAGACCGGCTCTAAATCCAAATTGCGCGTCCTGCAGGTCGACGTGCCTCGTGAGATTACCATTCAACAGACTGTCAAGCACCTTGGCTGTTATAGTAGCAAGTGAGATTGGTCGATAGTTAGTTTTATCGGACGCGTCACCCGTCTTGTTTTTAACAATTGGTACCACGATTGTACGCATTAATGGCTCCGGTAAATAAGAGTGGCACAGAAACAAATTAAACATCATACTAAGCACTCTTGGTAAGTGAACCCCAGCATACTTAAAATGTTCTATACTGAGACCGTCGTGACCAGGCGACTTGCCTCCAAGCATGTGTTTAATAATATTTGAAACATTTTTAGCTGAGAAATACACACTTCGCTCAGCCACCACTGTCTCTGCAACAACACGCGGTGACGGGTTTAACGTCGACTGCACTGTGAAATGTTCCCTAAACAAGTTGGCAATCATTTTGTGATCATGAACGCCATCAACGTTCACGGGAAGGCTAGGCCTTACATTTAGTTTGTTGGTGTTTTTCCAGAACGATTTAAAATTTTTGGCTGAGTGGTTGGATGCAAGTATATCCATTTTTAATTGCTCCTGTCCGTCTTGACACCATTTTAATTTAGCCTTGAATGTTTTCCGCGATTCTAACATTTCATTATAGAAAGTCCCACTTTTTGGTTTTCCCGCCAAAATCCACATCCCAAATCTAAGCCTAGCCTCCCCATGCGCGCCAGCGACGTGCTTGTTCCAGCCAGTTACATATCCCTTCTTTCTGAGGCATTTTTTGTAATTATAAGACTCTTTAGCCGCGTCAGTTAAGATACTTATAACATCATTATACATTTTATCAAGAATCAAACAATGCTCACTATTACTACACACAGAATCACAACATAGTCCCAACTCTAATGGACTTGAACTTTATTGTATTACCTTTTACTATATGTCCCAAGAATTTTACAGACTGTGCTGCAAATTTACATTTTGTTAATTTCAGACGGAATCCTTCTTCAGCAATTGCATTCAAAAGTTTCGATAAATGGTCCAAATGCTCATTAAAAGTTTTTGAGAACAACATAATATCATCAATGTAGTTCATCACAAAATTTGACAGGTTATGTTTTCTTATAACATTAGTCAGGATTCTTTGGAAAATTGCCGGGGATGTTTTCAGCCCAAAAGGAAGGCAAGTCCACTGATAATGGCCGTCTTGTGTAACAAAGCCTGTCTTTTCTCTGTCGCTGATACTCATTGGTATAAACCAAAAAGCAGAATTAATATCAAGAGTAGTAAAATACTTACAGTTTATCGTTTTTACCATTAGATCTTCTATTAGAGGAAACGGCTGTGGCTGTGGGGTAATAATCTTATTAAGATCTCTAAAGTCGATACATAATCTTGACCTTTTTCCTTCATCCCGTTTGAATGCCAATGTTACTGGTGCTGCAAATGGACTATAAGATTCTTCAATTAATTCATTCTTTAACAACTGTCCAATTTGCTTCTCGATTTCTTCCTTGTCATCTAAGGAGCATCTATATGGTCTTTTTGAGCAATATTTCTCTATTTGTAGGTCTATAAATGCTTCATAGTTTTTCACTTGGCCAACATCGTATTTATCTTTGGCAAATATGTGTTTATAATCATTTAATAATGTACTAATTTTCATTCTTTGGTCTAGATCCAAGTAAGTAGTATCTATATCAAATTTATTCACATCTATGCCCTCATTGAAATTTATCTCATTATTACATATTTCTGGCTTAAACTCTCTGGTTTCAATTTCTTGATTACCATATGTTTTGTCTTCAGATGCGATGATATATTTATTTGCACTTGGGTTGGCATTTTTCTGCAGTTGGATGTTTAAATTCCCATCATGGGTCAATCCAAACCGCTTTATTGTATCCAGTCCCAAAAGCAAATCATGCGTGAAGTTTTTATCCTTGCAAATAAACGCATTTATTTTCTTTTCAATATTCAGTATTTTTCCATTTAATGTTATTAAACCTGTTGTTTTTCCCCCACCACCAATTGTGTTGAAATTATTTTCAAAATAGTTTTTCTTTGAATTTATTACTTTTATTAATTTGGAATTTATTAAGGTTATATTTGAGCCAGGGTCATAAATACCTGTGCATTTCAGGGTGTCATTCAGTATAACCTCAACTTCTATTAGTGGGGGAATATTTAGTTTTTTGTATCCTGAAATTCATTAATCTCCAACATCAAGTTTTTACAGTGTTTTACACTGTCATTACTCTTCTTGTCTTCTTTGAACCAGCACGTATCTTCAGAGTGAAATCTGTTTTTCTTTCCCATCTTGTAACATATTTGACATGGCATTTTTTTTTTGATTCCGCTTCTGTTTTAGTAGAGCTTTTCTTCTCAGTGAAATATTTTTGTACACTTTTATTCTGATTTTCATGCATCCGTAGGGCACTAAACAGTAGAGTTGGGTCTGTCACCTCTTGTCTATCTAGTTTACTCATTATATAGGTTGGCAATCCTGCGACAATTAAGTCAGTGAGAGTTCTGGTATCCATATCTTATTTTGACAAATTGAGATTGACATAAAATAAACATTGCCATATGAAAAGTTTGCAAATAATTCCAGTCTCTACTTTCATTTGCCAAACTTTATCGTCATATAGGTTAACGATTTTTTTTTGCTGGAAAAAGGGTACTGTAGCGTTCCGCTACATGAATCCTCCTTTTGGTTTTTTAAAAGAAAATTGATAGTTGAAACTTTCTTGATTTTATTTTTTTCTAGTTTAGTTTAATTTAGTTTATTTATTAATAATTATCAAGAATTACAGGTCAGTTTTATAAAAAAGTAAAAACACAAATCATAATCACATTAAAAAAGGGCATCCGACACAAAAGTAAACTTAGAATAAATTAAAATTAAAAACACATTAAAATAATCATAAAATACATTCATAAATTAAAATTAATAAATTAAGAATGAACAGAGATAAACAGAATAATAGAAACAATACATAATAATCATACTAAATTATCTAAAACCATTCTTTTAGGTCATATAATGCCTGGTCGGTTAGCCAGCCTTTGAGTTTAGCTTTAAACGCATTGTCAGATGTAAGCGCGACCGCTTAAGATATTATCCGGTAGCCGGTTGTATACTGATGGACCCATAACATGAATTAACCTTCCAGACTTAGATAGGGTATGTGGGTAGCCAGCTAACTTGTTTCTACCACGAGTACAATAATTATGCCTGTCTCCACGTTTACTGTATTCGTTGTTGCCTAACGTCTACCGCTTCCTGTAATATCACCATAGCGGGAAAAGTTAATATTTTTAGCCGTTTAAAAAGTGGTCTCGCGGTGTCATCCCATTGTGATCGCGTAATGGCTCTCACGGCACGCTTCTGCATCCTAAATGCTCGCTCCCAATCGGCAGCTCGGCCCCAGAACTCAACACCATACTGGAGAACCGAGTGTACTAACGCGAAATAACATCCTCTCATCATTTTACGTGGAAGCGTTTGCGCTAAGCGTTCCAGAGCGAAGCAAGCTCGTCCGAGTTTGCCGCACATTTTGTCAATATGCGGCCCCCAAGTGAGAGAACTGTCCAATTCGAAGCCGAGAAATGTGGTGACTTGTACCTGTTCGACCACACAGCTTCCTACCCGAAGTGACAGTGGTGTACACTTTCGAGCGTTGTTTTTCCTCCCTGGCCTTCATTACATGGCGGATGACCATACGTGCAAGGGCAGTTGTTGATCGCCCCTTCCTGTATGCGTATTGTCGGTCGGTGAGGCAGTCAGACTTTCCAAGAAATCCAAGTAATCGGTCACATAGTCCGTTCTCGAAGACCTTGGCGACTGCTGGTATGATAGACACAGGCAGATAATTGTTTATGTCGCTCTTCTTGTCTTTGCTCTTATACAGTGGAGACACCTTGATTTTTTTAAATGCACTGGGATAGCATCCACTACGCAAACACCTGTTGAATAACACCGACAGAACATTCGCAAGTGATGCAGCTGCTGTATTCAGTAGCTCCACTGATGTGTCATACAAGTCTTTTGTTGGTTTGCGAGCGATTCGTTTTGTAATAATGCGGTATACCTCAACCGGTGAGAAGGGATGTAGCCACACACACTTCCAGAAGCATAGCCAGGGCTGTGTTCGGGTCAGCTTGAGGAGCGCCACATGATATAGCCGCATGGATGAATTTAGCATTGACCGTATTAATTTACTAAGTCCTCTTTTGTGAAAAAAGACTTACCATCTGCTTGCTTCATACTCTCAGTGTAATCCGATCTTGATTGGTTTTTCCTACAAGATTCTATATTTACTACGTGCCACATACTTTTATTCGGGTTATTTGCCGTTTTTATATGGTGTATAAACACGTTATAGTTCAATATAACGTGTTTCTCTCTGGCGATATTGTAAACTCTCCAATTATTGTCAACTGAACATACGGAAGTATCTCTGCCCCCATAATCGGGACTTGGGGCACCCCCCCGTTAGGTTACTTAGGTTCCTTTAAACCCTGCACTTGGAAATAGGGGCTCCGCGAAGCGGGGCTCCGTCGACTACGTTTTTTAGGGGAATATAAAGTGGTTTAAGGTTATGTTATATTCATCGATATTTCTCAGAAATGGTACAGTTTCTTTTCATGAGAGTGGTACCACAGGGCAAGGGGGACCCCTCCTTCCCTAAACACCGCGTGACTACCATCGCATGTATTTCACGAAAAATAATGCGTTTTATTGTAAGCAGTATGTTCGTTTGACAATAATTCGAGAGTTTACAATATCGCTAGAGATATTACAATATAACGTTTTTGACAATTTTACGGTGACATATATAAAGTACTTTTCCTGAAGTCGATATACTACCTCGTTTAAATATATTATGGAAAGTATGGGTATTTGTGCATGATGTTTAAAACATCAAATAGCAGACACTTAGTATTTAATATGTCGTCATCGATCCACGAATTCTCAGTCTTTTTTTTGCTAAGTGTCTCATAGGAAAACAAACATCTACCTTGTTCTGTATAGTTATTACGATCGAGCGAGCTAAGTCATCTGCGCCCTGACAGCGCACCGCCACCTGGTATGGTGTAGAACAAAAAAACATCGCAATGACGTTTACACCCTTTATATAAAAGAATGTCCCTCCCCCATGTCTTCTCAGGTAATATTCTGTCGCACCACCTCGAACCAGTTATAAATTAATTAAATAATTAAAATTATTCGCAGCGCACCACATGACGTCACATGTCAGCGCGGTCGCTTAGTCGGATATTGCCGCAAAGTCCGTACTTTATCGTTTAATATCTGTCATTTGCGACAAAAACGAAAAACAGATTATTTCCTTACGAGTTACCCCGTTTTAAGACATGCTAATAGCGAAAACGTTGGTGTGACTCATTAAAACCATAAACTTAGATCTAGTCCCTTGAAAATGAAAAAAATCAAATTTCTAAGTAAACGTAAAAAACGGGCAAGATACGGCCGTTTATGCCACCAAAAACGTTTATTGTGAAGGATTAAGAATCTCAAAGGAATAAAAATTTCTAGGATACTACGTGTAAAGGAAAACAATTGAAAACCGTACACAAATGTAGTTTATTAACAAACAAAACATCTAACAGTTAATACGGAACCCTCAGTCACTTGGCAGGTTTTCTTTTCATGTATGATCGCGGATTTCTTTGTGATCACTGCCTGGGCCGAATAACGAGATTCTCATTCATTTGCCTGCCGTGGTCCCACGACTTACGAACTCGACGGCATATTATTGTAAATCAAACAGTCAAGACTTCAGAAACTTATTTACACTCTTAATTTTCTATTTTATTTGCACTAGTCAGTTGCTTTTTTTGGTCCGGTTACTTTTAATTTGCAAAACATGTCTGTTTTAATCATTTTAAACCAGTGTGTGTTCGACTATGTTTTGTGAAAGAACTCCTTTGCGTAAAACTACGCTGACATATATCACATTTGTAAGGTTTTACAGCAGTATGTATTAGAATATGTCTTGTTAAAGAAATCTTCTGCGTAAAACTACGCTGACATATATCACATTTGTAAGGTTTTACACCAGTATGAATTCGAATATGTTTGGTTAAAGTATCTATCCGACTGAAACTACGCAGGCACACATCACACTTGAAAGGCTTTTCACCAGTGTGTGTTCGAATATGCCCTGTTAAACTAAACTTTTCACTAAAACTACGCTGACATACTTCGCACTTGTAAGGTTTTTCACCAGCGTGTGTTCGAATATGTGTCGTTAAATTACTCTTCTGAGTAAAAGTACGCTGACAAACTTTACACTTGTAAGGTTTTACACTAATTCGCGTTTCAGTATACTGTTCCTGTTCCACTACTTTATTTAAACTACGCTGATCACATTCGCCAGGCTCTTCGAAAGAAGTGCACGTACGATTTAGAGTTGTCCGGGAAGCTTTAAAGTTTGATGGTTCAATTTTCTTTAGCTCCGCTGTAATTGTATCTTCTAGTTCTGTTCTTCCCAACACGCGTGCGCCTGTGATAATAAATCTTTTAAGTTAAAGATATACTTGCACACGAATCGAATTATATAACAACGGTTTCAATTATTCACTGTAGGAAGAAAAAGAGCGCAGAGCAGAATTTGTAGGATAAAATAAACGAGGACAATACGAGTAACTTGTTGTAAATATATTCAAGAGATCATTTTTAAGTAAGAAAGCAGACACAACAGTGACAAGAAGTTACATCTAATTCAAGTACTTCAGAACATACTTTCTTTTAATTCAAATTTACACCATACATATATACATTAAGTTCGTATATCCAATACACCCTCATAATGGGCTAAAATTTACCGTAGTTCACTGAGGTATATAAATTGTCTTAAAAAAGCAATAAATAGGCATCTACAAATATTATTTAAAGAATATTCTACAACTTTTTCAAAATATTGTAGATGTCTTATTAAATATTAACTTTATGAACTTCTTTGTTTGTTAATTATACATATTTCAATTTGCAATTTTTTCGTGTATCAATGTTACATGAAATTTTACGTTTTTTTGAGTAATTAGAGTGTAAATTGTAATAAATAGCTCAAAATTGTACATAGTGATTAAAAAAAATACAAATTTGAGTTTTTTTCAACTTTTTGCATTTTCTGAGAACATTTACCGTAGTAATGTATATGTCACCGTAAAATTGTCAAATACGTTATATTGTAATATCTCTAGCGATATTGTAAAGTCTCGAATTATTGTCAAATGAACATACTGCTTACAATAAAACGCATTATTTTTCGTGAAATGCATGCGATGGTAGTCAACTCACGCGGTGTGGAGAGAAGGAGGGGTCCCCCTTGCCCAGTGGTACCACTCTCATCAAAAGATACTGTATCATTCCTGAGAAATGTCGATTAATATAACCTAACCTTAAAACACTTCATATTCCCCTAAAAAGCGTAGTCTCAATACTCAATACTCAAATCTTTATTGCATTCCATATGTATTACATAGATGGTGTAATCAAAATAATATAAAACCAATATGGACCCTGTCGGCACAGCAACATTAGGAGAGAGGAAGAGGGCTAAGTATCAATTCAATAATATTACTATAAGTTATTAAATGTATTTAAATTATGAATAATTATGTATATATATATTTAAATTGTTATGTCTGTGTATTAGGTATAATAAATTATCTAATTTCAATTTTGTATAACGATTAGAATAATCTATATAATTATTATGCAATTATTATAAGTATATTTCATTATTATTAAATTATATTATTGTTTATGTAAGTATTTATATTTTATATTTGGATTCCTACATCTAACGCTAGCGAGTAATTTTATTTTGCAATTGATTTGTCATCTATAAACTCCTTTACTGAGTAGTATGCCTTGGATTCCAGAAATTGTTTCAATTTATTAATAAATACATTTGTTTTGTCTACTTCTCGAATGTTATTTGGCAATTTATTATACATTTTTGAGGACATAACTAAAGGGCCGGTTGAGTGCATTTTAAGTCGGGATTGGGGTATGTTTATTTTATTTTTGTTGTGTCGAAAGGTGTACCTAGTTTGTGTTTCTTCACAAGTGGTGTAAAAATGTGGATATTTTCTGACAAATTTACATAATTCGAAAATATATAAACAGGGAAGTGTGAGTATTTTGTGTTTTTGGAAGTGTGGTTTGCAGCTATCTGTTTGTTCAATATTTGTTATTATTCTAATTAGCTTCTTTTGTAAAATAAATATAGTTTGCGAATCGGTACTGTTTCCCCACAGCATGACCCCATAGCTGAGCCATGCCTGAGCGTATGCATAGTACGTAACAAGTGCCGTTTGAAGGTTGGTAGTTTTTTTAATTTCGCGTAGGGCGTATGAAAATTGTGATAGTTTTGTTCTTAATTTCTGAATATGGGATTTCCAATTTATGTGGGTATCTATGGACAAACCGAGGAGAGTAAATTCATTTACTTGTTCCAATTTTGTATTATTAAATGTGAAATTTAGTTTTAAAGGGGATTTTTGATGTGGGTGAAAAGTAATTAATTTTGTTTTGGTGAAGTTAATTTCTAGGTTATGGTTATCCATCCAGTTTACAACTGTAGAAAGAAGGGAGTTTAATTTATCGTTAATATTGTCATGGTTCTGGCATGAGGTAAGCAGAGAGATATCGTCAGCAAATAGAACACATGGTCCGTTAATAATTTTAGGAAGATCGTTTATATAGATAAGAAACAACAGGCAGCCCGTAACACTCCCTTGGGGGATTGACGCATTTACTGCTTTGCTGTCAGATCTTATTTTAATTATTTCATTCGTGGTTTTATCGAAGTATTCAATTTCTACCAGTTGTACCCTATCTTTTAGATATGATGTAAACCACTCATGAGCTTTCCCTCGTATTCCTATCCCATGTAACTTGTCTAATAGTATTTTAAATTGGACCTTGTCATAGGCTTTGGTCATATCAAGCAGCATGCCTATGGCGTAGTTTTTATTATTAATAATGGTTAGAGCCTCTTGAACGTATTTATAGACTGCTAACGTTGTAGACCTGTTTTTGCGGAAACCGTTTTGGCAGTCGTCAAGTATTTTATATTTTTCACAAAATGAGTATACGCGGTCACACATAGCCTTTTCAAATATTTTAGACGCAGTTGGAAGCAGCGCGACAGGGCGATAGTTGTTAGGGTCGGTTTTAGAATTTTTCTTGTGAATGGGTTTTATCAGTGCGGTTTTTAGTTGAGTGGGAAAAGTTCCCTCTTCAAACGATTGGTTAACTAATTTAAAGAATGGTAGGGTTAGTTCGTCTGCACATTGCTTTAGTAGGAATGGGGGAAGCTCGTCCACTCCAAAGCTCTTCTTAGTTTTTAAACTTTTTATTATTTTGTTGACTGTATAGGGATCGACAGGACCGAGAAACATTGTGTTCTCTGTGGGGCACATTACAGGGGCTCCTTTTGCTGATGAGGTTTTTTCCCCAATTGAAGCAAAGAAGTCATTAAAAATATTTGCTATTTGTTTAGGGTTAGTTATCAAGTTATCATTCCTATGTAATTTTATGTTTATTTTTTCGCTTTTTATTGATTTATTTGTTCTTTCATTTATGATATTCCACATAGTTTTTACTTTATTTGTTGACTTTTTTATTTTATTTATATATTGTAGTTTTTTTGCTGTCGTTACAGATTGTTTTAGGGTTTTTTCGTATTTTTTATAATATTTTAATAATATGGGATTGTTTGTTTTAGTGGTAAGTATTTTAAGTAGCCTTTTGTTTCTGCATGATAATTTAATACCCTTTGTTAGCCAGTACTTCTTATATGTCGGTTTTATTTTAATCTGCTGAAGCGGAATACACGCATTTAGGATTTTATTTAATATATTATTGAACGCAGAGTAATTTTCATCAATATTTTTATCTGATTGTATTATTTCATTCCAATTTAATTTTTTTAGTTGAGATTTAAAGTTTTCTACATTTTGTGTATTATATAATCTTTTTTTGGTAAACCAGTTTGTTTTTTTATTATTATTGTCGATAAGTAATTTCATGTGTAAGATGGTTGCGCAGTGATCTGAGAACCCTAATTCTTCTACGGTGGTATAAGTATGTCTATGGTTAAAATTTGTAAAAATTAGGTCTAAGCATGTTGAGGTAGTTTGTGAGATTCGTGTGGGGACTTTAATATGTTGTATGAATTTATATTCCAACATAAGATCTAAGAACAAATTAGTTTTTAGACAGTTTTCTAAAATATTTATATTGAAATCTCCTCCCAATATCACGCTAAATCTCGAATATTTTTTATTAATGTAACACATCGTTTCTTTTAATTGGCGAGTAAAAACTTCCTCCTCTCTTCTATTCCAATAAATTATAACGATAACTACATTCTCTTTAGGTAATTCTATTGCACATAATTCGATACAATACTCAACAGACATATTACCAATATCACAGATTTCTTTATACTCTAAATGGTTTTGTAACAAGATACAGACGCCGCCGCCTCCTCGAGCGCGGCGACAGTAAGATGCTGCAATTTTGTAGCCGCTAAACTGTAAGTTATTCAGTTTTTCTGGTGATAGCCAAGTCTCACACAGGCATATAGCGCCATACATTGGTTTTTCGTTGATGAAGGCTTCCAGGAGATGTTGTTTATTAAAGATGCTTTGTACGTTTTGATATAGAATTTTAAATTGTTGTTCTGTGGTCTCGAAAAGTATTTCTGTTAGTATAATCGTTACTACTCGTATTTGGTTTGTAATGTAGTGTAGTGAGGGATTTTTCGTTGTTGTTTATTTGTTCGTTAAATTTGGCGCTTCTGCGGTATGTGTTCTCTCTGGTCACTTCTTCTTTAGTTTCTATTCGTTTGCCATCTACATATAGGTTGTTATTTCGTATTACCGCATACTGTCCATTTTTTCGTGCTCTTAGCATTTCCTCTCGCAATAACTTTCTTTCTTTTCGTGCATTTTCATTAAGAAATTCGGACACGTGTATGTTTGTTCCTTGGAAATAGTGACTATTCTCAACTATATACCTAGCCATTTTCTTGCTTAGAAACTCAATAACTAGGGGTCTATTTTTGCCGGTGTATCTTCCTATCCGTTTTGTTTCTTCTATATTGTATCCGTTTAGGTCCACATGCAGGATTTCATAAAACATTTCAATCAATCTGCTGTGTATTTCATACTCCGGCTCATTGTAGTATTCGGAGAAGCCGTAGATTACTATTTTCTTGGAGAAGTTTTCATCTTTAATTTCTGGAGTTTGTGAATGCCTCATATTTTCTATTTCGCTTTTCAGGGTTTCATTTTCTTTGCTTAGTTCTTCTATTTTTTTGTTTATTTTTTCTATTTCATGACTTGTTTTGTCGTTTTGTTTATATAGGAAGTCGGTTTTCCCTTTGATATCCTCTTTGAGCTTGGTGATTGCTTTTTTTATTTCAACTTCAATTGTATTTTGTAGTTCTGATATTATACATTTATTATTTTCCTTTAAGCGCTGTATTATAATTTCACTTAAATTTTCTAGTGAAAAGTTAGCTTGGGAACCCGTGTTTATATAAATATCCCTATCTTCTTGGTGGATTGTATCTCCGAGAATGCACGAATCTTCTGATATTGTGCTATCATTGTTAAAATTTGTAGTCTTCTTTCTGATGGTTATATTATTGTTGGTAGTATTTTCTATGGGGGAAATTGACTGTTTGTTTATTTTGTAGTCATGGGGTCGTATCGGAGTGTCTATATTGCTGGTTTTCGGAGCCTTGCAGCGGCATGCCTGGCATTTCCATGATTCTTTAATCTCTGGCGTCATGTTCTTGAACAGATCGACTGTCGTGTTCGCACATTGTAGATCATATGTATGTTGACAAAAATAGCAGACAAGCATTTCCTTGTCTGGTGGCCTTTGTTGACATCCTGCACACACATTCGTTGAAGACATCTTGAGAAATTTTATAATAGCGCCCTCTAGTGGGAAATGTGTGAACTGGTGTCGAAACTCAATATGAATCCAAGCGATGGTAGCTGTCATACATCGATAGTAGTTTCGCTTTTTGACGTAAGATGGAACTGTTAGCAACACAAAATGATTTGCACTTTTTATTGTTTATCAATATTTATCCACTTAGGTATTCAATATCGGTTTCTCACCTTTTTGGGGTGCTCTGGAATCTATTTCCTTTTCAATTCCACAGGAGTCACTTTATCTTTGACTACTTTTTCCAGTAAAACACGTATAGCACACAAATTTGAACTTTGGTCGTTGACACAGGTTGTTATTTGAATATTTCTTCACTTTCCTTGTTAGAATTTCATAAACTATAGCTTCTGTCACTGTTAGTGTTCCAGTTTTTCACTTTTATTTACTTTTTGTTATGATAAAAGCACTGTTTCTATTTTTAATGGTAAAAAGTACACAGATCCAATGTTAACTTGCGCACTGCAGCGCCCTCTCTCCCTCTCTAGTCGACGGAGCCCCGCTTCGCGGGGCCCCTATTTCCGAGTGCAGGGTTTAAAGGAAGCTGATATTTTGTCACGAGAATTTTCGATTGAAAACTAGGGTGATTTTTTTGAAATTAAGTTAAAATAAGGCGAACTAATAAATATTTTAAATCAAATAAATTACAGTATATTTGGGACATAATAAGGTAAGTTTTCAACAAATTCCAAAAAAAAAAAAAATTGTTTGAAAAAGATAAAAATATAAAACCAAAAACTTGGTTATTTGAATTTTTCACCTAAATTTTGAGGTTATGTGAAAAATTTGTAAATCCAAAAGTTGTAGATCTTTTTATTACCTACACCTTTGCCATTTAACTTTTTTCCATAAGACTTGTAATTTTGCCGGAAATCGAGAGAAACCATTTTTTACCCTTAAAAGCTAGTTAGTTCCGGAATTTCCATGTAAATCTCTTCGTCTAATGAACCATTCAAGTAAGCAGTATAACATCCATCATGGTAGAGCCGTAGAACATCCGGTACCATTTTTTTTTTTTTTTTTTTTTAGGATGGGAAATCATCAAATGACTTCTCCCACTCTGGGCGGAGCGGGAGGAAGTGTCAGACTCTTACTGACTAAAACCCATCCATGTTCCTTCCTCGCCCTTTACGTTCCGGGGCCGCGGTATCTCTTTCGAACAGTCCCGCAACCCCGGCAGGCTTCGGCCCTTGCGGGCCCCTCTCTTCTGCTGACATCTCTTTGAGGCGCGCGTGGAACACGAACGCGCCGTCGACACGGCCTGTCGTCACTAGACGGACGGACGGCTAGCTAGCCCATAGCTAACCATTCACAGGCCCGCATCTACGGTGGCCGGTAGCCACCACGTGGCCCCCGACGCCCGGTGCGTCTCCCGCGGCGGCCGGGAAGAGAGGCTCTCTCCCTCTCTTGTTCCGCCACCTCCTTCGCCAGCATGACTGCTTCGCAGAAGGAGGTGACGGCTTCCCATTCCGTCTCGCTCCGGACCATGGATTGAACCAGGGCCGGACGCGAGAGGTCGCCGCCGCCGATCGCCGCTACGAGGACACGGCGGTGCTCCGCCCACGCAGGGCAGACTTCCACCGTGTGCTCCACCGTGTCCTCCGGTCGATCCTCACAGAAACACCCGGGCGTTTCCTCCCGCCCGATTCGGTGCAGGTACCTCCCGAAACATCCGTGTCCGGTGAGGACCTGCGTCAGGCGGAAGGTGAGGGCGCCGTGGCGCCTCTCAAGCCACTCCTCAAAGAGGGGACTTACCGCCAAACATCCGGTACCTTGGCTTTAGGAACAACCATTTGTAGATGATAGCGGTCCCCTCTAGCGTTTTCCCATTTACGGCACAAGACTCCATCCTGGATTACCAAGCTGTTCCATTGCGCCCAATAACTCTTCGTGATAGAACTCATCGCAACCACATCACTTCGTTTAGGAACATCAGCTCTAATTCACTCGAAGATTGGTTTGATGTAAGAGTCATTTTGCTGAGCCTGCTGTAGGGTCTCCTTCCATTCATCGCTGAGATTCGTTCTAAACATCCTAACGGGCACTACTTCCTTCGACTCTTGCCTGGCACAGTGCTTACAGTCTTCAGGACAAGGCGTCTGCGTTACCGTGAGTTCTCCCACTGCGATGTTCAGTTACGAAGTCAAACTCTTGTAGTAGTTCAATCCATCTCGCCACCTGCCCCTCTGGATTCTTGAACTGTAATAGCCACTTCAGTGCAGCATGGTCAGTTCGTAATTGGAATTTACGTCCCAGCAAATATTTACTAAAGTGCTGCAATGTCTTTACTACGGCGAGTAGCTCCCGTCTTGTAACGCAGTAATTTCTTTCTGGTTTGGATAAAGACTTGCTGAAGTAAGCTATTACAACCTCCCGGTCTCCTTTCCGTTGAGACAGCACGCCCCCAATTCCAGTATTACTTGCATCTGCGTCAACTATGAAGTCATTTTCAGTGTCAGGATATCCCAAAATAGGTGTATTGCACAGACGTTTCTTTAATTCCTGAAATGCGACGTCGCAGTCTTCGTCCCAACAGAATTGCCGCTTTTCCTCAGTGAGTTTGTGCAGAGGTTTTGCAATGTCGGCAAAATTCTTGACAAACCTTCGATAGTAGGAGCACAAACCCAGGAATGCTCTGACCTGTGTCTTGTCTTTCGGAACTGGCCAATCTTTGACGGCGACTACTTTTTCTGGGTCTGTTTGAACACCTTCCCCCGAAACTATGTGTCCTAAGAAGTTCACTTGCTGTCTGAAAAACGAGCACTTTTTCGGACTTAACTTGAGATTTGCTGTTTGGATTTTCGACAGCACTCGGTTGAGGTTTTTAAGGTGATCTTCAAATGTACGGCCCACGATGATTATGTCGTCTAAATAGACAAGACATGCGTCCCCAATCAATCCGGCCAGTACTTGCTCCATCAGCCTTTCAAACGTCGCAGGAGCGTTGCACAAACCGAATGGCATAACTTTAAACTGCCATAGCCCTTTTCCTGTTGAAAATGCAGTTTTCTCCTTGTCCTTGGGGTCTATTTTTACTTGCCAGTAGCCACTTTTCAGATCAAGTGTGGTAAACCACTTCATACCAGTCAGCGTATCCAGTGTGTCATCGATCCTAGGCAGCGGGTAGCTGTCCTTTTTCGTGACGTCGTTCAGACGTCGATAGTCCACACAGAAGCGCATACTGCCGTCCTTTTTCTTTACCAAGACCACAGGAGAACACCATGGACTCGATGAAGGCTCTATAACACCGTCCTTCACCATTCCCTCAATCATGGTTTCTACCTCTTTTTCTCGTGCAACTGGCAGTCTTCTTGGTTGCTGACGGATTGGTAACTCGTTACCTGTATTAATCTGGTGCTGAACAAGTCCAGTTCTCCCTATGTCAGCATCATTCGAAGAGAAAATGTTGGCGTACTGAAGTAACATCTTCTTAGCCTTGTCCATTTCTCCTTTAGTTAAATCGCAGTTTTCCAAAAGCGTTGACACGTCAAATTTTGTACAACGATTTTTATTTTCGGTAGGCACATCTTGCAATTGACGCATCCAAGCTACTTCCTCGCAAGTGCCGATCAATGTGCCTTTCTTAATCACTTGCTCCTGGTCACTTGGATTCAGTATGCGTACTGCTGAGATGTTAGTGGCCTTGACCAGAGTTCGTGCCATCTTCCATGGGAAGTCATTGTTCAACCTTTCTATTAGAACACTCCGACCTTTGTTTCCAGGATTCTGTGGTAAACTAATTGGCACCATCGTTTCTGATCTGCGGGGAAGAACAATCTTCTTCAGGCAGTACACTTTTCCTGACGGTGCACCTTCCATGAACACTTCCTCTGAACCACATTTCAGTACTCCTTGATCAACGTCGATCAGTTACTCGATCTCACAACGATATTTCCGCATGAAGTCCAAGCCCAAGATGCAATCGTCCACTATGTCGGCCACGATGACATTCTGCTTGTAAAATCTGTCACCCAATTTTAACTCTACTTCCTTCTTGGACGTTTATGTGCTGACCGGTAGCTGTTAGTAACTGTATACGGTCGTGCTTATTGAAGTAGTCCCCAAGAAACCGACTTGCTAGTTTGGAATTGACGACCGTGTGAGATGCTCCAGTATCCAACGTCAGTTTGCATGGTGTTCCATTGACTTCGCCTTTGATGGTCAGGCTGTTCCCGTCATGTGCTTGCGAGATCAAGATTCTCAGGGCTCTTTCAATACCAGCCAGCACCCGCCCCCCAGTCCTGGCATTTACTCGTTTCCCTGCTGTGGCTGGGCAGTCACTTCAGCCACTCTTCCCTGCTGATCTTCTCTCGGGGTGCTGCGCTTAGGACAGCTGGATCGAAGGTGACCCCTTTCTCCACAAGTGTAGCACCTAGGACTATACCCCTGTGGGCGGTCGCGTACAGGTGATGCTACAACCTCCCTGACACGGTGCGTTCGGTGGTCTTGCCTCACTGCCTCTACTTCTAAGGCATGGGCCAAGGCGTCCTTCAAGGTCTCATGATGCCCAAGTCTCACGGCAGCTCTAACCTCTAAGTCACGTATTCCATCAACGAAGGCCTGTACCAGATTTCCATCAATCAGTGCAGGGGCAGACTGGTAGGCTTTCCGAACGAGTTTTTCAACTTCCAGGGCCCACTGCTGTAGGTTCTCGGCACTACGTTGAACACGGTCCGTCAACTTAGCACGGAATACGTAATCCCTTCCTCCCGGACCGCCAACTGGTGTAGACGTGTACTCAAACCGCATCTTTATTTATTTAATAAATAAAATCAAAATTCAATTCAAATAAATCGCGCATAAAAATAGGAGTGCATAAACCAGAAGAGTCAGAGTCCGACCGACAAGTTGTTAGACTCATCGACCTCCTCGCTACTCCTGGTACCCTAGTACATCGAAGCAAGACGGCCAATCTAAAGGTACGAATTATTCATTTACCTGCCCACGCGCATAGCAACGCCTCTAGGAAGCGCAAAGTCCCACCTACCTGCGTGTCATTGGGCCGTCAAGGACAACCCACCGTGTGGAGAGGACAACCGCTGTGTGCGAAAACAAATCTGCACATCACACAGCTACAATACCTTATCTCTGTGGACGTTGGTTCGCGCAGGATCTCTTCGCGTTTATCTTCTCCTGGTACATAAGCTGATTTTACTCAATCAAAGTCTGTGGCACTAAATAGCTGTAGCCAGCCAGCAAGACGTAACCGGCTGTGGCAATATTCTCTGATTTATTATCTCCTGGTACTCGTTATGGAGGAAATGAGTGGCAAATCCCTTTCCGAATCGAACATTTCCGAACAACTCGAACAAACCACCCCTCCTAACTTCGTATCTCGGCGTTACAAGAGGTCGGTTGAGGATCTTTATAACTACGACTCCGACTTTCGCGCTTTCAAGGAGGAAGTCAAAGAATTAATATCATCTTTAATGGCACCACAACAAGAAAAGATTAAGGAAATCTACCAGACTCTGATGGAAATTAAAACCACAAATAGCAACATAGAATCCTCTGTGTCTTTTCTGGCGGCACAAAATGAAGAACTAAAGTCCAAAATTGAGCGTCTCGAAGAACAATCCAAAAATGATAGGAACTGCATCACAATTTTAGAGGACAAAATAGAAGACCTGCAAAGAGGTAGCAGAAAGGCGAATTTCGAGATCAAAAATGTCCCAAAAATTGTTAAAGAATCCAAAGACGACCTGATAAAAGTGACATTATGTTTATCCAATCAAGTAGGCTGTAATATCACAAAACAGGACATTAGTGACATATACCGAGTAAGAAACAAACGAACTAACACAAAAAATAGCCCTATTATAGTTGAGCTAAAGTCGACAATTCTTAAATCGGACCTATTGAAGTCAACTAAAACTTTTAATAGAAAACAAAAGGGAAAATTATGTGCGAAACATCTTGGTTTTAAAACCGATGAGAATACACCAATATATATATCGGAACAGTTAACTACTAGAGGAGCCCGACTGCACTTTCTTGCACGTGACCTGGCAAAATCTAAGGAATATAAATACTGCTGGACAGCCTACGGGAAAGTGTATATCAAGAAGGATGATGATTCCCCTACTATTGTAATAAATTGTGAGTCACAGGTACATAACCTCCTACAGCTTAAATGACTAGATTTTATCTTGCAAGCGACCTACAGTTGTTATTCTATTTTATTTTATTTTATTTTCTCACTATATTTCACCTATTTTTTAAATTTTCGATGGTTTTTTAAACTCTCAAAATTAATTAGAATTAAGTTAAATACTAAGTTAAAAAATAAGTCCTGCTTTGTTTACCAATTGCGCCCTAACACTCATTCTTCATCACTCAAACCCACATTCAATCCAGTTACCAAATTCATAAACTTTCACACCACATATACCTCTACACATCCACAGACACACACACCCACCCTCACCCACACATGTCAAAATAATACGAATATGATTACGTTATCCTGCATTTATAAAACTTATCTAAATGGATAATACTCTACTCACTTTGAATGACATCGACAATTCCGAAATCGCTCAAGTGTTTGACTGTAATATTGCTGACTTTCCTAAGCATATAGCCCATAACTCTTCCGGCTTTGCCATTGTTTCACAGAATATTAGATCTGTCTACTCTAACTTTGATGATCTTCAATTAAATTTACTCAATCTTGGAACTGATATTGATCTGGTAATATTAACCGAATGTAGGTTAAATTCAAATAAACCAATACCTCAAATAATTAATTACGAGTCGTACCAAACTACAAATCATCTGAATAAGGCTGACGGAGTAGTCGCCTATATTAAAAGCACACACAGAAACAAAACACGAGAAGTTAAGTTAGCTCATGCGTCTTGCTTAGAGATTCATGTTGCGCCTGACATTATAGTTGTTGCGATTTATCGATCCCCTTCAACTGCAAACGCAGACCAATTTATTCACTCCTTAAACAACCACCTAACCACGCTTGCATCAACTAAAAACATAATAATCACTGGAGATATAAATATTAATTTGATATACGATGAAAATGAGCAGTCACAGGAACGTACAAACAGACTTAACTATCTCAATATGCTGGCAATGCATGGTCTACTTCCTGGCCACTCGCTTCCTACGAGAGCCAAAACCTGTCTTGACCATTTTATAATAAAACTCAAACCTGGTAACCAAACTGCAAGCATTGCAGTTATTCACACGACCATTACTGACCATTTCATGACTTTCTTAAAAATCTCAAACCATTCTAACTTTAAAAGATGCTCAAAAACAAAAACAGTATTTAATTCGGAGAAGGGGCTTGAGCTCCTCAAGGCCAGTAACCTACCGGACTTATTAAAACTAGATAACCCAAACACTCTCACTAATAACCTAATCGAAATACTACAAAATTGTATCACACTCAGTACAATTACTCTGAATATACCTTTGAAAAATAGAATCCTAAAACCATGGATGACAATTGGCTTATTGCGCTGTATTTTTAATAGAAATTGCATGCAAAAGAGACTTAGGCTTGACCCATACAACGAGGTGCTAAAAATCACATACAAAAGGTATCGTAATTACTGTTGTACCATTATTCGTAAACAAAAACGGAAACATGATAGAGATCAACTTTCTAAAGTGGACAGGAATCCTAAACAAACGTGGACTATCATTAACAATATAACACAACGCAAACCTAAAAAAACAAATAATTCAGAACTGCTAGAGATACTCTCTACCCCTCAAAGCTCTGTTGACAAGGTTAATGACTACTTCTGTAACATAGGCAAACTTCTTGCTGAAAACATCACAACTTCTCAGTCCTCAGCATTAAATAACTTCAACCCTAACTCGTCCTCGGCAGACAAGCCTTTACCCACATCTTTTGTTCTTCTCGACACAGACCCTGACGAAGTTCGAGCCATTCTAATGAGCTTGAAATCTGATAGCGCTCCCGGATGGGACAAAATACAAGTAAATTTTCTAAAATCAGCCCACGAACAAATTGTACCAATCATAACTCACTTAATTAATCTATGCTTCAAGAAGGGGCTTTTCCCGGACGCTTTGAAAGTAGCCCTTATAACCCCTGTGTACAAGTCTGGAGATAAGTCTGACCCGTCTAACTATAGACCAATTTCGGTCCTACCTGCTATTTCAAAAATCCTTGAGAAACTGATTAACTCACGCCTAATTAAATTCCTCTCAAAATATAAAATACTCTCGCCTTCTCAGTTTGGGTTTAGACAGGGAAAGTCTACTGAGGATGCAGTTCTGTCACTGTAACTTCTGCCCTGGTGGACGGTGTAGATGGTGGAGCTAAGTGTCTTGCTGTTTTTCTTGACCTCAAAAAGGCCTTTGACACAGTGTCAGTCCCCTTACTTTTACAGAGGCTTGAACACATTGGCATAAGGGGACCCACTCTTGAACTTTTTAAATCTTACCTCAACAATCGCAAACAAAAGGTTAAAATTGCGATGTACACCAGTACCGAGTCAACGGTCACTTTCGGAGTCCCGCAGGGCAGTGTCCTTGGGACGACCTTATTCCTCATCTACATTAATAACCTCTGTAACATGAAGATTGATGGTGGGCTCATTTTCTCATACGCCGATGATACTGCCATTGTCTTTACTGCTAAGACTTGGGATAATGTTTGTAGGTTGGCCGAGCGTGGCCTTGCGAAGATAGCAGCCTGGCTAAACCATAGTCTCCTCACTCTGAATGCCTTAAAATCAAACTACATCTGCTTTACTAAGTATAATAACTCGCAACCATCTCAAGATTTCCAAATAAAAATCCATAACTGTCCCAACCCCCCCAACCCCGGCTGCTCTTGCTTAAAAATTGACAGGTTACAGCATACCAAATATTTAGGTGTTATGATTGACCAGCGCCTGTCCTGGCACATGCACACCGAGCTTATTATGAAAAGAGTTAGGAAGCTGATATGGACCTTTAAAACACTGCGACATGTGGCCTCAAAGCAACTTCTGAAGCAAGTATACATATCACTGGCCCAATCTATCCTTATGTACTGTCTGTCTTGCTGGGGAGGGACAACTAAACAAAAATTTTTGGAACTTGAGAGGGCGCAGAGAACCTTACTTAAGGTCATGTTCTTTAAACCCTATAGATACCCCACCCACAGCCTCTACCAATTATCTGATGTTTTGTCTGTAAGAAAACTTTACTTGCTTCAACTTACACTTAAAAAACACGCATCCATCCCGTATGACCCCTCTAAACCAAAAAACAGAAGGAGCTACTTAGTCGCCCCAACTGTCAAGGTTAATTCTGCCTTCGCTAAAAGGCAATACTCAAGGCGATCATCTTCTCTGTACAACTTGCTGAATAAAGAATTACGTATATATTCCATGAAGCTCTGGGACTGTAAAAAAGTTGTAACCGATTGGCTTAAAACTAAAACCTACGATGATGTTGAGTGTATTGTATCTGCTTTGCAATAACCAAATTAGGCACACTTGGGTTGTTACGCACATGGTTAGTGAAAGAAAGCTTGTTGAGCCTCTTTCGATCCCAAGACATTGTCGCAGGGCTAACCGACAACCTTCGTCTAGGCTTGAAGGCGTGTCCAGTTTATAAATAAATAAATAGACAAAATATTTATTGGGATAAGTGAAATAAGCATTGGTCATTATAACTCACACACCGCACAATCCTCACTAGTCACACTCACACCCACACTCACTCACACACCCACTCACTCACTCACTCACTCACTCATGATACACATACCACACGCACACGCGCGATCTGGCTATTCGCTACCCTCCTCCTCTGCATAACGTTCACTCATTTGCAGAGCTGTTTGTATATTCTAAAGTTACTTTTTTAGTTTGTATAATTTTATTTTATTTTATTTGGAAGTTTTGGATTTTTATTTTTATAATTTTTGTAATTTTTTTGTTGTTTTTATTAGTCTTGCATGTTTACATTGTCTACATTTCAATTACATAAACTGCCAAGTGGAAGTGCGGAGTCTCCTAATACAAGCAATTTCTTGCTTAAAAGGTTATCTCCAATAAATTATGTATCAAAACGCCTACTGTAATTGAAATAAAGATTTTAATTTAATTTAATTTAATTTTAATACGTGCTCCAGGTGCACGTCGCCGTATCTGGACTCCAACGCCTCCAGCAGCTGCTCGTAGGTAACGTCCTTGCCGAGTGCCTCGAGAATAGTCAGGGCCTGGTCTCGGAGGCCCAAGGTGAGCGCGGTCATGGCTTGTGGTTTGGTCCATCCATTCGCCTTCATGACGGCCTCAAACTGTATTCTATAGGCCGACCACGACGATGTTCCATCGAATGGAGGAACCTTAAAACCACGCGAAGAAGGTGCAGCAACCACTGAAGCTACAGTTCCACCTTCAGCCTTTAGTTCGCCCAAAGCCTTCTTTACCCCAGCAATCTGAACTTCGGCCTCGGAGATGCGATTCTCGTGCTGGTGGACCTGATCTTTCATCAACTTGAGGTCCTTGCCGAAAGTCGCATGAAGCTCCTTTATGAGAGATCTGCTCGTCTTGGCGGCGGACCTGCTCTTCTTTGTCTCGCTGCAACTGCTCTTCCAACCGGCGAGCCTGCTCCTCTTGGCGGCGGACCTGCTCTTCTTTGTCTCGCTGCAACTGCAGATTAGATATTTTATCTTCACCTGCTGATTTTTTAAGAGGCAGTTTCCTGACAACATTAATGAATTCGTCAATGGATGGAAGGTCTGACGCTGGTGATTCAGGTGGCACAGCAGCCCACGCTCTGATCTGTTGATGGTAGTCATTGTCATTTACCGGCGAATCATCAGGTATCAGAGTATTTAATAGAACTTCGGTCGTTTCCTCAATACCGGTGGTGTGTTTATTATTTACCTACTTTAATGTTCTGGATAAATGCTAGGTCGACCGATCGATTAGCCTTGAACTCGTGATACAAAGGAGACCACGGACCTTCTTTATCTAATTTTTCAACAATTTTCCGCAGTAAATTACCCTTAGATTTTTCCGTCGATGCTCTGTAGCGGGACCTGGCAACTATCTAATCGGATGATAATAGAAGCGTGTAAAACAGCGGGCGACGCCATTCTATCTGTTTTCAACCGATGTATTGCGGAAGGCGTTTTTCCTCGCGTATGGCGTCGTGGCTTTATACGAATAATTCCAAAAAATGGCGATAAGCCACCGGACGACCCTAAGTCGTACAGGCCCTTAACCCTACTACCAAATTTGGGAAAACTCCTGGAGCGCCTTATCGTGCCGCGTTTGCTACCGGACAGACCAAAGTTTCATAACAACCAATTCGGTTTCACCGTGGGTAAATCTACTGTTGACGCGGCACTTTCTGTTAGAAAAATTGTTAATAACTCTGAACATAAGTACGTGGTTGGAATCTTTCTAGATATTTCCGGGGCTTTTGATAACGCTTGGTGGCCGATGCTACTACTTAAAATGAAAAATCGTGGCTGCTACAAAAACATATATAATCTTGTTTATTCATTCTTTTTAAATGGTACCGCGCAACTAAAACTCGGACATCATTCTATGTCAAAGTCCCTTACCATGGGATGTCCACAGGGCTCGGTAATCTCTCCGTATGTATGGAATATAGGTTTTGATGATTTCCTCGCGATCCCACTTCCACCCGGCTGTTCATTAACCGGTTACGCGGACGACGGCCTGTTGCTCATTCAGTCAAGTACCCGGGCTGGTCTCGAGAATTTAGCTGACACTTGCCTACGATTAATATCTCAGTGGGGCGATCGGAACCGTCTGACCTTTGCACCGCTTAAAAAAAAAAATCGCTGGACATTAACACACAGCGCTATCTAGTGCCACACTAAGCAAGGCTTGTGTCGTGGACACCAGATAGTTGATATACTACACATATACCTTTTTTGATTGTAAATACATACTTATTATACATTATAAACATCCATGACACGGAAACAAATGTCAATGCTCATCACACAAACATTTGCTCCTACCGGGATTCGAACCCAGGACCCTAAGAACGTAAGGCAGCCTCACTACCACGTGATCTTAAATCGTGGCCGAGTATTAAATTTAATAACGTTCCCGTGAAAAGAAAGCAGTCCCTACCTTGGTCTGGTCTTGGAGCGGAATTTTTCATTCGTAGATCACATAAAAAATGTCGGTGAAAAAGCTAAAAAGAACCTTTATTCCTTAACGAGGATATCCAAATCTACGTGGGGACTGTCATTTTTAACTTTAAAGACCATCTATGTGGCTACTTACTTGGGTTGTATGTGCTACGGGGCACCTGTTTGGGCCGATAGGGCCACCATAGGAGCGGTGCGACGTAAATTGCTTCAAAGCCAGCGTTTGGCGTTGATATTCTTATGCAAAGCGTATAGGACGGTTAGTACCGAAGCTTTACCGGTGCTTGCGGGTGTACTTCCAGTCGATCTTGAGGTGCAGCGTCGGGCTGCAATGTACTATAACGCGCGTGAGACCACGGACGCAGACTTTTTAACCATACGTGATCGTGCCAAGATTTCTAGATTATTCAAACCACAGACCGACGTCTGGGAGGAACTTTTATCTGAATGGCAATGTAGGTGGGACAATTCCATCAAGGGCAGACACCTCCACCAGTTCTTTCCATCCGTTCGTGAGCGGCTGGACAGGACATGGCTGGAGGTTGATCACTGTGTTGCCCAATTTCTCACGGGTCATGGCAACTTCAAGAGTAAATTATTTTCCTTCAAACTTGTTGACTCGCCTTTTTGTCAATGTTCAACATCTGACTGCGAATATGAACAATCTGCACATCACATTTTGTGGGAGTGTAGTCTTTGGCAAAATGAACGTAATATTATGTTGGATAGTGTACAGGTTACATCCGGAGTTATTTACTATACGGACCTTGTAGAAACTAGAGCAAATTTCCGTGCGTTCAAGCGTTTTTGCCATACCTATTATTGGAATCAAATATAACAGCTTTCAACTTAGGACCCATTAACGTTAATATTTATCCGTGGTGCTAGGCAACTGGGCCTATCCCAGTTGTAAACGTCCCTTTGTGCCTATTGGCTTTGTTTCGTTCTGTCTCCTGCTGATATGGAGGGAAGTGGAAATTACAGTTTTTTTCCTACTCCTCCGCTATACTTTCTGATTAATTTCGTTGCGGGATCCAAGACAGTTAAATTCATTCTCTGGGACTTCGTCGAGCTTCATTGTCTCGGCGCTTTTCTGGTGGTCGCCACTGTTGATTCTGGCTTTCAGGAGTTACAGTGGTTTGGGCGTGTGTGGCGGGCTTGTCCCAAAAAAAAAAAAAAAAACCCGGGTGTACTGCGTCACCTGAAGCTGTGCGTACCAGACCGGTACGTGTGGAGGCGGCGGCGACCGCTGCTGCTGGCCGTGCCTGCTGCCAGAACCAATCTACTGTCAAAAACACCCCTCACCCGTACAATACGTGTACTGAACGAAGTGCATGAGAGGATTGACATATTTTCGTGCAATCTGAGTGAATTCGCAAGAGTTTTGTTGAATTTTGTTAGTTACATTTAAATATTAATATTCTTTGTTACGTCTGATTTTATATTTTAGTTTAAGATTTTATAGCAGAAAAAAAAAGTTTAGTTTGATATTTGATAATAACATGTACCTACATATAATTTTATTTTTAAGTTACTTTTTTTATTACTTTCTACATATTTTTAAATTTAGTTTTTAAGTTTTAGCCGTAAGTCTGTTGATTTCTATTTAAGTATCGGTTGTGTTTGAAAACCACTATTGTATTGGGTTCATCCTGTAAAGATTGTGTGTAAGTTTAATAAATAAATAAAATAATAAATAAATAATACAACGGATGCAGAACATGATCCTCAGAAACCTATGTAATGTCCCATGGTACACCACTAACGCAGAAATACACCATCATCTGGGGATGAGCATGGTAATGGAAGAGATTCATAACACTACAGAGACAAATAAAGGGAAGCTGAAAAGACACCCCAACAAATTGGCGACTAAGCTAACAACTAGAAGCTACAAAAAACGGCTAAAACGGAAAGACATATTGACCATATAATCCACATTTATGGTCTACTGACGAGGAGATGACCTCACTGGAGGACACACTCAAACTGCCACATCCTACAACACATCTGCTTATAGCTAATGCTGATTGCAGATAAATAAATGGAAAAAAAAAATACTCTCAAAATAATATATGTTACAAATAGGATTGCTCCTCCAAATCTGTTCAGAAGTTTTTGCATGAAAAAGTTACAAAAAACCATGTGTCCTCATGAACGTTCACAATTATAATACTTACACACATCAAAAGTGTCTAGGGATCAAGCATTTTTATGCGGATTTCTTGAGATTGAGATGTGGCTTTGTAATAAATTTATGATTTTATAAATTTATATGGATCCTTTTTGGTGCATTTCATAATTTGAAACAGGAACTGTCAATCAAATTCGAGTAAAAGATGAAAATCAGCTGTCAATATTTTCCCTATAAAAACATACAACGCATTGAAGACATTATTCAAAAAATCAAAATCAAAATCAAAGCATTTATTTCAAGTAGGCCAATAACAGGCACTTTTGAATTGTCGAAACAAAGATGAAAATTAAATGTAGCTACAGTCCCAGTCACAAGACATAAAAACTGTGAAAGTACTGTAGTTGCCCATTCCCTAGCGTAGATCTCTATGGAGAAGAACGGGCAAGAAACTCCATGAACACTCTTTTAAATCAAAATATTGTTACAAAATCCTGGTTACATCATTCATGTTGAGATGTTATACTATGTGAGAACAATGTAGCAAGATGTGCACGTTAAAAGTGTCCATAGCCAAACAAAAACAAAATACAACTCAAAAACAAAATAATTAATTCAAATAAACCATTCAAATAAACCATGGCGACCAAGAGATGACCAGTCACAACTGACAGCGCCCGTTCACGCACGCGTATTAGTGCTACTGTTTCCCTACTACTGATTAAAACCAACGTTATTATGGAGCGGCGACGTCATTTAAGCAGGGAAGAAATGCTCAGAGCCGTGGGAATGATAGAAGCTGGTTCCCGGCAACGTACTGTGGCTTTAGCTCTGAATACAAGTCAGAGTGTTATCAGTCGACTTTGGACACGTTACCGAAGCATTGGTACCGTGGCTGAGCGCCATGGAGGACGGTATCGCTGCACCACACGGAGACAAGACCGATACCTACATTCAAATCTTAACTCGAAGAGCTCCAACAATAACCGCCATGATGTTAGCCGTGAGGCTTCATCACTCTTCAGGGAACTTAATTAGCGACCAAACAGTCAGAAACCGCTTGCATGAAGTGAACCTTCATTCCCGAAGACCGCTACGGGTACCACCTATAGCAATGCACAATCGTAGGATTCGATATCAATGGGCTCTTGAACACAGAAATTGGGCAGAAGAACAATGGCGTTTCGTGTGCTTTTCTGATGAGTCTCGTTTTGGTATGAGACCGGATACAAGACGTATACGACACTGGAGAACCCCTGGACGCCAACAGCGATTAAAATCCTGCCAGGAAGTCCATCCTTATAGTGGTGGAACCATCATGGTATGGGCGGGTATTTGGATCGGCGGAAGAACTGAGTTGATTTGGATCAGAGGCAACCTCAACACTCAAATTTATGCTGAGACGATTGTATCAGACGTCATCGTTCCTCTACAAGTGCAAATCGGTCCCTTATTTCAGTTAATGCATGATAATGCACGACCGCACACCGCAAGAGTTGTAAGACAGACTCTCGCCGCAGCTAACATCAATGTCCTGCCCTGGCCTGCTCAGTCGCCAGACTTGAACCCGATTGAGCATGCATGGGATATGCTACAGAGAAGAGCTCTGCCGAATATGGAGGGTATCCAGTCGCAAGAAGACCTTTTTTGTTGTTGCAACGAACATGGGCGGCCATTCCACAGCGTGATTTAGATGAACTCATTTTGAGTATGCCAAACCGATGTTCTTGTGTTGTTAGTGTTCGCGGTAGAAACACGGATTATTAATTGTTTAAGTTACCCAATAAAATTTTAAAGAAAACTGTTATTTCAGTCTTTTTTTCGAACTTTAATGTTAGTGGTTCAAGTGTCAAAAATCCCTTTATTAGGAAAATGGCAAATTTCTTTATTAATGCAAAGGTGACTTGGTTTATCGTTACTGTGACAAACGAAAACACTTTATTTGATGAATCCTTAAAGAAAATTTTAATTAATATCAATCAGGAGAAAAGTTATTGCAAAAATATATGTTGATCCCTAGACACTTTTGATGTGTGTATTTACAGATATATACAGATTACTAGGAAGTAGCATTATGATTTATCAATCAATGATCTTATTACTATTAGTTCTTTAAACTAACCGTCAGTTTCATCAACATCATCTAGTCCCTCACAGACAGCTGGCAGTTCTTCTTTGATAACAACACTTTCTGCTTGCAATATCTCAACTATATTTATTTGTTCTATGGGACTTCTGGTAAGCCCACTGCAAGACACAAAGTGGTCTGGGCTTGTTGAAGGCTGTAAAAGTTACATCATGGTATTAGGTAAAGTCACTCAAAATAGCCTCCACAAATGAAATACATAAAGTTTTTATCAGACGGCTTGAGAAATTCAGATTTTCTCACGTTTCTTGCAATTTGCAAGCCAGCACTAGGTTGTATGTTGATTAAAATAGTGTTTCTGACTGTTAGACGTATGTAGGTACAGAATTATAAACATCAATACAACCCTCCAAATTCATAAAGGTTTAGGAATGATTTTGACCTTGAAAAATTCATACACCTTTATGAACTGTCAGTAATATGTGGAATATGTAACATGATGCAATTGTAGTTAATGTAGTTACCTACAACAGGGAATATGTACTTAATTTTTTCTTCATTCAAATCAATAAAATACACTATTATCAACCCAAGAAAAGTATAAAAGTTAATTTCAACTACGGTCAGTGGGTGGTCTTAGATTTCTTGCATATTAGTGTAAAATTATGACGAGCAGACAAATCTAGACAAATAATCACGGAAGATTTCCCATAAGTGACAATATAAGTTTAAATTACACCAAGTAATGCACCTGCCTGGGTTTGAACCCACGACTTACTGCTCATAAGACGGGGCCACCACTGCTCCCAGATAAAGGGAAAGAGAGAAAACCACTGCAAAATACACCGAAATCATAAGTTGAGAAGTTGAAGTTGATTAATGTCAGTTGATGAATACCTCACCTCATTCATCATTTGAGCAAATTGCTCTTCCGCTTCCAAACATTTTGTCTTAAACCGGAAACATTGCTTTAATTTAGCGCAGCATAGGAAACAAGCAAGAATTGGTCTACAGTCTTTAGTAACAAACTGCAACAAAAAGGATTGATTAACACAACTGAAGGCAGATTGGCGACTTGAAACCAGGTTTCATCACATTGTTTTCCGTCACCAACGTCTGTGTTTACTTTTCTGACCACCCTCTGCTGACCCATTTATCATGAATCATCGGATAATCAATTATTTTAAAAGTATCAACTTACTGGAATATCAGTCAGTTTCTCGTATAGATTAAGCAAGTTCTTGTTGACCACTACATACATACGAGTATTCTGCGCTAAACATATCCTACACATTGGTAGTTTTTCCATCTTATAATTTAAAAAATGGTCAAAATTAAATAAACTATGTTGTTGTAAGCAACGCAGCAATGTGATCACAGAACACATATTACCCTTACGGGAATGTGATTCACAGATTAGATAATATTAGTAGGTAGCTAACTAGCTTAGCTAGCAATGATTCAGTGTTGCCACTGCATCTCGATCAAATAGCACACACATACCTCCCTGATTACACACAATTACACACACAGACCGCCAAGTTTGCAGTTAAATAAGTGTTATTTGATAAACATAGAGCCATCTTTAAAATCAGTTTTTGCAGGAACTAGATCACAATATTATTATTTTATTTTCAGATAAGCAACAGAAAGGTTATTATTTGGGTAGAATTAATATAGTTATATTTCTTGAGCCACTTACGGTGAAAGCGTCAGGGTAGCCCGCGAAATTCAAATTTTCTTACGTTTTTTTGCAATTTGTAGGCAGTTGCAGTGGTAGGTTTTATGAAGTTGAAAATATCGTTCGCGACTGTAAAACGTATGTAGTAACAGAATTATAATCATCAAAATCCCAACACTAAGTTCATATAAGTCGAGGAACGAATTTTTCAACGTCAGTCATTCCTGAATTTTGTGAGCTTGGAGGGTTGTATTGATGATTTCGATGATCATAATTCACAAGTCAATACACACGTCTTACAGTCGCTAACGATATTTTTATCAACATACAACCTGGCACTGGCCTGCAAATTGCAAAAACGTATGAAAATTTGAACTTATGATTATGATTTATGATTATGAACTTGGCTACCCTAACGCTACCCCTTTATTAATCATTGCAACTTACAATACAAATTCACCGATCGAATACTTCAAAATAAACCAAAGACTACAACAATCTATTAGATTATTAAAAGGACAAAAGTTCAAACACCACAGATAATTAAAATTTGATGGTTACAAAGAACTGTCATCTCAGGTATAATGCAACCATTTTAAGATGTTTCGCTTTGTACGTTACCCACGATAATTGACTGTATTATAATCATTGCAACGCTCGTTTACCTAACCAAGCTAGAACAAGTTGTAGTGACTGAAACCGATTGTAATTGTACACAATTACACACATATGCTTATTACACACGGGTTACACACGAAAAGCCTATATTACCCACAAAATGTGTAATTACACACAAAACGGCAACACTGCAATGATTGGTATCAACCACAGAGTATATAATCACTATGGTCACAGAGTATATAAACACCACGTTTAGTGTCGACCTAGATTTAGTCTAGTGAGCAGTGCAGTTGCAACTAGTTTTATTGTACGCATAGGACCATTTGGACTTGTACTTTGACAGAGGGGAACGCCTGCGTATGGCTACTCCCCTCCGGTCCGCCGGTGGCCTGTGTTGCTCTATGGGACAGGTGTGCGAGGTTTCATAGGATTTCATACAAGTAATTCTAAAATTCGATTCCTTCGGCGCGGATAAGTGTGCGTCCACCTTTAAACGCACCCTGCGGGGCAAATAAGCAAAACATCAATGAGTGTCAGTAAAGTAGTGATTTTAGATATCTGTGACATCATTGCGGCATTGTTTACAACATAGTTTATTTTATTTTTGTCAAATTTTATTACAAGCTACAAGATGGAAAAACTACCAATGTGTAGGATGTGTTTAGCGCAGAATACTCGTATGCGTAGTGGTCAACAAGAACTTGCGTAACCTATACCTACGAGAAACTGACTGATATTCCAGTAAGTTGATACTTTTAAAATACTTGAATATCCGATGATTCATGATAATAAAGGCCCATTTACACGATTCAAGTTTATCGCCTGTTGCAAACAATAATATTGAAGCAACAAATGACGCATCGTGTCACATTCTTGCTTGTTGAAGCAAAGAGGTTTTTCTGAAATAATCTCAGGCAGGTAATAATCTTATGTTTTTAATATTGTTGTCTGAGATATGTCACCACTGAATAAAATGGTTTTGTTTGGTTGTGAAGAGGCGGGAAAACGTTAAAGAGTGAAGGCGCGCTTTTTCGATTTTAACATTTTAACCTTTTTTTTTGTAAAGACGAACACCCAAAAAAGCCCCAGTCCCGGCGCAAAAGAAACTTTTCTCATCCTTTAAAGTATTTTAGGTAAAAGATTTTTTGATAGGTGTGATTGCCGCAGGGAGTGGCAAACATTGAAAAAAATTGCATTGCAATTTTTTTTAGGAGTAAATTGAAAACTACAGGATGTTGAACAAATCAGTTTAAAAATGGGTAAGAATTTTTGTACATCACATTTATATTGAAAACATATGGATATTCTTACATATTTAATAAAAATATGTGTAAAAAGAAGTGCTATGAAAAACTATTTTCTTGTTTTGACACAGTGATTCAGGAATAAAAATATTAAAGAACAAAACAAGATTATTTTAATAACCATTTATTTTTATAAATCATACAATATTGTACTTAATTATTATTTGTAAAAAAAAAAACAAGCACTTACTGCTAAAAATAATACATACTTTTTTCTTTTTAACCGACTTCCAAAAAGGAGGAGGTTCTCTATTCGACTGTATGTATTTTTTTTTTATGTATGTTCACCGATTACTCGAAGACGCCTGAACCGATTTGAAAAATTCTTTTTTTGTTTGAAAGGGTATACTTCCAAGTTGGTCCCATAGAAATATTGTCATGATCTGATCACGAACTTCGGAGATATGGAACGGAACTCCTCAATAAATGATAGCAAATGGACTGGGATTGCTGAAATCTATTGCGTCTATTGTTTACACCAGTTCATAACATAACATCACGCCACCGCACCGGTACGCTGTGAAGGGTAAGCACAAGTGAACCACTAAAAAGTGAAAAATAAAAACTTTTTTGCAAAAAAAATAGAACCGACTTCAAAAAAGTGAAAAATAACTTTAGCTTCAGAAGTCGGTGACAAAAAAACTTAATAAATCAATCAAACAATGGTCACCGACTTCTGAAGCTAAAGTTATTTTTCACTTTTTTGAAGTCGGTTCTATTTTTTTTGCAAAAAAGTTTTTGACCTTCGCTAGCTTTCGTTTCGTTGTTTACAAAAAGAACCACATACTATAATTTTGATTGACACAACAAGCAGCTCTCCAGCAGCTTCATATCATGTAGGTGACTTGGTAAAAATCACTAGGACAAATTTTAAGAATGATGGCAAAAGCAAAAAGCCTTTACCAAAATTCATAGGTCCTTACAGGATTACAAAATGCTTAGGAAATGACCGTTAATTAAATTAAAAAAAAAAAAAAAATAATTGCGGCAGATAGGATGCGGCCTTGGATAAATGTCAAATCAAAAAATCAAAATCAAAGCATTTATTTCAAGTAGGCCAATAACAGGCACTTTTGAATTGTCGAAACAAAGATGAAAATTAAATGTAGCTACAGTCCCAGTCACAAGACATAAAAACTGTGAAAGTACTGTAGTTGCCCATTCCCTAGCGTAGATCTCTATGGAGAAGAACGGGCAAGAAACTCCATGGACACTCTTTTAAATCAAAATATTGTTACAAAATCTTGGTTACATCATTCATGTTGAGATGTTATATTATGTGAGAACAATGTAGCAAGATGTGCACGTTAAAAGTGTCCATAGCCAAACAAAAACAAAATACAACTCAAAAACAAAATAATTAATTCAAATAAACCATGGCAACTAAGAGATGACCAGTCACAATTGACAGCGCCCGTTCACGCACATGACGCATGGATCAGCACCATTCAGCTCAACCATTTTGAAGGGAACTAAATGGTCCGACACACGCGCCATGATCAGCGAGACATTTGAGTGAGCATGACATACTCTCAACCGCCAGGGCACATTCAAGTCAAAAACTAAAGTAGGTTTCCAGTGAATGATAGCTTTCTAGTACATAGTACTCACACAATATGGGCTATGCGTTTATATAATACTAAATAGATTGAATCTATACAATGCAAAGATAGTTGTACAATCTTCAGCAGCTCCACCAATACTATTTAATGCTATCAATTTTTGAGCCCCTGTCCTTGTGGAGCAGGACCAGCATTGAGCCAAGCATTTTTATCAGCGATATAATCGCTCAACTTGTAATATGCTTGCTTACATAGTGTGCGTTTAATGCATGTTTTAAATTTAGTCTCATTCAGTTCAAGAATACTTTGTGGAATTTTATTATAGCATCTCAAACAGTACCCCATGAAAGATGAGTCTACTTTAGCGAGTCTAAAGCCTGGCTGAACTAGTTGGTCCCTATTTCTAGTACTGTAATTGTGTCTGTCGCCTCTTTTACCGAAAAGATGCAGATTTTTTCTTGTCAAAGCGCTAGAAATTAATGAATCTTCTAGCTCTTCTACGTCGGACTCTGATACTACTCGTAGTTCAGATAAAGAGTACTGTGATTAATTGTGTACATTATTGATTTTGGTTTAAGACTAAAAATGTCATGATAAGTGTGATTTTAGATATGTGATGTGTGGTAGAGATTGTATTATAGGTATATCTACAAACAATTTGTGTAAACATTAGAGATTAGTCGATTTATGATTTTGTGGACATTATTTTGTTGTAATATTGATAGGATCTGTTTCAATCAAATTGATGTTTTGTTTATATTCGCGTCGGATTTTCACTTCAGCTGGTTATTGTTTATAATGTTATTTTGTAATAAAATGCAAGTATGTATTATACGCTATGATTGACAGGAATGTCGTGATTTGTTGCGTGCACCGGAGTTTTGCACGCAGTCGGACGGCCGAATGTCGTGATTCTTTGTAAATTCTTGCAATATTATAATAATTATTCCATATCAGTAGCTGTTTTGACACTAAATTTTAACTGATGCAAATAGTTTATAAATCATACTGTGAATTTTAAATATATTAAATTATTAGTAAGCATTATGATTGTCAGATATTTATTATTAAAATCATGTTTAGTTTAGTTGCTGTATTGATGTCAGTAAAGTTGGAAGGGGACATCCCCTTCCATACTGCCAATGGCGGCGATGGCTGACGATGGCCGCGGCAGTTGTTCGGTGACGGCGGAATGGTGAAGTCGATCTAACAAAAATACCGCACGCGCAAGATTATAATTTAAATATAGTTATTGTTGTGATGAATATAATAGTGATTGATGTCATTATATGAAGTTTTATTTTACTCATTTGAAAATAATATTTTGAAAACAAGGGAGTATTTAGAATATGCTAAACATTACATAATGTTTATAGGAGCTCCTGATGAAGAGAAGCTTGTTATCACCACGAATCGTAAAACTGGTTTTATGGGCCTTTTAACGCATGAATAGTACAATTTTCTTGTATAACCGCCTAGTTGAAAAAGAAAAGGTCCTTAAATATTTAACTATGTACAAATTTTCGCAGGATCAGAACTATTTTTTGGGGTATTAAGAGCTCATGGAAGGGCCAATAATAATCTAACATCACGTCAGTTTAAATCAGCTTACAAAAAAACCCTGGTAAATACAGAACTGAAAGAGGGTTTCAGAGGAAATTGTATTCCTTTAGAGGATATTTCCATTTTAAAAGAATCCTCTGTAAACAAAATAAATATTACTACAGAACGTTATCGAATTTTGCAAAATGACTTGATCGAGGCATCATTGGATGACGAACCCATGCCTGATGATTTGTTGTTAGAATTTGATGAGCAGTTAAATACAACGATAGGTGATTATTTGCGCCGTCAAATAGTTGCATATATTTCTGGGTTTGTAGTCAATTATTTACATTCCAAAATCAAATGTGAGAGCTGCCTTCATGAATTATATGCTGATAATTACGATGATGATGATCTTTATTTGATAAAAACTAAAAATAAAGGTGGTCTTACTTTCCCGTCTAAAGATGTCATAAATATATGTATACGAACCGAATGCAGCATCCGTTGTGTTAAATCGCAATCTTTGAATTCTCCTAATTTCCGTAAACATAAAATTATAACGAATACACTAAAATCCCCTATTGGACAAAATTATTTCGAATAATCGGCGAATCATATGTTCGATCAATCACCGACTGACAATTATGTTATTCTTCTGACTAAAGCTATAGCTAAAAAATATATAGATGTCGTGAATTGAAGGCGCCATAGTGCAACAAGCAGCGCCATCTAACAATTAGTTTTGTGAACTAACAATACCGGAAACGCAAGCGCCCTACCGCTTGGACACGATCGTCGGTAGAGGGGATGCAGTGAGGGCTGTAGAAGGGACCGAGTGCTGTGACAGTCGAGCTCCGACAGCCTTGGCAGACGCTCAGTACCAACGCACGTGTTTGTTTCTCGTATTGTAAAACCGTTGGTTTGAATAAAGTTATTTTAATTTAAATTATCTTTTGTTCGAGTGCCCGCGTCAATGCCCACAACTACTTAGTTTGAAACTATGTCGGATCGTGAAGAAGACTCGATACTTCGCATCTCGGCCACCCAAGGATGCGACATCAGAACTGGGATTCACTCGAGCTAAAGAAAACACGAAAATGCAGCGACGACGTCACAGTGCGACGAGAATGTATTTCGGACGCTGCTGGCTGCTCTACATCTGAATTGAGATCAAACCGTGCTAATGAGATCATACCTATCCCGCGTCTGTCGCGCATAAAGTGTCAATAACAATCAGTGTCAACTGTGTAAAAACCGAAAAAGTGCTGAAAATAAAATCGTAACCCTCCCTTTTGGCTTTGCCGCAGTCGGGTAAAAATGTTCGCGACGAGTTTCGTGTGTCGGGTACCGAGTGCAAAAAACTAACTAGAAAGAGGGTAGACCGATTAGTGTGTTCATAAACACCCACCGTTTTAGTTACTGTTTATCCGTGATCACGGTGCTTGCAACAGCGCCGAAATATCGGGAACTCAAAACAGACGGTAAACAAGTGATATTTACCAAGTGGAAAAACGGGATACATCGTTTTAAGTGTTAATGACGATCAGTGACGAGTGTGAATGTGATTAGTGACGGTATAATTGAAATGCAAAACAAAGACTTTGTGTCGTTTAGAGTTTGTATCGTGTACAATCTCCGAAAAACCCAGCAAGTGAATAGAAAGTTAGTGTTGCCGGAATTCGATATCGATACAGAGTTCGATGCGTACTCCTAGTGCGTCATCGCCGACTTGTTTCTTGTTGTGAGTGTAGTGGAAGGAATCCTGGTTATTTCGAAATTAAGCTAGAAGTTGAAGGGCTTTCCATCTACATACCGTAACCTAACCAAGTATGTCGTGGGACCAGTTTAAAGAATTGTTCAGGGCCAGATTCGTCTACGTCGAGACATTTCCGTCATTTACGTGAATAGTGAAAAACAAAAATAAACAAAGTAAAATATACCCCGTCGTCAGGGAGCGAGACAGTACCACCAATCAAGTGTCGCGAATGCGGCAAACAAAGGACAGAAACAAGTGGATTTTCGGACGATGGCGACCGTCGTCAAGAAGCTGTTGACTGTACTGGCTTCTACAGGAGCTGGGCAGCGACCGCAGGTCAGCAACGGCTCATTGTTGTGCTTCAAGTGTGGCACGCTGGGTCACATCGCCAGTCGCTGGACAGCAGGCTAGCGCGGAGTACAGTGATGCAGTACTGGTGGTGAAGTGAGTCGACCTTTGCATTGTCGAGCCCCTATCAGGAACCGTGAAGCACTTTGGTGAGTGTTTCTTTGATTTTGATTCTGGAGCTGAATGTTCCTTATTGAAAGAGAGCAAATTAATGTTGCTTGTAAAATTAGTGATTGAGATTGTTGACGATGATCGTCATAAACTCGTGGCTAAATAATAACAGCCGTTCGGGCCGCTCTTTAGGTTAAGCTGTGCTTGCCTAGGTTGGTCTGTGATGGGTGACCACCCTTACATACCGAGTTTCCTCCGTGCCTCGGAAAACACGTTAAGCTGTTGGTACCGCCTGTCATTTGTCCATCTTTGGCAGTCGTTACAAGTAGTCGGTGGCCCAAAACGTCTGACAACCAGTCTTACCAAGGTATCATATTACCCATTATTAACTGGGTTTTGGAGGTCAGATGGGCAGTCGCTCCATGTAGAATGCTGGTATTCTGCTGCATCCGGTTCGACTGAAAGGCGACCCCAACATGGTTGGTAGATGGCTGGACAGATGATGATGACCGATCGGCAAACTTCGTTTCGTTCGTGTCTACCGTTCTCTGGGTATGCATCTCACAGTTGATTCTATCGTCTGGCTGTGCCAATGAATCCTTACCCGAACAAAAGGTTAGCACACCCTACTTTTACATTGTTTTCCGCTACAACGGAGACAGATCAGTGAGGTTTCCAGTATTTGTCAGAGTGGAGTGTTTGTTGTTTGATTCCCATGACGGGCAAATTGTTATTGATGATGATGATCATGGTGATGATGATGATCATGGTGATGATGATGATGATGATCATGGTGATGATGATGATGATCGTCTTAAACTGAAAGTTTTGAATTTTAATCGTGCCTACAAATATGCACAGGGATAGATAGGTTAAAGATGCCAGTGGGTCACGTGCCAGTCGATGTTGATATACTAATACTAATGAACAGGTGGTGACCTTAAATAAATATAGCATTAGTGCTATTGATGTTTACAAACTTTGTACTGAGGAGGAACCATATGTCACCGTGGAAACTTCTCAATTAGCTCTTAGTAATGATAGGATCATGTTGTCTGGCGATGGATCGGGAGTCTCGGGGCTCTCTCCAGATCTTAATATTAATTTAAACTAGGAAGTGAGACAACAGAAGGTACCATTAAGGGGCCGGCGGAGTATGCGTATTTCATACAAACGTAATACCAAAATTATTTGTAAATCAAACATATTCTTAAGGTAGTCTGTATTTATTTCGATTGAATTACAGAATATCTATGTTCCCAAATATGTTTTTTGAGAGAATAGTGATGCAAAGACGAGATATGAGGAATTTAAATTTTCTATAAGTAGAAAACTTATTTTTCTTATAACTCTTGTTAAAATCAGTGTCCAATCAAAATATATATTTGGGAACCTAGATATTCTGTAATTCAATCGAAATAAATACACACTACCTTAGGAATATGTTTAATTTACAAATTATTTTGGTATTACGTTTGTATGAAATACGCATGCTCCGCAGGCGTCTTAACAATATTGTTAATTCTACCAACAGCAAGGTATCTTCTTGCACTTCATTAGTTCGTAAAAAAAAGGCCTCAGCAGAACTCTTTAAAATTATTCCACCAAAATATCCAAGGCATTTCTTCCAAATTGTTAGAAATTGAATTGTATTTAGAGAAAAGTATGTTTGACATTGTTTGCTTTACTGAACATTGGTTAAAAGATTACCAAATGCTTATTAATTATGAGAATTATATGGTGGGTAGCTGCTTTAACCGTAAAACTATGCTGCGTGGAGGTTCCCTAATATTAGTGAAAAATTGTGTTAAATATGAGCAACGTGCTGACATAGTAGGTCTTTCGGTTGAACATTGCGTCGAACTGTCCTGTGTTGAGCTAGATAAGCATTTAGTTGTGTGTGTGTACAGACCCCCAAACTATCAAAACTTTTCCTTATTTGAATCGATAATGGAAGATGTCCTGGCAAAACTTACAGCCAGTAATAAATCTACAATTATTTGTGGTGACTTCAATATCAATATTTTAGAAGATAATTCAAATAGCAGTCGGTTATTAAATCTTTTTAAGTCATTTGACTTGACTAACGTTTTTATAGAACCCACTCGAGTCACGCCTTCTTCTGCTACTTGTATAGATAATGTTTTCTGCGATTGTGAATACTTAGATAGAGCCGTAGTAAATAGTCTGCCGTCTGACCATAGCGGACAAACTGTAACTTTCAGGCGTAATACACCATTGCAAAAAGATGATATTAAATTTAGACCTATAACTTCTAGTAAATTAAATAGGTACAATATTTCCCTACAGAACAAGTTAAGTGTTATGAGCCATGGCAATATTAATATAAATCAATTCTATGATCATTTCTTTTCAATTGTTCACACTGAATTCAATAAAACTTTTGAAAAGAAGACCAAAAGCATTTGCCCTAAATTTATATTTAGGGATTGGGCAACTAGAGGTATCAGAAAAAGTAGGGAAACACTATTTGAGCTTTATGGCCTTAAGCCTTATGTAAACACTGAAACTTTTAACAACTATGTTGCTAAGTATTCAAAAATTTTTAGAAATTCATGCAAGATTGTCAAAGCCCTGCACATTAGCAACAAGATTAAAACAGCAGAAAATAAAATTAAGACAGTTTGGAAAGTCATAAATAGCGAGACTAGCAGGAAGAAAGTACGTAATACTAGCTATACATTAGATACAGTATGTGATCCTAAAAGCTCTAATCAGGAAGTAGCTCAGGAATTTGTAAATTTCTTTACCGATATACCGTTAAAAACTACGGAGGCTCTAAATTCCTCTTCTGAAGTCTCAATCGGTTTATTAAAAGCGAATGTATCTGGATGCCAGGCTGAATTTAAATTTAAACACATAAACCCGATGACAGTTATTAAAGCTTTCGGGCAAATAAAAATCAAACTGACCGAAGATCTATGGGGAATGTCTATCAAAGTTTGTACTTCCATACTTGAGACTATAGCTCCATACTTAGCTTTAATTTTTAATTTGTGCGTAGACCAAGGAGTTTTCCCTGATTTAATGAAATACAGTAAAGTCATACCGCTTTTCAAATCCGGGGATAGTAAAGATACTAATAATTATAGACTTGTATCCGTGTTGCCAGTTTTTAGTAAGGTGTTCGAAAAGGTAATGCTTAATCAGATGCTCAATCATTTCAACACCAACGGAATCTTACACGATCAACAGTATGGCTTCACCAAGGGACGTTGTACAACTGACGCCGGTGTAACCTTATTAAAGCACATATTCATGGCGTGGGAAGAGTCCCAAGACGCTGTAGGAATATTTTGTGACCTCTCCAAAGCATTTGATTGTGTAAATCACGACACATTGCTTTTGAAACTTGAGCATTACGGACTAGGTAAACTTGCACTTAGTTTGGTAAAATCTTATTTAAGTGATAGACTGCAATATGTTCAAATAAATGGTGTTAATTCACAGGGCTTGAAAGTAAAAATGGGGGTTCCGCAAGGCTCAATATTGGGTCCTTTCCTCTTTTTAGTATATATAAATGATCTACCCTATTTACTGAAAAACCAACCTCAAAATATGGTATCCATTATGATATCGGGCTCGGAACCTGAAGATGTTTTCGATTTAACCTTTTGGACGCCATTGTAACATATACGTGACAAGCAAGCGCGTGCCCTGTACGCCAAACGACACAAATATGTGACAAAATAGTAGATGAAACTGTGGCTTGGCGTGGAGGGCACGCGCGTGCGTTTATGCTGTGGCAGTCAAAAGGTTAATTGACCCTTTTCACAATCACATCACACTTGTATAGGTTTTGTACCAGAGTGTGTTCGAATATGTATGTTTAAATAACTTTTTTGACTAAAACTACGCAGACACACATTACACTTAAAAGGCTTTTCACCAGTGTGTGTTCGAATATGATCTGTTAAATGATTCTTCGCAGTAAATCTACGTAGACACACATCACACTTAAATGGTTTTTCACCGGTGTGTATTCGAATATGTCTTATTAAAAAACCCTTGTCACTTACACTAAGCAGACACACATCACACTTAAAAGGCTTTTCACCAGTGTGTGTTCGAATATGTCTTGTTAATGAACCCTTTTCACTAAAACTACGCAGACACACATCACACTTAAAAGGCTTTTCACCGGTGTGTATTCGAACATGCCTTATTAAACTATCATTCCGACTAAAATTACGCCGACACACATCACATTCATAACGTGTTTTACTAATTCCTGTTCGACTATGCTGTTTCCGTTTCTTGACTTTATTTATACTTCGCTGATCACATTCGTCAGGCTCTTCGAAAGTAGTGCCAGGTTTGTACGTACGATTTCGAGTTGTCCGAGAAACTTTCAAGTATGATTGTTCATTGTTCTTTAGCTCCGCTTGAATTGTATCTTCTAGTTTTGTTCTTGTTGACACGCGCGCACCTGTGCGCACAACAACATCTATTGTAATTGATGAGAAAAAAACAACCTGACAGATCAGCTGATGTGGTTCCTACCAGTATTTCGGAAGAAGAAAATCAGAATGATAAGACATATGTTCCTGATAGTTCATCAAGTGACACAGATGACAGTTTTGCTGACACCCTGTCTGTGTCACAAGAAGATAGGAATCTCGTTCTTCAGCAGTGTGATATGCGTGTACCTGAAAAACATGTTAGGCGCAAGCCAGACTTTCATGACAGTGCTAACATGTGTGTAGAGATGTCAGATGATCTAATATCTCTTAGTGATGCAATAAGTGGACCTGAAAACGCGCAGTGGCAGTGTGCATTGAAAGATGAACTAAAATCTGTAGGAATCGTACAATATTAGCTGGCAATACTGCCTTTTATTTTTAAGTACATTGTTTATGTTCATTCTCTCTTCACTTCCGTCTAACGATTGCTGCTGTGCAAACATTGTATTCCGTGCAACAAAATTAGTTAATAAATAGTTCTGGTGTCAGTTACTTGCAGTTTTTCACTTTAAAACACCTACGAACTTATTAAATACAGTCCACGCTCTAACAAAATCCTTTCAAGATAATGACACTTGGAAGTTAGTGGATAGGCCAAAGACAGACAAGACAGATGGTGAGACACGGTTGTGAAAAAGAAGTGGGTCTTCAAAAAAAAGTTTAACAGTGAAGGTGAAGTGAGATTCAGAGCAAGGTTAGTTGCAAAGGAACTCAGAAACAGGGTTAAGACTAGAAGGCCGGTTTTAGTGCTTGACCGACCGTCGGTGCGTACCATCGGTCCTGACGACACGCATAACCGATCGTCAGTTTGTAACGTTCAGTGCTCTCCTGTAGGCTAATTCACGTAGCAAAAGAAGTGCGGGTGCAGTGCAGTTGCAATTAAGTTTCGATCAAAACAACGCTTTTCGTATTCTCTACCGCTGTCAGACACGCTCGCGTCAAGTTCGCGTCACGCGAGCGCAATATCGGTATTCTACTGTTGCGCGTCTTTTGTGCGTGCTTTGGAACGAAACATGATCGGCATGTCATTTTGACGCGTCAAATGAATAGTAGAAACTATTCATTTGACGCGTCAAAATGACAGCATTTAAGTTTCAATTCGATCAACGTGCAGTTTCGTTTACGCACAACATTAGTTCCTCGTTATTTACTTTTGTTAGCATCAAATTGTATTTTTTGTAAATGTAAGTGTTTAAAATGGTTTGTTGTATGTAGACAAGTTAACTACAAGTCTTTTTCAATGGAATTCTAAATGATTTTTGTACCTTTTTAGTGAATATTATGAGTTTCCAACTTGGTATGAGATTTTTTTTCCTCTCTGCCGAAATTGATGAAGAACGTAGTCAAGCAATAAGAAGACAAAGGTTTTCTGTGGATCCATTCCGTATTTCAGTCGGGAATTACAGAAAACCTATCGTCTGAGCAAAAACTTGGCTCGGCAATTGATAGCCAAATTATCAACCTAAATTCCAAATCCGAAGGAGAAGGAAAGATGGTTTGACAGTACAGGCAAAGATAACTAACACAACTAATCACAAACAAAGCATTTTTTGTGAACTCACTCAGAGAACAATTATTAAATAAATCAACGTCAATGAGGTTGAGAGTGCGGAGCGTACGCGTCAGTGGCGCCTCCCCTAACAGATTGGTCCGCGCGCGCGGCACCGCCAGCAAGCGTGATTATTAACTTGCAGTAAATTCTTATTAGAATCTTGCTAGTTTTATGTTAAACTTGTAATGGCTTATATTAGAGTCCAATAAGACTGAATTATAACGATTTAAAAGGTAAAAACGAAAAGTCAAACTGAAAATGATATTAATACGTAACTTGCAAACATGATTTTTTGTTTGTAAGTATATCTTATGAAAATTAATGTCAAAAGGTTGGTCTTGGCTTCAAACCATTTTCTGTAAAAGAATCATGTACATCGGTCCAGTAGTTTGAAAGATATATCTAAAAACAGAAACTAAAATTTTCACACTATATCTAGGGGGTGCCAGGAGGCATATGCCACCAGCGTGTATGGCAAGGAGCGCCCGTCTACCCAAGTGGGAGATTGTCCAAGGCTGACTGAACCCCAGGTCTCCGAAACAGGTTTTATGAGGCAATGACAGACCATTATTCAACCAAATTTTAGCAAAATATTGGTTAAATAGTGAATCAAAACATAATTGTTTGTTTATAAAGTAAGAAAAAGCTCTACAATCTGTACTGAGGTATTATTTTGATATTAAAATAATGACATATTCGTTGAAATGTAATCGATTCTATTCGATTATTTAGTGAGTAATATTTTTTCTCCCATATGGCCACACTATAGGGAAGTTTGACAGCGTTTGATTTGCGCAGTTTACGCGCAATTCAAAGATTACAAGAATACCGTTTGTCACTCGAACTTAAACTTAACTGCAGCTGCACTACAACTTCATCGATGTGTCATAAAATTACGTGAATTAGCCTTCTGACCAAGCAAGCAGGCCGGACTGGTACATTCACAAACACGTACACGAAATGGACGCGTTTACAAATTGTTGTAGTTCACTTGGGTTTTATTAGAGTAAATTAAGTATGTTCCGCGCTAAATACAGAACTTTTAATGGCTTTAACATCATATGATCTTTTTCTCCAACTATCTTAATTAACGCACACTCATAGTGTTTCATAATCAGAACATTAAATATTTACATAAAAATAAGGATGTCGTATGTCTTAAGCCAGCGGAAGTTTCAGTGTCCGGCCGTAATGATTTCTTAAACCTGATAGCTACTATATACAATCAAACAATATTAATGAAGTTTTGAACTAGTAGGTTCGATTATCTTTACGATGGTACGCGCATCCGTACGGTCGGTCCACTGATCGGTGTAGCACTGAACGCGTCAATATGTTTCCATAGCGCGTCGGTCGACCCGGCGTCGGTCGGCACGCATGCGGACGCGCTTGACCGACAGTCCTCGTACGCAGTGCGTAGCAATATACGCGTGCGTACGGTCGATCGAGCACTGTAACGATTTGTGAATTTTCATACAAATGACAAGCGCGACCGACGTACGGACGTACCTACGCACCGACGATCGGTCAAGCACTGAAACCGGCCTAATGAGACCTTCTCCCCAGTTTTGAAATATTCTACTGTTAGATTGTTGTTAGCGTTAAGTCAAAATAAATATATCTGGACATAAACACACAGCGCCACCCAGTGCCACACTAAGCAAGGCTTGTGTCATGGACACCAGATAGTTTATTTACTTTTTTGTTTATAAATACACACTTGCTATACATATAAACATCCACGACTCGGAAACAAATGTCCATGCTCATCAAACCCAGGACCCTAAGAACTAGGGCTAAAGTCTAGTCACCTTGATGTACCCACTGCATTTTTTAATGGTTTTCTTCATGAGACAGTGTATAAGGAAATACCAGCATGCTCAGATGTGAAAAATTGTAAGAATAAAGTTTAAAAATTAAAGAGAGTTGTCTACGGTTTGAAGCAGTCAGCTAGAGCATGGTACACGAGAGTAGAAGAATGTCTATTACAGTTAGGAAATAAAAAAATCTAACTATTATAAGCCATGTTTGTTTATAACAAATGATAAAAATGTAAAGATTTATGTACTTAGATGATTTTTTGTTTTCTATAATTGTCAGAATACATATTATAACATATTAATTAATGAGTTGGTAACAAAATTTTGAATAAAAGACTTAGGTCAGATGAAACTGTGTCTTGGAATGCAAGTAAAGGTTCTTAAAGATTGTAGTACTGTTGACCAAAAGCAATTTATAGAAAATAATCTCAAAGAAATTCAATATGACAGATTTTCCTTGTTCTGAAACACCTATGAAAATTAACTTAAAACTGGAAAATGGCTGAAGAAAGATACTTAAATTCCAATGATAACAATGAGAGACTACTGATTAACTAATTTACACTTACTGTTTGTCACCGCGGCTGTCTGTTTCTTCTCAGATACTTCTACTACTTCTTCCACTTTCATTTTACCCTGCATTAAAGGTACATCATCTTCTGAATCTGGTTCAGAATGGTCTGGGGGTATATCTTCCACTTCTAAATAACTGTTGTCTACATTTTCTAGTTTTATATCTGTAAATAAGCAAAAATGTATATTATTAAAAGTAGCTTTTGCCCGCAATAATTTAAAATTTGACAATAAATTCGGGTTGTATTCTGCTTGAAATGAGAAAATCAGCCGGGCCTTTTCCAAACCATGTTGGGGTCGGCTTCCAGTCCAACGAGTCTGCTTGTAATAATACAATTCAATCATGATTTGAAAGACACATGGTCATCTATTTTAATAAGAATGTTATTTCGCCCGGGTGGAATTTTATAATTGTCCCACAGGATCATACTACCGGGATAAAAATTATCCTCAGTGTTAATAAAGGTTAAAAGTTACATGTGTGCCAAATTTCATCCAAATCCGTTCAGAAGTTTTTGCGTGAAAAAGTTACAAACATCCGTGCATCCTCACGAACGTTATAATCATCATCATCATCTCAGCCAAAAGTCGTTCACTGCTGGACATATGCCTCCCCCAAGTGTCGCCACATTGACCGGTCCCGTGCGACTCGCATCCAACGGATTCCAGCAACCTTCACCAGGTCATCGGTCCACCTAGTCATCGGTCGCCACTCCTGAACTTTTCGGTCCCATCGGCCATCCGTTCTGCGAACAATGTGCCATGCCCACTGGCACTTAAGTTTGGCAATTCTTCGGGCTGCGTCGGTAAACTTGGTTCTCTTGCGGATGTCCTCGTTCCAGATTCGAATGACGCAAGGAAACTCCGAGCATAGCCCTCACCATTGCGCTGTGGTGGGTGACTTCTGATAAGCCCCGTTGTGAGCGACCACGTTTCGGTCCCGTATGTAATCACTGGTCACAGACTTTCGTCTTGAGACACTGCGATAAGTTGGACGAGAAGATACCACGCAGCTTCCCGAACGCTGCCCAACCGAGTCGAATTCGACGATTGACCTCTCCTTCTCAAAGTTAGACCTACCCCGAAGTAATTATAATACGAGTATAGGCTAGTTTCCACCATCAATAAATTGCAAAACTAATTAGTCCGTCAGTTAGAGTATTGGAAAATAATGGACACGTATTTTTTGTTTTTGTAAATCACTGAGTACTGACAAAGATAAAACGCATCAAAACTCGGGAGTGGGGGCTCGTGACATCACAACGCACTAAAAACTATAGCACGGCGTGACGTATTGCGAATTTTAAAAGCGTCGTATCTTCGTCAATTTTGGTTTATGTAACAAAAGAAAAAATACGGGTCAAATATTTTTTTATAATCTAACTGACGGACTAATTCGATTTTTTTAGGACAAAGCAGGCCCCAAGGCACCTTAGAAGCTCATTCCTACCGGCTTACCTTCGGGAACAAGGCACTCTACACGTAGTGTCAAAGTAATTACAAAAATGCAAAAAAAAAAAGTTTACAAAGAAAGCAACAGGTAGCGCCATGTAAGCCGGAGCTCGGGTGTCAGAATTCAGAACTAAAACCGTATGGACGGCGCACACGTGACTTCGCGGCTAGCAGTACCGTTTTGTAGGGACCTAGGTAAGCCGAAGATTATCGAGTTACGGCAGGGGCAGAAAAAGAAAGTATGTGTGGTGGAATGAGATAGAATGAGTAATGGTCGGCGTATCGTATTTGGAAGTTACCAAACAGTTTTTTTTTTGACATTATTAAAATCACTTTTTTAGTTGTTATAATTCCGCTGCATTTTATTAATTTTTGGGCGTCGCTGATAATGAAAATAAAAAATCAAAATCAAAAATGCCGCCGACATTTCTTAGATTTTTCGTTATGGGCGTCTTTTTCGTGGTTTTCGGGGTAGCTGATAATGAAAATGAGGTCAACATATAAATAGCGTTGCCATAACTCCTGGGAACCAATACGGGACGTTTTTTCTTCCGATAAGTACCCAAAACTCAAAATCGTAATAACACATTCAACACCGACACGGGGCTTTTCAACTGTACATGTGTACCTTCCTACATAGCGAGAAGAAACAAACTAATGTATTTTCTAACAGATTCCCTTTGATCTCAAACTTATCAGAAGTGTAAATAAATTAAACAAAAATTATTGAATCATACTTTTTATTCAAAGTCCGCCCGCGCCATTCACCTCTATTTTCGTAGTTTGTCGAAATACGGGACAAATACGGGACAAGTAGTAATACGGGACGGGATGATCAAATACGGTAACAGTCCCGTATATACGGGACGTATGGCAATCCTACATATAAATCCAAAATGGCGCCGACGACATTTTTTGGATTTTTCGTCACAGGTGTCGTTTTCGTGGTTTTTGGGGTCGCTAATAATGAAAATGAGGTCAAAATTAACATGAGAAAAAAACATAAATTAATCATTCTCATTTTTTTTTCTTTGGCTTACCCTCATACTATTCTCACCCTTCGCCACTGCTAAAAAGTAGGATTATGATTTATCAATCAATGATCTCATTATTATTAGTTCTTTAAACTTACCGTCAGTTTCATCAACATCATCTAGTCCCTCACAGACAGCTGGCAGTTCTTCTTTGATAACAACACTTTCTGCTTGCAATATCTCAACTATATTTATTTGTTGTATGGGACTTCTTGTAAGCCCACTGCAAGACACAAAGTGGTCTGGGCTTGTTGAAGGCTGCAAAAGTTATATCATGGTATTAGGTAACGTCATTCAAAATAGCCTCCACAAGTGAAGACACTTAGTGGATGCTTCAGGGTAGCTTGAGAAATTCAAATTTTCTCACATTTTTTGCAATTTGCAGGCTAGTGCTAGGTTGTATTGTACAACGGGCTGGTGTCCGCAACTCCTCGACAATACGCGAATTTAGCGTATGGGCTATAATACACCACGCGGGCGCAGTGCAGTTTGGTAGATGTCACATGTGTTCGAAATTTTGGTTCCAGGACATGTGAAGAAACCGTTCGTCACAATGTTTTCCTTCACCGTTATCAGAGCAGTGGTGATGAAATAAATTACCCAAATTAATGCTCCTGCCTGGGTTTGAACCCACGACTTACTGCTCATAAGATAAGGCCACTGCTGCTCCCAGATACAAGGGAACGAGAGAAATCCACTGCAAAATACACCAATATCAGAAGTTATGATGATATTAATGTTATTTGAGGAATACCTCACCTCATTCTTCATTTGAGCAAATTGCTCTTCCCCTTCCAAACATTTTGTCTTAAACTGGAAATATTGCTGTAGTTTAGCGCAGCAGAAGGAACAAGCAAGAATTGGTCTACAGTCTTTAGTAACAAACTGCAACAAAAAGGATTGATTAACACAACTGAAGGCAGATTGGCGACTTAAAACCAGGTTTCATCACATTGTTTTCCATCACCAACGTCTGTGATTCCTATTTTGACCCTCTGACCCATTTAAAGCCTCATTTACATGATGCCATTTTCTTGAACAAGTGTAATAATTACAAGCAATGGTGTACACGCAGATCTACTTAAAAACTTGAAAGCAAATATTATTTATTAGCAACAATCAACAGTGTGTGAATCCAGTTCATTACAAAAATTGCAAAAGAAATGATTGTAGCTGTTTCTACCAAGAACAGTCTTGAATGGAAAAATTGCATTATAGAGCAAGAATGTGACATGTTGCTGAGATGATGCCAGTCAGTTGTTGCTTCATTATTATTGTTTGCAACCGGCGATAAACTGGCATCGTGTAAGTGGGCCTTTATTATCATAAATCATCAGAATTCGGAGTATCAATTATTTTAATAGTATCAACTTACTGGAATATCAGTCAGTTTCTCGTACAGGATACGCAAGTTTTTGTTGACCACTGCGTACATACGAGTATTCTGCGCTAAACATATCCTACACATTCGTACTTTTTCCATCTTTTAACTAGGTACACAAATTAATAAAAACTATTAATAAAGTTGTAAACACTATCGCACACAATAAATAAACCACAGATTACTATATAAATAAACACCACAGAATGCCACAGATTAGATATCAGATATCACAGAGTATATAATCACTACGTTTATTAGATATTAGTAGCTAGCTACCAGAAACTACAGGCCCCTTATTCACAACCATTCGACTCGCTTCCGAAACGAATCGAACGTCTAAGATATCGAAGATGTCCTTCAAACGCTATTGACAAATCCGAAACCGAATAATTTTGACAGTTCAATTCGATAAGAAGACTCGAATCTTTCCGATAGCTGTTTGCTATCGGGAGTCATATCGAACAAAATTAAAACGAAGAAATAAACCATATTTCCAGCTTATTTCAGTAAAATAAAAATACTAAACTCCGTGTCGGTAAGGAACCATATTCGACTATCTCATTTCCGAACCGAAGAACTGTCAAAACGCTATTCACAGATCCGAACGGATGCGTTTTTTTCACGGCTGTGGCAGCTTTAGTTCCAAAGGGTCCGTTTTGGCGCTGGCGTAGCATCGCCGGCGCCATGCCGCCATCTTGGTTTTGTTATGTCAGTGTGTCAGTGTCTGTCAAGCATCTAACATTATATACTCAAGTGTCATAATCAAATGACACTTGAGTATATAATGCGCTCATTGTCAAAAATCTTCAGAGAATTCTAACCTCTGAGTGTATTTTCCTTAATTTTCCTCGTATTTTACTGAGTTGAGACACACAATTTCCTCTGTAGTTTGAGACAGTACTGATTGTGCATGTTATATGTGCGATTATTCGTCATGGGAATCCGAAAGTGCTGTGTAGGTGGTCGCAATGCAACAGTGAGTTTTCCCAAGAACAATGAACTTAAAAATCTGTGGATGCCTTCCTAGTGCCAACAAATTCCCTCCTCAGTGGACTCAGGAAACGTGTCTATGTAAAACAGAAGAAGTTGCATAAGGCGTTCCGCTTAGTGTAGCTGTTGAGTTTTGTTAAACTTCTTAGGTTATGTAAAAATCGTTTTGTTATAAGTACTCAGATCAAGTAAAAAGAGAACTATTTTTTGATTACTTGATTTGAGATGTTTATAAGTTTTTTTTATTAAAACTTCAATCAACTAGAAACCAACAGAACGTAAAGAACATACTATAGCAGACATATACAAAAAACATATACAGAATGTACCTATAGGGAAACCATAAAATCAACTTCGAAATACTAAAAATTACTGTATTAACTGTATCAAATATGTTTCCAGGGTGGGATGTGATACTTGAACATAATTATTTCAAGGAACAAGATGAGGAGGATGTACATGTACTACAACTGGTGTGTATGGTTATCTAAATATAGTCCCATTTATCAGTATTATTTTACTATAAGTATGAGTACAACTCTACAGGTGAAGATGGTATAACAACAGAAGCCCTTAAACTTGGTTCTCCCACACTTCTCCCTCATATCACAAACATGTTTAATTGCATCCTTCAGACCGGAAAGATGCCAACAAAGATGTGCCACTCAAACATCATCCTTCTTCATAAAAAGGGGGATAAAAGCGATATCAATAATTATAGACCGATAAGCTTAGTGTCGCATCTCTACAAAGCATTCATTAAAGTTATCCACAACCGCATCGAGGCAAAATTAGATTCGCATCAACCACCTGAACAAGCTGGTTTCCGCCCAAGTTTCTCTACTACAGACCACCTTCATGCTTTAAACCAAATCATAGAAAAACACATAGAATTTAGAAAACCTTTATATTTGGCCTTCGTGGACTATACGAAGGCATTTGACAGCGTGAAACATGCAGCTATATTTTCCTCTTTACAAAATCAGCAGTTAGACCAAACCTACATTAATATCCTCAAAGTAATTTACAACAATAGTACAGCAAACATTAAACTTACATTTCCAGGTCAAAATTTCAAAATTGACAAAGGCGTAAAACAGGGTGACCCGCTCTCTCCCAAGTTATTTACTAGCACTCTTGAAGAGGTATTCAGGAACCTAGCAGACCTATGGTCTAGTAAAGGCATAGCAGTCGGTTGCAAAAACCTCACTAACCTTCGTTTCGCCGACGACATCATCTTATTTGCACCGACTGCTACCGAATTACAACAGATGCTCCAAGATCTGAGCACAGCAAGCCTTGAAGTTGGACTAATGATGAATCGGTCAAAGACTAAAGTCATGACCAATAGCACAAAAAGTAGGGTTGAGGTAGATGGGCAAGAAATCCATTACGTCGATGAGTACATTTATTTGGGCCAGCTAGTTTCCTTCGAAAACAGGCAAGACAGAGAAATTGACCGTCGAGTCGAGAACGCCTGGAAGAGCTACTGGTCCATGAAGTCGCTGATGAAGGGTGATCTACCTTTATCCCTGAAGCGCAAACTCATCGACATGTGCATTCTGCCCATCCTAACCTACGGTGCTCAAACTTGGTCCCTGACGGAGTCACAAAAGTCCAAACTCAAGGTTTGCCAAAGGGCGATGGAGCGTAGTGTATTGGGTATCAAGCTCAGTGACCGAATTCGCAATACCACAATACGCTCAAAAACGGGAATCGCTGATGTGGGCAGTAGGACTGCTGGGTTGAAGTGGGATTGGGCGGGCCATGTCTGTAGAATGCATCAGGACCGATGGGCCAAAGTCGCCACTCAGTGGGTGCCAGAAGACGGGCAGCGTCGCCGAGGGAGGCCTAGAAAACGCTGGCGTGACGACTTAGAAGCGTTTGCGTTAGATTGGCCTGAGAGAGCCGCACGTAGAGAGGAGTGGAAGACTATGGGGGAGGCCTTTGCCCAGCAGTGGGACAATATAGGCTAATAAAAAAAAAAAAAAAATGAGTACAACTCGCCAACCCGTCTTTAGCAAGCATGGTAATCAACGCGCGTGCCTTCTCTGTTGAGAAGAGACCTTTGCCCAGCAGTGGGTCAGTTATAGGCTGGTTTTATTAAAATGAGTACAACTTATAATAATATGTATTATTATAAGTTGTTCTCATTTTAAATATTATTAGCAATATTTCTCAATTTTTCAGGGTGGTTGGTTGGTTGGTACAGTTGATCATAATTACTCCTAGGAACAAGATGACAGTGTCATAACATCATCAGTTTTGATTGGAACGGCAGGTATAGATATACATACATAAATATCTTCTAATGTTTTCATTTTAATCCAATATAGGAAATAAGAAATTCCCTCCACTGTGGCACCCTCAGAAAATATTCTTAGCAGTGTGAGGGCTCTTAGTGCCCCATAACTTTTGTCATGTCATCACTTAAAATTGTTTGTTGTGCGTCATGCAGATGGACCTTTTTTTACTTTATTAACGTACATTTCTTAGTTGTTGTGGCAACTGCGAGGGCTATATTTAACAGTTCAGCAAGGTAACGTCTCATATACAAAGTGTCTCCATTTCTACAAAACTGGTATTTGTTTACTAATGTGTTAATTATTCTTATTTTCAGATAAATTGAATGGTCTAGATTCTGGAGCTACAATGGCCACAACAGCTGAAGTTGTTGAATTTTTTGATGAACTGTTTGACAGTGTTAATGGCTATCCTGGTGGTGGAAAAAGGAGAAAATTAAGACGAGCTGTAAAGAAGAATCACTACATCATTCTTTTTGGATTGACGCCATCAAAAAAATTAAATCAGTTAGTTTAAAAATGTTTATACAAATATAAAACCTATAAATTATCATTTTTATTTTATTATGATTACTTGAACCTCAAAACCTCAAAAATAAATCAACCATATGAAGGCGCCATTAAAGTATCGATATCAATGAAAAAGCCGATATAAAAGAACATCACTAGTTATCGATAACAAGATTCCTGCAATCACTATTACACTTACATACATAACTATAATTCTATATACTTCTGTCAAAACCCCGATGGCTACAACAGCGCCAAAACGGACCCTTTGGAAACTCTACCAAAAAGTCACTGTCGTATCTAAGGTCGTATCTGTAGCTAGCTACCACGGCTGTGACAGCTTTAGTTCCAAAGGGTCCGTTTTGGCGCTGGCGTAGCATCGCCGGCGCCATGCGGCCATCTTGGTTTTGTAATGTCAGTGTGTGTGTAATCAAATGACACTTGAGTATATAATGCGCTCATTGTCAAAAATCTTCAGAGAATTCTAACCTCTGAATGTATTTTCCTTAATTTTCCTCGTATTTTACTGAGTTGAGATACACAATTTCCTCTGTAGTTTGAGACAATACTGATTGTGCATGTTAAATGTGCGATTATTCGTCATGGGAATCCGAAAGTGGTGTGTAGGTGGTTGCAATGCAACAGTGAGTTTTCCCAAGAACAATGAACTTAGAAATCTGTGGATGCCTTCCTAGTGCCAACAAATTCCCTCCTCATTGGACTCAGGAAACGTGTCTATGAAAAACAGAAGAAGTTGCATAAGGTGTTCCGCTTAGTGTAGCTGGTGAGTTTCGTTAAACTTCCTAGGTTATGTAAAAGTCGTTTTGTTATAAGTACTCAGATCAAGTAAAAAGAGCACTATTTTTTGATTACTTGATTTGAGATGTTATAAGTTTTTTATTAAAACTTCAACTATAAACCAACAGAACGTAAAGAACATATAGCGGACTTATACAAAAAACATAATTATACATAATGTACCTATAAGGAAAACATAAAATCAACTTCGAAATACTAAAAATTACTGTATTAACTGAATCAAATATGTTTCCAGGGTGGGATGTAATAACTTGATGGATGGGATGACTTGAACATAATTATTTCAAGGAACAAGATGAGGAGGATGTACATGTACTACAACTGGTGTGTATGGTTATCTAAATATAGTCCCATTTATCAGTATTATTTTACTATAAGTATGAGTACAACTCGCCAACCCGTCTTGAGCAAGCATGGTAATCAATGCTCGTGCCTTCTCTGTTGAGAAGAGGCCTTTGCCCAGCAGTGGGTCAGTTATAGGCTGGTTTTATTAAAATGAGTACAACTTATATATCGGTATTTGTTGTAATGTGTTCATTATTCTTATTTTCAGATAAATTACATGGTCTAGATTCTGGAGCTACAATAGCCACAACAGCTGAAGTTGTTGAATTTTTTGATGAACTGTTTGACAGTGTTAATGGCTATCCTGGTGGTGGAAAAAGGAGAAAATTAAGACGAGCTGTAAAGAAGACTCACTACATCATTCTTTTTGGATTGACGCCAACAAAAAAATTTAATCAGTTAGTTTAAAAATGTTTATACAAATATAAACCTATAAATTATCATTTTTATTTTATTATGATTACCTGAACCTCAAAAATAAATCAACTAATAATATGAAGGCCCCATTAAAGTATCGATATCGATGAAAAAGTCGATATTAAAGAACATCACTAGTTATCGATAACAAGATTCCTGCAATCACTATTACACCTACATACATAACTATTATATATATACTTCTGTCAAAACCCCGATGGCTACAACAGCGCCAAAACGGACCCTTTGGAAACTACCAAAAAGTCACTGTCGTATCTGTAGCTAGCTACTAATATAGTAATCTGTGCTAGCTACTAATGTATAATAGTAATCTGTGGTTTTTTTCTATGCGATTGAGCTAGTGTTTATGGGGAACGCTACAAAATGGTAGTAAATAGATAATCGTGGTAGAAAACGGCAGATAGTAATTAAAATTGGTTTATTCGAATATTTAATTTTTGTAACTTAATAGACAGCAACGATACAAAATATTTTTTTATAATACTAAAATTAGCTAAAAAAAAACCATTTTCTAATAAACCTGCTTTGTAAACAGCCGTCTGTGAAATTGGCAAAGCGGACAACTGTTTTTTTTTTATTAACTCCATAGTTTTATTTTTTCCTAAAAGGAAAAATTACTAGGTATTTGATATCAGTGTTATACAATTCTTACTTGTTAACTAAAATCTAGAACGAATATAACATTTCTGCCAACACAGATTTTATGTAAATGCGGATACATCATTAAAATACGGTCAATAAAACAACTAATAAAACAGTGTGTGTGATCGGAAACATAGACAACACACCACTAAGGTTTTTTATTTTTGGCTTGTAACCGTGTGGCTATTCGCCATAGTCTTGTTTAGGATTTGATCAGGGGAACGCACGAGGCATTTAGGGGCCCCGAAGACCGGAGGCCCGGGGCGGGCCGCACCTTCCGCCCCCCTGTTAGTCCGCCACTGGTCTACAGGATGTTTATGGGCTGATACCGCTTTGCTCTGTGAATGTCGAAATTTCGGACTTCGCTTGTTTATTACAAATTCTTTTCTTTTACACACTGTGACATTGAATGAATGATTTGACGTGATTACTTAGTTTAGTATTTTATTATTTTTAAATCATTTTATGAGTGTGTATACTGTGTATTTTAAAATGAATATTTGCTTGTGACTGTGACATTTAATTATTTGTCATGAATACTTAGTTCAGTATTTTATTATTTTATGTGTGCGTATTTGACATATGATTTTTTTACTTACATGAATGTAAGTGTAAATTATTATTTATTTTATTTTACTATTAGGTATGAATGTGAAAAAAATGTAAAGACCATCTCAGACCCTAATCAGCATAGTCCTTATGTGAATTGAGCAAGATTGTGTCTGGACTTTCTAAAGAAACTATGACCTCTGTCTGACTTTGTTTGGGCTGTTTCTTCTCAGAGTAGTCAGGTACGCAACACCGGCCCCAGTTTTTAAAAAATGACGTGTAAAAGTGTTTGTAAAAACCTATTTGCTAAATTAACATCCATTCATCAATGACTTGGCAATCCGAAGCTCAAACCACAGGGCTATCACTGCTTTTTGGGCTGAAGTTCATCTCTCCTCGAAATGTAGGGTAGACGACAAAAAAAAACTAATTAGTCCGTCAGTTAGATTATAAAAAAATATTTGACCTGCATTTTTTCTTTAGTCACGTAAATCAAAATTGACGACGATACGACAGGCACATATCCAGGGGGGGTTAGTTGGGATTTATCCCCCCCCCCTAAATCTGACTTATAATAAACGGCATCATCACCACTGCGAAGTACGTGCATTATTACAGCGATTAGAGTGATTTTTACACAGTTTACGCGGTTGTTTCAATGTATGTCTGCACTCGAACCAAAAGTCTGGATACGACGCTTTCAAAATTCTCAATACGTCACGCCTAAGAATAATTTTTAAAGCGTACTGACGTCTACTATTCATTTATTTACAAAAACGAAAAATACGTGTCAATTGTTTTCCAATATTCTAACTGACGGACTAAATAGATTTGTAATTTCTTGATATAGTCGTCAATTCGTCATGCCTATTAGTTCTAGTTTCAGCTAGAGAAATATTTCTTTACGGGCTGATATTGATGAGCATGTAATCAGTGAGGCTCTGATAATAATGAGCATGTAATCATTGAGGCTCAGATAATAATGAGCATGTAATTAGTGAGGCTCTGATAATAATGAGCATGTAATCAGTGAGGCTCTGATAATAATGAGCATGTAATCAGTGAGGCTCTGATAATAATGAGCATGTAATCAGTGAGGCTCGTTGGTGTAGTCCTTTTTTCTTTCGGATGGAAATCATCAGATAACTTCTCCCACTCTGGGCGGAGCGGGAGGGAGTGTCAGACTTTTACTGACTAAAACCCATCCATGTTCCTTCCTCGCCCTTTATGTTCCGGGGCCGCGGTATCTCTTTCGAATAGGCCCGCAACCCCGTCAGGCTTCGGCCCTTACGGGCCCCTTCAATGTGCTGACATCTCTTTGAGGCGCGCGTGGAACACGAACGCGCCGTCGACACGGCCTGTCATCATTAGACGGACGGACGGCTAGCTAGCCCATAGCTAACCGTCCACAGGCCCGCGTGTACGGTGGCCGGTAGCCACCACGTGGCCCCCGACGCCCGGTGCGTCTCCCGCGGCGTCTGGGAAGAGAGGCTCTCTCCCTTTCACGTTCCACCACCTCCTTCGCTAGCATGACTGCTTCGCTGAAGGAGGTGACGACTTCCCATTCCGTCTCGCTCCGGACCATGGATTAAACCAGCGCCTCTCCAGCCACTCCTCAAAGAGGGAACTTACCGCCACTATCGTGGCGTGCCCTGCACGGGGTTGCGACAGTCGCTCTCTCCATGTCGCCATGAGATCGCGCCGGAGGTCTGTCCGCTGAGCGGCAATTTGCCGCGGCAGCGGAGTTTCCCCCCGGCGTAGTGCCTCCGCGCGCCATTCATGTAGGCGCGCGAGGACTATCGCCTCCAGATCCCATGGCGGCAATCCGGCAAGCAGGCCCGCCGCCTCGCGGGAGTGAGTGCGGTACCCACGGACCAGTAGTGGCGGTCCTTGGTTTGATTCTCAGGTCGGGCAAAGTGTGATTGAGTTCTTATATCAGTCTCGGGTTGATGGCGATAGTCTCTCACTTTACACTGACTGACGAAATGTGACCTCTGCTTAACCTAAGGGGGTTACAACATATCATGTTATTTAATCAGTTAAACATTTAAGAACTATTTAGTTTAAAAAAAAATTGTTTATTCAGATCCAATAATGGTTTTATAACCTCTCATTTTATTAGCGTACACTTTATAATAGATGTCCCAAAATGCCATTCGCTCGTGGAACACTCTGTTCTCTAGAGTAATTTGTTTGTCTATGTTTAAATATGGTCGCCGGGTCCGGTCAGCTGGTTGCCATTTGACAAGAGTCACATCTGACACTGAAGGCGTTGGATCTCTGGAAAACAATAAATAAAACTTTAAGTTCATATTTTCCCTGTAAATATTTATTTTTTCTATTAGGTACCCATGTATAGTTACTACGTGACACTGGCAGTAATTTCCGTAGTCTTCGGCAAATTGCCATAAAAAAAATAAAAAATAATAATAAGTCCGTAGTGTCTGGGACTACTGTAAGGTCGAACAAGCTTATTGGTTTACATTTTACAATGTAATTTGTGGGTTTAAACTGGGTGCCCAGATAGCATTTTTTGGTCGCAAAATATTTGTATCAGTAACAAATTGACAAAGTTCCGTTATTGTTTCGAAACAATGCGACTGTGTGCGTTTCGGTTATAAAATGTGTCGTAAAAGTGTCTACACAGTTTGACCGGAACGTTAACTCTTTGTAGTCGATGAGTCAACACAATAAGTACGGACTTGTGTGTCGACTTTATTATAAACACATTGGGTTGAGTTTTCAACCAGCGAAGAAGTGAGAGACACCATATTATAAATTCAGTAACTTTGTGTCTGCATATCGACGGAGTGTCGTAACCTTTTTACCAAATATGACTATAATAATTATAATATAAAAAGCTCGATTACCACTGACTGACTGACTGATTGACATAATTGTTCTCCCAGATGGTGAAGGGGAAGGTGGGTATATTTTGACAGATTCGTAAACAAGTAACTCTCGCGAGTATGGGAAAAGTGCCAAACCTCCCCTTTTCACCCCCCTTCCTCCCCCTCCCCATCGTATCTCGGAAACTAAGAGACCCGTATTTTTATTTTTTTACGGATTCGTATAGAGGCTCGGGGAAGTAAAAACCATTTTTCAAAGTTGGTCCCCTTGCCCCCCCTTCTCCCCCCCTTTTGGTGGATCTCGGAAGTTAAGAGACTTGGAACAATTTTTTTTTCAGATTCGTATAAAGGGGCAATAAATTAGCCAAAATCATTTTTCAAAACTCCCCCCTCTCCCCCCTTTCACTCCTCCCCCCATCGTATCTCGGAAATTAGGACACGTAGAGGCTTTTTGATTTAACTATATACTTTACTAGCGGACGTCCCGCGGTTTCACCCGCATAGTTCCCGTTCCCGTGGGAGTACGGGGATAAAATATATCCTATGTTACTCGTGGATAATGTAGCTTTCGAATGGTGAAAGAATTTTTAAAAACGGTCCAGTAGTTTTTAAGCCTATTCATTACAACCAAACAAACAAACAAACAAAGTTTTCCTCTTTATAATATTAGTGTTGACTATTGAGGGGCGTTGAAATTTGTATACCCTCCCCTCCCCTCCCCAACCTCCCCTAAAATTGAAAGGGGTGTAACTTCATAACAGTTAGGAATAAGCATTGGGTGTTTGAAGTAATATTATAGTAGGCGTCAAAACCTAACCGGTGGTGGTAAAGGGGGGGAGGTGGCGAGCGAAGCGAGCCGGCGACCTCCGTAGCGCAACGAAGGTTGAGTGGGCGAAGCGTTACTCGGAAAAGAAAAAAGCCATTTTCAAAGTCGTCCCCCTTTCCCCCATTCTCCTCCCCTTTAGGCGGATTTCAGAAGTTAAGAGAATCGGAACATTTTTTTTTTCAGATACATACTAAGGGACCCAGAGTCAGTCAAAATCATTTTTCAAAACTCCCCTTCTCCCCCTTTCACACCTCCCTCCATCCTATCTCGGAAACTAGGACACGTAGAGGCTTTTTGATTAGACTATACTTTATTGTTGAGGGGCGTTGAAATTTGTATACCCTCCCCTCCCCAACCTCCCCTAAAATTGATAGCGCTGTAACTTCATAACGGTTAGAGATAACCATTAGGTGTTTGAACAAATGTTATAAAAGGCGTCGAAATCTGTCCGGTGGTGGTAAGGGGGGAGGTGGCGAATGAAGCGAGCCGGCGACCTCCGTAGCGTAGGGAAAAGGTCAAGATAGCTTTCTGGTGGTAGATAGGTCCTGAGTGGAGCGAACCTGCGAGACCGAGTGGAGCGAAGGGGGAGGTGGCGAGCGGAGCGAGCCGGCGACCTCCGTAGCGCAACGAAGGTTGAGTGGGTGAAGCGAAACTCGGAAAAGAAAAGAGCCATTCTCTTAGTCACCCCCCTTCGACCCCCCTTCAGGCGGATCTCGGAAGTTAAGAGAATGGAACATTTTTTTTCAGATTCATACTAAGGGGCCCCAAGGCAGTCAAAATCATTTTTCAAAACTCCCCCCTCTCCTCCCCTTCACTCCTCTCCCCATCGTATCTCGGAAATTAGGACACGTAGAGGCTTTTTGATTTGACTATACTTTATTGCTGAGGGGCGTTGAAATTTGTATACCCTCCCCTCCCCTCCCCAACCTCCCCTAAAATTGAAAGGGGTGTAACTTCATAACGGTTAGGGATAGCCATTGGGTGTTTGAAGAAATATTATAGTAGGCGTCGAAACCTAACCGTTGGTGGTAAAGGGGGGAGGTGGCGAGCGAAGCGAGCCGGCGACCCCCGTAGCGTAGGGATAGGGTCACGATAGCTTCCGATGGTAGGTAGGTCCTGAGTGGAGCGAAGGGGGGAGGTGGCGAGCGGAGCGAGCCGGCGACCTCCGTAGCGCAACGATGGTTGAGTGGGTGAAGCGTAACTCGGAAAAGATTAAAGCCATTTTCAAAGTCGCCCACCTTCACCCCCCTTTAGGTGGATTTCAGAAGTTAAGAGAATTGGAACATTTTTTTTCAGATTCATACCAGGGGGCCCCGAGTCAGTCAAAATAATTTTTCAAAACTCCCCCTTCTCCCCCTTTTCACTCCTCCTCCTATCGTATCTCGGAAATTAGGACACGTAGAGGCTTTTTGATTTGACCATATACTTTATTACTCAAGGGCGTTGAAATTTGGTTTGCCAGTCCTCCCCTCCCCACTCTCCTCTAAAATTGAAAGGGGTGTAACTTCATAACGGTTAGGGATAGCCATTGGGTGTTTGAAGAAATATTATAGTAGGCGTCGAAACCTGTCCGGTGGTAGAAAGCGTAGTGTAGGGATACGGTCACAATAGCTTTCCGGAGGCGGGTAGGTCCTGAGTGGAGCGAACCTGCGAGACCGAGTGGCGAGAAGGGGGGAGGTGGCGAGCCAAGCGAGCCGGCGACCTCCGTAGCGCAACGAAGGTTGAGCGGGTGAAGCGTAACTCGGAAAAGTATACATCGTTTTTCAAAGTCGCCCCCTTTGCCCACTTCTCCCCTCCTTTAGACGAATCTCGGAAGTTAAGAGACTTGGAACATTTTTTTTTCAGAGAAATCGTTTTTCTAAACTCCCCTTTCTCCCCTCTATCACCCCTCCCCGATTGTATCTCGGAAACTAGGACACGTAGAGGCTTTTTGATTTGACAATACTTTATTTTTGAGGAGCTTTGAAATTCGTATACCCTCCCCTCCCCAACCTCCCCTAAAATTGAAAGGGCTGTAACTTCATAACGGTTAGAGATAGCCATTAGTTGTTTGAACAAATATTATAGTTGGAGTCGAAACCTGTCCCGTAGCGTAGGGATAGGGTCAAGGTAGCTTTCCGGTAGTAGGTAGGTCCTGGGTCAGCGGCGACGACGAGCAAACTTTAGGGTAATGTTTTTTTTAATTTCCATGTTTTATTGAATTCGTTTTTAAAATGTTTTAGGGGTTCTTGAGGGCTTTCCAAATATTTAAAGTGCTCTAATGGATTTTAAAAATCTTTTAACGATTCCACTGAATTTTCAAATTTTTATGAGGGTAAATACTTCTCAAAAACACGAAACCTATAACGCGAGCTGCGCGCAGCTCGCGCACCACGCAAAAACTAGTTTTACTATAAAAACAAATGATTTTTAAGTTTATGGATTATTTTTGATTAAATATCATACACAAAGTAACTGAACCTAGGTCTTTTTACACCCTTAATTTGGGAGAAGGCGGGCAGATGATGATGTCATGTCGACGGACGGCGCGTTCGTGTTCCACGCGCGCCTCAAAGAGATGTCAGCATAAGGGAGGGGTCCGCAAGGGCCGAAGCCTGCGGGACTGTTCGAAAGAGATACCGTACTTATATATTTATGTTAGACTCAAGGAGTAACGCCTATTATATAATTATATCTAGCCTGTATTGTCCCACTGCTGGGCAAAGGCCTCCCTCCATTCCTTCCAACGTTCACGATTCTGTGCTCTTTCTTTACAATTCTCAAGGAGTAACGCCTATTGATTAAAAAAAACTAGGATTCTAAAAGCGAGTACAGCGAGCTTGAACATTTTTGCATCCTCCTCGAATTTGATAGATTTTCTTTGGTCCTTTATCAAAAAAAAATTGCCTATTATACCTATAATATGTCTGAGCGAAGCGAGCTCGAAAATGTTTGCTTTCTGGGTCGAATGGTTGGTTTTTCTTGTATTTTCTTTTCCGTTAGCACCTCGCACCCAGCCGCCGGCGCCCATAAAACTGTGTGTGTACTTCGCAATGGTTATGATTCCGTATATTTTCAGTGAGATTTGGGGGGGGGGGGGGGCAGATGATCCCAACTCATCATCTTTTGCCGAGCCTTTTCACAACTATGCTGTGGTCGGCTTCCTGCAGTCTAACCGGAAGCAGCTGAATACCAGTATGTGACATGGAGCGACTGCCTATCTGACCTCCACAACCCAGTCAGTACTGGGTAATACGACACTTGGTAAGACTGATTGTCAGACTGTTTGGGCCACTGACTACCTATAACGACTGCCGAAGATGAACAAATGTCAGCCGGGACCAACAGCTTCACGTGCTTTCCGAGGCACGGAGGAAAGTCGGTATTTAAGGGTGGTCACCCACAGACCAACCTAGGCAAGCACGGCTTAACCTAAGGATCGGTTCAAGCAGCTGAAGAAAAAACCCAACTATCCCCCATAAATTTATGTATACGTGCATTACATCTGCTAAATAACAACACTTACCCGTATTTGGCGAAGTTAGTCCACATCACAGTCAAAGCATCAATGACACTCTGATCATCTTCTGTCGGAGGTGTATCTCTGAACATTGACATATCAAAGAGGTACGCAGTGTCGTCTCCGTGCGACGCGCCGTTAGATGTGAAGTTCCTCGCTAGCCTGGCTCTATTCCGACCTCCTTCGTACGCAAACATGTATCGGAACACTCTATTAGCGCCAGCTTCCACGTATCTATCTACAGATCTTTCTGCTGGATAGTTAAATGCAAGATCCGATCCGTAATCGAGGATGACACTCTGCAATTCTTCGCTTAACGCCTTATCTCCGATATAGAAATGTCTGACGGTACTCACATCGGGAATATCTTCAAAAACAAATGCTAGTTCTTCTTCAAACTTGTAATTTGTATAGAAGTCTTTGTTGGAATCATCTGCATACATGAACTTGGCTTCTTTATTCGTGTGTCCGATCATTATGTCCATCCCTTTGACTTTTGGTAGTAAGTTCGTGGGGTGATCTTTTAAGATTGTGTCGTCTCCGACATTTTCCACGCACGGGCGAGTATAGGGGTGTCCGTGGCCGAAAAACATGATTTCATTGGCTGATTTAATAACATTTAAAGGATCTTCGTTCGATAGAAATTCCATTGCTCCTTTCAGATCTCCTCCATCATAGCCAAGTCTTGCAGCTATGTTCAAAGGTATACTATCATTCTTTTCAGTTATAACCCAAGTGGTCAACGCCGATCCACTTTGTATAATCGCCCGTTTAACGAAGCCTTCATTCGCTAGCAGTTGTATATCTAAAGACATGGCCCCAGCTGACTGCCCGAAAGCGGTCACTCTATCCACGTCTCCACCAAAGGCTGCAATGTTTTCTTTAATCCATTCTATAGCAAGCATTTGGTCTCTTAATCCTTGGTTGTTATAACCTGCTTCGCTGACACACAAAAAGCCGTATGGACCAACTCTATAGTTAAAGGTCACTATTATAACATTGTGCCTGACCAAGAACTTCGGCGACAAGTCTGTCTCAGACTTGTGACCTTTTATGAATGAACCTCCATGTAGGAAGACCATTACTGGTAATCTATTACGTGAGCTCGCCGAGTTCGGTACGTAGAGGTTGAGTTGCAAGCATTGTATGCTGCCCATAGCGTTGTTGTTGCTGTACTGTGGGCAGGCTACGTTGTCGTGGTAGGCTTCGAAGGTTGAGCTGAAGCCGGGGTGAGGTGACGCGGCCTGGAAGATGATGGAAATAAGCGTTACATACACATCAGTACCTACATTTAGCTTGTATCCGTCAAAAGCTAAGAAGCGCTGTAAGTATTTTACCTACAAATTCAAATTTATTTTTCTGTGTCATGTAAATAACTAATATAATAATAGTGGGTATCTTATTTAAGTTTAATATAAGTCATTATATAGGCCCTATTATAGGGGATATTATAGGGTGTCTGGTAATTAGTGTACGATACTTAGGGCCAGTTTCACCGGTTGCGGATAAAGTGTCGGTTAGCCTATTAGGAACATACGTGATTGTGCTCATGATAACAAACAACTTTTACTATGGGACCAAACCTGAAATCGCGAAAAAAAAAATCAGCGGTTCAGTACATTCATTTTTGCCTCATGTACTGAACAGCTGATTTTTTGATTGACTTGGCAAGATAATACAAAATGTATAAAATAAAAAAATATTTTTTCTAGAATTATTAAATATTGTGGCAGGTTTGTTAATAAATAAGCATTTTTGTACATTCTAATAAAGGTTTGTAATACCTAAGTTTAAATAAAGCTTGTTTAAAATATACAAAATGTAGGTATAGATATTATTTATTTAAACTTCATTTGTACAACAGTGGTACGTAGGCGGACCTTAATACCACAAGGCATTCTCTACCACTCAACCATTGGGTCAAATAGGAAAACATAGTGATAGGTTACAAAATAATATCTTAGGTAAATCCCACACGGCTCTCTGTTCCCTCACTCTCATAGACCGGAGAGAGATCAGGCGCAGGACTAACAGATGAGGGCGATGTAATCTGAAGGTACTCACGGAGAATGGATTGGTTTCGTCGACCAGAGCATACGGCACCCCTAGGAACATGGCGTAGTCGCCATCTGTGCTCTGCAGTCCTCTTATTAAGCCTCGCGACGTTTCTGCCAGCGGGTCTACCCTCGGTAACCCTTCAGAGTATTGTAGTAACAGCAAGATTATCGTCAGGGTCTTCATACCGTTGTTTGAACTGTGAAGGTGTATAGGTATTTATGAAATATAATTATAGGTATGATGTAGTCCCTCCATGTAAAATACTGGTATTCAGCTGCATTCGGTTAGACTGGAAGCTGGCAGACAGAATGAATACAAAAAAATCTAATTAGTCCGTCAGCTAGATTAACAAAAAATATTTGACCCGTATATTTTCTTCCAAAATTGACGAAGATACGACGCTTTTAAAATTCTCAATACGTCACGACTAGGTATAATTTTTAGAGCGTACTGACGTCATGAGCCCCCACACCCGAGTTTTGATGCGTTTTATCTTTGTCAATATTCATTGATTGACAAAAATAAAAAACATGTGTCCATTATTTACCAATAGGTACTCTAACTCAGCGGTCGGCAACCCCCGGCCCGCGGACGTCTTACTTGCGGCCCGCGAACGTTTTGTAAATAAGTTATAAATATCAAAATAAATGCATGAACGAACCGCGATCGACCGTATAGTGTGGCTGGATCCACACTATACGGTCGATCGTTAAGGTGACACTACTCGACATTTCTTTTTAGAAAATTTGGGAGAAAATTACTCCACTGTTTGAAACTGTACATCCAAAGTTAAATATGATATCGTTTTCTCTCATTATTAATTGTGTATGTGCGGAAACAGAATAGTAAAATAAAAATTTATTAAAAAGTTAGGAGCTACCAAAAATTCGTTTTTATTGCCAATTTTAACGCAACTTAGCAATAAAAGAAGTGTGAAAATTCCAAAACAAACACGGTGCCGACAAAGCACAATTATTGAAATTTTATTTGTAAGTAATTGATTTATGTAGTGGATTTTTTTTTCATAAAACTAAATTTACCAAAGGCTTTTTCGTATTTTTTTTTCGCTTTCATTTTTTATATGGGATATACCTCGGTACATTGGATCTTCTAGGGCGTAATATCACAAGTGCGGCCCGCCTTTAGTTTATTGACACGCTTATTGTAGGTATGTTAAAATAACCTTGGATGCAGAATGCAGCACTGCCCGAACACAAAATATGCACATGCAAGCCCAAGCAAAATCTTCTGAGGATGTCCCTTGGACCGGCGAAATTGGTTGCATGTACCATGTACCTAATAGCATGCAAATTTTCGAATTTCGAGCATCATACATAATGTTCACGAGCAGAAGAGGGTGGTGCATCCTGCAAGCGTGGACCTATTTGCGGAATTAAAACTAAACATGTTTCATAAGTTCGGCAATTCTTCTTAATTGGCAGTAGGCAGGGTACATTGCTCGCAGAACGGCTGGCCGATGAGCCGAAAAGTTTTGGAGTGGCGACTGCTAACCGGAAGACATTGCGTTGGTTGGAAGACCTCCCACTAGGTGGACCGACGACCTGGTGAAGGTCGCAGGAATCCGCTGGAAGCGAGGCGCACGGGACCAGTCAATGTGGCGACACTTGGGGGAGGCCTATGTCCAGCAGTAGACGTCTTTCAGGTAAAATAATGATGTTGCCTAACATTTTATCAATATTTGGTTAAGTGAAAGTTTGGCTTACCGACCTGGAGGTACTCTCGCTAACACAACACTGCCAGCTTATGTTTCAGATAAGTACAAGTGTTCCTACATATTTATAGAGAGAGGTCGGTATCGCTGCGAGAACAACATTATAATCTTATCGAGATCACTTTGTCATGATCACCAGAAGAGTTTCTGACTAGCTATGTCCATGACTTCGGCAACTTTCCTTTTTATAATAATAATAATAATCATTTTATTTTCAGGCAACTAAGGCCCATAGATTAAATACATAAAATAACATTAAACAACAATAATAAACTAAGACATATTAAACCTTATACTGCAGCGTTGTCGGCTTTTTAACCGCCAACAAAAAGGAGGAGGATTGACCACCCGAATGGCGCAGCGGTAGTGAGGCTGCCTTACGTTCTTAGGGTCCCGGTTTCGAATACCGGTAGAAGCAAATGTTTGTGTGGTGAGCATGGACATTTGTTTCCGAGTCATGGATGTTAATACGAGTGTTGGATATTTGAATAAAAGATGACTCCGCTTGAATATAGTTGTATAATTGGTACAGAAGTCGGTTACAATATTAATTTAAATTGATTGCACAGTACGTGCGATGCTGTCCGAATCTGTAGGCGAGAGTGGTCGGCGCGGCCGCCGACTCGATCAGCTGTTACCTCTCCTCCCGCGCCCCCACCGCTGCTCGTTCACGCGTATGATGCGTGAACATCCTCCGGCGCGTTGAAAGCCATGGCTTTCAAGAATTAGACGAGGTAGGGAGACTGGATGCGGCCCGCTCCGCTTCGTTGTCATCTTTGAATGGCGAAGTGGGCAAAGGACATAGTTTGTTGATCGCCCTTCGTATAATGCCCCTTGAAGTAGTGACGTCAGCTACCCTGCTGACGCCGTCGGCCCCTGGATAAAGGCGAGACACGCGCCCCAGCCGCCATTGTAGTGGCGGTAAGTTGTCCTCCTTCAGTACCACCACGTCACCGCAGGTGAGCCCTTGCTGGCCAGTGCGCCACTTGGTGCGCTGCTGCAGCTCAGAGATGTACTCCCGGCGCCATCTCTCCCAGAAGTGCTGCCTTATCTTCTCTAGGAGCTCGTATCTGTTGGGTCTAGTAGCAGTGATGGGCTTCGTTGGGACAGACATCAGTGGTCTCCCAATTAGGAAGTGGCCTGGAGTCAGAGGAGAAGGATCAGTACAATTGGACGAGAGAGGAGTCAGCGGGCGTGAATTTAGGATTGCTTCAATCTGTGTAAACAGCGTTGCTAGCTCCTCAAACGTCAAAGCAGCATTTCCAGCTACACGTTTCAAATGAAACTTAGCTGACTTAATTCCAGCCTCAAATATTCCACCGAAGTGGGGAGAATAAGCGGGGCTGAATACAAATTTGATACCTTCAGAAGAGGCATAATCACTGACAGACTGACGGCTGGATCGAAGCAGCTTACCTAATTCATTGTTGGCACCTACGAAATTTCTACCGTTGTCGCAAAAGATCTCATGACATTTTCCCCTGCGTGATATGAATCGTCTTAGGCATAAAATAAAAGCTTGAGTACTCAGGTCACTTACAAGTTCCAAGTGAATTGCCTTTGTACTAAGGCATACAAATAAACATAAATAACATTTACTAATTCGGTTACCACGACCTTTACGGTTACTTATCATAAAAGGTCCAGCAAAGTCAACTCCACACGAGTAGAAAGGGAAATAAGCATTAGTACGCGCTTCAGGCAAATGACCCATTATTGGTTGTAAGGTATTCGCTCGCAATCGAACGCAAACAATACACTGTCTAACTACTTGCCGCGCTAGGCATCTCCCTCCAATGGGCCAGTACTTATCACGGACTGACGCTAACAGTAGCTGTTGACCTGCGTGAAACAAACGTATATGTTCACTTATCATTAGTATCTTAGTTAAATGATGTTTTGAATTCAATATTATAGGGTGTTTCTTATCGAAATTATAATTGGAGTTTTCTAAACGACCACCTACACGAACAATGTCATTGGAATCTATGAATGGAGTTAAAAAAATTGTGACTCAACAGATTCCCGCTCTGTTAATTGCTCATCCTCATTTGAAGAGATTAATTCTAATTCCGATTGAATTTCGTTGAACTCTGATAACAATTCTTGAAATTTGTCAACCCGTAACGATAATTCTCTCACTTGAATACTAGTCAATTTATTCGCGCCTACCTGCGTTAATACATTTACATAGTCTTTACATTTTGTTAATCTCCCCTTTATAATGCTACGCTTTTTAACAAGATCCTTCATTCTTCCTTCCATAACCAATTAAAGGAAACAACAAAATTGAACAATGAATTAGGCAAGAAAATGAAATGATCAAACCAGTTACAACGGTTCCGCCGATCTTCGAACCAGCCGTCCTCCCGCAGCCGGCACTCAAACGCTCGATGGGCTCGTCAGCCACAAACCAAGCTCTGGGCTCAGCGAAGACAGTTAGCCTTAGCGCTTATCTGGAATTTTGCATAAATGAGTTACAGTTAACAACAAATTTTAAAATAACCTTATGTGGGGTATGTGGAAAAAAAAAAAAAAACGCTAACGGAAAAAATGACTAGGCAATATTAAAAAAAAATATGGATTTATGCTTTGAAATGCAATAGGATAGCCAAATGCATTAATGAAATGACAAGGCAATGCAGCCAAATGCAGTAAGAAATAGAAATACTTTATAAATAGGTACTTAGTACCTCTAATAGGTAAGAAATAGGCAAGCTCTCGCAATAGCCGAAGCGTAATATTAGGGAAAAATATAGATAGTAGGTACGTGCGCACGAAATGCTATCTTATAACGCTATCGGAGCGGCAAGCTGCACACAAGTTTGAAGAGGAAAATAGTGGATAGGAATACAGGCCTACTTCCCTTGAGTACCCAGCCAGACGTCCAGCACGGTCTTCAGCAAAGTTCTTCACTCCACCAGGGCAGAAGGCAGCATAAGCAGCAATCCCGTCCAATCTCTTCAGCTTATATAGAAGATGGTCGCCCAAATGACCAGTATAATTTTCGATTTTGTTCACGGTCGCCAAATGTTGGATATTTGAATAAAAGATGACTCCGCTTGAATATAGTTGTATAATTGGTACAGAAGTCGGTTACAATATTAATTTAAATTGATTGCACAGTACGTGCGATGCTGTCCGAATCTGTAGGCGAGAGTGGTCGGCGCGGCCGCCGACTCGATCAGCTGTTACCTCTCCTCCCGCGCCCCCACCGCTGCTCGTTCACGCGTATGATGCGTGAACAACGAGTATGCATAATAAGTATGTATTTACAAACAAAAAAGTATATAGGTAGTATATCAACTATCTGGTGTCCACGACACAAGCACTAGATGGCGCTGTGTGTTAATGTCCAGCCATATTTATTTATTATTTTATTTGACCCGTATTTTTTCTTTTGTTACGTAAACCAAAGTTGACGAAGACATGAAGCTTTTAAAATTCTCAATACGTCACGCCTTTGTCCCGAGTTTTGATGCGTTTCATCTTTGACAATATTCGTTGATTTACAAAAACAAAAAATACGTGTCCATTATTTTCCAATACCCTAACTGACGGACTAAATAGATTTGCCGACGTAGCTCATAAAACTGTAAGACTGAAATAGGACTGGGCAGGCCTTGTCTGCCGAGGATGTCGTCACAGCTGAGTCCCACGCTGCAGCAGCTCGCCCAACGCAAGACTGGGGCCCTGAGGCAGTTAGACGGGGACGCGGCAGACCAAGGATAAAATAACTGGGCGCCTTGGATGGCTTCCTCAAAAATTGGCGTGAAGAGGCGCAAGACTGAGAGAAGTTGAAGAAATGAGGGAGACCTTTGCCCAGAAGTGTAAAAAAACCTCCACCAGTTCTTTCCATCCGTTCGTGAGCGGCTGACCAGGACATGGCTGGAGGTTGATCACTGTGTTGCCCAATTTCTCACAGGTCATGGTAACTTTAAGAGTAAACTATTCCCCTTCAAGCTTGTTGACTCGCCTTTTTTTGTCAATGTTCCACATCTGACGGCGAATATGACCAATCTGCACATCACATTTTATGGGAGTGCAGGCTTTGGCAAAATGAACGCAAAATTGTGTTGGATAGTTAACGGGCTACATCCGCAGTTGCGGATCTGTAGAAACTAGAACGTTCCGTGCGTTCAAGCGTTTTTGCCATACCTTTTATTGGACTCTAATATAACAGCTCACAACACAGCTAAGCAACTGGGCCTATCCCAGTTGTAAACATCCCTTTGTGCCTATTGGCCTTGTTTCGTTCTGTCTCCTGCTGATATGGAAGGAAGTGGAAATTACGTTTTTTTCCTACTCCTCCGCTATACTTTCTGATTAATTTCGTTGCGGGATCCAAGACAGTTAAATTAATTCTCTGGGACTTCGTCGAGCTTCATTGTCTCGGCGTTTTTCTGGTGGTCGCCATTGTTGATTCTGGCTTTACGGTGAGTTACGGAGGTTTGTTTTCTAATAAAAAAAAGAAGTGTAAAAACACTAACCTAAATGAAAACTCGTTGGTATTCGGAGGTTCGTTTACATGCAACTGTGACCTGGTTCATATATCATTCCCTTTTCGCCGTTGAGGTGGGAAAAGGTAATAAACCGGCAGACGGGAGCAAGTTTCGTATTAATATTGTCAGTACCTATGGATGGTCATGCTGATATCTTCACAATACGTGGGGGACTATCGTTATCTCGACACACAGATAACAGTGAAACGAAACTGTCTGCAAAGTTTAAAGTATATATAGAGTACTCGATGATATATGAAAGGAATGGATAACAATGATACGTTAATACCTAAATTGTTTGTTTATCTATAAAAACGATGAACGAAGAGGTACATTTTGGATGTAGGGGTAATCGAACCGGGGTTGCGGGCCTGTTCGAAAGAGATACCGTGGCCCCGGAACATAAAGGGCGAGGAAGGAACATGGGTGGGTTTTAGTCAGTGAAAGTCTGACACTTCTTCCAGCTCCGCCCAGAGTGAGAGAAGTTATTTGGTGATTTCCCATCCGTAAAAAGGGGGTAGTCTTAATTCATGTGTTCATTCGTTTTCCCAAACAGTTTTTTTTAAGTGACAACACCATCTTCGGCATTACAATGTCTGATCGTCGATTGTTTGTTTATGACGTCACTACCCGAGAAGCGAACCTTACCCGTATCACAGGGTATTTAAACATGTTGTTTTATATTGAGCTGTTTATTTATTCGATAACTAGCATAGGGAATATGCAAAAACTTCAACTTTTTTATTCCTTAGCAGTGCCGAAGAACGATTTTTTCAAGGCCTAAGTCGTGCCTTGACAATGACCTTAGAGGGTTGTATCGATGATTTTGATGATTATAATTTTGTAACTACATACGTCTTACAGTCGCGAACAATATTTTTAACTTCATACTACCAACCACTGGACTACAAATTGAAAAAGAGCAGTGCTAAGGTGTATGTTGATGAACTTATCGGTCGCGACTGTAAGACGTATTAAGTTACAGAATTATAAACATCAGAATCATCAATACAACCCTCCAAGTTCATAAGGGTCGATGAACGAATTTTTCACGAGCAAAGTCGTTCTTCGACTCTTTAAAATTATTTCTAAGCGACAAGCAGTCGTTGAACTTAACTTTTGATTATTTTCTTGTGTTGCGAGTACTGTGCATGAGGAGCTCGTGACTAAATAATATCAGCCGCTCGGATCGATCTTTAGGTTAAGCCGTGCTTGCCTAGGTTGCTCTGTGGATGGGTGACCACCCTTTTTTTTTTTTGGTGGGATATCATCAAATGACTTCTCCCACTCTGGGCGGAGCGGGAGGGAGTGTCAGACTTTTACTGACTAAAACCCATACATGTTCCTTCCTCGCCCTTTATGTTCCGGGGCCGCGGTATCTCTTTCGAATAGGCTCGCAACCCCGGCAGGCTTCGGCCCTTGCGGGCCCCTCCCCTTATGCTGACATCTCTTTGAGGCGCGCGTGGAACACGAACGCGCCATCGACACGGCCTGTCGTCACTAGACGGACGGACGGCTAGCTAGCCCATAGCTAACCGTCCAACGGCCCGCATCTACGGTGGCCGGTAGCCACCACGTGGCCCCCGACGCCCGGTGCGTCTCCCCCGGCGGCTGGGAAGAGAGGCTCTCTCCCTCTCTCGTTCCGCCACCTCCTTCGCTAGCATGACTGCTTCGCAGAAGGAGGTGACAGCTTCCCATTCCGTCTCGCTCCAGACCATGGATTGAACCAGGGCCGGACGCGAGAGGTCGCCGCCGCCGATCGCCGCTACGAGGACACGGCGGTGCTCCGCCCACGCAGGGCAGACTTCCACCGTGTGCTCCACCGTGTCCTCCGGTCGATCCTCGCAGTGGAGGCACCCGGGCGTTTCCTCCCGCCCGATTCGGTGCAGGTACCTCCCGAAACATCCGTGTCCGGTGAGGACCTGCGTCAGGCGGAAGGTGAGGACGCCGTGGCGTCTCTCCAGCCACTCCTCAAAGAGGGAACTTACCGCCACTATCGTGGCGTGCCCTGCACGGGGTTGCGACAGTCGCTCTCTCCATGTCGCCATGAGATCGCGCCGGAGGTCTGTCCGCTGAGCGGCAATTTGCCGCGGCAGCGGAGTTTCCCCCAGCGTAGTACCTCCGCGTGCCATTCGTGCAGACGCGCGAGGACTATCGCCTCCAGATCCCATGGCGTGGGTGACCACCATACCGAGTTTCCTCCGTGCCTCGGAAAGCACGTTGAGCAGTTGGTCCCGACTATCATTTGTCCATCTTCGACAGTCGATACAGGTAGTCAGTGGCCCAAAAAGTGTGACAACCAGTCTTACCAAGTGTTATCGTATTACCCTGTATTAACTGGGTTGTGGAGGTCAGATAGGCAGTCGCTCATTTTTCAATTATATTATTTTTGCTGGGTAGTAACGGAGTCACACACATCACACACAGTAGGTATAGGTCTTAGGTTATGAGTTTATGACCTATACTCGGCATCGCGAGACCGAAACAAATAATTTTGTTTTTATCGCGCGTCGAGCTTATAAAAATAGATACGGAACCAGTCTTCATGTATGCAGCCCAGTATATAATCAAAAGTTCTATGCTTGCCCTCGAATTATGCAAAAAATGTATGATGGGTACAAGTTCCTTTATTCATACTCGTATCATACCTACAGTGTGAAATTTGCAAAATTCTCTTCTTATCTGGTTCACTGGGTGCGCTCCTATTCTTATCTGAATGATATATTGAGGTAAGAACGCACTTGTTTCAAGGCAATACCGTGTCACTTGTGACAGGGCCATTTTAATAATGTTCTAAATACGTCCACCGCTGACACCGCCGCGGTCGCTACTAGTTGAACTGTGGCATACCGACGCGAATCGCGCCACAATACACTGTTGGCATGTCCCTATGTTTTTTTTTTGACGTGACAACGTCTAATAAATCGATAAACACCGGCTGCACGCACGAAAATGTGTCCCGTTACGCTCTGTCCCGTTACGCTCATTGTAACGTTACGATCGAAGCGTATGTATGCAATCATTTCATCAATGTTTTGTTATGACGTTGTCACGTTAAATTATCGTCCGTAATCCGACTGTACAGACAACTCTTTTTTTATAAATTATTTATAAAATAAAATAATAAGCGACCTATCCAAATGTCCTTTCTTTGGTATTGTTCGTCGTTTCGTTGAGCTCCTTGTGTTATAAGTCGAGCTACACGATAACTGACAAATGCTTGCACTGACTGGACAGGTCCACTCAAATCTGTGTGGTTCTTTCTTCAAAAGACCATCTCAGACACTAATACCTACATGATCCTCATGTGTATTGAGCAAGATTACGTCTGGACTTCAAAAGAGACTATGACCTCTGAGTTTGTTGCGGCTTCTTCTCAGAGTAGTCAGGTACGAAACACCGGCCCCATCTAGTTAAAAAAAAAATTGACGTGTAAAAGTGTTTGTGAAAACCTACTTACAAAATAAACATCATTTATAAAAGATATATGAGCCTTCAAAAACCTAAAAAGATTGCCAGATTTTCCGCTGTGTTTAAAGATCTAGAAATCCAACTTTGACTAGATTATATAAAAAACCGGCCAAGAGCGTGTCGGGCCACGCTCAGTGTAGGGTTCCGTAGTTTCCCGTCCGTCACAATAAGTATTAAATCCAATCCGATTTTAATAATTATTTTTTTGTTTGAAAAAAGATACGTTCAGGATAATAAAATATGTAAACGAAGTTAAAAAAAATGCTTGCCGCTAAGTTTGTAGCCAGAGATTATTTTGTACAACTTTTTGTCTTTTTTGTACAAAAACTTGTTTCCATCCAAGTTCAAAATAATTTTCCTAGAAAGTCCTTATAAAGTTCTACTTGTCAGATTTTTTTTCATATTTTCTAAACTTATGGTACAAAAGTTAGAGGGGGGGGGACACACTTTGTTTTTTACTTTTGGAGCGATTATTTCCGAAATTATTGACATTATCAAAAAATGATTTGAGTAAACCCCTATTCATTTTTAAATACCTTTCCAACAATATATCACACGTTAGGGTTGAAATAAAAAAAAAATCACTTCTCACTTTATATATAGAGGGGCTACCCTAATAAAACATTTGTTTCCTATTTTTATTTTACCACTTTGTCGGCGTGATTGATACACATATTGGTACCAAATTTCAGCTTTCTAGTGCTAACGGTTACAGAGATTAAGCGAGGACGGATGGACAGACAGACATGGCGAAACTATAAGGGTTCCTAGTTGACTACGGAACCCTAAAAAGGAAGACATCATAGCAACACGGCCAAACATTCTTTAAATTTTAATTAAAAAAGCACCAAGTTAAATCGGTGAAGCTTTGGAGAAGTAATCAGGGGACTACAAAACATTGTTTTTGTGTACTTTTAATTGGTATTTGCTGCTGTTGTCTCTTTCGCGCTCTGCGTGCGGTCGTTTGCGTATTGCGCGACAGCAATACATTTTACAAATACCTACTTTTAACCGCCGCGGCGCCGACGCAAAAACGACGGGGTGTTTTAAGTTTGACGTGTCTCTGTGTGTGTGTGACACCGTAGCTCTCATACGGATTAGGCGATTTTGATTTTTTTGTTTGGAAGGTGAATTAGTTGGGAGTGTTTGATAAGATCAGTCCAAGATGGCAGCCGCCACAAAATGCCGGTTGTAAATTTGTAATCCGCCATTTTGTGGCAACAACTCCCTCAATATGGGTATCAAATGAAAGGGCTTGATTAGTATAGAAATTATGACCCTAGGTGTCAAGGGTTTTATTTAATTTTTAATTTAATGTCACTTGTTCAAGTCTCTCGCCCTCCTCTTCCTCGCCTTTACTACGCTGACATGTATCTCACTTGTACTGTTTGTGTGTGTTTCGATGGCGCGGCCATGACGTTTTTTTTAAAAAAAAATTATGCCATGATTTTGTAAAAATTTGTTTCTACGCTGACATGTATCGCACTTGTACCGTTTTACTACGCTGACATGTATCGCACTTGTACCGTTTTACTACGCTGACATGTATCGCACTTGTACCGTTTTACTACACAGACATGTATCGCATATGTACCGTTTTACTACGCTGACATGTATCGCACTTGTACCGTTTTACTACACTGACATGTATCGTACTTGTACCGTTTTACTACGCTGACATGAATCGCACTTGTACCGTTTTACTACACTGACATGTATCGCACTTGTACCGTTTTACTACGCTGACATGTATAGCACTCGTACCGTTTTACTACGCTGATATGTATAGCACTTGTACCGTTTTACTACTGACATGTATCGCACTTGTACCGTTTTACTACGCTGACATGTATCTCACTTGTACCGTTTTACTACGCTGACATGTATCACACTTGTACCGTTTTTCACAAACTAGAGTAAAAGTAAGTTTATTTTATTTCACTTATTTAAAACCTTGTAGAAGTTTGCACCATTGTCACCATCATTCACAAAAAGACATCGTGAAATGCTTAAATCGGGACTGTTGCGGTGTCTAAACTTCGAGGATCTTCAGAATATGCTTCAACACCACATAAGATGCTTCTTTCAACGTAGTACTTATGATGAATTATGGCCAAGATCAAGATTATGGCAAACATCAACCGGCCAGCTATTTAAATCCTTCTGTCAAAGTTGGAAATGAAGAGTGATGTTTGACCAGTATGTCTATCTTGGCCATATGCTTCATGTGGCAAAAAGCATAAACACAAGGAGATATCCCGAAGAATAGAGCTCGGGTGCGGGTTTAGCGCAAATTGGTCGACATTTTGAAATCAAACAAAACTCTGCTTTGTCTAAAGTACTGCCGAGGTTGTGTATAGGAGAGCCATGGAGGGTTCCATGCTCGGCACAAAAGCTGGTGGATCGAGTACTTAACGTTGAAATCCGAAGACGTGCAAAGGTTTTCGATATTGAAAATGGCGTTGCGGAACTCAAATGGAGTTGGGCAATCGACCTAGCAAGGCGCAGTGAAGACAGGTGGTCTAAGGCTGTCACCGAATGGCGTCGAACAGGGAAAAGAAATGTGGATCGTCCGGTGGCGAAATGAGCAGACGAAATGGTTGCCATTAGGGGAAAAACCTGGATAAGGCTGGCACCGGTCCGTGGAGTTTGGCCAAAAAAAATAGAGGCCTACCCCCAGCCGTGAGTGAATAGGGAATAAGCAAGAAATACGAAACTCTTTTTATTTATTAAAAATGCCTGGTATTGGCGCTTATAAACATTATGGTGCGCTTGTTTAAGTTTCTAATATATCACATATTTTACAATTTATTGTTTTATGTAGCATGTTTTTGGTGAAATGAAACGCATTCTCAAAACACGTCGTCCTCGATAACGGCGGTAGTGACATCAAAATTCATATGTCAAAAAACAACTTTTATTTGAAATTTAGGTAAAGTTGCACTACGATTTTATCGTTACCGCAATTTTTGCTTGAATAAAGTACGTATAATTAGTAAAATTACTTTATTAAGGAAAAAAAAAATGATGTAAACAAGGTAGATTTTGATAAATGACGTCAAAGTATGGTCGCGACAATCACGGACGTTTGAACTGTCATAGAAAATTGCAGGAGTTTAGTATTATTTTTAAGCGACAAGCAGTAGTTGAAATTAACTTTTAATACTTTTCTTGGGTTGATAATAGTGTAATTAATTGATTTAAGTCAAGAAAAAAATACATGCATATTCCCTATTCAGACTGTAGATGATGATGCAGAGTTTTATGTCTTCTTAAAGAACTCTTTCTACTAAAACTACGCTGACATACACCGCACCTAAAAGGTCTTTCACCAGTGTGTATTCGAGTATGATTTCGTAAAGCACCACTTTCAATAAAACCACGCTGACATACATCACACTTGAACGGTTTGTCACCAGTATGTATTCGAACATGCTTTGCTAAAGTACCGGTACTTGTTTCACTAAAACTACGTTGACATATTTCACACTTATAAGGTTTGTCACCAGTGTGTTTTCGAGTATGTTTTGTTAAATTATTCTTCTGAGTAAAACTACGCAGACACACGTCACACTTATAAGGTTTTACACCAGTGTGTATTCGAATATGTTTGGTTAAACAATCTAATCGACTAAAATTACGCTGACACACATCACATTCATAGCGTTTTTTACTAATTCGCGTTTCAGTAAGCTGTTTCCGTTCCTCTACTTCGTATAAACTTCGCTGATCACATTCGTCAGGCTCTTCGAAAGAAGTGCCAGGTTTGTACATACGATTTTGAGTTGTCCGGGAAGCTTTCAAGTTTGATGGTTCATTTTTCTTTAGCTCCGCTGAAATTGTATCTTCTAATGTTGTTTTCCTTGTGACTCTGTCTGTTTTTATAAATAAGATAAGTACAATGTTAGAAGCAGATTGACTTGAACACGAATCGAAATAAAAGGTTTGAATGAAACACAGAACACTGAAAGCGAGCGCAGAGCAGGAGATTTGCTGTTAACATTGAATAATACACTTTATAACTAGACATTAAGAACAAAACTGTGCAAACTTGAAGCCATTGGGGCACAGGGACAGCGAGAGGGTAATGGATGATATTAGCGTTATGGCTCGTGGATTGTGGGGACTGGTCGTTTTGCTGGCTATGGCTTTAGTTTATTGCTTTGATTATTTATTGATAGATCTATGATGTTCCTAGTTCATCATTTGTGACATAAAGGTTACCATCGGTCAGTTTGCTTACTTACTGAACAGTTAACTAACACTTACTATTTGTCACCGCAGGTGTTTGTTTGTTCTCAGATGCTTCTATTTCTTCATCCATTTCAATTTTAATTTCTATTAAAGGCACATCCCCTTCTGAATCTGGTTCGGAATGATCTGGGAGCACATCTTCCTCATCTAGATTGTCTACATATGATTCTAGATCTGTAAGTAAACAATAACACTTGCACTACTGGTTTATTATTAAAAATATTTATTTCAATATATATGTTGTAACATATGCACAACCTCTTGTCTGGTCTTGGGCCATGAAACTGTATGTAACTTGTTCTACAAGTTTTTGAAATTCACAAATTAGGACATTCTACAGGACACAACCAGCTGATCAACATTTTTATGATATTGTTACGTCGTACGAGAACATTCTAGATTACGAGCGAGTCTCGAATGTTTAGACGACTCGAGTCTAGAATGTTCTACTCTAGAAATGTCTAGAAGATTCGAGAAGGTTGTGGAAGTTTCTTGGTGAACAATGATCCACTATGGAACTGTTTAGAACATTCAAGTAAGTTCTAGAACCTTTTCGAAGGATGGTGTTAACTATGGGACTGTGAAGAAGATTCGAGAAAGTCGTGGATCTTTCTTGAAATATCGGTCGCTATAGAAATAGCCAACGTGTTTGTGGGAGCAGTCAGTCTGATTTTGGCTACAGAACGAAGCGAATACAAGAGAACTAGGAGTACATTATCTTAGGGAATAGTGACCAGAAGTGTATTAGTGATTGAGTTTTAATGGTTTCGTGATTATTAAAGTTATTTTCTTGTTAATCGGTAGTGTTTAATTTATACCATACCCAGCTTCTAACAAAATAACTAAAAAGAAAATATGAATTTGTAACAGTCATAGAGCATCACGTCATCACTTTCATTATTTCTTGGTCTAAGTCACCACACAATAGGATGTGCGCTTATTGTGTTACAGCTTCTATATTTAGCCATCGTAAATATTTAATACTTTATTTAGTTTGATTTTTTTATCAAACATTACATTATTTTTTGTTCTTAAAAACATACCATCACTTAGAATTTCCTCCTTCGGTTCAATAATATCCTCTAGTCCCTCACAATTGTCCACTATACTCATGACTTCAATGGGAGTCGTAATGAATCCACTGCAAGATACGAACTGGTCTGGGTTTGTTAAAGGATTAGGCTGCAAAAAGAATATTATAGTATTAAGTAAAATCACTCAAAAGAGCCTCCACAAGTGGAGATTCTTCAGTAGGCACGATGCCAGGACAGTTGGTCATGCCACCAACCGCACCTACCACCGCACAAGCTATTATTTCATAGCTTGTGACAACATGAGAGAAGACTGTTATCAAACTGACACATACATGTACATACAAGTCTCATATTATTTACTAGAGAGAAAACATCTACACAATTTAATAAAAACAGAACTTCATCTAATGCCTGCCTTCTCTCAACTATGTTGTGGTCGGTTTCCAGTCTAACCGGAAGCAGTTAATACCAGTATTTTACATGGAGCGACTGCCTATCTTTTTTTTTTTTTTTTTTTTCTTCTAATTATTATCTGCAATCAGTCCTCAGACTATGAGCGGATGAGTTCCGTGTTGCTTGTAGTGTAGAGTGTGGCTTCCAGTGATGCCATCTACTCGCAGGTGTTACGGCTTTACTGTCGGTCTTCTAGTGCCATGATATTGTGGCGCTTCAAGCGGAGCACGTAGTCTCGTTGTGTCAACTGACGGGCTAGCTCATTTGGGTGGATGGCTAGTCGTTCTTTATATTTCCCTGCTACACTCCGAATCTCCTCAGCAACTGTGGGAATGACTAGTTGTTGGTGGATTTCAGCGTTTGTAGTAAACCATGAGACATTGGCTATTGTGCGTAGTATTTTATTTTGTTGACGCTGCAAGATGGCTATACTGGAGTTACTTGCGCTTCCCCAAAGCTGTATCCCATACATCCATACGGGCTTCAATACTACTTTGTATATTAGGAGCTTGTTATCTAGTGATAGTCTGGAGTTACGGCCCAGTAACCAGTGAAGATTTTTTAATCTATATATGAGTTCGTCTTTCTTGGCTCTGATATGTTGTTGCCAGGTCAATCGACGGTCCAAATGCATTCACAACTTCTGTGTGGTAGGGTGGTATCTCCTAGTTTGACCGGTGGGCAGTCCTCCTTTCTGAGTGTGTAGGTAACTTGGACAGACTTTGCAGCACAGGCCTTTAGTTTCCACCTTTTCATCCAAGTGTGTATTTTGTTAAGTCCACTTTGCAGAAGACTTGATGCAACTTCTGGGTTTGTGTGGCTAGACAATATAGCCGTATCATCTGCGAATGTTGCTATAACAACTCCAGGTTCCGTCGGTAAGTCAGCTGTGTACAATATGTAAAGAATTGGCCCCAGGACAGAACCCTGAGGCACACCAGCTTCAATTCTGTGAAGGGCTGAGGTATTACCTGATTCTTTTACGTAGAAAAGTCTATCTGTGAGGTAAGAGTTCAGAATGCTAAAGAACGGGTGGGGCAGATGCTGTTTGATCTTGCTTAGGAGGCCCTTATGCCACACCTTGTCAAAAGCCTGCTGGATGTCCAGAAACACTGAGGAGCAATATTTCTTTTGTTCCAGTGTTTTTCTTATGTGTTCACAGACCCGGTGTATTTGTTCTACTGTTCCGTGTTGTTTCCTGAAGCCAAACTGATGGTCAGGTAGTACGTTTCGATCGGCGGCGGCGACCTCTCGCGTCCGGCCCTGGTTCAATCCATGGTCCGGAGCGAGACGGAATGGGAAGCCGTCACCTCCTTCTGCGAAGCAGTCATGCTAGCGAAGGAGGTGGCGGAACGAGAGAGGGAGAGATCCTCACTTCCCGGCCGCCGCGGGAGACGCACCGGGCGTCGGGGGCCACGTGGTGGCTACCGGCCACCGTAGATGCGGGCCTGTGGACGGTTGGCTATGGGCTAGCTAGCCGTCCGTCCGTCTAACGACGACAGGCCGTGTCGACGGCGCGTTCGTGTTCCACGCGCGCCTCAAAGAGATGTCAGCATAAGAGAGGGGCCCGCAAGGGCCGAAGCCTGCCGGGGTTGCGGGACTGTTCGAAAGAGATACCGCGGCCCCGGAAAGTAAAGGGCGAGGAAGGAACATGGATGGGTTTTAGTCAGTAAGAGTCTGACACTCCCTCCCGCTCCGCCCAGAGTGGGAGAAGTCATTTGATGATTTCCCATCCTAAAAAAAAAAAAAAAAAAAAAAAAAAAAGGTAGTACGTTTCTCTCTTTAAGTATTGGAGCCATCCTATGTGTTGAGGTTTAAATGCGCCCTCCTCTATTTCTTTATAATGATATGTTTACTTTTTCTGTAAAAGTCAGTGTCATCAGTCTGTTTTAGCACTTGTTTTTTTCATGTCCGCTGTGTATTAGCTCTGCTAAATAAAACAACGTTTATTGTATATAAACCGCTTTTATTTCCATACATGGAGCCCTAAATCTTAACAGGTTATGGGCCCAGTGCTACGCGAGTGAAAAATAAAGTGCGAAAAGTTGTTGGACTTAGAGATGGGTCGTCGACGCATTTAGCGTTAACGAAACTAGACCGTCCATTTTTGTTCATCGACTAGTCCATCAACTAGTTGAATTCGTCGACTAGTTAATGCGTCGACTTGCTTATGCAGACGTTGAAATAAACGTTGCAACGAAGTCTACTACGTTGACGGCGACGTAGACAGTTGACTATAGACTCCAAAATAATTGCTCAAACAAATTTTAACTGTAAATCTAGCAGAAGACAGTTGATATTAGTACGGGACTGATGGTAAACTCTAGAACGTAGGCAAGTAACACAAATTCATTCGTCGTGAAATACAAATATAAACTCTCTCGTGATAGATTTAGAGTTAAAATTGGTTTGAACGTTTATTTTATTTCTAAGGACGAACGACTTGCCTAATGCCTACGTTCTTGAGTCGGTAGACGCATTCAGTTTATCCGTTGACTGCCGTTGAGACGTCGACGGATTCGACTAGTCCATGGACTGTTGGTGAACCGTCCATTCGTTGACAGTATGTAGACGGTCGAATTAACTAGTTCGTTCATTCAACGCTCATCACTAGTTGGACTCGATCTGTGACGTGAGAGTTACGTCGGTGCACGTAGGTTTGTACGACGACGTAAATTACGATGGATCTTGGAAGTCTTGGTTTCGCAGCTGCGAAAAGGTTCGCAGGCGACAATTATAGACAATGGAAGTTCCAAACAACACTTGCCCTGAAGGCCAAAGGGCTGGGCGACCACATAACGTCTTTGAAATCGCCGGCTGGGGCCGACGTCAAAGAATGGCAAAAAGATGCTGCGAAGGCGATGTATATTATTACGTCGAGCATGGAATTAAGTCAGATAAGCTTAATTGAGACTTGCGATACGTCGAAAGCGATATTTGACAAGCTGGACTCTGTTTATGACCAGCAAAGTGAAAATAGCAAAATGTTGTTGCATGAGAAGTTTCACACTGTAAAGTTCAATGAGGGTGACAGTGTCGCTGAGCACATCTCAAAGATCGAAAATATTGCAAAGCAGTTGAAAGATGCTGGAGAGACGATCTCTGAAATAGCCGTTGTGACCAAGATACTGGGATCACTGCCTGAGCGCTATCGGATGGTGCGACAAGCTTGGCTGTCATTGGAACCAAGTAAACAAACTGTTATTAACCTTACGGCACGCCTCTTGGACGAGGAATTGAACTTTAAAAGTAAAGAAGACAAAGCAGAAATAGCACTTGCTGCGGAGAAACCTTTAAAATCAGTGAAGTGTTTTAAATGCAAGAAAAAGGGGCACTATGCTCGAGATTGCCGCTCTAATTCACAACCCAGTGGCTCGAATCAGCATTTTCATGCAAGTTCACGACCCAGCTCAAAGCCCAGTGGCTCAAAGAAAGAATCTGCTTTCACCACTCAGCTCGAGGCGAATACCATTGAAGATGGAGAGATATGGCTCCTGGATAGTGGAGCATCTGCCCACATGACATATCGGCGCGATTATTTCTCTTATTTCAAGCCAGAGTGCAACTGTGTGAGGCTAGGTGACAAAAGTGAACTGACAGTGCAAGGCTCGGGAACAATTAAAATAAAGAAATTGTTGGACGGTGAATGGTATGACTCTACCATTAATGATGTGCTCTACGTGCCTGATTTGAAGAGGAATTTGTTCTCTGAAGGTGTTGTAACCTCAAAAGGTTTTATAGTGACTAAAACCAAGGACTTTGCTTTGATTAAAAATAGTGATGGGACTGTAGCCGCTACTGCTGTTAAACAAAGTAATAATCTATACAGAATGCTCGTTAAGACCATCACTGAGGACTATCAAGCAAATGTTGTCACTCTAAAACAGTGGCATGAGCGTCTCGGACACGTAAACATAAAAACATTGCGTGAAATGGTGCGAAATGGACATTTGCCTCCAGTAAGTGACCTGAGTGACTTTTTCTGTGAAGCTTGTGTACTCGGCAAGCAATATAGACTGCCTTTTAAGAAGCGCTCATCGGAAGTAGTGAAGCTTAAAGTGTATAGTGACCTGTGTGGTCCTATGCCCACGCCATCTGTTGGAGGGGCTCGATACTTCATTACGTTCCTGGATGCAGCATCTAGTTTCATCACTGTGTACTTTCTGAAGCGCAAAAGCGAGGCTTTGCAGGCTTTCCAGAGGTATGTACAGCTACTTGAGAATAAGTTCGACACCAAAGTGAAGCTGTTACACAGTGACAATGGCAAGGAGTATTGCAATAATGAGTTTCGAAAATATGCAGCTGAAAAAGGTATTGAATTAGAATATACTGCCCCCTATACGCCGCAACAGAACGGCAGGAGTGAGAGGGCAAACCGAACTATTATGGAGTGTGCCCGGTCCATGCTGTATGCGCGACAGTTACCTCTTTATCTATGGGCGGAAGCGGTGCAGGCAGCTGTATATCTGATGAATAGAAGATCTAGCGATGAGAAGACTCCATTTGAGTTATGGGCTGGAGCAAAGCCTAGTTTGACTCATGTAAGAACATTTGGCTGTGTGGCTTACATGCATGTTCCTAAAGAGAAGCGAAACAAACTAGAACCGAAAAGCAAGAAGCTGCTTCTAGTTGGCTATGAAGGTAACTCTGATAACTACAGGTTATTTAATCCGGAAACAAAGAAAGTGACTGTGTCAAGAGATGTTACTTTCAATGAAAATGAGCTTCCTTCTTTTCGTGTTGAAAGATCTGCTGAGTACCTACTGGCTCTTGATAGTGACCAGAGTGATCAAGACAATGAGCTTCCTTCTTCAAGTGATGAAAGATCTGAGTACCTACTGGCTCTTGACGGTGACCAGAGTGATCAAGACAAAAGTATAGAATCACAGGAGAATGACGCTTTTGAGGACTTCTATCAAAGTATGATAGGCAGAGCAACAGTAGAGGAAGAGAAGGAAAGCACAGAGATTCAAAAACAAGACAGACCAGTCGAAAACAATGGGGAAACAGAGACAAGAAGATACAATCTAAGACAGCGGCCGCATAGAGCCATGATGCCAGAGGCTAATCTGGTTGAAGTACTGCCTAGTACTTATAATGAAGCTGTTAAAAGTGAAGATTCTGAAAAATGGATCGCTGCAATGAGTGAGGAACTAAAGTCTCATGATACATGCAAGACATGGGAGCTCGTGGAACGTTCGGCAGATAAGAAGCTGATCGGTTGTAAATGGGTTTACAGGATCAAGCAGAATGCTGATGATACCAGAAGATACAAAGCTCGACTATGTGCAAAGGGTAACCCAAGAAAAGGGTATTGATTATGACGAGACTTTCTCACCGACTGTGCGTTATGATACCATCAGAATTATGCTCTCACTGGCAGCTAGGGAATAATTGTATATGACTCAGTTTGACGTTAAGACTGCATTTCTGTATGGTGTCCTTGATGAGGAAGTCTATATGGAACCCCCACCTGGATTGAATACAAATGGGTTAGTCTGTAAACTAATTAAATCTTTGTATGGTTTGAAGCAGTCCCCCAGGTGTTGGAACCATAAGTTTAACTCCCTCATGAAGGAAAATAAGTTTACAAATTGTGAATTTGATAGATGCTTGTATGTGTCCTTGCAACAGGATGTTCCATTGTACTTACTTCTGTATGCAATGATATATTGACAAGTTTGTAAACAAGCTGGATATAAAACATTTTGAGTTGACTGTAATGAGCCCAAAACGATTTGTGGGATTAGAATTAGATTTTGGATATTTACTACATAGTATGCTCACTTAGTAGATTTTTAAACAATTTCAATAATGTACACAGGGGTGTGCTGTTATGAAAGTTTTGTGATGACTCGTAGATCTGTAACAGAATATTGTGTATTGTGAAACAAAATTGCAGGCGGCTCATATGTTCACCAAAAGCCTTCCAAGGCCCCAGTTTGAGTTTTTAAGAAAACTAATTGGTATGTGTAAGGGAGTGCACATTTAGGGGGGGTGTTGAGGTTTAAATGCGCCCTCCTCTATTTCTTTATAATGATATGTTTACTTTTTCTGTAAAAGTCAGTGTCATCAGTCTGTTTTAGCACTTGTTTTTTTCATGTCCGCTGTGTATTAGCTCTGCTAAATAAAACAACGTTTATTGTATATAAACCGCTTTTATTTCCATACATGGAGCCCTAAATCTTAACACTATGCAGCAGCACTTTTTCAAATATTTTGGACATTGTCGGCAAAAGGCTTATTGGTCTTTAAGACGTTTTTTCTTGGGCAGGTTTCCCGTGTTTGTGAATCATTACAATTTCTGAGATCTTCCATTGGTCAGGAAAATATTGCAATCTTAGCATGGAGTTCAACAAGATTGTTAGCATAATTATGCCTTTGCGTGGCAGTTCTCTCAGTACTTCCTTCGTGATCAAATCATAGCCTGGTGCTTTTTTATTGTCAAGGCATCTTATAGTCTTTTGGACCTCTTGGGGTGTAACTGGTTTTGGTGGGAGACAAAGTTGAAAGTCTTCTTTTAAAATAGAATTAACGTGACTTTCTACATCCCTGTCGTCAGTTTCATCATTTGGTTTGAAGACCTGTGACAAGTGTTTTGCAAAGATGTCTGCCTTTTCTTGACCTGTTTTAGCCCACTTGTCATCATCTTTTATTGGGGGTTTTTGTTCATGAGGCCTGTCATAGGCTTTGGTGAATTTCCATAACGAGTAGTTGCTTTCTTTCGTTGCAGTAAGGGACTCTAGTTTAAGTTGGAGGGTGTCATCGGTAGTCTTTTGAATTAGTGTTTTGAGTTCTACTATCGCCTTATTCAAAAGGGCTTTGTCTGAAGATAGTCGAGTCTGGTGCCAATTCCTGCGTAACCTTCTCTTTTCTAGGATTTTAAGCTTGATCAGTAGTGTGAGGTTAGTAGAGTTTCCTTTATGTCTGATATCTGGTGTATTTCTCCAACAGGCTTCCTGAACTGTGTTAGTAAAGTTTTTTAGGGCAATGTCAATATCTTCAGTGGTTTTCAGCCTTATTACTTAGACTGCCTATCTGACCTCCACAACCCAGTTAACACTGGGTAATATGATACCCCTTGGTAAGACTGGTTTTCAAACTTTTTGGGACACTGACTACCTGTAACGACTACCAAAGATGAACAAGTGACAGCCGGGACCAACAGCTTAACAGCTTTCAGAGGCACGGAGGAAACTCTGTATATAGGTAATGGGTGGTCACCCATCCACAGACCAACCTAGGCAAGCACATCTTAACCTAAAGACATGAGCAGCTGCAATTATTTAGCCACAAAAACCTCACTAAATCAGAAATTATGTGAATAAATGTCAGTTGAATACCTCACCTTATTTATCATCTGAGCAAATTGCTCTTCAGCTTCCAAACATTTTGTCTTAAACCGAAAGCATTGCTTTAGCTTAGCGCAGCAGAGGAAACAAGCAAGAATCGGCCTCTTGTCTTCAGTAACAAACTGCAGCAAAACTTGTCTTACACTATTTTGTTTTTTATGAATCCCTAAGCAGACAGTTGGTGTTTTCAATATGTATTTGTCACAGATGGCACAAGGACTTGTTAATAAAAACACTTATTCAAGGCAGCTTGGCTGCTTACAACCAGTCCTCACATTGTCTCCATTCAGCAACGTCTGACCGAAAAATTCATACAAATTCTCGTGTCTATAATGAGAGGTAAAACAAGCTTTTGCTGCACTGATGCAGGAAAGGAAGGTCTACTTTGAAAAGCATATTAATGGTCAGATAAAAAACCCCAAAAAACTTTGGCAAAATCTCAAGTCAGATGTGTTTGCAGTCCATCATGATGGTACTCTCCCCAGTCATTTTAACGACCCAGATGAGATAAACAAGGCCTTTCTCAATGTACCTGGACAGAGCACATTGCCCCCATCCCAGCTATCACATTTTAGTTGCAACAAATATGGAGATGCTCAATTTAAGCTGAGGAATGTTACCGAGGAAGAAATAGCGAAAATTATGAAAGGCTTGGGATCAAACGCTAAAGGGATTGATGATTTGAGTCTGGATATGATCATGCTCACATTGCCAACCACCCTCCAGGTCATCACTACAATAGTAAATAAATCAATAGAGTCAAGCACTTTTCCTAACTCATGGAAGTGTGCTATTGTGCGTCCGCTACCTAAAATTAGTAACCCAATAACTTTCAAAGATCTACGCCCGGTAAGCATTCTGCCTTGTTTATCCAAGGTCTTAGAGAGGGTGGTTTACAATCAAATGCTGGAATATCTGGAAACAAACAGTATGCTCCCTGACCTTCAGTCTGGCTTTAGGAAAGGCCGTGGGACGGCTACAGCTCTCTCTGATGTAGTAGGAAATATATTGGAGGCAAGGGATAGGGGGGAGGGGACAATCCTTGCTCTTCTGGATTTCTCACGGGCCTTTGATGCAATAAATACAACTCTATTGCTTTCTAAGTTGGCCTACTATGGTTTCACAGGGGAAACAATAGAGTGGTTTGCTAGCTACCTGCAAAATAGAACTCAGCTCGTTGAGATCCAGAGGGAGGATGGATCAAAAATATCATCCCCACCTCGTCAGGTGCCGCGTGGTGTGCCTCAAGGTTCAATTTTGGGCCCCCCGCTCTATATCCTTTACAGTGCCGATATAATAAACTCATTCCATCATTGCAAATATCACATGTACGCAGATGATATCCAATTATATATATCTTTCAAGCCAACAGATACAACAGAGGCAGTACGAAAAATTAATAGGGATCTGGAGAGAGTGGTAGAATGGTCAGAAAGCAACTCACTGGTTTTAAACCCATTAAAGTCGAAATTTATGATTTTGGGGAGTACGAAAATGATCAGCGCAATACTGTCGGCTAAACCACAAGTCATTATCAGGGGCGATAAAATCGACAGAGTGGAAACTGCATGCAATCTTGGTCTAACTATGGATCCTCAACTACGTTTTGAAAAGCACATCAGTAACTCCATGAGGAATTGTTTTTATAGATTAAGGCTACTGTATTCCATTAGAGACTACCTGAGTGTTCAGCTACGCAAGCAACTAGTAGACAGTCTTATTTTGTCTAGACTTAATTACTGTGACACCGTGTATGGACCATGCCTGTTAGAAAGAACCAATAAACTAATTCAACGAATACAAAATGCATGTACACGGTTCTGTGTTAATATCCCTCGTAGAAGTCATGTCACTCCTTATATTAACGAAAATAATATTTTGAAAATGGCTGCTAGGAGAAGGTTGCATCTGGCTAGTTTGCTTTTTGGAGTGGTCACTACACAGAAACCACACTACCTTTTTGATAAGCTAAGTTGGAGACAGAGTAAATATGAACCGCGTTATTCCACAAAACCGCTTTGTAATCCACAACATAGAACCGCAGCATTCAGGGGTTGCTTCAAATTCGCCGCCACACACTGTTGGAATGACCTTCCACCACCAGTGAGAGTCCTGAAAACAAAAAGGCGTTTTTTAAATATTTTAAAGAAAAGCTTCATGCAACTGCAGCAATCCGATGATAGGTAGATCTTATTGCACCAGTGCATTTGGAACTTACCTCGGGGTCACGGCCTAAGAGCAATTGGAGAAGGCCTTCAACAATGCAAGGCGTGCTCACGGCTGATGCATTGCGCCTTTCAATTAGATTGATCCAAGGCAATTAAGTTTACTTCGTTTGGTCAAACGACGCCATTCCATAATGCATATGGCCGCCACGCCCATGGTTCATTCATGGGATGGTGTATTGACCATTGTTGAAAATCTCTTTCCATGCTGTGATCAGTACCTGGAGATTCAATAGATATTTAATTTCAGATTTTAATAATTAGTTATAATAAGCTAGTTTTTGAGCATCTTTTTTATGTTGGTTTTTGTTTGTTGGCAGTACTACTTATCATGTATTTTTTATTCTTATTTACACAAAATATTCTGTAGGTACACTTGCAAATATGATATTCGTGTTACAACTCAATCATTATGTAAATTTTCCAAATACACATACATTTAATAGTACTTACCATTATTATTATTAGTGTTTAAATAATAACTGAGACACCATAGCACACCCCATGGCGGCGTCACTGTCACTCCTCTCCTTTGGCCTTTGCTGAAAATCAGCGCTGAGGACTTACGGTTCGTCCGAAGCCACAGCATTTAGCTGAGCATCGACCATTTTTGCACGGATTGGACGCGCAGTTTCATTTATGTTTCACATAGTTCGTGCCTTCATGTAATGATTTAAGTTTCGTATTGTACCTGTACCTATGACCTAATATGTAGTTTGTTATTGTTTTGGGATCTCCATCTCCTTATGTCATCGTTGTGTCAATGTCATGTCGAAAATGCTCGTCTATGGTGTCACCATGCCATAGACGTGCATTTTCTAGAGTTCTCTGTGGTGTGACCACAGATGCCACAGGGCATTGACATAAAATTTTCTGTCTCAGTGCCACAGGGGATCTCAGGGCAATCGTAGACGGAGAATAGTATTCTCTGTGAACTGCGAAGGAAATATTAGATTTTATTTTATTTTTTATTATTATTAGCTTTCATGTCTTCTTGCGTTTTATTATTGCGCGTTTGTAGTCTGTGCAAAATAAACGGTTTTTCTTTCTTTCTTCTTTCTTTCTTCTAGGTAGTAATTTAATAATGGGCTACTTATTCAATAATTATTATAAAGTATCAACTTACTGAAACATCGGTCAGTTTCTCGTATAGGTTACGCAAGTTCTTGTTCACCACTACGTGCATACGGGTATTCTGCGCTAAACATATCCTACACATTTCTAGTTTTTCCATCTCTATAATAAAAAATAAAATAAGCTGCAAACCAATAGAATAACTACAAGTGCCAAACAATGCCACTATGATTCTTTATAACATTAATAATGCTCGGCACCCCCTATTAATATTATTAAAATCTTTGCTCGGCACGACGAACGAAGCGAATACGAATAAAATTACGGATTATTAATTAATTTACAATAAAATCATAACATTGAGTGACATTGATTTGACACTTGACAGCTTGACAGTAAGTTTTGTCATAGTATAAACAGGAGAAGTAGTGCATCTACAGCTCAATCCGCGTTATAATTACCTACCGTACTTGCCTGTCTCAGGGTTGTCACTTTTAGCTAAATTTAAATCCAGTGCCTAGAAATGTGTTGTCTGGTTTTCATTGAGATCTACAGCATATTTTTTTTACTCTCTTATTTTATAATTTAGAGGGGTGGGGGGGGGGGGGGGCATTTTGGATGGGTCTATCTTTCAAATGATTGTAACGCAATGTAAAGCATTCAAAACATTGTTCTGATGAATGGATTGAATAATATACCTACATTATATCTAAGTATCATAAAAAGTGGAGTAAAGTGACTAAAAAACAACGTAAAACCACCAAAAAACTATGTCTATTATCAAAAAAATATTCTACAACAAAGAGTGTGAAATTTACGATGAACACAATGTTTACTATTTGTTTTACCCTATATTTCCTAAACTACTAGACCGATTTACATGATTTTTACATGGATATCGGTTTTAAGCCAAGTCCAACGTTTTTAGACTAATTTCAACGCCATATCTTAATAAACAAAAAATCACCTTTTCAAGTTACGTAAATATGTGACACAAAACATTAAATTACATTTTTCTTGGTCGTATTGGACTTTGAAATTGTGATGATGCTAATTCATCATAATACTATAAAGATTCCAATAGGATACCATCAAAAAAATAGGTACTTATTTACTTTACGACATAAAATTATTTTCACAAGTATTCAAAACACAAAATTTTGATTCAAAACTAAAACGACACACGATGCCTTTTACGTATGGCCATTACTTGCACCATTGCTTGCACCCTGGTGTGGAGTAAGAGTCTCGTCGCCGACACCGTCACTAAGTATTGGAAAATAATGGACACGTACTTTTGTGGTTTTGTAAATCAATGGTCAATACCTACTAAGATAAAACGCAGCAAAACTCGGGAGTGGGGGCTCGTGACGTCAGAACTCATTCAAAACTATACTAAGCCGTCACGTTCGTAAATTTTGGTTTGTGTAACAAAAGAAAAAATACGGGTTAAATAACTATTTGTTAATAATCTAACTGACGGACTACCTAATCAGATTTCTTTTGTCGTCTACCCTATGCGTCAATCATTTTAAATTACGTATTTTATAACTTTAAGTAGGGATTTAGTTACTGTACCTACCTAAAATACTGAGAAATCGGCATAACTCAACGTAAACAAAGTCAAAGAATCTATTGTCAGATCAAGTAGGTACCTAATATTCTAGTGGGTAAGTAGACCTGCCTACTTCGTCTGTATAATAGAAGACTAATACAACATAAAAATAACTACCTAGGTATCTCATCATCAATAATAAATTATATGCTAGACTAGAATAAGCGACATGCTAACCTTTCCTGTTATTTTTTGGACACCCATACACTCAGCAATAGGTTCTCCTGCGATGATCACCCATTTTTAATTTATTTACGTATGCCTTTAAGCCGTGACGCGCGAACTTTGTGCGGTGTGCAAGCCTCGACTGGCGGCAGTAAGACACGGGTCGAGATTTTGTTAGAGTGTGCGTGCGGCGACGTAAAGATAGTATGACGCACACACACTTGCAAGCCGCGCGCGGTGCGTTTATAATATGAAGATATCCTACTTGTCTTTTTTTATACTATGGTTTTGTTTCGTGGAATTTTGTATCCTGGGGTGTGTTCAATTATCCAGTTTATGTAAACTGACTAAACTGCAAACACCCCGTTCAAGCATACCGCGCAAATTAAACTTTAGCGACGTCGTTTTATCCTGCTGTTAGATTGACTTTGACATTGAGCTGTTAGTTGTATTATTTGCTCGATTCGCGCCCTAGAAACGAATATTTCTAACGATTACTTAACCCTTACATGCATAGTGGTGTTAATTTCCATCGTAAAGAATTTTTGCGATTAGTTTTAGTCTGTGATCCGAACTTTATTCATGGACATGTATCCGAACTTCAATATTTGGGTAACGTTTTTGAACGAAAAAAAAAAAGTCAATGTCATGGAAAATCATCTATCAAAACAGGCGTGATGCTACTTGAAAAATAAAAGTATTCTGAGCTTATGTCAAGTTTATAATGATTTTTATGTAATTCGTTCGTTGCAAGTATCTGGATACACAACAATAAGCTGTGCCAAATGTGGCTTAAATTTATGCCTAAACAAAAATAATAAGTTCCACACTTCCTAATTTCATTGCTTAGATGTATGTTACCTTTAACAACTCTAGTCCCTAAATTTAGGGGCAAAACCCGTAAGCTGGCAACCATGCCAAGCGTTTTGACTTTGACACTAGTAACTTGGTCGGGTCAACGCCATCTACAGAGTTCTTGGAAACTATTTTTTTTTAATTCTTAAAATGAAAACCTCTCATTGGTATTATTGTTACTTGTTTGACAAGCTGAGCTGTCAATTGAATTTGACAGTTAACATTGACATAAACCTATTGTGTGATTATGACTCCGTTCAGCGAACCCTCACTAGTTTAATTTTTACTAAATCTTTATATTAATTCATGTAATCGATAACGCGGTAAGTGGTAAACGATTGCGCCGTGTCCCTCCACCCGCCCCATATAATACCTCATCACCATTCCCATGTGCTTACCCTTATTTGAGGTCAGAACAGCTTGTCTTCTTCTTCCATACTTCTGTTTTATTCATCTTGTCGAAATATACAATATTATAATAAAAAATGGCGAAGGCAAGACCATCTTTGGCGTTTCCATAGCTTATTCCTCCATGCGTTCCAATTATTCCCCTCGCTCACCGCCACTTGATCTTTTTATGTACATAAATACTGTTTTAACCATTATTCAAATATGAAAATAACCTACAATACAGTAGTGATTATATACTCTGTGTACAATATTGCATTAGTGTGAAAGTATCCGTGACCCGTGTGCATAAAAAAAGTTCCTCGAAAATAAAACAATTGACTTAAAATCCTTAGTAGCCGGGACAAATACAAAAAAAGTTTTACTGTCAATATCATTCGCTTCGTACTCTGTGTTCGTGCCGGTCGGTCGATAAAACATCATCTATTTAATAAATTAAATTGTTTCATTTAGTCTCATCTTTGCCGCATTGTGTTCTTTGCTGTGCTTTAAATTTTTGTTTTGACAATTATTTTTTGATAAAGATGGAAAAACTACAAATGTGTAGGATATGTTTAGCGCAGAATACCCGTATGCACGTAGTGGTCAACAAGAACTTGCATGACTTTTATGAGAAACTGACCGATGTTCCAGTAAGTGAATACTTTAAAATTTATTGAATAAGTAGCCCATTATTAATGATAACAATTTGCTAAATCTACGTCTCATCATAGACACGAGAATTTGTATGAATTTTTCGGTCAGAGGGTGGTGTGAGGGGAAAATATAAATTACAGACGTTGGTGAATGGAGACAATGTGAGGACTGGTTGTAAGTCGCCAAGCTGCCTTGAATAAGTGTTTTTATTAACAAGTCCTTATGCCATCTGTGACAAATACATATTGAAAACACCAACTGTCTGCTTAGGGATTCATAAAAAACAAAATAGTGTAAGACAAGTTTTGTTGCAGTTTGTTACTGAAGACAAGAGGCCGATTCTTGCTTGTTTCCTCTGCTGCGCTAAGCTAAAGCAATGCTTTCGGTTTAAGACAAAATGTTTGGAAGCTGAAGAGCAATTTGCTCAGATGATAAATAAGGTGAGGTATTCAACTGACATTTATTCACATAATTTCTGTTTTTAGTTAAGATGTGCTTGCCTAGGTTGGTCTGTGGATCGGTGACCACCCATTACATACAGAGTTTCCTCCGTGTCTTGTGAAGCACATGAAGCTATTGGTCCTGGCTGTCATTTGTAGATCTTTGAAAGTTGTTACAAGTAGTCAGTGCCCCAAAAGTCTGACAACAAGTCATTCAAAGGGGTATCATATTACCCAGTAGTAACTGGTTTGTGGAGGTCACATAGGCAGTCGCTCCATGTAAAATACTGGTATTCAGCTGCATCCAGTTATATTGGAAGCCGACCCTAACATAGTTGGGTAAAGGCTAGGCAGATGATGAAGTTCTATTTTTAGTAAATTGTATAGATATCTCTCGTCCCCTTGTGTATGGATTTACGCAGTTATAACATCAATATGAGACTTGTACGTATGTGTATGTATGTGTCAGTTTGATAACAGTCCTCTCTCATGTCACAAGCTATGCAACAATAACTTGTGCGGTGGTAGGTGTGGTTGTTAGCATGGCCGACTGTCCCGGGAGATTGTGCCTACTGACAATCTCCACTTGTGGAGGCTCTTTTGAGTGATTTGACTTATAATAATAATAATAAAGCTCATTTATTCCATACTTTCTTTACAAATGTTTTTACAAATTAATAGTTTAGTTTTAGTATTATTAGTTACATATGGATCCCTTTTGGGTAAAAGCCTCCATCCCGTGCCAGTTTTCCCTGTTTTGGGCCAACTCCATCCAGCTTGGCCCAGCTACTTCAATTATGTCGTCCGCCCATCTCTTGCGTGGTCTGCCCCTGTTCCTCTTGCCTCCCGGTCCAGACCACTTTGTTGACTCCAATGTCCACCTCTGATCTCTACATCTCGAAATATGACCTGCCCATTTCCATTTTAGTCGTAGAGCGTGCAGGAGGACGTCTGTTAGTTTCGTCCTTTTTCTTATCTCTTCGTTTCGGGTTTTCTGTATTTTCCTGAGTTTTAATATGCTCCTTTCCATGGAATGTTGGCATGCTAAGATTTTATTTTTTATTTTATTTGTATATGTCCATGTTTGGCTTCCATATGTCAAACTTGGTAGAATACAGGTGTCCATTATTATTCTTTTGAACTTCATGTGATAGTCCCCTTTTAGGACTTCCTTTTGTAACCAAAATTTCTTCCAAGTGCAGTTGATCCTTCTATCCACCTCACTTTCGTTATTTCTTTTATCAAATGATATTTGTTTTCCAAGGTAGATATATTCCTTTACATATTCAATCTGGTTTCCAGACACGTGTATTTCCTTTTTTGTATGGTTCGTCATGATTTTTGTTTTGCTTGCGTTCATGTGTAACCCCACTTTTTTACTATTTATGTCGAGATTTTGTATCATTTGTTCTAGCTCAGTTGCTGATTCCGCGAAGAGGATGATATCGTCAGCAAATCTGAGGTGGCTTAGATATTGATCTTGCATTTTGAGTCCTTTATTTGTCCAGTTAGTTTCTTGAAATATTCCTTCCAACACAGCTATGAATAGTTTCGGCGACATGGGATCCCCCTGTCTGACTCCCTTTCCTATTACTATCTCTTCTCCTTTAGTTTCTAATCTTACTCTACTTTTGCTTTGTGAGTAGATGTTCTTTATGATGTTTATATATGTTATATTTATTCCGCAATAGGCAAGTGCTTTCCAGATCGAGGCGTGTGTTATACTATCAAATGCCTTTGAGTAGTCAATAAAGGCTAAATAAAGAGGTTGATTATATTCTATATATTTCTCAAGTATTTGATCTAATGTGTGTATATGATCAGTAGTGGAGAATCCTTGGCGGAAACCGGCTTGTTCTCTTGGTTGGTTATTGTCTATTCTTGATGTTATCCGACTCAGTAATATAGAGGAAAAAAGTTTATAAATGCTCGATAGTAAACTTATTGGTCTGTAGTTTCCGATGTCTACTGGATTACCTTTTTTGTAAAGAAGTATAATGTCAGAGTCACACCATTGCTTAGGAGCTTTTCCTGTTTCGAGTGCCATGTTGAATACTTTTGCTAAGTATGGTATTAGTACTGGGGCTCCTATTTTTATGGCTTCGTTGCTTAAGTTATCTGGCCCAGGACTTTTATCAGGTTTTAACTTTTTTATATGCCTTAATATTTCTTCGTTGTTTATAGGTTCTATTTCTTCTTGCTCATTTTTATCAGAAATTATTAGTTCTTTATCGCAAGTGTCTTCTGGTGGTTTCTTGTATAACTCCTTGTAGAATTCAGTTGCATGTTCTATAATGTCCTTTCTTGTTTTCGTTTCATAGTTTTCTTTTTTAAGTTTCTGAATCCAGTCTTTATGTGTGTTTAGTTCTTTGTTGGCCCGCTTGGAGCTTCTGTAGTAATTTAAGTTTTTCTCTATTATTCTTTGCCTGTGGTTATTGTAATCCTCCTTTATGGCCTTTTTTGTTGTTTTGAAAAGGTTTTTTAGCTCTTGCTTTGTATCTTTACTTTTGTTTTTGGTTGAGAGTAATTCTGTACGTCTTCTTATTAATTTTAATGTTGATTCACATAGTATTCCTAAACCCTTTCTCTCATTGGTTTCCTGTTTTATTTTCAAGCTGGTCGTAATTATGTTCTCTAACATGTCGTAATAGGTTTGTACGTCCGCGTAGTTAGTATGTTCTGGGAGCTGTTTGGTATTTTCTTTCAAGTTTTCTAGGTAAACTGATTTTTCGCTGTCTGTTTTAAGTGTTTTAGGAAGGGTTTTAAATGTTCTTCGTGATTTGACTTAATACTATAATATTCTTTTTGCAGCCTAATCCTTTAACAAACCCAGACCAGTTCGTATCTTGCAGTGGATTCATTACGACTCCCATCAAAGTCATGAGTATAGTGGATAATTCTGAAGGACTAAATGATATTATTGAACCGAAGAAGGAAATTCTAAGTGACGGTATGTTTAAGAACAAATTATCATATGATGATTGATAAGAAATCATAAACTAAATAAAGTATTCATATTTATGATGGCTAAATATAGCAGCTGTATAATAAGCGCATAATCTCTTGTGTGCTGACTAAGACCAGTGTTTTGCAAACTTTTTGTATTCAAGGAACATCGTTTTATTTTATTTTTATTTAGCCTGTACTGTCCCACTGCTGGGCAAAGGCCTCCCCCAATTCCATCCATGTGTTATTTTCCTGTGCCGCCTCGGACCAACCCTCGCGATACACGTCCAAATCGTCTCGCCACTTTTTTCTGGGTCGGCCTCGGCGGCGATGTCCGTTTTCCGGCAACCATCGTGTGGAGACCTTTGCCCAGCGGTCATCGTGCATGCAGCTGACGTGACCCACCCAATCCCATTTTAGCCTAGCAGCCTTCATGCCAACGTCCACTATGCCCGTTTTGGAATGCAGCGTAGTGTTTCGAATCCTATCTTGTCTTTTGACACCCAAAATGCTGCCTTCCATTGCTCTTTGGCTAGTCCAAGGTGGAGCTTCTGAGACTCGGTGAGCGACCAGGTGTGAGCACTGTAGGTTAGAACGGGCAGGATGCACATGTCAATGAGTTTTATGCTTCAGGGAGTTTGGAGCATGGTCTGTAATTCCAAGGCTGTGGGGGCAAAAATGACTATGTCGTCAGCAAATCGGAGGTTTGTTAACCTCTTATTACCAACTGTTATGCCTTTGGTTGTCCATGAGGCTGCTAGTGATCTAAATATCTCCTCAAGAGTGCTTGTTAAAACCTTCGGAGAGAGCGCCGGTCACCCTGTTTAACACCCTTTTGTATACTAAACGAAAGTCCCGCAGTATTCAGCTTAATGTTTGCAGTGCTGTTATGGTAGATATTTTTTAAGAGGTCTCTAAATTGCTCTTCCAGTTCCTGATTTCTTAGAGATTTGAAAATTTCGGAGTGTTTTATGCTATCGAACATCTAGTAAATCGTAAATTTTGGAGGTGCACCATTAATGAAGAATCAGTTTTAACATAATAATAATCAACATTTATTGTAATTTTCTTCCGTCTGTCTATGTAACTTTAACAGTTAAGACATAACCTTATTTATCCGAGTCACACCAATTAATGACCACGCACGGTACAGCAGTGTGCTATGGCACACACATTGCGAAACACTGACTTGAATTTTTGCAAAAAGGCCTTTTTTGTGAATTTCAAGAACTCTTCGAACAATGTTCCGTTTCATGGTGTAACACAGACAGGCTGTGTGGGTGTATATTATGGAAACACCTTTTTTTTTGGATTATCATGCGATCAATCGAAAGACTATGAGCAGATGTGTTGTACTTGTAGGATCAGTGGCGATCAGAGTTAATTCCCCATTAGAAATTTCTCTATAATTAGATGTGGCTATCCAGTATATGCCGTCGTTTCAGCCTTCGCATTGCCTCTGGAATCGTTAGTGGTTTGGTTTGGGTGATCCTTCAACCTACGGCGACGGTCCAAGTGCATACCCAAGTATTTTGCATGGTTGTTTTGACCAGTTGGTTATTTCGGAATGTTACCGGCGGGTAGTCTTCTCTTCGCAGAGTGAAAGTTACTTGGACTGACTTTTGAGCACTGACATTTAGTCTAAATTTCGTCAGCCACTTATCAATTTGGTTTAAGCATCTTTGGAAAACCATTGAGGCTTCATTAGGGCATTCACTACGAGCTAGAATTGCTGTACCATCTGCGAACGTGGCCACCGTTACTTCGTCGCTCTGAGGTAGGTCGTAAGTAAATATTGTGTAGAGGACTAGGCCTAAAACTGAACCCTGTGGCACCCCAGCAAGTATTGGGTGGAAGGAGGAGGTGCATTGATATTTTTTTATTTGAAAGATCCCATCAGCTAAGTATGATTTGATGAGAACGAAGTATGGGTATGGTAGGAGTGATTTGATTTTAAATAGCAAGTCCTTATGCCATTCTCAATCAAATGCCTGCTGGACATCCAGAAATACTGATGACTCCTTCCTTTCAAGTGCATCCCGTATAATTTTGCACACTCTGTGTACCTGTTCCACTGTACCATCAGTACCATGCTCCCTTCTGAACCCAAATTGGTGGTCTGGAATGATGGATCTATTCAGTAGCTCTGGGTAAAGTCTTTTTAGCAGATTTTTTTCGAATAGATTTGAAGTTATCGGTAGCAAGCTAATGGGTCTATAGGAAGTTATTTCATGCTTTGGCTTTCCCGGTGTTGTACCATTATCACCTGGGATACCTTCTACAAATTTGGGTAGTGACCACTCACTGACCAGTTCTTAAGATATATACCATTGAAAATCATAACAAGATAGATGATAGCCTTCCTTGGTAACTCCATGAAGACCTTTTTGACGCGACATCCTCTTAGTGATAAAGAAATCCAAGACATCTGAGCCTATTTGAATCCGTAGGCCAGTGTGTAGGGTCCTGAGTGGAGATAGTAGTGTGATGTTGTATATTGATACTCTTTTTCAATTCAATTCAATCAATTACGGCAATTGACGGCATTTTCAGTGGTTTGGAGTTTTTTGTTTGTGCATCCGTTGACGCCGTCGAAGCGACACTGAGGTCAAGTCTTTTTTTTCGGAATGGCTTCTCGCAGTTCAACCTATAGAGGTTGTCGTCTGCTTAACCGGACTATAACATAAAGGTCAAGTCTGGCTAATTAGCCACATTTTAAAGTGCCGCTTGCTGAGCGCTTATCCTACACCTTTTTTAACTTACGAGTATAATATCATTGGGGCTACTTATACAAAAAACTTGACTTTTCTGCCGTTTTGTCTGAAGTTGTATAGATAATGGTACTGAACTCTTCGTGTACGACTATGTTGACTTCTTTGCAAACAGTTTGTAGTAATCAACGAAACTTCGAACAAAATCACTATTTGTACCAACTCACTTGTAAGTTCTAATTCCAATTGCTTACGATTTTCTTCTTGTACTGTGGCAGTGTGGCCTTTAACCGCGAAAAGTCAATAAAATCGAAATTAAACACAAAGTTGTGAAGATTGACTGTGCTGCGGGTGTCATCGATCAAGAACACCAATTTTAAATACTTAATTATGAAAAAACCTAAAATCTTATTTTTTTTCTTAAGTTTGCTGGATGTACTTCCTAGAATTTGATCCTTTTTAACGTTACTATCAAATGGTGCAATAATAGGTATTGTGTTTTTTTTTTTCAAAATGAATGGGTTCGATTCCTGCCCAGTAATATTGATTTATCAAAAATGTAATGATGCTGTTTAAATTTTTATTAAAATCTGTATCGAGGCTCCTTTTTCTCCTCTTTCTCATAGTTTCGGTTTTGGTCATTCACGCCCACTTGAAGAATTCATAAAACAACCAACACCATTATCATTAAAGATGAATGCTACCTGAGTTAGATACATTTAAAGAACAATAAAAAATATATCAACGATTACGGACGCTCAAGTAATAAACAAAAAAACAAAACATGATTTCACAGAAAACCGTGTTATTTGTAGAAATAAACAATTTAATAATAAATGATTAATGCGAGTGCTATTATTGCTTACTTACAGATCTAGAATCAGATGTAGACAATAGCTATCTAAATGAGGAAGATGTGCCCCCAGATCATTCCGAACCAGATTCAGAAGGGGATGTGCCTTTAATAGAAATTAAAATTGAAATGGATGAAGAAATAGAAGCATCTGAGAACAAACAAACACCTGCGGTGACAAATAGTAAGTGTTAGTTAACTGTTCAGTAAGTAAGCAAACTGACCGATGGTAACCTTTATGTCACAAATGATGAACTAGGAACATCATAGATCTATCAATAAACTAAAGCCATGGCAAGACGACCAGTCCCCACAATCCTCGAGCATAACACTAAGATCATCCATAACCCTCTCGCTGTCCCTGTGCCCCAATGGCGTCAAGTTTGCACAGTTTTGTTCTTAATGTCTAGTTATAAAGTGTATTACTCAATGTTAATAGCAAATCTCCTGCTCTGCGCTCGCTTTCAGTGTTCTGTGTATCATTGAAACTTATTATTTTTTAATATTTTATTTACATAATAATAATCACAGGTGCGAGCGTCACAACGAAGATAAAACAAGAAGATACAACTACAACGGAACTAAAGCAAAATGAACCATCAAACTTGCAAGCTTCCTGGACAACTCTAAATCGTACGTACAAACCTGGCACTTCTTTCGAAGAACCTGACGAATGTGATCAGCGTAGTTTATACGAAGTAGAGGAACAGGAACAGTATACTGAAACAGGAATTAGTGTAAAGCCTTACAAGTGTAAACTGTGTCAGCGTAGTTTTACTCAGAAGGGTAATTTAACAAAACATATTCGAACACACACTGGCGAAAAACCTTACACGTGCGAAGTATGTCAGCGTAGTTTTAGTGCCAGTAGTTCTTTAGCAAGACATATTCAGATAGTACACACTAATGTACACCCTTACAAGTGTGAAGTGTGTCAGCGTAGTTTTAGTACGAATAGTTCTTTAATAAGACATAGTCGGATACACACTGATGGACATGCTTTCAAGTGTGAAGTGTGTCAGCGTAGTTTTAGTGTAAATAGTGATTTAATAAGACACAGTCGGATACACACTGATGCAAAACCTTACAAGTGTACTGTATGTCCGCGTAGTTTTAATGAGAAGTTTTATTTAACAAGGCATTTTCGAATACACACAAGTGAAAAACCTTACAAGTGTTATATATGTCAGCGTAGTTTTTGTGTCAATAATTCTCTAGCAAGACATATTCGGACACACACTGGTGAAAAACCTTTTAAGTGTAATGTATGTCGGCGTACTTTTAGTGCAAAGGTTACTTTAATAGAACATACTCGGACACACACTGGGGAAAAACCTTACGTGTGTGATACATGTCAGCGTAGTTTCAGTCAAAAGTCTTCATTAACCAAACATATTCGAACACACACTGGTGTAAAACCTTACAAATGTCATATATGTCAGAGTAGTTTTAGTGTAAAGAGTGCTTTAACAAGGCATATTCGAATCCACACTGAGGTTAGCGGCGTTGTGGAGGCCAGATAGGCAGTCGCTCCATGTAAAATACTTTTATTCAGCTGCATCCGGTTAGACGAAGCCGACCACAACATTGCATCGTTGGGAAAAGGCACAGATGATTCGAATACACACGGAGGTAAACTCTTGCTAGATTTTATATGTATAAATTATATAAAAGTTAGTAATGTCATAATGTAAATATGTATGTACCTAAAAAAAACTGAATCAAACAAACAAGTCACCGACTTCTGAAGCTTGTTATTTTTACGTATTAGCACTTAAATACCATAACATATTGACTTCGCCCCAAAATACAAGGTGTCGCTTTGCATCCTGGTCAAACTCAAGGATGTGCTACAGACCATCGAACTGAACAACTTTATCGAGAAAAAATAATCAGCGGACCCATACAAAATTTCAATACCTACTTGACTAAATATACAGCTGGTGGCGTACCATGACGTCTTAAAGCAAGATTGTTTTAATCTTATTCCAGAGTGGGAAAGAGACGGAGCTATAGAGAACGTCTAGCGCCATCTCTTTCTCACTCTGGAATAAGATTAAAACAATCTTGCTTTAAGACGTCATGGTTACCCCCCTGATTATTTTTTTTTATGATTACGGTGTTGCATATGGAGAAAGCTGTCCAGTTGGATGATCTGTAACACACCCTTTAATTTGATCAGGATTTGGAAGCGACATCTTGTATAATTCCGTATTTCAATGTTGAAGCTATGTATAAGCTACTAGACTATGCTAAGCCGTTAAGACTATTTTACTGAACATGTGCAAAGCATAGGAATGTTGGTTTAGCTTACTGTATACTTTGTCAATATGTGAATTACATTTTGAAGTGTTTTCTATGTTTAGTCCAAGGAATTAAGTCACATTTATGCTTCATAGTTTTGTCCTTGTATTTAATATTTAACTCCATATTGTAATTTAGGCTTACGTTAAAATTTCATTAATACCGCTGTATCGAGATTTATAGCTAAATTATTATTCTGCAGCCATTCACAACGGATGGTTAGGTAGAATTAATCTCAGCCTTACCTAATGCGCTTACCTCATCACTATTACGAAGTGATGTCATCTGCAAACATTGGCATAGGATATATTGTTGCTGTGGGAAAGTCATTACTATAAACAATAAAATAAATAGCAGCGGTCCGAGTACACTACCTTGTGGTACTCCATAATTTATTATTCTATTCTACTGATTGTCGTTCTTTGTTGCAAAAATAACGATTATATTAAAGATATATTTCCTCGTATTCCGTATGCGTTAAGTTTTTTTATCAGTAATTGTATCGCGATCAAAGGCTTTTGACGTGTCCATATAAAGCGCTAGAGTCACTTATCCACTCTGATGCTAACCATAATATGTAAGAAATTGTAGATAGCCATGTCAATAGATCTGTTTTTCTTAAAACCGTTCTGGTTATCAACGAATAGGCATTTATTCTCAAAGTGTGAAGTAAGTTGATAATAAACATTGTTTCCCAAATATTTTTGTAAAATTCGGTACTAACGGTCTGTAGCAGGAATTTGATTCATTTGTGCTATTAAGGTCCATGTTTACCAAAAAGATGACGGTCTGACTATGTCTGGTCTGTATGGGAACATGTCACAGTGACAGCTGTTTTTGATAATTAGATGGTTATCTTTTCGGTGAACATGGACCTAAGTGATGGCCTGAAAACAGGTTTAAAGTTAGACAGGTCGCTATCAAACGTTTAAATACCACATTAACATTACTTGGAACTGTTAAATATATTGTAGCACTTGATTATACCATTTTTTAAGAAATAACAAATGTAACAGCACCATGCTGAGATAGGAGCCTTTTGGCCTCGTACAGGACGAGTTTCGTTTCTTTTAATTTTTATATATGTTTAATTTTTATTAGTTTTAAATACTGTTATTTTTTATGTGTTTTGTCTTGTGTGGGCAAATAAATGCTTTTTCTTTCTTTCAAATGTACATTAATTTTGTATGATTTTTTAAATAAATTATTCGTGTTTAAATTAGTAACTGGTTTCTCTTTAAAAGCTTGTGCTATATCAAGAGGAATAGTTAATATTTTGTCATTTGATTTGATTTTATGATGGTTTTGTCTGGCAAATTATGTTTTTCTTCTTTTTTAACCGACTTCTAAAAAAAGGAGGAGGTTCTCAATTCGGATGTTTCTATTTTTTTTTTTATTATGTTTGTTCGGGCATAACTCCGTCGCTTGCGAACCGATTTGAAAAAATCTTTTTTTGTTGGAAAGGGTATTCTTTCCAAATGGTCCCATAGCCACCAAGTTGGGATCTGATGATGGAATCTTGGCGAAATCGAGGGAACTCTTCAAATTTTATATGATAACGTGTTTTGATTTTGGTATTTTCTACAACAAGTGAAGCATTTGCGTTCGATAAGAACCATTCTACCATCAGATCTGATGATGAAGCCAAGAGTCACGGAACTCCATAATGAGACAATGTATCCTAGTCGTGTTTAGGCTTGTTGTAATTGTAACGGTATGCTTTTTTCATGTATATCAAGCACATGTGAACCACTAAAAAGTGAAAAATAAAAACGTTTTTGCAAAAAAATAAAAGCGACTTAAAAAAAAACAAAAAAGTGAAAAAAAAATTGTCACCGACTTCGGAAGCTAAAGTAATTTTTCACTTTTTTGTTTTTTTTTTGAAGTCGGTTTTATTTTTTTGCAATAAAGTTTTTTACTTAGCTGAATGTATTTAATAAAACGATTATTATAGGCTTTCTGTGTGAGAATTATAACTATCTTCAGCCGATTTGTAAGCTGTTTTATTTTGCTTATTTGGTAGTAATCGGTATTGCCAGAGCAAGCTCTTACTGCGAGGCCTAGTGCCACGACTAAGATTAATTTTATGTGCATTTATTTTTGACTTGACAACGCCGAAAGAAACATTTTCTCATCCGTATAACATTATCTATTCGTCCGATTCGACGCGGATAAGTACGTGTGCGAGGTTTCATAGGATTTTATACAAGTAATTCAAAAATTCGACTCTTTCGCTTCCTTCGGCTCTGATAAGTGTGTCATCTTTAAGTTAAAAGCGTCAGGGTAGCCCGCGAAATTCAATGCCTTTTTATAAAATAGTCATTCAATCGACCTCTAGAAACTGTGATGATTTTGATGTCTTACAGTCGCGAACGATATTTTCATCAGCATACAAGCTAGCACTGGTCATATAGCCCATTCCCTCTCATAGAGAGGAGGCATGTCCCAGCAGTGGGGACATTAGACACGAAGCCGATGATGATACAACCTAGCACTGGCCTGCAAATTGCAAAAAAACGTAAGAAAAATTGAATTTTGCGAACTACCTGCGAGCATCCACCTTAAGCGATAGGCGCCAAGATGTTGCCGCAATAAATATTAAAAAAAAATAAGAAATTAATTTTTCAAAAACACCTTTAGGATCACAATCAGTTGGGACTATTACACAAAAAAAGGTTAGAATATATGAAAGATCAGCCATTAACCTCGCTGTTTTTGCTTTGTTTCCCAACGGCGTCAAGTTTGCACAGTTTTGTTCTTAATATCACTAGTTATAAAGTGTATTATACAATTTTAACAGCAATTCTCCTGCCCTGCGCTCCCTTTCAGTGTTAAATTTTGTACTCTGCTTCTAACAGTTTACCTTTATTTGTCCCATTGCTGGGCAAAGGCTTCCCCTATTGCCGTCCACTCTTCTCTTTGTGCTGTTTTTTCCAGGCAATAATCTCGCACAAACGAATCTACGTCGCCACACCAGCGTTTTCTAGGCCTCCCTCGGCGACGACTCTAGCCCATCGGTCCTGATGCATTCTGCAGACGAGGCCCGCACAATTCCACTTCAACCCAGCAGTCTTGTTGCCACATCAGCGATTCCAGTTGTTGAGCGTATTGTGGTATTGTATTTAGTTTTACCTTACCTTCATTAATTTAATTAAGCATCGTCTACTACACGCTGATTAGTGTGAACTATGACAGCGTTTTTTAGTGAGTGAATGGACCCCCATTAATTTGAGGGGGTCCAGTCCATTAATCACGTGAGGCGTTTCGGGGGGGGGGGAGGGGTCTCTACTAATATCACGTATTTTTTCCTGCAGGAAACTGTAAAATTGCGAGATAACTGGGTTTATAAATTATGTAAATATTATGTCATAACTACTAAAATATGGCCAAATCGTGTACAATAATATTTAAAACAAAATATTTACACAATTAAGCACAGATTACCGTATTTATACTAAACTACGCGTTTTGATAAATCTATCGTGAGATTAGGTTGAGGGGAGGTCAAGTCAAATCTCACAAAGGGTGGAGGGGGGGTTGCGAATGAGCCTCGCATAATTAATGGACACCGCCTGAAAAGCGTTTTTTTTTAACAAAACATGACATGTGGCGACACTTGGGGTAGGCCTATGTCCAGCAGTGGATGTCGCTCAGTTGAAATGATGGGTGTACTATTGGAACTTACATCTCTACTGACAATTAATAAAACAAAATATGAAACAGTTAAAATTATTTTATTTTACATTAATTATACTAATTAGGATAAAGTATAAAAATTCAGTCACTTCTGCTTTGTATGGCCAAAGTATTATTCTGACCATACACATTCGAACTTTCTTTGTATGTTATCATAGTAATGTCTTATACAGCGAGTTTCAGAATAGTGCTATCCTATTTTTAAGGGTGTGTTCAGTCCATCAAACTGATACCTGTCTCCACTAACATACCGAGGAAACAAATCAGCTGGCTCAAACGGGCCCTTCGCCAAGCTTACATCAAACTAAGTAACTTTACGCAAACATTGCTGACAAACGAGTTTTTTTTAGATGGAAACTCGTGTTTTGTAATAAAACTCAATGTAACGCACTCAAAACATTGTACTGATGGATGGATTGAATAGTACGGGGGTCGTGGAGGTGTTTAAATTAATGATAGGTAAAGTTCAGTTAACAGAATCGATAAGAGATTGTGGTTTGGCCCTTTTTTTTTTTAATTTATTATAGGTCTACCAACAATTGTTTACACTGGATACAGGGGCGTAATTCATTCGTAAATATAATAACAGCGCAACAATTACTTATAGGTAGACACCACACGCACAATACAATAAATTCGGAAGATAAGCTAACTTAGTAAGTACTAAGCGCCAATATTCAATTAAATTAAACTATAGATGTGAAAACCAGAATTTGACAAAATCGTTTGTAAAAATAAATTAAATTAAATTATTTATGAAAATGACAACATTATTAAATGGCTAAAATGAAAATAAAATAAATTACATTGGTGAGTTGAATTTGATAAAATAAATAAAGATCGACATAAAATTATAATTAATTGACTATAATTGATACCAGAATTTGACAAAATCGTTTGTAAAAATAAATAAAATAAAATTATTCATGAAAATGACAACATTATTAAAATTATTAAATGTCTAAAATAAAAAATTAAATTAGATTGGTGAGTTGAAATTGATAAATTATAAATAAAGATTCGCATGTAATTATAATTAATTGACTAAAATTGATAAAATTGAATAAAACTTATAAATTGTTATTAAGTAGGTATACATTTTTAACATGAAAAAGAAAAAACAATTATTAAATATTAAAGTAAGAACAATGGTAAAAATGACCCAATGAAATAATTGGTTATGCTAAGTTTGACACAATGAAATAATAACTGACTGTGATCAGGGGTTTGCTTGGTAAACGAATAAGGATGGCTTTTTGTTTAGCAAGAGAGTCAAAGTGGAGAACAATAACATCACTGTAACTATTTACCGCCTTGCACATTCTCGCGACAGGAGAATTGGATCCCAAAACTGTTCTTCTATAATAAATATATCTTCGATCTTTTTGGCAGAGCTACGTCCAATAGCTTGATAATTCTTGCTAATTCAGGAGCTTGTCACAAAATACATAAATTGTCAATACAATTAATTATACCCGGTCAAGTAATTCATAAAGCTGCTTTTTTAAATTGTTTAAATTTGACAGTATTTCAGAATAAAGTAATAGAAGAATTGCGTATCGCGCGACATGTCGCCGTGTGCGTTTATTTTGGTGTGAAGGCGCGATTATAGGGCTAGTTACAGACGGGCTGCGTTTAAATACGGGTGGGTTACTCTTACCGATTTCCGTAAATAAGAACTACCCATTTTATAATCGATTCGTGTCGAGAATCATTAGCATAGATACCTCCTTGAATATAGTAGACGACAAAAAAAAATCGAATTAGTCCGTCAGCTATTTGTTATCAAAGAATATTTTTTGTATTTTTTCTTTTACGTAAATCAAAATTGAAGAAGATACGATGCTTTTAAAATTCACAATACGTCACGCCGAGGTATAATTTTTAGTGCGTTCTGACGTCATGAGTCTCGGGAGTGGGGGACTCCAAGTTTTGATGCGTTCTATCTTTGCCAATATTCATTGATTAACAAAAACCAAAAAAATAAGTGTCCATTATTTTCCAATAGGTAAGCACTCTAACTGACGGACTAAATAGATTTTAATACACCATTTGTTAATTATTAACGACAGAAATATATTGATACAATTCTGAAAGCAATGCTTTTTTATAGTAAAGGTACTATTTTTTTTCGTTGGAATATTTCCGCTTGACCTTCCTCTAACGGCTAGTTCAGACACGGCGGGAACCGCGCGATTTCAGAATCGCATGGAAATCGCGCGAGTCTTATTTGTATGAGTTATTAAGTAATCGTTCAGACATAACCGCGCGGTTAATCAAGCCGCGCGGTTACGGCAACCCAACCGACAGAAAATAGAATCGCGCTGCTCCCGCGCGTTTCTGTTACTATGGAGTCTTTACTTCGCGTTCAGTTGCGTTGCGGATACCGCGCGGTTAGCACGTCACAGCTTGTGAGTTCGCCACCTAAACACTTCTTCGTCGACCTCCATTTTCAAACTGACGTTATTCCTGCACGAATATCGCATAATAACCGCCGGTGTCTGAATAGCATCACAATTTTGCGGTTTGAAACCACGCGATTCGTGAACGCGCGGTTCCCGCATGTCTGAACTAGCGCTAACTGGCGGACTAAATAGATTTGTAATTTTTTGATATTATCGTCATACGTATTTGAGCAGGATGCAAAGCTTGTCGATGTAGAGCTCTGAGCTAGTAGGTAGTAGGTAGTACCGCGGTACACGTACACAGACACACACACTCTACTCACAGATGGCGGCGGGCGGCAGGAGGGAGGGGTGGATGTCTTCCTTCTTGCCTTTCTTGGGCTTGCGAGGCTGCAGGCGGAGCTGGGAACATTCACATTACTACAATTGACGAATCTATACGCTGACTGGCAATTAGGTCCATATTCACCAAAAAAATTACGGTCTGATTACCATACCATATTCAAACAAATAAACATTTTTGATTTGATTTAAAAACGGCTGTTTAAAACAAATTTTTGTATGGGAACATGTCATAGTAACAGCTGTTTTTAGATAATCAGACCGTTATCTCTTTGGTGAACATGGACCTTAGGTCCATGTTCACCAAAAACATGACGGACGATTATCTAAAATCAGCTGTTTAAAACACATTTTTGTATGGTAATATGTCACAGTGACAGCTGTTTTTAGCTAATCAGGCTGTTATCTTTTCGGTGAACATGGACCTTAGTGTACTATACTTAAACACGTGATTGTACTCATGATAGCAAACAACTTTTACTATGCGACCAAACTTGAAATCGCAAAAAAAAAACAGCTGTTCAGTGTATTTGTGTTCGTTTGATTTTTCAATCACGTGTTTAAGTAGGTACACTAATTGCCAGTCACCATATTATGTACTAAAATTATAAAGAGGTAAACTTTGTAAGTTACATTTTAGGGGGTAATCTTGGTAACTAATGATCCAATTTAGTACATTTTGATATAGGGAATTTTTGTTATTGCCGTCGAGGTGGAATTCACTCCCGAATCGCCAGGCGAGGTTGTTATGGAGCCGAGAACTGCAGTAACAAATGCCCCTGTACGGATGGTAGATACCTTGTAGTGCACCTCCCGCACATGGCGGTACAAGCTGGAGTACCAGCCGAACGCCGCGGTGCAGTGCTGACACTGGTAAGTATGTAGTACCTTGTAGTGCACCTCCCGCACATGGCGGTACAAGCTGGAGTACCAGCCGAACGCCGCGGTGCAGTGCTGACACTGGTAAGTATGTAGTACCTTGTAGTGCACCTCCCGCACATGGCGGTACAAGCTGGAGTACCAGCCGAACGCCGCGGTGCAGTGCTGACACTGGTAAGTATGTAGTACCTTGTAGTGCACCTCCCGCACATGGCGGTACAAGCTGGAGTACCAGCCGAACGCCGCGGTGCAGTGCTGACACTGGTAAGTATGTAGTACCTTGTAGTGCACCTCCCGCACATGGCGGTACAAGCTGGAGTACCAGCCGAACGCCGCGGTGCAGTGCTGACACTGGTAAGTATGTAGTACCTTGTAGTGCACCTCCCGCACATGGCGGTACAAGCTGGAGTACCAGCCGAACGCCACGGTGCAGTGCTGACACTGGTAAGTATGTAGTACCTTGTAGTGCACCTCCCGCACATGGCGGTACAAGCTGGAGTACCAGCCGAACGCCGCGGTGCAGTGCTGACACTGGTAAGTATGTAGATACCTTGTAGTGCACCTCCCGCACATGGCGGTACAAGCTGGAGTACCAGCCGAACGCCGCGGTGCAGTGCTGACACTGGTAAGTATGTAGTACCTTGTAGTGCACCTCCCGCACATGGCGGTACAAGCTGGAGTACCAGCCGAACGCCGCGGTGCAGTGCTGACACTGGTAAGTATGTAGTACCTTGTAGTGCACCTCCCGCACATGGCGGTACAAGCTGGAGTACCAGCCGAACGCCGCGGTGCAGTGCTGACACTGGTAAGTATGTAGTACCTTGTAGTGCACCTCCCGCACATGGCGGTACAAGCTGGAGTACCAGCCGAACGCCGCGGTGCAGTGCTGACACTGGTAAGTATGTAGTACCTTGTAGTGCACCTCCCGCACATGGCGGTACAAGCTGGAGTACCAGCCGAACGCCGCGGTGCAGTGCTGACACTGGTAAGTATGTAGTACCTTGTAGTGCACCTCCCGCACATGGCGGTACAAGCTGGAGTACCAGCCGAACGCCGCGGTGCAGTGCTGACACTGGTAAGTATGTAGTACCTTGTAGTGCACCTCCCGCACATGGCGGTACAAGCTGGAGTACCAGCCGAACGCCGCGGTGCAGTGCTGACACTGGTAAGTATGTAGTACCTTGTAGTGCACCTCCCGCACATGGCGGTACAAGCTGGAGTACCAGCCGAACGCCGCGGTGCAGTGCTGACACTGGTAAGTATGTAGTACCTTGTAGTGCACCTCCCGCACATGGCGGTACAAGCTGGAGTACCAGCCGAACGCCGCGGTGCAGTGCTGACACTGGTAAGTATGTAGTACCTTGTAGTGCACCTCCCGCACATGGCGGTACAAGCTGGAGTACCAGCCGAACGCCGCGGTGCAGTGCTGACACTGGTAAGTATGTAGTACCTTGTAGTGCACCTCCCGCACATGGCGGTACCAGCTGGAGTACCAGCCGAACGCCGCGGTGCAGTGCTGACACTGGTAAGTATGTAGTACCTTGTAGTGCACCTCCCGCACATGGCGGTACAAGCTGGAGTACCAGCCGAACGCCGCGGTGCAGTGCTGACACTGGTAAGTATGTAGTACCTTGTAGTGCACCTCCCGCACATGGCGGTACAAGCTGGAGTACCAGCCGAACGCCGCGGTGCAGTGCTGACACTGGTAAGTATGTAGTACCTTGTAGTGCACCTCCCGCACATGGCGGTACAAGCTGGAGTACCAGCCGAACGCCGCGGTGCAGTGCTGACACTGGTAAGTATGTAGTACCTTGTAGTGCACCTCCCGCACATGGCGGTACAAGCTGGAGTACCAGCCGAACGCCGCGGTGCAGTGCTGACACTGGTAAGTATGTAGTACCTTGTAGTGCACCTCCCGCACATGGCGGTACAAGCTGGAGTACCAGCCGAACGCCGCGGTGCAGTGCTGACACTGGTAAGTATGTAGTACCTTGTAGTGCACCTCCCGCACATGGCGGTACAAGCTGGAGTACCAGCCGAACGCCGCGGTGCAGTGCTGACACTGGTAAGTATGTAGTACCTTGTAGTGCACCTCCCGCACATGGCGGTACAAGCTGGAGTACCAGCCGAACGCCGCGGTGCAGTGCTGACACTGGTAAGTATGTAGTACCTTGTAGTGCACCTCCCGCACATGGCGGTACAAGCTGGAGTACCAGCCGAACGCCGCGGTGCAGTGCTGACACTGGTAAGTATGTAGTACCTTGTAGTGCACCTCCCGCACATGGCGGTACAAGCTGGAGTACCAGCCGAACGCCGCGGTGCAGTGCTGACACTGGTAAGTATGTAGTACCTTGTAGTGCACCTCCCGCACATGGCGGTACAAGCTGGAGTACCAGCCGAACGCCGCGGTGCAGTGCTGACACTGGTAAGTATGTAGTACCTTGTAGTGCACCTCCCGCACATGGCGGTACCAGCTGGAGTACCAGCCGAACGCCGCGGTGCAGTGCTGACACTGGTAAGTATGTAGTACCTTGTAGTGCACCTCCCGCACATGGCGGTACCAGCTGGAGTACCAGCCGAACGCCGCGGTGCAGTGCTGACACTGGTAAGTATGTAGTACCTTGTAGTGCACCTCCCGCACATGGCGGTACAAGCTGGAGTACCAGCCGAACGCCGCGGTGCAGTGCTGACACTGGTAAGTATGTAGTACCTTGTAGTGCACCTCCCGCACATGGCGGTACAAGCTGGAGTACCAGCCGAACGCCGCGGTGCAGTGCTGACACTGGTAAGTATGTAGTACCTTGTAGTGCACCTCCCGCACATGGCGGTACAAGCTGGAGTACCAGCCGAACGCCGCGGTGCAGTGCTGACACTGGTAAGTATGTAGTACCTTGTAGTGCACCTCCCGCACATGGCGGTACAAGCTGGAGTACCAGCCGAACGCCGCGGTGCAGTGCTGACACTGGTAAGTATGTAGTACCTTGTAGTGCACCTCCCGCACATGGCGGTACAAGCTGGAGTACCAGCCGAACGCCGCGGTGCAGTGCTGACACTGGTAAGTATGTAGTACCTTGTAGTGCACCTCCCGCACATGGCGGTACAAGCTGGAGTACCAGCCGAACGCCGCGGTGCAGTGCTGACACTGGTAAGGTGTCTCGCTGGTGTGCATCGCTACGATGTGGTATTTGAGTTTCGCTGCGTTCTGTGGTCAATACAAAACAGTTATTTATTTATTTATGTACACACAAAATACTAAACAGGACATTACATTAAGATGGAAGAGCACAAAGGTACTGCTTATTCCATAAGAAATCTCTTCAGCAGACCTGCGAGACAGGGACTCAAACTGTAACCGTAATAATGTGTTTTTAAAACAGTTTCAACAGAAAAACACTTTTATACCGAATCAAACTGTAACCTTTTATATGTGTTAATAAGTGTTAATATGTGTAACTGAAATAATCAGTTTTACAACAGACTGCGACTAGATTTCGGCTATCCAATGGGAACGCTGAGTTTACCAGTTAAACACTAATTGACACTGTTATACCTTTTACATCTGTTACAGATATGTTACGGTTACACTTTTGTAAGTGTTTTGGGTTAACACATTGAAAACACATTTATAAGTGCTATATATTTGATTCTGTTACCTATTCAACATGTAACACTTATAATTCTGTAACCTTTATGAAGGTGTTAAGTCCCTACTGCGAGAGGAAAGTTGGATTAGAAACGTAGACACAGTGTGTAGAAAAGACAAAACAGGAAAAATTAAATTAAAACCCCTAAATAAAATAAACATACATACATCTACATAAACACATATAAAATAAATACTGGTATTGTAATAAATATACAATTGAGGTTATTTATAGACGTTTTCGGATATTTTTTTTATGTAGAAACAAATTAATATGTTACACAGGATGGAAATTTTCAGTGGTGCAGTTATTGATGCCAATCAATCCTGTTTCTGATACTGACCAAAAACTTCTATGGGACCTGGTTGGAGTACAAAAAAAGTCAGAAATGGCAAAAAATCTACAGCTGAGACGAGGAGTAAAATAAAGTAATATAAACAAGTCCAGATTCGAGTTCATATGGCCACCTTGCAGCTCTATCATCAGACAAGCTCCATGTTATCATAATATTGGGTTGCCCTGTGATATACGTATTAATGCAAAATTTCAGCTCAATCGGTAACCGGGAAGTGGATCAAATTTAACTTGCAAGATTCCATTACAGACAGACATCGGGACAGGTGAAACTAAATACAAGCTTTTAAAAATACATTTATACGAGTAGAAATATGGAAGAAGACACGCCGAACCCAATAAATTGCAGTCAGAGCCAGAGAACCATTGATGAGAGACATGACACTCGCGTCAATCTTTCAGGTTGAGCCGCGCTTGCCTAGGTTGGTCTGTGGATGGGTGACTACCCATTACATACCGAGTGTCCTCCCGCCTCCGTGCCTCAGAAAGTACGTTAAGCTGTTTGTCCCGGCTGTCATTGAATTTTGTAGATCTTTGACAGTCGTTACAGGTAGTCAGTGGCCGGAGAAACTGACAAGCAGTCTTTAATGCTACGGCCAGACTTGTAGGCGAAGATTCGTGTTCGCGTTGTCGCGATAAAAGTTCGTGTTCGATCTATGACGAAGTGCTTGGCCACACCAAAAAAAACTTCTCTACCGGCGCGATAATCTAGAACGTCCCGATAATTAATTTCACGGAAAACATGGAAGAGGCGGTTGCGCTGTATTACATGGCGGCTAATAATTATTAACTGCATCTTTCCTTATCCTCTCATTATTCCAATCCATGATTAACAAGTTCAATCAAACACGTTCAAACCTCTCGGAGTATCGCAGTCAACTAGAGCGCGCGAAGTGTAGCCAAACGCACGAACTTTGTCCCGACAAAACCCTTTGATGTGCGGCAATTTACCGACAGCGGCGCGAAGGGCATTCTTATTCGCGATATGACGAATTCTTTTGCTGGGGCCACACTATCGCAATAACGCGAAGATTTGCACTGTCGCGACACGTCTGGCCAAAGAATTCGTCCTATCGCGAATCATCTTCGCGAATACGAATGCCCTTCGCGCCGCTGTCGGCAAATTGGCGCACATCAAAGGGTTTTGTCGCGACAAAGTTCGTGCGTTTGGCTACACTTCGCGCGCTTTAGTTGACTACGATACTCCGAGCGGTTTGAACGTGTTTAATATTGAACTTGTTAATCATGGATTGGAATTATGAGAGGACATGGAAAGATGCAATAAATAATTATTAGCCGCCATGTGATACAGCGCAACCGCCTCTTCCATGTTTTCCGCGAAATTAATTATCGCGACGTTCTAGATTATCGCGCCGGTAGAGAAGTTTTTTTTGGTGTGGCCAAGCACTTCGTCATAGATCGAACACGAACTTTTATCGCGACAACGCGAACACGAATCTTCGCCTACAAGTCTGAGCATTTGGCCAGACGTGTCGCAACAACGCAAATCTTCGCTTTATCGCGATAGTGTAGCCCCAGCATAAGAGATATCATGTTACCCAGACGTACTAGCTGGTTTGTGGAGGTCAGATAAAGATAATTTTATTTGTTAAAACATGCGTATACAAGCAAATTAAGCACACACTAAGAATATTTTGTAGATAGGCAGTTGAATGTCTATCCAGCTAGACTGGAAGCCGCTTAGGGTAGGTCTGACCTGGTAAGACTTGCCGCACACGTGACACACGTTGTATAGTGGCTAGAGACCCAGTTGGCAGAAGGCAGAGGACGATGGAGCTATGGTAGGGTGGGTCTGACCTGGTAAGACTTGCCGCACACGTGACACACGTTGTATAGTGGCTAGAGACCCAGTTGGCAGAAGGCAGAGGACGATGGAGCTATGGTAGGGTGGGTCTGACCTGGTAAGACTTGCCGCACACGTGACACACGTTGTATAGTGGCTAGAGACCCAGTTGGCAGAAGGCAGAGGACGATGGAGCTATGGTAGGGTGGGTCTGACCTGGTAAGACTTGCCGCACACGTGACACACGTTGTATAGTGGCTAGAGACCCAGTTGGCAGAAGGCAGAGGACGATGGAGCTATGGTAGGGTGGGTCTGACCTGGTAAGACTTGCCGCACACGTGGCACAGGTTGTCCTTCTTCTCCTTGTTGCGGTGCACGTTCTGCAGGTGCACGTACAGCGACGTGTGGCACTTGAACGGCTGCGAACATTACAAATACGTTAAATTTTGTAAGTACTGGCAGTTCGTCCGCGAAAATTGTGATATCTCAGCTAATTTGCATGTTGTTAAGAGGATTATCACAAATTTTCTTGTATTTGAGTGTTTTTGAGAAATAATCTATCTCGGGGAATTTTTTTTTATTATATTTTTGTGGCCATATCTAAACCATAATTATACATCTAGACTGAGAGTTTTGATGTGTGATTATGGTTGCACAAAATTAAAAAAAAAATATACCGGAGAAATCAAACTTTCTCGGGTATATTTGTCAAGTTTCCGAAATATGTTATGGCATCGTGATCGCTACCAGCACAACTTTGATAGTGTAAATCTCGGAAACATGACGCTTTAGAAGATTTTGTCTCAGGTAAAACTTGTTTGTATTGATGCCAGCTATCGATTGATACACGTTTAATGCGTGTCGGATCACAATCATCAAAGTAGTGCCGAAGATTTCATCAGTAAATTGATTTTAACTTTGATAGCTCATATCTCGGCAACGTGACACTTAAGAACATTTTGTCTCAGACAAAACTTGTTTGTATTGATGCCAACTATCGATAAATATAGGTCTTATGCGTGGCCGCTATTTGGAAAAAAAAAATACAAAATGGCGGAAATCCGGCCCCACGCTTCATACATAAATGTTTCCCAAGACATTTCAAGCTTTTCGAATCCTACTTTTTGTAATTGATGGGCTTTTCTGGAGATCGGCCAAGTTACTTCTTGAATTTAACATAATTGACGACCCGAATGGCGTAGTGATAGTGAGGCTGCCTTACGTTCTTCGGGTCCTGGGTTCGAATCCCGGTAGGAGCAAATGTTTGTGTGATGAGCATGGACATTTGTTTCCGAGTCATATGTATAATAAGTAGGTATGTATTTACAAACAAAAATGTATAAATGTCGTGTATCAATTATCTGGTGTCCACGGCACAAGCCTTGCTTAGTGTGGCACTAGATGGCACTGTGTGTTAATGTCTAGCGATATTTATTATAATTAATTATCGGAGTCGGAGTGCAAAAAATTTCAAGCTGTTTTCATGGAATTGATGGTTCCAGGGAGGTGTGAAACATTGTGCCGGCGCCCATGCACAGTTCCCATGGCTGTTATGTTTGTCCCCTCCCGAAACAGATGTTTGTATACGTGCTTGAGTGTCGCTAGAGACTAACCGATAGATGGAATGGTGTTTGTTCTCACCTTGTTGCAGAGCTGACAGCGGAACTTGATCTTCTTGAGATGCTCCCAGTCGATGTGGTCGCGCAGACGCGTCTTGTTCACGAACTTCTTGCCGCACTCGTTGCACATGAAACTGATACGTAACACTATCGTCATAACGTCTAGTTTACTAACAACTACGGGCTACTCGCTAGGGGTCGTACACCAATCACGTGAGGCCCGAAAGGGGGGAGGGGTTTCGGAAAAAATTAAGAGGGGGGAAAAGGTTTTGTAAAAATATTCTGATCTAAAAGAGTGTCCATGGAGTTTCTTGCCCGTTCTTCTCCATAGAGATCTACGTTAGGGAATGGGCAACTACAGTACTTACACAGTTTTTATGTCTTGTGACTGGGACTGTAGCTATATTTAATTATCATCTTTGTTTCGACAATTCAAAAGTGCCTGTAACTGGCCTACTTGAAAACATATAAATTTTTCATCGGTTCAGAATGATGCTGATAATGAATACGCGGAAACCGTTTCCCCCCCAGAACAAATAAAAGAGGTTAGAAAGGAAATAGTTCCTGATTTATATTAAAACGCGTGTCATCGCTTGGCTCCCACTCTTTAACTCCACTACAAGCAAGAGCCCCATACGTACGTGCATTACGCACACAAATAAACTACTTACACTTAGATCGCGAGCTTGCTATTCAGTCACATTAAGAGCGCTTATACAGAAAGTTGGCAACATCGCAATAAGCTGTCAAATATTTTGCTGTTTTGATTAATTTGGCAATATTACTGTTACGAGCTGGGTATGAGATAAATTAATTACTACCGATTAAACAACACAATAACTTTATTAATCACAAAACAATTTAAACTTAATCGCAAGTACACTACAATACACTACTGTTCACTATTCACTTAGATATCGCACTTCAAGATCACTTCGATTCGCTTCGTTGTGTAGCAACAAGACTGAGTGTAAACAAGACTGACTGTCGCGGCCCTGAGCGGTCTATTTATACTCGCCAACAGACACACCAGAATAACCTCGAATATTCTAGAGGGTCATAGAAAACACTAACAAAAGAAGTAGGTAATTATTATTACTAGCTACCTGTACAAAACAAACAAATATGAACCGTATGCGTACGGTTGAAATTCTAATGTCTTTTTATAAGGAGGTCGCGAGTTTGTAGGTACCTACCTAACTTTGAAAGTAATAATAATAGAAAACACTCGAAATTTCAACGTACACATACTGTAATCACGTGCTTTCTCGGATGTTCTAGTAGGTCCGATGTAACATTACTATAGGGAAAAAAGAAATGTGACTAGCAAACTATCTAGAATATTGATTTTGTAATGCAACAATTAATATTGTGAGACCGAATAATCGGTTTTAAATGTAAAAAGGCATTTGGAAAGTTTCCAAATAGTTTTTTTACATCTAACACTGATTATTCGGTGTTACGATACTAATGATTTACATTTCATAATCAATATTCTAGATAGTTTGTTAGTCACATTTCTTATTCCCATACATTAATATTTCGAAATTAAAACAGGTAAATTTTTGACAGGTGTTTGCGATGTTGCCAACTTTCTGAATACGGCTTCTTAAATGTGCTTGACGTGCACTGAGCCACGCTTCGTACGCTGTCACATTAAGAGCGCGACTGTTGCTCGATGCACATATGAGCGTTCACCAATATGAGCAGCGCGTCTGCCCCGCCCACAAGGACCTTCTAACCTCTTTTATCGGTTCTGATGGTTTTCCCGTCGGTTCCTTCCACCTTGTATAGTATAAAGGGTGTAAAAAACCTCTAAACGAAGTCAAAAGGCACTTGTTCTCCCCGTAATTGCGATATTTTTTTTTATTCTACACCTAGTTACGGAGATATTGGGAGACAAAGTTCCAACTTTTTTGTTAAATACAAGTTTTTATTGTTGGATTTTTACTTTAAAGACCTCCGTACTATTCAATCCATCCACCAGCACAATGTTTTGAGTGCGTTACATTGAGTTCTACCACAAAACATGAATTAACACCCAAAAAAAAAGTCGTTTCCCAGCAATAATTGTTGCGTTAAGTTACTTAGTTGAATGTAAGAATGCTTGGTTGACGGCTTCGTGGTGAGATGGTTTACACGATGTATATAGCTGTGCATCTCTCACCTGAACTCGCTCTCGGGAACATGTCGGCGCGACACTCGGAGATGTTGCCGGTAGGTGGCGACTGACGCGAATCGTTTGTCGCACGTCTCACAGTACAGCTCGCCGGAGTCGCGCGCCTTCAACAACCACAAATATCATATTTACATCATTAATTCCTGCCCTTGCCCCGTGTCACTTCGGGGAAAAACCAAGAAAGTCTGAAACAGTGAAAAGCTATTATTATTAGCACGAGTACGCACATTAAATGCAGTAACTTTTATACCCATATTTAGATGTGTTGGTGTATGAGTCACACTATTTGATGGGTTCGTGAAGGATCCCGGTAGCCGTCAGGCCCGCGGTAGAGGCGCGATATGCAACGTCACCAACCTTATGGCTCCTGAGATGTCGGCCGAGGTTGGACTTCCACTGATACACCTTCCCGCAGCGCGGACACGGGTACCGGTTCTGTCCCTTGTGCAGCACGCTGCAACCACACCACACTTTAAGGGGGAAGCGTCACGGTAACCCGCGAAATTATAATTTTCTTACGTCTTTTGTAATTTGCAGGCCAGTGGCAGGTTGTATGAAGTTGAAAATATCTTTCGCGACTGTAAGACGTATGTAGTTACAAAATAATGATCATCGAAATCATCAATACAAAACTCTAAGCTCACATAAATATAGGAACGACTTTGACCTTGCAAAAATCGTGCAAAGACTTATATGAACTTAGAGGTTGGTACTGATGATTTCGATGGTTATAATTCTGTAACTACATACATTTTACAGTCCCGAACGATCTTGACAACTTCATACAACATTACAGTAGCAGACTGGCCTGCAAATTGCAAAATACGTAAGAAAATTTGAATTTCGCGGGATACCCTGACGCTCTCACCTTAAACCAATCTTATAACAATCTTATAAATGCGAAACTTTGTAAGAATGGATGGATGAATACTTGTAACTCTTGCACGCAAAAACTACTGAACGGATTTGCATGAAAGGAAATGTTTCAAAACGGGCCCGGTATATGTACAGTAACCTCGAAAAATCAGTGGAATTCGGGAAAAATACAGATAAATTGCATTCATGCATATTTTTCTCGTAATCATTCGATATTTATCAATTATTTGTATCGACTTTCAATATGGCGTCATGCCAATTTAGGTACTCTGTGGTTAAAAAAAAACAATGACAGTAAACCATAGATCGACCATTGATCATAGATCATGAACTGTCTACCACAGCAGACCACATAGACTGTATAATGTCACTTCAGTCGCTTTGACAATGTAGTATGAGAGAAATAAACATGTCAAAGTCAATAATCAATTATGACAGCTTACCGCCATGACGGGTTTTGTTGTGTGTTGCAATTTCAAGTATACATTATTGTGCTTTACTACCAAACAAAGCCAAATTAAAGTAATTGGATGATAGAAAACTTTTTTAATTGTGTTTCCCTATTTTTGACCCCCGACGCATAAACGACCCCGTCGTTTTTGCGTCGGTTTTTATAAGTTTGACGTGTCTGAGTCTGTGGCATCGCAGCTCCCGAACGGATGAACCAATTTCATTTTGTTTTTATGTTTGAAAGCTGAATTTAACTATGTTTGATAAAAATCAGTCTAAGATGGCCGCCGCCACAAAATGGCGGATTACATATTTATTTAATAACTCCCTCAATATGGGTATCAAATGAAAGGGTTGGACTAGTACAATAATGTACACTATATTGAAAGGGGATAAGGAATATTATATTATTATACTATACACACACACAGCATACGGCATTCCGTTACGTGACGATTTCTACTAAATCGCTCTACCCGTAAGTCGCATTGAAATTATGACCCCATATGTCGTGTGTTTTTTTTTAATTTTAATTTAATATTACTTGTTATTATAGTGTTCAAAGACCAAGCCGGGGCGTCATCCATTTTGAAACATTTCCTTGGTAACGTGTTTATTCTGTGGCACGTTCCACTTACTTCAAGTGATAGCGGTAGGTCTTGCGCGAGCTGAAGTTCTTCCCGCACTCCTCACAGTGCGGTCTCTCCGGAAGGCGAGGCGCCTTCGCAGGGATCTCCGTACTCGCCTTGTCCACGCCGTTCAGTCTTGAGCTCTGTCACATTTTCTATATTATTACATATGTTGTGCCCGGTTGATAGACCCAAGTCAAAGAGGAAAATATCCAAGTCCGTGATTACACCTGTCGTACTGTATGGATCAGAATGCTGGGCTGTGATGTAGATGGATGAAAAAAGATTGTATGTAGCGGAGATGAGAAGGTTGAGGTGGATGTGTGGAGTGACAAGAACGGATAAAGTAAGGAATGAGTATATTAGAGGAAGCTTAAAAGTTGCGCCAATTACAGAAAAGTTGAAAGGGAATCGACTGTCGTGATATATATGTCACCGTTAAATTGTCAAATACGTTATATTGTAATATCTCTAGCGATATTGTAAAATCTCGAAATATTGTCAAATGAACATACTGCTTACAACAAAACGCATTATTTTACGTGAAATGCATGCGATGGTAGTCAACTCACGCGGTGTGGAGGGAAGGAGGGGTCCCCCTTGCCCAGTGGTACAACTCTCATGAAAAGATATTGTACCATTCCTGAGAAATACCGATTATTATAACCTAACCTTAAAACACTTTATCCCACCAAAAACATTCTGTAAAAAACTAGCCAAGTCTCGATGGAGCTGCTTGTTTATCTCTAAAAAGTAATGAAATCTAGACAAAGTCGTGCCAAGGCTAAGGTTCCTTACTGCAATTTCTTTATTATTTATAGTTAATGTTGTGTGACTTGGCCGTTGAACATTAATTTAGTTTTCGCGTAATGTTATATCTATTGTTACTACAAAATTGACTTGTAGGTACCCACTAACGTATAAAGAATGTTCAACGGCCAAGTCACACAACATTAACTATAAATAATAAAGAAATTGCAGTAAGGAACCTTAGCCTTGGCACGACTTTGTCTAGATTTGATTACTTTTTAGAGATAAACAAGCAGCTCCATCGAGACTTGGCTAGTTTTTACAGAATGTTTTTGGTGGGATTTCACTTCTTTTTGTAGAAACGTGGGGCATATTGATTTATTTTATTAGATTTTCTTATTTGACACAGTTTTTTTTCTTTTTAGGAGTAGTTTTTTTTATTATTACAAATCTTTCTTTTCTTTTTTTCCGGTTCAGATTATTGTATACAGTAGCAACAGTTTTTCGTATGGCCCATTCGCGTTCATTATTTATTCTTTTTAACCGACTTCCAAAAAGGAGGAGGTTCTCTATTCGACTGTATGTATTTTTTTTTTTTTTTTTTTTTTTATGTATGTTACCCGATTACTCGAAGACGCCTAAACCGATTTGAAAAATTCTTTTTTTGTTTGAAAGGGTATACTTCCAAGTTGGTCCCATAGTCGCCAAGTCGGGATCTGATGATGGAATCTTGGCGAAATCGAGGGAACTCTTCAAATTTTATAGGATAACGTACAGCAATTTTTATATTTTCTACAACAAGTGAAGCATTTGCGTTTGATAAGAACCATTCTACCATCAGATCTGATGATGAAGCCAAGAGTCACGGAACTCCATAATGAGACAATGTATCCTAGTCGTGTTTGGGCTTGTTGTAATTGTAACGGTATGCACTTTCCATGTGAACCACTAAAAAGTGAAAAATAAAAACTTTTTTGCAAAAAAAATAAAACCGACTTCAAAAAGAAAAAGTGAAAAATAACTTTAGCTTCTGAAGTCGGTGACAAAAAAATTAAATCAATCATACAAACGTCACCGACTTCAGAAGCTAAAGTTATTTTTCACTTTTTCTTTTTGAAGTCGGTTTTATTTTTTTTGCAAAAAAGTTTTTAGACGGTTTCATTTCTGAAAGATCGGCGCGGTATTTACGCCTAAGCCGGTTGTATTCGGTGATCGCTGAAGCTTGAGCTTTTATACTCTTGAAGTCAACATTTATGAGGAGCACCACATGAAGATATTGGTTACTCGTGAAAGCACCACGTAGGCTTAGCCACAAGAGAATATGGAGGTGCCAATGTCCATGAGGGCATTTTTTAGACTTAGACCTTGGCTCTTGTGAATTGTTAGGGCATACGCCACACAGCTTGGGAATTGTTCTCTGTACACGTATGCCCGGGGTATGATCTCAAATTTTGACTTAATAGGCAATAATTCGTGAATCAAATTATTAGCGAATTTTCGAAGTACTGTTTCTTCATAAAATTCCTAACCTATTCAAATCTTCGAATTGTTATAATAACAACCTGCTAACCTTAGCAAACCTCACGAAATAATAAGCGAAATCAACGAAATGCAAATAATCCCTCCTAATCCCTAGTAAACGTTTTCAAGCGCAGTAGGAGAATGTCGTAAACGACTGTAACGCGGCCGGTTGCCACTTCGCCATATAAGGTTATCGAAAAAAAAAACGTAAGCGCGTTTTAAAATACAGTCAGCGCCATCTAGCGACGTTTGCGGGTATCACCGCCACTCTTAGTCCAATGCATTATATTTTGACAAAATTTTGAGCGAATTTAATCATCATCATCCTATTAATATTCCCACTGCTGGGACACAGGCCTCCTCTCTATGCGAAATTAATATTTTAGTGTAATTTGTTTATTTAATTTGTGTAATGTTCGAGTAGAATAAAGTTAATCGTTCGACTATTTCTTCTCGTAAACTTGTTAGTATAAGTATAAAAGCCAGTCTAGTCTTATCCAGAGTTTTCCTTCAATTTTATTTATATGCGTATTAAAAGCAGAAGGGGAGGCATTCGCCCAGCAGTGGGACGCTATAGGCTAGATTAAATTAGAAGATGTGTCCCACTACGCTGGATTTTTGCAATGACAGTCGATTTTTTTTATGTACCAATAGTAGAAGGGGGCATTACCATATCTGTACTTAATATTATAAAGCAGAAGATTTTGTTTGTTTGTTTGGTTGAACGCGCTAATCTCAGGAACTACCAGCTCGAATTGAAAAATTATTTTTTGCGTTGGATAGTCCATTTATCGAGGAAGGCTATATAGGTTATATAACATCACGCTGTGACCAATAGGAGCGCAGCAATAAGAAATGTTGCAAGCGAGAAATTCACGCGAACGAAGTCGCGGGCAGAAGCTAGTCTCTAATACAGCTGGGACCAGCTGAGGGTTCTTCATCAGATACTTCAGACCTTCGATTTTTGACATCAAATGAAGCGGCCAACCAAGTTGAATATTTTTTGTAAGGGCGGTATGTCGATCTCTCTAATAGTTTGGTTGGGCTCTTGTGTTTTCTAATCAGGGTCACCAGGTGTTCACTAGGTGTTAAGGTTTAAATTTGCTTGACGATGAATAGATGTGATTAAAAGACGTCCTTTCCTTAATGAGTTTATTTTCAACTAGCTTCATACTACAAACCTTTAGAAAACTAACATCTAGGTACATACTGTCTATACGAACGATGTTTTTGACGTAAACATTCCGCCCACCAAAACGAATTGTTTTACATTATTTACATTCAAAATCAGAGCAATTGGACTGTATACAAAACTAATCTTAAAAGGTACAAAAATTACGACTTCAGAACTTTATTACATTAACTTATAATTACTTGCTCATAGTGTCATATTCCTGTGGCAAAAATATTAACTTGGATAAAGGTCTCTTCAATTCATGATCTCCCTTACATTGTACGGTGACCACTCGAACCAAATTGTCAGTCCCAGGATGGACTACTTTCACTCGACCTAATAGCCATTTATTAGGTGGTAAGTCATCCTCTTTAATTATGACAATGTCACCAACACAGGGTGATGGAATCTTGGAATGCCATTTATACCTTTGCTGCATGGTGTTAAGATATTCAGATTGCCATCGCTTCCAAAAATCTTGAGTCATCCTTTGTATTAATTGCCATCTCGTGAGTATACTTATGTTTCTCTCCTTAAAATTGATATCTGGAACATTGATCAGGGGTTCCCCCACCAAAAAATGACCAGGTGTCAGAGGTGTAAGAGTGTCGGTAGTATCATCAAGCTGACATAATGGGCGTGAATTAAGGCTTGCTTCCACTTGAGCCAATAATGTAGCCATCTCTTCATATGTCAATTTAGTTCCTTGAGTTACTCTAGTCAAGTGCCGTTTGGCTGATTGTACGCCCAGCTTCCCACAATCCTCCATAATTTGGCATTCGCGGCGGAATAAAGTGCCATACCGTACCATCATTGGCTAACAGTTCAGCAATCTCCGTTGTTACACTGGCCTTGCCTCTTGCAAATAGTGCTTTCAGCTCCTTTGCGGCCCCGACAAAGTTGGTGCCGTTGTCGCTCCATAAATGAGCACATGGACCTCTTCGTGCAACAAATCGTCGGAAAGCGGCGATAAATGCCTGGGCAGTAAGGTCTGTAACTGCCTCTAAGTGCAGAGCCTTTGTTGACATGCACACGAACAAGCATACATAGCCCTTCGTTGCATGATGACCTCGTCCCTTAGATGTTCTTACTTGCACAGGCCCAGCATAATCGACTCCGCTGTTAAGAAAAGCTCTGTTGGCGTTCACTCTTTCAGGAGGGAGCTATCCCATCATTTGATTATGCGTCTTTGCCTTGTCAACGATGCATACCTTACAGGTACGTATACATTTTCTTACAGCTGCCTTTAACCCAATAATCCAATATTTACTTCGAATGTAAGTTATCATCATTTGGATGCCACCGTGCAAAGTCTTAATGTGTGCTTCTTGAATTATGAGTCTTGTAATGTGAACATCTTTAGGTATTATTATTGGGTGTTTTGATGCTTCCGGCAGTATTGCGTTTTGTAGTCGGCCTCCGACTCTTATTATATCTTTATCATCTAAATATGGAACCAATGTAATTAGAGAACTTTTAGTGTTAACCTTCCCCTTTTTCTTAATGTGTTCTATTTCCCTTCCGTATACTAGATTTTGATAATATTTAATTGCCTTTTCTAAAATATCTTCCATTTCATTAACTGTTAAATAATCTTCTTGTTTTGTTATATTTTTAATACTTATAAATCGCTTACAGTAGGCTAACACTCTTTTTAGTTTTGAAATGCTAGAAAATCTTTCCCAAATAGGTTTCTCTTCGCAGGCACTGACAAAAGTATGGTAACTTGCATCTTTAATTTCTAGATCAGTTTCAGGAACCTCTTCTCTTGCCTTTTTAATTTCTTTAAGCTTAAGCCAATTAGGTCCCGTCCACCACAGCTCGAGATCTGCTAAATCGCTTGCCTTCACACCCCTTGTAGCTATGTCCGCAGGATTTTCAGCCGACTGTACGTGACTCCATTTACTACATTCTAGGACTCTGAGAATATCTGCTGTTCTATTCGCGACAAATGTGCGCCATCGACTCGGTGTAGATTGTAACCATGCCAATACAACCATGGAATCGGTGTAAGCATAGACATTATTCATTTGTATATCGAGTGCAGCAGTAATATCTTTCACTAATTCAGCCAGTAACGTGGCAGCGCACAGTTCCAGTCTGGGGATACTCAGTTGTTTTACAGGTGCTACCTTCGTACGCGATGCTACCATTACGACGTGCACCACATCGTCTTCATTGACAACTCTCAGGTAAATAACTGCAGCGTATGATGTCATCGAAGCATCTGCGAAGCCATGGAGCTGGATTACCTTACTTCGTGGCGTAATTTGAAACCAACGTGGGACCCTAATGGATTGCAGGTAAGTTAATTCTTTTCTATATTTTGTCCACTCTTCCACTAGGTCAAAAGGCGCTTCATCATCCCAATCCAACCGACGGAGCCATAACTTCTGGATCATTACCTTAGCTATGATAACTACAGGCGACAACCATCCAAACGGGTCGAACAATCTAGACACGTCCGAGAGAATGGATCTCTTCGTTATGGGATACTTCAGTCCAGGTAAGTTAACTGTCACCTTGAATTTATCATCTTTTCTATCCCACTTTAGTCCCAAAATTTTTATAATCTTATCTAATTTTATTTCCAACTGATCTGTAGTGTTTTCTTTTCCTTCTTGTAAACATTTTAATACTTCTTCTGAATTACTTGACCATTTCTGCATTTTAAAACCACCCCTTCTGAGTATTTCTCTTACATTTATACACATAGTATTAACTTCTTTTACATTGTCATGGCCGGCCATTAAGTCGTCCATGTAAAAACATTGTTTTATTGCAGCGGCAGCCTCTGGACAGTCATGCCCTTCGTCATCAGCTAACTGCTGAAGTGTTCGTACAGCAAGATATGGCGCGGCAGCTGTGCCGAATGTGACAGTCTTCAATTTATAAGTACTTAAGTTCTTGTCTGCTTCATCTCGCCACACAATACATTGTAATGGTGTGTGTTGTTCAGCCATTTTCACCATTCGGTACATTTTGATAATATCTGCTATTACACATATTTTGTGTCTCCTCCAATTGATTATAAGGCTGCGCAAATCAGGCTGTAATACAGGCCCAATCATCATGCAATCGTTGAGAGAATGTCCATTGGTGCCTCTAGCCGATGCGTCAAAGACAACACGTAACTTCGTCGTGTCTTTGTCCTCTCGGACTACAGCGTGATGAGGAAGGTATTGCATATGTCTGTCATCTTGGTCTTCACATTTTTGTAAATGTCCCATCTCTAAATACTCATCAATTACCATTTTGTATTTTTTCTTAAGATCGTTGTTTCTTTGGAATTTCCGTTCTAATTGTTGGAATCTCTGAATCGCTGCGTGTCTTGTATCTCCTATCTTTTGTATAGTTTCTTCAACAGTCTGCTTTAATGGTAATTGTACGACATAATTCCCTTCTTTATCTCTCACGGTTGTATTTTTGTAAATAGATTCACACTCTTCTTCTTCCTTTGTTAAAATCTTCCTTTTTGTATAAGAATCTGTTTCTATCTCCCAAAACCTTTTTAATGTGTCTTCCTCTTCTTTGATAAATAGAGTAGTTATTACTTCTTGATCTGTACTTTTGTTAATTTCACCCGACAAAACCCATCCTAAGCATGTTTGTTGTGCTACTAGACCATTTTGTAGTCTTATTAGCCCTTCATCTATTATTCTTCCGAAAACATCTGCCCCAAGAAGAATGTCAATTTTTCCCGGTATGCCAAACTTTGGATCAGCTAATGTCAAGGGTTGTAATTCAGCCTTGTTTATCTTCATGAACTTAGAGGGCAATCTTGAGGAAATCGATTTCATAACGTAGGCCTTTACTTCAATAGGTTCCCTTGAGCTTGATAGTAGATGGAAAAATACCTTATGCTTGATGGATTGTTTTTCTTCGCCAATACCACTGACAATACTACTGACTTCAGTTTTCTTCAACCCTAATAACTCCACTGTTCTAGCTGTGACAAAAGAGGCTTCAGAGCCCTGGTCAATGAGTGCACGGCAGACATGTGACTCTCCGGAACTTGAAATGATATCTACCAGTGCTGTGGCTAACAAAACTTGTTGACCAGGGTGCTGTTTTCTAGAATAGTGGGTTGCAATGTTTGTTTCAGTAGCGTCTTCAGTCTGAGAGGCAACGCATGTCCCAGACGAAGTGTTCTTCTCTTCAGTTGGTCTTGACCTGTCTTGGTGTAGGAGGGAGTGATGCTTCTTCTTACAGATTCTACAGGACGTCTTGTGTTTGCATCGAAAAACGGCGTGGTAAGGTATGAGGCAGTTGAAGCATAGCTTGTTCTTTAGTGCAGCATTGTGTCTCTCTGCGACCGATAACTTGACAAACTCCTTGCAGTTGTGAATAAAATGATCACCCTTGCAGTAGGCACAAGCTTTCTCAAGTTCAGGTTTATCTTCTTCACTGGTAGCGGCATGAAATGACTTGGGCTTATTTCCCCCTCTCTCCTTCATTGTTTCAGGTGTAACTAATTCCAGCGTGCGAAATTTGCTTTCTAAAAAACCTTTCAATGTGGCCCATTTAGGTACGTCATCGGTATTGTCCTTGTATGCGAATTCTTCCCACTCTTTGTGAGTAAGATTGTCTAATTTCTGCATGACAAGAAACTCCAGGAATGGATCCCACTCATCAATAGCTATTCCGGTATTTTTCAAACCATGAAGGCACTCTGAGGTTGTATCTACCAAAAGTTTGATCATAGGAGCAGCTTGGTTGGCTACCCGTTTCTGGTAAAAAAGCCGTTTGAAAAGCGAAGTTCTTAATACTCGTTTATTACCGTAACGAGTTTTTATTAATTCCCAAGCTTGTGTATAATTACTTTCTGTAATTTGTATTTGCCGTAACAATGCTTCCGCCTCACCCGTAACACTTGTCTTCAGGTAATGTAGTTTTTGAACATTTGATAACGCATTATTATTGTGTACGAGAGTGGTAAACAAGTCTTCATATGTAGGGAATTCTTCATACTTGCCAGAGAAAGATGGTAACTGTATACGTGGTAACTTCACACTCGATAAGCTTGCTGCACCACCAGATTCGTTTAAGTGATCTTCATTATTATTGAGTGGTTGACTCGGTAGTGATTTGTTCAGTAGATCTAACAAGTCAGCTTTTAAAGATACATATAGTTCCTCATATTTATAAAATTCTTCATTGAGAAAGTAAGGCAATACTCCGCGTTGGTCGCGTGGTGTGCATTTAGTTAACTCTCGATGATTCTTCGTAAAATTCTGCCAGTATTCCTCAATACATTCTAAACGCGCCTTTGCATAACCCGTAGTTAACTTGGCTTTAGCGCATTTCTTGAAGTTAGTTTGCGCTTTTTGCAAAACATTAGCAGTATCCTCCAAAGCAGCCAACAATCCACTTTGTTCCGATGTCACAGCAGTCATTTTCAATGTTTATTTGCGTACACAACACTTTATTAAGTTCGTAAATAACACGTTAAAAAGTTAATTTCTTCTAATGAGCCACACGTTTGTCTTCGATACGTAAACAACTTCCTTATCTCTCGACCGGCCTACGTCACCTATTGTATGCGCCGGCGCCGGCCAGCTGCGAGGTGGAGGCCCGAGCGTTTCTATTCAATTGACTTTTTATTTAATAATCCGGTTCGTTTGGACCATGTTCACTAGGTGTTAAGGTTTAAATTTGCTTGACGATGAATAGATGTGATTAAAAGACGTCCTTTTCTTAATGAGTTTATTTTCAACTAGCTTCATACTACAAACCTTTAGAAAACTAACATCTAGGTACATACTGTCTATACGAACGATGTTTTTGACGTAAACACCAGGTACTCCAGATCTTCGATTATCCTAGTTTTTATAGTTTTCCCTTTATGTGGCCATTAAACCCTAACACTGTACCAAATTTCAGCTCTCTGAGTTTATGGGAAGTACTAGTTCTATTTTGATGATCATGAGTGAGTGAGTGTCATAAATGCGAAACTTTGCTTTCGCTTAACTTCGGAACTAAATGACCTACAGACTTGAAATTTTGGATTTTAAGTATGTGATTATAGCTTACTGGATGACGAAAATTTCTGCGTTCTGGTCTTATCCAGAGGTTCTCAAATAGGGGCCTGAAAATGCGGCGAAATGGTTCCAGTAAAGGATGGTACGGCAGTGTTTGCTTCGCGCTCGACTTGGCGGGGGCACTGCCGTGCCCCCAGATATTCCCCTAAAAAACTTTTTTGCAAAAAAATAGAACCGACTTCAAAAAAGTGAAAAATAACTTTAGCTTCAGAAGTCGGTGACAAAAAAACTTAATAAATCAATCAAACAATGGTCACCGACTATTATTATATTTTTTTGCAAAAAAGTTTTTATTTTTCACTTTTTAGTGGTTCACTTGTGCTTACTCCTTCACAGCGTACCGGTGCGGTGGCGTGATGTTATGTTATGAACTGGTGTAAACAATAGACAGACAATAGATTTCAGCAATCCCAGTCCATTTGCTATCATTTATTGAGGAGTTCCGTTCCATATCTCCGAAGTTCGTGATCAGATCATGACATTGGGAAATTTCTATGGGACCAATTTGGAAGTTTACCCTTTCAAACAAAAAAAGAAATCGGTTCAGGCGTCTTCGAGTAATCGGTGAACATACATTAAAAAAAAAGAAAAAAATACATACAGTCGAATAGAGAACCTCCTCCTTTTTGGAAGTCGGTTAAAAAGCGTAGTCGACGGTGCCCCGCTTCGCGGGGCCCCTATTTCCGGGTGCAGGGTTTAAAGGAACCTAACTAACCTAACGAGGGGGTGCCCCAAGTCCCGATTATGGGGGCAGTGATACTTCCGTATGTTCAGTTGACAATAATTCGAGACTTTACAATATCGCTAGAGAGATACACGTTATATTGTAATATAACACATTAGATTGTAATCTCTCTAGCGAGATTGTAAACTCTCGAACAATTATCAACTGAACATACTGCTTATAATAAAACTCATTATTTTTTAGTAGATTCATTGTAATCTATCGAAGTGAAACCGTAATATTGTGAAATGCATGCGACGGAAGTATCTCTGCCCCCATAATCGGGACTTGGGGCACCCCCACGTTAGGTTAGTTAGGTTCCTTTAAACCCTGCACTCAGAAATAGGGGGCCGCGAAGCGGGGCTCCGTCCACTACGCTTGTTAGGGGAATTTAAAGTGTTTTGAGATTAGGTTATATTAATCGGTATTTCAGAGGAATGGTACATTATCTTTTCATGAGTGGTACCATTGAGCAAGGGGGACCCCTCCTTCCCTCCCTCTCCTCCACACCGCGCGAGTTGAATTCCATCGCATGCATTTCACAATATTACGGTTTCACTTCGATAGATTACAATCTACCGAAAAATAATGCGTTTTATAGTAAGCAGTACCTATGTTCGTTTGACAATATTTTGAGAGTTTACAATATTTCAAGATAAGTAATGGAATCAGGCGTTACTTTGCGGAAATCCATGGCATTAAATGCTATGAAAAATATTTAGTTTTAATACCGCTAGACAAAAATATCCAGCACGCTCAGCACTTTATGCATGTCCCCCCGAAAGAATTAACAAGAATATCGGAAGTCTCACTTACATAGGCCCAATTTCAGATAGAATCGCGAATATTCTTAGAAAACACAATGTTTACGTAGCATTTCGATCGGATCATAACTTGCGTAAACTATGTAACGGTAAAGATAAATTAGAGAATTCAAAAAAGTCCGGAGTTTACAAATTAGTGTGCAATGATTGCAACGGGGTCTATGTAGGTCAGACAGGCCGTGGTTTCGAAATTAGGTACAGGGAACATGTTGCCGCTTACAGGAATGGCCATCCAGATAAATATTTAATTGACACCGGCCACTCCTTGAGCGACAACAATTCCTATAACATATTGCATGTTTGCGATAAGGGTTTCCGGTTGAGTGTGTTGGAACAGCTAGAAATATCAAAACATAACAATAACAATGCATATACACTGTTGAATGACCAAACAAATTTAATTCCATCACCACTTCTAAGTATGATTGCAGGTAGTTCGACACAGATGTCTTTGTGACGTTGTATCGACCGTTATAAAAGCGTCATCGAAACGGTATATAAAAGGCCGACAGCGGTGCGACTAGCTCATTCGAGTTGGAACGCTCGACGAGTCAACAACTCCTGAGGATGCCCCGTGGAGGGGCTAAACACGTGTCGAGTAAAGGTTTGGTTGCATGGCATGCTAATTATTTCTCACTTGTTTTGTATGTGTGCATATGCATGAGGGCGGGAGGGTGGGCCCATATGTGCATGTGCATATGCATGACGGTGGGATTTGTGTCCTGCTTTCAGACCTGGATATTTTTGTCTAGCGGTATTAAACCTAAATATTTTTCATAGCATTTAATATTTCAAGAGTTTACAATCTCTCTAGTTATTTTACAATCTAACGTGTTTGACAATTTTACGGTGACATGGACATGTGACGAGGCGGGATGAATCGCATGTGACGAGAACAGTGATTAATATAAATGTTGATGGATGGAGAGGGAGATCAAAGAAACAATGGATACATTGTGTCACTATGGATAGATTTGATTCATAGTCTGTTCGGAATTATTGACTAAAATGTGTGTCTAATTGACCACCCAAGTTAAGATTTTCTAGGTAACCAGTAGCAATAAGACATACACTATTCGAAAGAGCTTTCAATAAGAACATTTACTACTGTAGAACTTTGGTTATTTCCTAGTCTGTTTGGTTTTATTGATAGAACTAGGTAGTTGTCTGGGTACCGAACTGTAAATCCTCTCTGATTTTAAATCGAGAAATGTTGTCAAGGCAAGAAATATTATTTTTGAAGAGATAAATCTATTAATACATATCTAAACGCTATTGGTCGTTGGGGTAGAATTAACGATTTGTAAACTCTCAGTTACTTTAAGGATTTGTTCCTAAAACGGCAGTTCAGATGTCAATGATTGAAAAAAAAACCCTTACAGGCTTGTAATATGATATTTGAAACATACAGTACCTATCAATGAAAGTAAATAAATTGACGAAATAACAGGATTTTATTTAAACTAATTTCTCATACTTAGAGCTCTGTAGCTCCTCTCTGACTCCGAATCGAGAATGTTCTTCTCAAAGAGATCTGTCCATATTGGTATATATCTCAACGGTATTAGACCAATCAATCGGAACCAATCGGGAGAATACAACCAATCTGAGAACAAAAGAGAATTTTGAAGTCAGTTAAAAAAAATATCCTACCTCTTTCACTAAATGTACTTCTTCTCCATTCTTCTCCGTCCCAACAATACCATTATCCTTTACTTCTCCATCATCTTCCGTCTCCAAGTAATCCGTCTGCAAGTAATCCGCGTCCAAGTGATCGTCCTGCAGGGAGTGTGGCGACGGAGAACGTTTCTTTTTCACTTTTATCTTTTTCTTCACGGGTATCTTTTCTCTTTTGGGCTTCACTTTCTTTTTGGGATTCTCTTTTACGGGCTGCGGGAAAGTATGGCGAATTTAGTCAAAGCGTCGCATGAGCACAATCAGTTTGCTGATCAATGGAAGACGATCATGTTACAATGTTTGTGGTGGGTCATTCGTCAACTGGCGACTGTGAAACTCGTGAGTGCGCGCGAGTTGGCACCTTTCAATTTTAATTTTCTTTTTGTCGTCATCTCGCACTCACATTATAAAGTACAGTCAAATAAAAACGGATTGAAACCAAAATCTAAAAAAAAACAAGCTTTGCTCGTTTATAGATATTATTAGATTATACATTTGAATAGACTTGGTTGGGACTTTGTAATAAGTAGTGGACTGCACTGTTTTAGACTTTCACGGTCTTTCACAACACTTAAAGTACTTACGGGATTATATCCGTGATTTTCTTTTGGTTTTTCGAGCACCCAATATTTCGACGCTGTTGCAAGCATCATGATCGCGGGAATACTGAAGAGTTATGCGGGTGGGACGGTCACGCGAGTTGACGGAAACAAAAAAAAATTGGAACGTGCCAACTCGCGCGCACTCGCGAGGTTCACAGTCACCAGTTGACGAATGACCCTTTGTGGTTCTGTGAGAAGACCGACTGAAAGGATTATTTAATTTAGTGTTAATGGCTTAAGCTGTACTCGTCACCTGCCCACTCCCAACTACGTTGAGGTCGGCTTCCAAACTAACCGAGCGACTGCCTATCTGACTTCCACGACCCAGTTAGTACCTACTGGGAAATTAAAATGATAACCAGTATCAGACTTTCGGACCACTGTGTAATGAATGTCAAAGATGTACAAATGACAGCCGGGACCAACTCCTTCACGTGCTTTCAGAGGTAAGTACGGAGGAAACTCGGTATGTAATGGGTAGTCACACTCACATATCTAGAGAGCAACTTAGGAAAGCACGGCTTAACCTAAAGATCGACCCGAGCAGCTGTTATACTGGCTTATGCTGTACTAAATGTAAAGAATAAATTATTATGAGACGACCTTACCTTTTGAACCTTCCTGCCCCTCTTTTTCTTGGGCTCCAAATCCAAGTTATTAACGAAAGTCTCCGGTTCACAGTGAGTCTCCTCCGTCTTGACATCGTGTAGCCTGTCTCGCTCACCGTCGATGTCTCGCTGCTGTGTCTCGTCGTCTCGCTGTGTCTCGTCTGTCTCGGTCTTGATCTTCAACTCTACGTGTTGTTCGGGGTAGTTGTAGTTGTACGCGTGCGAGATTACTAATTGCGAATGTTCTGGCAGTTGCTCGAGGTTGTTCTGAAATAAAAAAATATTATTGAGAAAAAAGAAAACATATTTATTTGGCATATGCCGCTCGTGCACACAACAGAACAAAAAAAAAATGGTTAAAATTTTCAAGCAAAATATATGGAAAAAGTTTATTCTCTACAAGAACTTTTTGATCAGCATTAGAAACAGGATCGATTGGCATCAAAAAAATGTTTTGTGTAAAATGGCAATTTTCTTGCTTAATGTGGACGCACACTTATCCGCGCCGAAGGAATTTTTTCTCATCCGTATGACGTCATATATTCGTCCGATTCGACGCGGATAAGTGTGCGAGGTTTTATAGGATTTCATACTAGTTATTCTAAAATTAGATTCTTTCGGCGCGGATAAGTGTGCGTCCACCTTAACTGTACATTTTTTTAAATCTGTAAATGGGGATCAAAATTTTACGAAAAATTACCTATGGATATTTTCCTAAGACTATTTTCATGTGAGTTAAGGTAGAGTTTGGCAAATGAAAGTAGAGACTGGAATTATTTGCAAACTTTTCATTTATGGCAATGTTTATTTTATGTCAATCTCAATTTGTCAAAATAAGATGGCGTGTTGTTGTTGATTTTTTAGGACCTTTATAGAGCATTTCGTAGTGATTATGTACTCTGTGGTGTGGAGCATTTTTCCCACTTAAACCTAAAACTTAAATAAAACGATTAATAGTGGAGTGCGGGAGATGTTGTTTCGCATGAATTCGAAGTTTGAAGAAAAAAATAGGAGAAAGACGCCTAGTTCAATCAGAAACAAGATTGTTTACGTGTTGTGTTGGATTTTATAAGTCAGTATGACGCTTTGATAAATAAAATAAATAAATAAATATCGCTGGACATTACACACAGCGCCATCTAGTGCCACACTAAGCAAGGCTTGTGTCGTGGTCACCAGACAGTTGATATATTACATATATACTTTTTTTTCGTAATAATTATAGAAATATCTCTTTGGTTTAGATCATAATGGGTAGACATGATTTTACATCTCGAAACTTCAGTTTGCTTCATTTGATTAAAAACACGACTTTACATACAACAAGTACCGTAAAAGGCCCTTGCAGGACTGTTCAAAGAGAAAGTCCGCGTAACACTGGTCAGTTTCCCTCACTCGTCAGATTTTTAATTCCTCAGTTTCGTTGATTCGTCACTTTCGCTGATTAGATACCTACTTGTGTGAATTCGACAGTTGCGTCAACTCGTCAGTTTCCATAATTTGCCAGTTTCGTCGATTCGTCACTTTTATCAAATTCGTCAGTTGAAGTACATTCGGTAGGAAATGGTCTGTTAATTTTAATATGTTTTGAGATCTATTTATTTATTTACAATTTAATTACACACCAAAGACAACACACGAAAATAACGTAATACTTGAGTATATAAGTACTGCTATATAAGTAATGCTTAATATATACACCATTATTTTGAAGTCTAAATATGTACATACTAAATCATAAATTAGAGGAAAGATTATGCTCGTTTACTCTGGTTTAGAACAATGATGTGGTCTTCTTCAACTCACAAATGAATGAACGAAAGGTGGAAGTGAGTTATCAACCTTACAGCATAGGAAGAGGAATAATTGGAATAAATAGCTGGATCTATGACGATGGGATTTAAGTTGGTATTTTGACAAAAACCCTATTCTAACAATATGATATTTAATACAAACTCATTTTGTGAATATGTCAAAGTGACTTATTGTATTGTTTTTCAAAAGATCAGTCCAGCATCCACATTAACTGTTTGTTATATTTTTTCCTCGCGGTACCTAAGCTAAGTGACGAGTCAACGAAAGTGACAAATTATGGAAACTGTCGAGTTGACGTAAGTGTCGAATTCATACAACTGTCCAATCAGCGAAAGTGACGAATCAACGAAACTGTCGCATTAAATAAACTGACGAGTGAGGGAAACTGACCAGTGTTACGCGGACTCGAAAGAGATACCGCGGCCCCGGAACATAAAGGGCGAGGAAGGAACATGGATGGGTTTTAGTCAGTAAAAGTCTGACACTCCCTCCCGCTCAGCACAGAGTGGCAGAAGTTATTTGATGATTTCCCGTCAGTAAAAAAAAACGTGTTTTTCAATCAGATATTATTTGTCATCGTCTCAGCGGAAAGACGTTCACTGCTGGACATAAGCCTCCCCCAAGTGTCGCCACATTGACCGGTCCCTTGCGACTCGCATCCACCGGATTCCCGCAAGCTTCACCAGGTCATCGTTCCACCTAGTGGGAGGTCTAATAATATCAATAATCCTACAATTTATATCTCCGAAACTATTCATTATCGACGGTTTAGATTTTAAACACTGTTTTAAGCTTTCACTGTTTAAATTACTTACCTAAGCTTTTAAGTATTGTCACTTTCGCGATCACGGAAGATATCGTAAGTTACAAGTTTAGTTTGGTTGAAATTTCGCAAATCGTTTTCTAATATTAGTAGGAAGTTAGGAACCTACAATATCTTAGGATATAAGTGTTTAGCCTAGTCATCATCATCATCATCATCATCATCACCGGCCTAGCCCTTTCCCAACTATGTCGTGGTCGGCTTCCAGTCTAACCGGATGCAGCTGAATACCAGTATTTTACATGGAGCGACTGCCTATCAGACCTCCACAACGCAGTCAACCTCAGTGTGTATTCGAATATGCCTTGTTAAAGCACTCTTTACACTAAAACTACTCTGACATATATGACATTCGTAAGGTTTTACACCAGTGTGTGTTCGAATATGTTTGGTTAATGAAGACTTTTGACTGAAACTGTTTACTATTTAATATGGAGCGACTGCCTATCTGACCTCCACAACATTACCCAGTAATTAATACTGGGTAATACGATACCACTTGGTAAGATTAGTTGTCAGACTTCTTGGGCCACTGCCTACTTGTAACAACTGTCAAAAAGCGGCTAAGTGCGAGTCGGTTCTCGCCCATGAAGGGTTCCGTAGCAGCAAGTAATATAATAGAAAAATATTTGAGTTGATTGAATGAATGGTAAATTGCAGTTTACGATTTATGACGTATTAAAAAAAAACAACGTATTAGATGTTGTTCAAACCAATTTTCGGTGGAATTTTACATGGTGATGTACAACATACAAGCATATATTTTTTTTAGTTTTATCATTCCCTTATTTTAGACATTACAGGGGGGGAGACATTTTACCACTTTAAAGTGTCTCTCGCGCAAACTATTCAGTTTAGAAAAAAATCATGTTAGATACCTCAATTTCATTTTTGAAGACCTATTTTTTTTTTGATGAAAAAAAATTGAATTTCAGTTCTAAGTATGGGGAAACCCCAAAATGTATTTTTTTTATCTATTTTTTGTAAAAATGTTAATGCGGTTCACTGAATACATCTACTTACCATGTTTCAACAGCATAGTTCTTATAGTCTCGGAAAAAAGTGGCTGTGACATACGGACAGAAAGAACACAGACATGACGAATCCATATGGGTTCCATTTTTTGCCATTTGGCTATGGAATCCTAAAATGAGCAAATGACAGCCAGGACCAACAGCTTAACGTGCTTTCCGGGGCACGGAGGAAACTCGGTATGTAAGGGTGGTGGTCACCCATCCATAGGCAAACACGGGTTAACTTAAAGATCGATCGGAGCGGCTGTTATTATTTAGCTACAAACTCCTACAGTGACTAGGCTAGTATTCCTAACATAAATAATCACCGACCTGCAGAACATATTGCAGGTGTGTGTAGGATCGCTTGGCCCTCTCCTTGAACTTGAGCCATCTTCGCATGTGAGCCACGCACTCCCAGCACACGCGGATGTAGAATGGAGACGAGTCGAACACCTGTCACAACACATTTATTTGTAGAAACATGAATGTACATACAAGACAGATTGTTCATAAGCAATCCTCTCATTTTTAGTTTGTGTGCACTTAGTTCCCTCCATCCCTTTGAAAGCTTATTAAATATTACACACATCATGCAAAACACAATGTTCCCATTAATGGTGTTTAGGAACTATGTCAGCTAAAACCTATTTACTGGTAACCTTTTTAGTTACTGGTCAGGCATCATATTATATTATTATGCAACAATTTATTCATCTATTCAGTCAAATTGCATTTTTGCATTGTATTAAGTTTCTGAAATAAATGATTATTATTATTACTAATAATATACTTGATTTAATATTTATTAACTGTTTCCATTTATAGGAAGAACTGTTTACTGAATTAAACTTCTTCTATATTTTATACTTGCATGCAGCGATGTTGCCAAACTGCAGTTTCAGTTTTATGAGTACAATCTTCTTTTAGCAAAGTCATCATCATGTCCATGCCTGTACCTAACTATTTCGGGGTCGGCTTCCTGTCTAACGGTACATTTGAAACAAATCTATGCGCTATACTCGTGACATAATAGCTCTCAAACAATGCATTTTTAATATCCAAAAAGAGCTTATTTTACGCAGTAGACGCTCATAAATTATAACAATAGAATAATAATACATATATATGTCACCGTAAAATTGACAAACACGTTATATTACAATATAACATGTTTCTCTCTAGCGATATTGTAAACTCTCCAATTATCGTCAACTGAACATACGGAAGTATCTCTGCCCCCATAATCGGGACTTGGGGCACCCCCCCGTTAGTTTAGTTAGGTTCCTTTAAACCCTGCACTCGGAAACAGGGGCCCCGCGAAGCGGGGCTCCGTCGACTACGCTTTTTAGGGGAATATAAAGTGTTTTAAGGTTCGGTTATAATAATCGGTATTTCTCAGGATTCCAGGAATGGTACAATATCTTTTCATGAGAGTTGTACCACTGGGCAACGGGGACTGCTCCTTCCCTCCACACCGCGTGAGTTGACTACCATCGCATGCATTTCACGTAAAATAATGCGTTTGTTGTAAGCAGTATGTTCATTTGACAATATTTCGAGATTTTACAATATCGCTAGAGATATTACAATATAACGTATTCGACAATTTTACGGTGACATATATAAAGAAACATTAATACTTACTTGTATTTCATTCAAAATTTCCGAATATAATTGGTGGTATCCAGTCTCTCCGATGTAATATAAATTTCTTCCACTGCACAGGCAAGCTGTGCACAAATCTCCCATATTTTCCATTTGAAACAAATTACGACTTATTTAGAAGTCGTTTCAGCGGGTTATAGTGGGAAAGTATGTTAAAAATTAAGATTATTGATCGTTTTATTTACAAAAGAAAACATCAGCGTCTATTTCATGGTTTGACATTTTACAATGTTTGGAAATTAGCTGTCAGATTGACAGCTCACGAGTGTTGCTACGCCGAAATCAAATGTTTGGGTAATAATAATAATAATAATAATATCTTTATTTGTATAGAATGCAGGTGTTACAATAATGGTGTTAGTTTCAGATATATTCCCAGTACATTCTGCCTGTTGGCATACAAAAACATAGTGGTTAACTTACAGATAAAAACTAATCAAGTACTTAAATTCAAAGTGAAATCATAGATCAGCTAAGTCTAAAATTATTTACATAATACATGAGATAAAGTGAAGCAAAATTTACAATTCATCATTTAAAAAATCGTTAACAGAGTAATAGCATTTCTCTATCAGCAAAGACGATAGTATTTTCTTGAATTTTATTAAGGGCTGGTCCTTAATACAATTTGGCAATTTGTTAAAGATAATAGGTGCCATACCCATTATGTTTTTTTTAAGCAGAGCTGTGTTATATCTACCAGTACACAAAAGACTCTGATATTTTGATCTCATGGCAGTAGTTCGCAACCTCGTATCTTTTATTGTAGGAAATAAATGCTGGTTAGTTCTAACGAATATAGATACTTCGAGAATGTAAAGACAAGGAAAAGTTAATATTTTGTGTTTCTTGAAAAAAGGAGTGCAACTATCTGTAATCTTGAGATTGAAAATGGATCTTATGCATCGCTTTTGGGCTTTAAATATAGACTCCCTTTCGGAACAATTACCCCAGAATACTACACCAAACCTTAGAACAGAGACCACCAAACCGTGATATGCAACCATTAATGTATCAATGTTAACTTTCTTGGACAGATTGAAGAGAGCATACGCAGACGTGCTTAATCTTTTGCAGATTTCTTCAGCCTGCGGTTTCCAAGTTAATTGGCTGTCAATCAATATACCCAGGAATTTAGCGACATTAACGCTATCAACAGTTTGTCCTTTATAATTAATTTTTAAGTTTAAAGGAAGAATTTTTTGATAGAAATGCATTATATTTGTTTTATTGAGGTTTATTATAAGATTATTTTCGTTGAGCCAGTTTATTATTAATTTTAGAGAATTATTTATTTCATCTTCATAAAGCTCTTCGTTGGCGCAGTCTATTAGGATCGTACTATCATCGGCAAATAACACACAAGGGTAAGGGATGTGTCGGGGCAGATCATTTATAAGGCGTGCCCACATCGTAGGCACGCCGAACGTTTGACCAGGGATTCCTAAGCTGGCCCCTTATTCACAACCATTTGACATTTTTCTTCCCGTGGCGGTAATGAACCGTATTCAACTTTCTCATTTCCGAACCGAAGAACTGTGTCAAAACGCTATTCACGGATCCGAACTGTATTCCGAACGGATGCGTTTTTTTTGTTTATGGCGAACGCTACAAAATGGTAGTAAATAGATAATCGTGGTAGAAAACTTATGGTGGTAATTAAAATTAGTTTATTTGAATATTTCGTTCTGTTTAAATAAGGGCCCGCCTGGTAGATTACCTATAGCCAATTCCCTCTCATTGAGAGGAGGCCGTGTCCCAGCAGTGGGAACATTATAGGCTGAGGATGATGATGATGATGATGAAATAAGGAATATACAGTACAGTTATTTAATAGACAGCAACAATACAAAATTATCGCCGTGCTATAGTTTTTAGTGCGTTGTGACGTCACGAGCCCCCACTCCCGAGTTTTGATGCGTTTTATCTTTGTCAGTACTCAATGATTTACAAAAACAAAAAATACGTGTCCATTATTTTCCAATACTAACTGACGGACTAATTAGTTTTGCAATTTATTGATGGTGGAAACTAGCCTATTACTTGTATGAAATCCTACTAAACCTCGCACACTTATCCGCGTCGAATCGGACGAATAGATGACGTCATACGGATGAGAAAAAAATATTTCGGCGCGGTCGATTCCTTCGGCGCGGATAAGTGTGCGTCCGCCTTAAGTATTTGATATCAGTTAGGGTTTAGACTTTTAGAGTAAAGCCACCGTATATCAGGGTGGTGTCTTTGTTCAGGGTTGTACAATAAAACACAGTTTCCAATATTACTGGGTTAGGCGTGCTGTCGCTAAGGCTGCTCGGACTAGATGTATTATTTATGGACTAGATTGAGAGTGTGGCGTATTGGCCCGGACTCCCTGCCACCGCGCATCCCCTACCACAGCACGCATAACTCTTTTATTAAACGTCACAGTGTTATACAATTCTTGCTTGTTAACTAAAATCTAGAACGAATATCACATTTCTGTAAACACATAGATCATGTAAATGCGGATACATCCATAAAATCGCGACGCTTTCGCCTGACACTCGAGATCACGACACAGTCAACTACCACTCGAGATCGCGACACATTGACAAGTTGAGGTTGAAATAAAACAACATTTTCATTAAAACTAATTTATTGTCTAAAGATAATTAATTATTTACAATGATATTCGGTATTCTTTCACGTCAAAACTACTTAACACCTTTGGATGAAATTTGGTACAGATAAGGGTGATTTCCACTAAACGGCTCGCTTCGCATCGGATCGGAACGGTTTTTGCAAACTTAAGTCTATATTACCAAGCCGCGCACAGCAGCCGAAAGCCGGAAGTATGAGATTCCCGAACGGCTCTGTTCGCCTGTCATCGTTACCGACACGGTAGGGATGAAACTATTTGACTAGGCGCAGAAACGTACGGAAAGGTACGTGCGCAAGCGACAGTTCGGAGCCGATCGTATTCGTTAACATCCTGCCGAACGCGATTAACATTTGCCGCATCCGTGCGCATCTTTTCCGATCCGATGCAATGCGAGCAGTTTGGTGGAAATCATCCTATAGTATAAAACCTGGTAGTACGATCCTGTGACAATGAGGGATTTTCGTTTTCAACTCTTCCCTAGATAGATGTCGCTGAACTTGGTAAGTTACTGCAAGGAACGGAACGTCAAATCATTTCACTTTGGAAGCAAAGTGTCAGTCAACGACCCTAAGTGACGTGACACAATGTTTTTTTTCCAAGCGTGTTGGCTTTGGCACCTAGAAACGTAGTTAGTTCAACGCCATCTACGAGTTCTTGGAAACACTATGTTTTTGTTAATACTCAAAAAGAAAACCGCTCATTACCGAACTCTTTTACTTATTTAGTCCTTCACGTAAAGTCACGATGTCTCTCCATCATACATGGACCTCAACTTGCGCAGTAACGCCTGCAGGTTGGCGCCGCTCTTGGCAGAGAGCCCGATCACATCGAGTTGTGCGCTCACATCCCTGTGCACACGGCGTCCCTCCTCCAGGTCGAGCTTGTTGAGCGCGATGCAGGCGGGACGCTGCAGCAGCGCGGGGTTGTACTGGGACAGCTCGTGCCTCAGCGTGCGGTACTGTTGCAGCGGGTCGGCACAAGCGTCCAGGAGGAAGATCAGGCCGCGGCAACGTTCCACGTGCTGGAGGAACTGGATGCCTGCGGGATACGGGATATCATTTCATTCAAGTTACAAAAGACCCATACCATATATACCTTACAGACTGACAAACATACATAATTATAAAAACCACAAAAATCTAATTAAACTATTGAACACGAAGCGACGGCATCATGTTGGGCTGCGTGGTGTCGCGTAGCCTTCCGTAGAATCGCCGATACATGACACCCTTCGATCAAAACTCTTCCTTGAGGATGGTCTCAATATGGATGAGTCGGAATTCGAACGACGAATGACTTAAAATGCGTGTTGTGGTGCGACTCCAACTTTTCGACCCTCAAGGTCTTCGCTCGGACATACTCATCGAGGTCATATTTTTCAGAGGTAGATTAAATTTAGAGAGGCACTGAAAGTCTTTAAATAGACTCCGAACCCCAGGTTGACACCACGGAAAAACCTGTTCAGGTGCAGATTCGTTAAGGCGCCTATACGAGCTAAATTAGCAACTCTATTTGTGGTGGTTTAAACTTCGTTTGAAATGCTGTTAGAATAAAGTTCTAATCAGCTTGCACTACAAAGTGGTTGTTACGTCAGCCACTGCGGGCCAAATAGCGCGAAATGAGTGGTTTCGATCGATTTACAAAAAAACTATTGATTGGATTAAAAAACTAAAACAGTATCATGCTAATATATTGCTTGTAGAATTATTTGCCAAAAAATCAGAATGATCGCATGCATATTAGTATGTTTTCTATTCTTTGAAAGATATTTTTAGAGGTAAGTTCGTGATTTCTTTTTATCGAGCCAAATTAATTGTATTATGTTTTCAAAACAGTATCATGCTAGCATATATCCTGAAGAATATCATATATTTTTCTGGTCTTGTTTATAGCAGTGAATCATATACTTTTAGTAATTATAAAACTCGCGTTTAGCTCGTGTAGTCGCCTTAGGTCCATGTTCACCGACAAGATAACAGTCTGATTATCTAAAACAGCTGTTTAAAACACATTTTTGTATGGGAACATGTCACATTGACAGCTGTTTTTCGATAATCAGACTGTTATCTTCTCGGTGAACATGGACCTAAATGACTCTGCCCTGGAGTGTAAATGTGGTGCTGTTTTACAAACGATGGTGCACTTAATATCGTGTCCTGCGTGTGTTGTTGTTTGTTCACTACAGGAACTGATGGATGCAATCGAAAGCGCCAAACTAGTAGCTCAGTTCTGGCCGACACAATTTAGTTTGCAATCATTACGCTAAGAGGATCAGAGAACGGCATCGAATTCAAGTTTTGAACATGGCAAGAGAATGATAATTTTGATGATTTACCTAATCCATAGTTCTTGTGTGAGCCGGGGATCAAGCCCGGTAGATCCGCTATCGCCACTTGCTCGTAGTCGTCAAACGGTACCATACCTACAACAGAAATTAAAAGGTAGCAAGAAACATTGTGCGGTGGAGGAGAAGCAAGTGCTTTTCGGTTTTGTTAAGGGTATTTTACACCCTTTATAAGGGGATGAAGAAGTTTACGCCTTGTCCTTACCGATGTGTGGCCGCAGCGTGGTGAAGGGATAGGGCGCCACAGTGGGCCGCGCGCGAGTCAGCGCTCGCAGTAACGTACTCTTGCCTGCAAACATACATACATAACTATTTCAATACTTATTTCTAGTTGACCATGTTTCCACTTGAAAATTACAAATATAAGGTTGATCTCAGAACGACAACCTGTAATCTACTTGTTATGACGATCTTCGACAGTCGTTACAAGTAGTCAGTGGCCCAAAAAGTCTGGCAACCAGTCTTACCAGTAGGTACTAACTGGGTTGTGGAGGTCAGACAGGCAGTCGCTACATGTAACATACTGGTGTTCAGCTACATCCGGTTAGACTGGAAGCCGACCCCAACATAGTTGGGAAAAGGCTAGGCACTAAACCCGCGTGGTGGATATAGTCCATTCCCTCTCATAGAGAGGAGGCCTGTGTCCCGCACTTGTAGAGTGTACACGTTGGTCTCGCCGATGGCGCCCAGCTCGGCCACGTCCGGGGCCTGTAAGACACAATATAAACTAACCTGCGTTGGGGAATCCTATGAGTCCGATATGCGCCATGGAGCGCACTTCTAGAGTGTACACGTTGGTCTCGCCGATAGCGCCCAGTTCAGCCACGTCCGGGGCCTGCGGGAGACGGATAGGTCTATTGTCAACTCCATGTTTCCAATTAATTAAATTGTCTCTTAGACAAACATCAACTTTATGCTGATCTCTAGAAGTGGCTGTTTGTAATATCAAAATGACAGGTTCGTGAATGCATATGAAAATATTTACAGCACTTAACAATTTTTTTTTTACAATTTGTGTCTGTCCGTTTGGTTCGACTTATCTCCGGCGCGGCTGCACCGATTTTGACGAGACTTTTAGTGGTACATATTCTGATGTTATAAGGTCTGAGTAAGGCTACTTTTATTTTTGAATAATAATTTGGGTTCCGTGCAGAAAACCTAAAACCCTCGAAACTGTTGACAAAATCCAAATAAAAAGGGAATTAACATTTTTTTATAATAATCTGAATGAATGAAGGTCGCGGGCAAACCCCTTCCGCCGCGCGAACAGTCATCAAATCGAACCTGACCCTTGCTGCAGTTACAATAAGGTCGCTATTCCGTCCTCACCTGCTCGGTGGCGGTGAGGAAGAACTTGTTCCCCCGCCCCCCCGCGCCGCCCCGCGCCGCTACGAACATCACGCCCTCGGAGTTCAGGTCGCCCACCACGCGGCCGGACTCATCGCGGATTATTGTACCTGAGGTAAATCATTTTTAGTACAAAACAGGGTGAGACTTTCACAGTAAGTTTCAACCTTAAGAGGCCTGCGGAGCATGCGTATTTCATACAAACGTAATACCAAAATATTTTGTAAATCATACATATTCTTAAGGTAGTGTGTATTTATTTCGATTGGATTACATAATATCTAGGTTCCCAAATATATATTTTGAATGGACATTGATTTAAACAAGAGATATGAGAAAAATAAGTTTTCTATAGAAATTTTAAATTCCTCATATCTCGTCTTTATATCATTGTCCATTCAAAATATATATTTGGGAACATAGATAATCTATAATCCAATCGAAATAAATACACACTACCTTATGAATATGTTTGATTTACAAATTATTTTGGTATTACGTTTGTATGAACGACGCACGCTCCGCCGGCCCCTTATGTCACGACACAAAGAGCTTAAGAGGGCTATCACAATTTTTCTTGTATTTGAATGTTTTTAGAGTCAAACTCTCAAATACAAGGAAAATTGTGATGTATTAGAACACTTCCGAAAGAAATAAAGAAACTATCTCGCGCAATTTTTTTTAAATTTGTGACCTTATCACCTTATGTATACCATAATCACAAATCTAAACTCTCAGCCTAGACGTGTGATTATGGTTTCGATTTAAGGCCACAAAATTAAGAAAAAGAATTGGCAAATAATAATAAACTATTTATCCCCATCGTAGGACATTCCAGTGGGAGTACGGTGATAAAATATAGCATAATTATGTTACTTGCTGATAATGTAGCTATCGGTTGTTGAAAGAATTTTTCAAATCGGTCCTGTAGTTTTAAAGTTTATTTGTTCCATACAAAAGTACAAATCCTTCCTCTGTATAATATTAGTATAGATATAGATTTCAGTCATAGTGTGATAGTGGAACAGAACCAAATCTCCTACGTCGAAGAATACATTTACCTCGGTCAACTGGTGTCTCCAGACGACAACGAAATCAAAGAAGTCGAAAGAAGAGTTGCGAATAGCTGGAAAAAATATTGGGGCCTAAAAGAAATAATGAAAGACAAGACCCTACACACGTCAACGAAAAGCAAATTATTTGAGTTGACACATGCGTCATGCCAGTGCTGGCATACGGGAGCGAAACATGGGCTTTAACAAAAAATGTAACAAACAAACTCTCCGTATGTCAACATGCCGACTGGGATCAAAAGAAAAGACAAAGTAAGGAATAGCAACATCAGAAGAAAGACTAAGGTACAGGACATAACTTTGAAAATAAGGAGACAAAAGTGGAAATGGGCAGGCCACATGATCAGAGGAAAGGATAAATGAAGTAAAATGGTCACTCAATGGTACCCAAGAGATGGAAAGAGAAAGAGAGGTACTTAGACCACAAAAAAGGTGGGACGACGACATTAGGCAGGTCGCGGGAACAACATGGGGTAGAGTGGCCATAGAAAGGCCAGAATGGAGAAGATTGGAGGAGGCTTTTGCCACCTGGCAAACGGACACGCAAAAGTGGAAGAAATGGAAAATCTACGAAAAATAAAGAAATACTGTCTTGTCCGAAAAGAGGCTATAAATAAAAATAAAAAATAAATATAGATTTCAGAGTAGATAGTATATACGTCACCGTAAAATTGTCAAATACGTTATATTGTAATATCTCTAGCGATATTGTAAAGTCTCGAATTATTGTCAAATGAGCATACAGCTTACAATAAAACGCATTATTTTTCGTGAAATGCATGCGATGGTAGTCAACTCACGCGGTGTGGAGAGGAGGGGTCCCCCTTGCCCAGTGGTACCACTCTCATGAAAAGATACTGTACCATTCCTGAGAAATATCGATTAATATAACCTAACCTTAAAACACTTCATATTCCCCTAAAAAGCGTAGTCGACGGAGCCCCGCTTCGCGGGGCCCTTATTTCCGAGTGCAGGGTTTAAAGGAACCTAACTAACCTAACGGGAGGGTGCCCCAAGTCCCGTTTATGGGGGCAAGAGATACTTCCGTATGTTCAGTTGACAATAATTCGAGACTTTACAATATCGCTAGAGAGATACACGTTATATTGTAATATAACGTATTTGACAATTTTACGGTGACATATACACACTCACCAATAGGAACGGGCACTACAATGTGTTGTGCGTTCTTCCCGGAGCAGTCCTTGTTGAAGCCGCGCTCCCCGTGCTTCGCCTGCACCACCGACTTGCAGTGGTTCAGACTTTTTGATGAGTTTGTTGCCTGAAATTATAAATACAAATAAATATCGCTGGGCAATACACACAGCGCCATCTAGTGCCACAATAAGCAACGAGGCTTGTGTCGTGGACATCAGATAGTTGATATACTACATAGATCCTTTTTTTTTTCGTTACTACGTACGTATTATACATTTAAACATCCATGACTTGCAAACAAATGTCCATGCTCATCACATAAACATTTGCTCTTACTGGGATTTGAACCCGGGACCCAAAGAACGTAAGGCAGCCTTACTACTGCTGCGCCATTCGGGTCGTCAGTCATTATAAATTGTACTTATAATAGTTGCTAAGTTTCAGCCTGGAAAGATGTCACTGCAGAGGTCTTGACTCGGACACAGAGAAGAGGAGATGTGAAAGAGCTACGGTGTATCTACGAGATGTACAAAGTAGTAGTAGTAGTAGAGGGAATGTACTCCACTCATCGCACACCGCTCACAACACACCGCCACCACTCGCAAGACTGGCCTAAACAGTATTATGAGACACCACCTCTCCTTTTTGCTCAACTGTATCTACTAAAGCTGAGCAGAGACGAGACGTGCAAATAACGAGATACTATTGGTGGTTTACAACAGTGTTCCGCAGAGTGTGTCCCGCAGCAGACTGGTGTACCATGGTCATTAGTTGGTGTGCCTCGAAAAAAACAAGTTAAATAGACCCACTGAAGAAAGGTACCTCCTTAAACAGCTGTAAAATTTTAATTACAAATGTTGATTCTAACTATGTAAAAATAATTTTTCAATTATGGTGTAACACCAAAATTTTCCAATTAACATTCGATCTCGTCACCGCTTTGGTGAAGCACAGCCTTTATCAAATTCTATAAACCGCTCTGGCATACATTTTAGGAAGTCTATATTAAACTTTAGTGGTATGAGGGACAGGGTGGGTAAAGTCCTTCATCCTTCATTAAATAAATAAATAAAATAAATATCGCTGGACATTACACACAGCGCCATCTAGTGCCACACTAAGCAAGGCTTGTGTCGTGGTCACCAGACAGTTGATATATTACATATATACTTTTTGTTTGTAAATACATACTTATTATACATATAAACATCTATGGCTCGGAAACAAATGTCCATGCTCATCACACAAACATTTGCTTCTACCGGGATTCGAACCCGGGACCCTAAGAACGTAAGGCAGCCCCCCTACCGCTGCGCCATTCGGGTCGTCAAAACGTTCGGGTCGTTCGGGTTTCATTGAAATAAATAAATAAATATCCCTGGACATTACACACATTGCACCATCTAGTGCCACACTAAGCAACGAGGCTTGTGTCATGGACACCAGATAATTTATATTAACCTTTTGGACGCCATTGTCCCATATACATGACAAGCAAGCGCGTGCCCTGTACGCCAAACGACACAAATATGTGACAAAATAATAGATGAAATTGTGGCTTGGCGTGGAGGGCACGCGCGAGCGTTTATGCTGTGGCGGTCAAAAGGTTAAACATTAAACAAATGTCCATGAAAGGGGAGGCTCCTGCAACCAGAAGGGTGTTCTTTCTGGTGAGTTAGTGGGTAATCTAGCCCTGACCGTGAGTATTCTTAAGTTGCGGGTAACTTTAACTGCGCGATGTAGAATTTAGAAATTGAGTTTGAATATCAACAAACCTGGAAAATGACATGTCCACCGTTCCCACCATCACCTCCATCGGGACCTGCGTGGTCTTTACACCACACACTGAGGAACGATATGCAGCCGTCACCCCCAGAGCCCCCGACAGCCCTGACCCGGTACGAGTCTACGTAATACTGGACTGTGTTCCGAGTAGATTTCGCTTTCAAGCTACGGAGCGGTTTAGGGACGTATTCGGAACTAAAACGTGTTATTTGTACTTGCGAAGTTAGTTTTAACGACTTAAATAAGTTTATTAGTCGCATTTTTGTTTTGTTTTTAGGTTAGATTCATGTTATGAAATCTTCTATCACTTTCTGACAGTTGACATTGACAATTTGACACTACATTTGACACTTTAATAGATTGTTTTTTTTTTTTTTGATTGACACAAATCCGATCCGGTCGTGTCACACGTTTTTGTGAGATTTAATTTTTTTTTACATTTAATGTACGGGATATTGGCAAAATTGTGGTAAATCTTCCACAAAAGCCATTAACTAAGAGTTGAAGTTGAAGATTGTTTTTTAAATTTTTGAGTCTTTTTTTAACTGAGATAAAAGTCTTTTGAACCAACAAGTACACCCCACAGTTTTTTTTTGTAGAGTCAGCAAAGAAACAATACTACAATATCAAAATTCGAAAACGCCAAGAAAGATAAGCAAAACAATCAAGTATCTTGACTTGGCTCGCGAGTCTGTCGACATGTGGGATGTGGATTCAGCGATCATAGTGCTGAATTGCTGATAGTGCCTGAGGTAGGTTTTTGTTACACAACTGGATCAAGCAAAGGCGTATTCAGCAGACTAATTAAAGTTTAGCTAATAATAAATTGAATTGTGTTCCGTATTTTTTTTTCCGTCAAATTTTGACGGCACAGTTGGCGCAGTGGTTGAGCAATTGACTGCTGCGATGCGTGCGGCGGGGACTGTGGGCGGGGTCGATTTCCACACGGAACAAATATTTGTGTAAGATCTATCGATAGTTGTTCTGCGTCTGGCTATTTTTGTATATGAATCTAAATGTTTGTTAATGCACCATAAATGAGAAATGAGAAATTGAAAGGGTAGGAAAGACTACGTTTATAAAAAACGTGTGAGAAAACATACGCAACATTACAGACGTCAATCTAAGCTATACAAAATAAAAATCAGCCAAGTGCAAGTCGAACACGCGCACGAGGTGTTCCGTACCATTATAAAAAAGCGGCCAAGTGCGAGTCGGACTCGCCCATGAAGGGTTCCGTAACAGCAAGTAACATAGTATAAAAGTTCTTGCAGTTCGTTGTAAATGAAAGGTAAATTGCGGTTATTAAAAAAAAACTACTTACTAGATCTCCTTCAAACCAATTTTCGGTGGTAGTTTACATGGTAATGTACATCATGTATTTTTTTTTAGTTGTAACATTCTCTTATTTTAGAAGTTACAGGGGGGGGGGGGACACACACATTTTACCACTTTGGAAGTGTCTCTCGCGCAAACTATTCAGTTTAGAAATAAATGATATTAGAAACCTCAATATCATTTTTGAAGACCTATCCATAAATACCCCACACGTACGGTTTGATAAAAAAAAAATTGAGTTTCAGTTCTGTGTGGGGAGCTCCCTAATTTTTTTTTTCTATTTTTCTGTGAAAATCTTAATGCGGTTCACAGAATACATCTAATTACCAAGTTTCAACGGCATAGTTCTCATAGTTTCGAAAAAAAAGTGGCTGTGACATACGGACGGACAGACAGACAGACAGACAGACATGACGAATCTATGAGGGTTCCGTTTTTTGCCATTTGGCAACGGAACCCTAAAAATCCCGTTTATTGTATGGGAGTCCCACTTAAATATTTATTTTATTCTGTTTTAAGTATTTGTTGTTACAGCGGCAACAGAAACAGGTACATCATCTGTGAAAAATTCAACTGCCAAGCTTACTAGCTTATTACAAAATTAAAACATCTACAAATAAATCCAAAACGACTTGGCAAATAATTAAACGAAGCAAACTAAATATACCAACACCTTCTATAGATAAAATTAAAGTTAATAATGAATCCATCACAGAGCCAAAACACATAGCTGATAACTTTAACAACTATTTCATCGACAAAATTCAACCAATTGTAAACGCTGGAACCACAGTAACAAAACATATTTTGAATATAAGAGACTCTATGTTTATGGCACCTAGTACACCTTATGACGTAATGAGAATCATATCAACACTCAAAAACACAAAGAGTGTAGGCTACGATGGAATTTCCACAAAAGTACTCAAAGCGGTAGCGGACGTCATTAGTTCTCCTTTAAGTTACATACTTAATTTGAGTATTAGTGCTGGAGTATTCCCAATCGCACTAAAGACATCTATAGTTAAGCCTATATTTAAGAAAGACGATAAAGAGTTGATGTTGAATTATAGACCGATATCGCTCATTCCAGTAACTTCCAAAATTTTTGAAAAATAAATTTATAAACAACTCAATTCATATTTAGAACACAATAAGATCCTGTGCAATGAGCAAAAAGGTTTCAGAGAAAAAAAAACTATTAATATGGCAATTTATGATTTTTTATACACAGTGATGACGAATATGGATCAACATAAACCAGTGTGTAGCATATTCTGCGATATGACTCAGGCGTTTGATTATGTTCAACACAATATTTTACTTAAGAAACTCGAAGCATATGGTATTAGAGGTAATATACTAAAACTATTTGAGTCATACCTTCAAAACAGAATACAAATAACGGAATTGAGTAGGGTAAACGTAACTACAAAACGAGAAGAGTTACATCGGTCGCAAGAACGGGAAGTTAAGTACGGTGTACCACAGGGAAGTGTTCTGGGACCTCCTTTATTTACATTATATATTAATGACTTGCCTAAGTCCACAGAACAACCTATGAGCCTCTTTGCTGATGACAGTGTAGTGACAATCGCGTGTAAAAACCGAGACACATATAAATCTGACATTGATAACTCACTAATTGCAATAATAGAATGGTTAAATAATAATAATTTAAAAATAAATTTAAATAAAACTAAAATTATGCACTTTAATCAACGCTCCTTGACATTCACTAATAATTTAAATATAAACTATAATAATAATAACATTGACGAAGTTGATACTACTAAATTTTTAGGACTTACTATTGACAAGAAATTAAACTGGAAGGCACATATAGAGACTATAAGTAAGAAAATAAGTACCTCAGCATATGCTCTTTACAAACTGGCAGCAGTGATTAGTGTAGATGCTTTACTCACCGCATACTATGGCTTGGTGGAGTCCATTTTAAGATACGGTGTAATTTTTTGGGGTAACTCGACTGACCGGGAACTTATATTTAAAACTCAAAAGCGTTGTATTAGGTCGATGTTCAAACTTGAAACCACTCAGAGTTGCAAGCCTTATTTTCAGAAGTACAAAATCTTGACCCTACCTTCACTTTATATATTAGAAAATGCGATGTTCGTAAGATCCAACCCTCACCTATTTACTCGTATGGCAGATCGATTCCCTCGTAATAGACGTGACAGTACGCATATTTGCCTACAACAATATAAAACGGCACTTATGCGCAAAAGTGTATTTTGCATGGCTCCAAAAATTTATAATAAACTTCCGAAAAACTGGAAGCAGTTAAATGATGTGGCTTTCAAAAACAAAGTAAATAATTTTCTAGCAGATAAGTCTTATTATAATTTGAATGAGTTTCTAGAGGAAAAATTCTGATTGGATGTATCTTAAATATTGTTCTCTGTTTCATTTTATAAACAATCATAACAGTTTTTGTATAATTTGACTCTGAAGTCTGACTATTATAGATTGAATTATGATTTTATTATTTACTTTTGACATCTCTGTGCTTATATATGTTTTGACATGTATTATTAGTTCCTTTTAAATTTTTAGTTATCATTTCTAATTTTTTGGTTTGACATTTATTATTACTACTAGTTGTTATTTACTTTTGACATGTCTGTGCTTATATATATATTTTGACATGTATTATTAATTCCTTTTTAATTTTTACTTATGATTTCTAATTTTATGGTTTGACATTTATTATTGCTACTAGTTGTTATTTGTAGTCGCAGATTAAATTATGTTTTATTTTATTTTGGTAATGTTAAATTTTTTGTTAAATTGTTTTCTCAGATTGAAGGATATATCAAAATGACAATAAATTGTAATTCTAAACATTTGCACGCCATAGTATATGGCAAACATGTCTGAACCAATTTCCTTTATGTTATCCTGCATACACTTATTATATATTATTGTATGTGTACACATGTTTGAGCAAATAAATCTTATCTTATCTTATCTTATCTTAAGCTATCACGGTTCATGGTGACAGTCAGACAGACAGACGGACAGACAGGTGGACAGTAGAGCCTTAGTAATAGTGTTCCGTTTTTACCCTTTGGGTACGGAGTCCTAAAAACTGAATGTAGTATGCATGAATAAAAGCACCAAACACGTGCTTTCCAGCTAAGAAACACTTTCCCGCGTGACTTTACAACTTCAAGTAGTACTCAACACACTGTCGGACCCTACTCTAGACAGTAATACGCGGTAACACTTCAGGTAAAGTACCTCACACGGCTCACACAATACCTATCAAATTGAAGACGTCATGAAGTAATCGTATTTATTACTAGTTTAAGCTAATAATATAAGTTCGGAACGTAAGTTCGTAACTGTCCACGGGTGCTTTTTATCCTGGTGGTATGATTACCACTAGGATAAAAGCATCCTAATCCAGGTCACGATCTATGTATCTGATTTTATTCTAATCCGTTCAGTAGTTTTCGTGTGAAAGAGTAACAAACAACCATCCATACATCCATCCTCACAAACTATTGCATTCTAATATTTAGTAAGAAGTAGATACGAGTAAGATAAGACTTTAAAGTTTGAAATCCTTTTGCTTCTCCTGTTTCGTTCGCGTGTCTTCCGCTAGTCGATTTACGATTCGTCTGGAGCATTATCATACTCCTGACTGCTAGCTAACTAGCCTGTAATATAATCAGGGGCGTAGCTACCGTTGTAGAAGCAGCGTTCTATTAGCCGTATCAATGATACGGGGCCCACGAGTGACGAGGCCCCCTGACTAGGAAAAAACAACATATTCTTACAACCTCAAATGTTCTTTATGACAAAAGATAAAATGAAAATATAACTAATCACGGTCCAGAAAGCTCCAATTGTCAGGATGATAATATTTTCTTTGCAAAGGTCATTTGTTTGAAATTAATGATTTACTCCTCTTGTCGGGCTTCGCCGCACTCAACACGAGTGCGCCAAAGGGCCCCCAAAAAAAGTTGATACTGGGCGCAACTAGGTCTAGCTACGCCTACTGCTAGCCAAATGCCTTTCTCTCAATTTTCTGTACAATTATTTTTCTTGGCGCTAGCCTAAGAGACAAAATCCAGAGACAGATCCAGTCCTTTTATTAGAGGTCTTGCTCGTCCCACAATCATCATTTATGTGAGCCACAATGCTGTTCATCTAATGGCGTTCACTCGTTGGTTCTAAGTTTTCACCTATAACCAATTATAATTTCACCTGAACCAGAAATCAGCGCTTACATTTACAACAACCACTTGATTAATAACTGACAAAGAAGTCGAGTGTCCTATTCTTAACATAAACAAATGATAACATAATGCACATGTCCAACAAACACTCAGCAGTGAAATCACTACCACTTGAAGTTGTGACGACACAAAACTTATCAAGTGTCTCGAGTCTCCACACTTCTCTTTGTTAATGCCTTGACCCTCGGCTCTGCTCACGTTAGGGTAGACAAATATTCTACGGGAACGTTTTGCACAACCCATGATAATCAGAGATATATTGGCTTCTTATCAGTGCAAGAACTTTTGGAATTGGATCAATAGGACCAAATTTCATCCCTTACATCCAAACATACCAACACACAAACTTTAAAATATTAAGTAAAAACGCATTGATGAGTTCTTATCGGCCTCACAACTTTTCCTCATCGAGTCAATATAAGGGCTTGCTGATCTCCAGACCCTCATTCGTCAGCATGAAGGTGGTACTGTTGGTGTGTGTGGTGGGTATGGTGGCAGGGAAGGAGGTGGCCCGCAGGTACCATAAACGAGTGGGGGTGCCAGCCGCGACTGCTGTCAGAAGGCAGGAGTCCATGAGGATCGCGGGGGGGTTAAGCTCATATCTTGGGGAACACCCGTTTTACGTGAGTCCAAATATTCAATCGTTGTAGTACACTTTTATTATTTTCTATTTTATTGTTTGTTCCAAAGCGCTAATCTCTGGAACTACGAAACATTATTTTACACGGTTTAAGTACACACATTTTATAGCCCAATTCTTGAGGAAAGTTAGGTAGGATTTAACATCACGATACGAACCTTAATGCCAAGCAGAAAGAGAAACTGCGGGGCACCGCTAGTATCTATTTGCAAACAGTGAACAAACCGGTGAAAGTATAATATCGCATAACCTAATCCAGGGCTCAGTCTATCGTATTCCAAAAACCTGTTCAAATCCGTTGAGCCATTAAAATATTAGTACTGGCCCTTGAACACACATTCACACCAGCTCCGTTGCTTAAATATTTCTTTGACTTTCTACAGGCAGGCCTAGTGATCGAGCTGACAACTGGGGAGACGTCCATCTGCGGCGCGACGCTACTGAGCCACACACAAGTGCTGACCACTGGACAGTGCTGGTGGGACGGGTACTCCCAGGCTAGGAGCATGCTGGTAAGCTTGCAAATGTTAAGGCAAATCACAGTTCTAAGTTTTTACACTCAGTCTTGCACAACGCCATCTATCGTTTTTGGGTGGAAGCTGGTGGCCCTTAGAACCGATCATTTTGATCATTTATTACTGCGCAGTAACCACTCCAAAAAGTTCGTGTAGTATCGTACAGTACTATACGTGTGGTCAGACAGAAGTGTATCAGTAATAGTACACACGCATTTCGTCAGTTAAGTCTGATGTAATAGGTGATACTATTACCACCACACAAATCGAAACTCTATAGTCCTAATGACAAATTCCCGATGAAAAAATCCAATAGCACTTTTCTGGATCTGGATATTGTATCCAGGATCTAATGCTCTGTAGTCGCATTTGTAACCATTTATGACTTCACTAGAAATTTCGAACTAGGTAGCTGCTAGCTTTCAAAGACATCTACAGGACGGGCAAAGTATTTAAGAGCAAAGAAAGGAGGAAGCTGTAATATGTCTTGCTCTCCCTCTACAGGTAGTGCTCGGCTCCATCAAGCTGTTTTCGGGCGGCACGCGGCGCTACGCCAGTACATGTACAACGCACCCGCTCTACAACGCTGACACCTTGCAGAATGATATCGCCATGCTCAAGATCTCATACACTTATTACACCAGTTAGTTACCTGTAGATACTACTTCGAGAAAAAGATTCCTAGACAGATTGTAGGTTGGTAGCTAGGTTGATTGCCTAGTGGTGTGACCTTTGGGCTGTTACACCACAGCATAGTTATTCACAAACGCTCGATTCCGATTCGACAAGTCGAATGTCTGTCTTTTTTTGGCATAACGAAAGTGAGCGAGATAGAAATACGACTTTCCAAATCGAAATCGAATTCGAGGTCTCAAATTCGAATCCAAGACGCACCGCTGATTTTTCGGGTTCAGTGCGCAATAGAATAATTTTCACTTGCTTCTGTCAAGGAAAATATAGTGAGGAAACCAGCATGCCTGAGAGGTATGCATTTAAAGCCAAGTCAGAGGTCCATGGGTGCCATAAAACTCTGACACCAGCCTAACCACACGATAAAGAAAGAAAGAAAGAAGAGAAAAATAATGGAATAGTGGCATGTTGAAATAGTATTTCTTTTAACAAGTATTTTATTTATTCCAGGTTACATCAAACCGATCGCTCTGCCTAATAGAATAAATAACACCTTTGTGGCCTACAGAGCTGAAGCTATCGGATTTGGAAAGACGAGCGATGGTACGTTCAATAATTTTAAGTGCTACTGACATTTTTGCATACCTTACTCTATATAATTATGTATCTCTTCTAGCGGTGAATTCAAGTGCGAGACCCAACCCAAAGTGTGTTACCAACACACAATCCTTTTCCTAGTCATTTTCACAATTTAACAACATTCATTGTTTTTTTACATTGTCAAGAGAACGAAGTTTTCGAAATGGAATTTCATTTAACTATAAGCAATCAGGGTCCTGTTTATGTAGCTCTTTTACTGATTTCCAGCGGCCATAGTGACGAACAACCAGGCTCTTCGCGACGTGTTCGTCACAGTCATCACTAACGAGGAGTGCGCTGACACTTTCGGTGACATAGTGACGGGTGATGTGCTTTGTACCAGCGGGGACATCAACAAGGGTGCCTGCGGAGGCGACTCCGGGGGGCCGCTCATACTACGGTATTACTCTGGGTCCTCCGACTTACTGGTAAGCATTCCGAGTCACCCAAAAGGCAATTACGGAGAGGGATGCTCGGAGTTTCCTTGTGTGATCGAATCAGGAACGATGACATCCGCAACTCTATTAAGCAAGGCGTACTCCTACATTTCACCCAGTTATGTTTCAGGGAGCTTATTGCCATCAATCGGGAATGAATTCAAACAAAAATTTACTCTTTGCTCGATCGAAATCGAACCTGAACCTCAAGTTTAGCAGTCGCGATTGTGTCACAAGATCAACTCACCAACAATTTGTATTAAGTATCTCATTTCCATAGAGCATCTATGCTCATTTCTGTTGCAGATTGGACTGGTCTCGTTCGGCGCGGCCAACGGCTGCACGGAAGGGTACCCGTCAGGATACACCCGAGTCACATCTTATCTGAGCTGGATCAACAAGTTCTTATAAATTTATGGATGTTTCAGCTACGCCTCGCGGGGTCATAGCATAAGAATACGCATTTTAAGCCTATAACTTAACTAAGGTATTGCATGCTCGATTTGTGTGTAAACGCATGTTTTTAACAAATAAAGTATATTTATCTTTATAATAATCCCACTGTTGGGACACAGTCCTCTCTACAATAGGGACGACAAACGGGCAGCAACATTAAAAAAAAATTGTTTTCACACATAGATACCATACCTGCGGTTCCATATGGCTTCTCACCGTTGTTATGACTTTGTAAATAAAAGCCGCATGAACACAATACCTATTTTTATTACCTTCATTTTGCTGACTCTTATGAACTTAGCGACCAATATGTTTATCAACACAGCACTGCCCTGGAAATTGCAAAAAACGTAAGAAAGTTAGAATTTCGCGGGCCACCTTGACGCTTTCACCCCGACCGGAAACGGTCATTTTTCAAGAAGTTATAAAACTAGAAGAAAATTTTATTCAGTATTCGTTTTTTAGTGTTAGTAATATTATATTGAAAGTTATGTAAATATTTTATTAACAAATAAAAAAATTATAATAGTAATAAAAGTACAAGTACCAAAAGAGCGTGAATAAATTCATCCACATCGCTGTCAATGAGGGATTTCTAGTAGCGACTAGGGACCTCCCAAGTAGAGACAGCGGGATAGATGGTGCTGAACTTGGAGAGTAACTGCAAGGAACGGAATTATTGTATCGTGAGTTACATAAAATTACGATGTTTTTTCTAAGTTTCCTGAACAAAAACATAGGGCAATATTTTGGTCTTTGATTTCGAATTTATAAAGCATAAATTGTAGCCATATTTGGTAACAAAAAAACTGAGATAATTATGTTTCATTCGTGTTGGCTCTGGGTCACGAACACAGGTTAGATATTAGTAGCTGTCACGAATGAGCGTTCTTTTTTAATGTTTTTACTTTCGGGACTGACCGTACTTGGCTGTCACTCTACGATAGTTTTTTGTAGTGAGATTTCTAACGAATCTCCAAGCTGCAGTGCAGACTCAATGATTTAATATCGATTGTTATCTCATTCAAGAAATAATTTTAAAAAGTGGGAAAGCTTATGAAGGTTTACACGTACGTTTCTGGGCATTCGCTAAATAGTTCATTGCGATATTTTGGCAAATTCTGAATATGTCAAATCGAAACGAAAAAGCCCATGTTCCAATGCGATGTCAATAGCTGTCAAACTTCCTTTTGTAATTAAAAAGTAAGTCGATGGCTTTGTGTATGGAAATAATATAGAATATAATTTGCAAAGAAATGTTGTTTTATAATTAATTCAGTTGTTAAACACAAACACTCGATATGAATATTAGTCCGGAGCATTTGGACACGGTCTGCGAGGGCTGCCTGAGTCTCGAACGGCACCTTACTGCGGAAGTCACCGATCAGCATATTAAGAAATTGTATTACGAAATTCTCAACATTACAATTCAAGTAAGTTCTAACAAAAATATCAACGTTACCTAAAAAAAATATTTTAAAAGTACCTATCTGTGTTTTTTTAATATCATTCACACAGGTAATAATGCACACAGCCTATAATATTATTTAGGTAGTTACTGTAAATATTATTCATATTTTATTTAGTTTCATAGTATATTTTGAATGTCTATGCCCCTATTTCCAAGCGTCTAATAATTTAGTTATAGTGATAGCCAACAGCATTGAGTTTTATTGATTGTTTTCTTCCAGTGCCTATAAATGCACTGCTGACCTCAATGGGTATGACCTACATCATCAAATGTGAATGAAATCAATATAGGCCGAATGCAAAGGTGACATTTTATAATATTGCGGCTGTGTTTCTTGAAGGTGAAGGCAGTGGTCAACAGTAGGACCTAAATTTTGTATTTTTTTAAAAGGGCAATTTTTCTTGTACTTAGTAGAGTGTTAGACTCTCAAAACACTCTAAAAAATTGTGATAGCTCTCTTAAGACTTGGCAAAAACATAACATTCAATCTTGCCTGCAATTCTTGACGGATTAGGCAAAGGTGTACCAAAATAGCACACCCTCCATTTTGCTATTAAAAAGAAGTGGAAAGAGTTCTTCCAAAAACTGCGGCCAGATCTGAACCTCGAATTCATGACGACCTGAATAGCGCAGCGGTAGTGAGGATGCCTTACGTTGTTTGGATTCGAATTCTGGTAGGAGCAAATTTTGGGTGATGAGCATGGACATTTGTTTTCAAGTCATGGATTGTTGTATTGTATTGTATTGTATAACGGGCTGATGTCCGCAATTCCACGGCGAGGCGCGTATTTTGCGTACGGGTGGGAACTTCACTCGATCCATCCCAGCTCCCCAAAGAAGGCCAGCAGCGCCCCGATGTTGCCGACAATCTCGCGGAGAGTACCTGGACGACCGAAGTACTTTGCCCTATATGATGCAACCGCTGGGCAGTGTAGAAGCACGTGGGCTGCAGTCTCGTCTTCCTCCATGCATGCGCGGCACAGGGGGCTGTCTGTGATTCCTATGACAAAGAGGTGTTTGTTAAAAGAGCCGTGACCGGTGATGGCGGCTGTAATTGTACGCACCTGTGGCTTGGTTAGCCTAAGCGCGCGTTTGGTGAAGCGGCCGTCGATGGCAGGAAGTGCCTCCTTGGCTTGCCTACACTCGCCGTGGTCAAGCCACAGCTTTTGGTGTATTTCACTAGTTCGTTTCCTTACCAGTGTGCGTAGGTAACCGAAAGGGAGTGGTGCGATAGGTTCTGGTCCTACCGCTGCCATGCTCGATCCCCTTCTAGCGAGTTCATCCGCCGCGTCGTTGCCGCGGGAATCGCTGTGTCCTTTGATCCATTGGATGGTTATGTTATTGAGATTACCAACCTGGTTCAGGCGTTGGTGACACTCGTGTATTAACCCGGAGTTCACTGTATGGTTGTTTAGAGCCAGCAGCACCGCCATGCTGTCCGACAGTATACGAATTGAGTGGCCCACAACTTTCCTGGCTATGATGGCCGATGCCGCCAGGGAGATGCCCATGCATTCTGCCTGAAATACCGTGTTGTGCGCCCCCAGAGGTGTGGCTATGTGGATGTTGAGGTCTTCCGAGAAGACTCCCGCCCCAGTGCCAGTACCTGTTTTAGATCCATCTGTGAAGATCCGTAGTTCCGCGGGGTTTAATCCCTCGCAGCGGTGGTCCTCGTGAAGCTGGATTTTGTATTTCTTGTCGAATACGAATTGCTTCGGTATCCGATCGTTGTGTGCTTTCGTCAAGGGGAACTCGCAATAGAATTCCTCCAGTATCGCATTGTGCTGTGTTGTCTTCTTACCCCAGAGCTGAAGTGTTTTGAGGCGTACTGCCGTCATCGTCGCCTCCTGCTGTATGAACAGATGGAGCGGTGGAAGCCCCAACATGGCTTCGAGAGCAGCAGTCGGGGTAGTCCTCATGCAACCAGTGATTGCCATGCAGGCAAGCCTTTGCAGGCGCTGCAGCTTGATGGCTGCTGTACTTAGTTTAGTGCGTGGCCACCAGACCACAGCCCCATAGGCAATCATGGGTCGGATCACCGCGCAGTATAACCAGAGTATAATTTTCGGGGATAGGCCCCATTTCTTACCTATCATCCTCTTGCATTGCCAGAAGGTTATGCAGGCCCTGTTTGTCTTGTTGTCTAGGTGGCTACTCCAGTTTAACTTACTGTCTAGGATGACACCCAGATACTTGACCTCATCGGCTAACTGGAGTTCCGTCTCGAAGAGTTTGGGTAGGCGATAAGGGCCTAGTGTTCGTTTGTGGGTAAACAGGACAAGTTCAGTCTTCGTTGGGTTCACTGAAAGGTCGAACTCTCTGCACCATCGTTCAACAATACGTAGAGCTCGCTGAGTGAGGTCGAAGATTGTCCCCGTCACTTTCCCCGAGATGAGAATAGCGAGGTCGTCGGCATACCCTATTGTGTAGAAGTGGTTCTCGTTGAGTCTAGTGATGAGGTCATTAATTACCAGATTCCAGAGGAGCGGAGATAAAACCCCTCCTTGGGGGCAGCCTCTGGCTATCATGGCCATTTGCTGTTCCCCTTCAAGTCTCACCACTCGTTTGCTCAGCATGTTTGTAATCCAGTCTATCAGTACCTGTTCCACTCCATGGCGAGAGAGCGCGGTGTTGATGCTGGAGAAGTTTGTTTTATCGAAGGCTCCCTCGATGTCTATGAAGGTGCCCAGGCAGCTTCCCTTCTGGTGAATCGCCTCTTCTATCCGGCTGACCACTAGATGGAGGGCGGATTCTGTGGACTTACCTGAGCTGTATGCATGTTGATTAGTATGAAGTGGGATAGTTTGCAAAGCGCCGTCCCTCAGCTCTCTCTCGCACATTTTTTCCATGGTTTTAAGTAGGAAAGAGGTTAGGCTGATAGCTCGGTAGGATTTGGCGTCAGTATAGTCACTCTTACCCGGCTTTGGTATGAATATGACCTTCACTTCTCTCCATCCCTTTGGATTGTTTGACTGTCATGGATTGTTTTATGTATGATAAGTTTATACTTATTTACATTTACAAACAAAAAGTATCTATGTTGTGTATGTGTGTGTGTGTATCAGGTGTCCATGACACTCACCTCACTGCTTAATGGCACTAGATGGCGATAATAAGGTGTCAATCGATTCATCAATATAAGCCTCGTAATAGGCAACATTTTAACCAATATCAACAAAAGGAGGAGTCGATTTTACCTTGTAAACCTCTTCTGAATTAAATTAGAGGGTGATTTTTCTGTGGTCTGGTGTTTTAAACCACAAAAAAGGTTAGGCAGGGGTATTACATCGACATTTTGGCAGACTTTATGTTTTAGTAATGGGGGACTAGCCCATTGCCATCAACCGGACTCCAATCCCGACTCCGTGGCTGCTACTGAGAAATAACGACCTGATGCTTAGCAGATGCACTTGCGACCCTAAGGCTGAGGCTACATTAGGCCGCGACGCGACCTGCGACACATGAGCGACTAAAACAAGTAAATGAATGCTCACGTATATGGCTACACTGTACATCAAATATTACTAGCGATCTTTGATTTCTTTATGCGATAGGAACAACATTACTGTAATCACGGCATCGGCTACATTAACCTAGCGAAATTGATGCGAATTTATCAGAATATAAACCAGAATCTTGCTTGTAATGTAGCCATACCATGTGTTTTGTACATTAGGTTTCAATTTGATTTGGCGAGGAGTTAGCTCAATGAAACAAGCGTCTGTCTTTGATGGGGTTTATTGGCAACTTACTTAGAAACATTGAAAACATCATATTTAATACGGTCGGTGGACAGCCACTCACTACTATAGAAAAACGTGGACTGTATGTTTGTTCGTACTTCTTAAGCTATTGAAATGAGCTTCAACATAAGCCGACCACCAAAGGACTATAAATGAGTCCTTTCAAATGATCCATAAATATACAATTAACATTATACATGCAAAATTATCAAACACTGAATGATTGGACTATTCAGGGTTACTATCTATTGGCAGTGGACAGAGTTTAGTCAGTTCTTTTTACAATACTGTCACCACTTTTGACACTATAAACTCTTGTGCACCCATCTGGTCCTGGATGTTTGCTCACTATACATCCCAGTAACCACTGCCCTGGTGGAATGTCCTCCTGCTTGATCAGAACAATATTACCGACTTCAAACTCCTTTTCTCGTTTTTAGCCATTTTGGACGTTGTTGTAGTCTAGATAAATATTCCTGTTGCCATCTAGACCAAAAATCATGCAACAACTTTTGGACATATTGCCATCGTGATAGCGTGTGCACCTTCAAGTTTTGCAAATTTGGACTGGGTACGACAATGGGTGCCTCTCCAATAAAAAAATGCCCAGGTGTCAGGCTCGATATTCACGTCATTATCCAAATCATCTTGGGGGCACAACGGCCTCGAGTTCAAACAAGCCTCTATTTCACACAGCACTTTGGACATCTCCTCGAAAGTTAAATTGCTGGTTAATATTCGTTTTAAGTGATACTTCGTGGATTTTACTCCTGCCTCCCAGAGGCCGCCGAAGTTTGGGCTGTATGCAGGAATAAAATGCCATTGTATGCCATCACATGCAAGTGTGTCTGCGATTGCTCCAGAGAACTCCAAGCTCGCTTCCATCCACACGGCTACCAGCTCTTTATTTGCCCCGATGAAATTCCTCCCCTGGTCACTCCATTAATGTGCACACTTGCCTCTTCTCGCACAGAATCTTTTATATGCGCCGATGAACGCCTCTGACGTCATATCTCCAACTAACTCAAAATGAATGGCTTTGGTAGCCATACATATGAAGATTGATATGTACGCTTTGCTCCATAGAACTTGTGATGGTCCAGCAAAGTCTACACCAGAATGCAGAAAAGGTCGAGCTGACGTCACCCGAACCTTTGGCAAATCACCCATTACTTGCGTTCTTGTAGTCGCGTTCTGTTTGGCACATACTAAGCATCGGTGAACATATTGTTTGACTTGTCCTTTAGCTCGCGTTATCCAATACTTAGATCTCAATTGGATTTCTCCGTGTAGTGTTCTTGAGTGTGCATCGGCAATGATCAAAGTAGTAAGTTTGTTTCTATGATCCAATATGATTGGGTGCTTGCTTTGATCCGCTATGTTAGCGTGTCTAAGGCGTCCGCCAACCCGAAGCATCTGTTTCTCATCTAAGTACGGATCTAAAGTTTTTAATGTGCTAGTTCTTTTAACTTGTTTACTCTGTCTTAGAGACTCAATTTCTTCTGCATATTCTTCACCTTGTACCTTTTTTATGCGTATGTTTAATGCACCTTCTAATTCTTCAGTTGTCAAAGCAGTATCTATTCCTTCTTTTAACATTTTTTGTTTTAAAAATCTCTTACAGGGGCCTAATTCTGCTATTTTAATAAATTCGTCACTCCAACACGATTCCATTCTCATCCCATTGTCATTTTTCTGAAAGTTCGTAATCTGCTAAATTCACAATGGTCGATCGATGGTCTCGTAATAAAATTGTGTTTTAATGGCATTTTCGTATTGCCATTATTATAAAACCATTAGTACAAATGGTTTTCGAAATCTACTGCTAAATGCGAGTTACATTTATTCATGCCAGATTTCATGTACGAGATTAATATTCTATGTCATTTCTTTCAATGGAGTGGTTGTTCATTGAGAAGTTATAATGACGCCATTATATTAGTAGATTACGAAACTTGTCAAAACTTGACAGAACTTGATCATTGTGACTTCAATGATCGCCTATTCTGACACTATCGTAATAGCAGAATCGAGGCCCAGAATGCAATACTTACTTATTTATTCAATGCACAATGTACACAATACTTCTAATTAATTCCGTCAACGAGTTGTATTTTTCAAATTGCTCTGTTAATCCTTTCTCATTTTCATCGTTTTTGGTCATTGTAAAGGTTTGTATAGTTGTCTTCTTTTTTCTAACTCTGTAGATATGGTTTCTGGTTTGGTAAAATAATTATTTTCTTTCGAAAGCCATTCAGGCCCTTTCCACCATAAGTCGCATGTTTTCAACTCTAATACTAGTGCACCTCTAGACGCTATATCCGCGGGGTTCTCTTGCGATTGCACGTGGTACCATTGTTCTTTCGGGACGTTGCCAGTTATTTCAACGGTTCTGTTGGCTACAAAAGTCTTCCATCTGCTAGACTCTTTTTGTAGCCAAGCAATAACTATTGAGGAATCAGTCCAAGCAAAAACATTAGCTAAAGGAATCTTCATTGCTGTTGAAATTTGTTTTAACAGTCTTGACACCAGAACAGCTCCACACAATTCAAGTCGTGGTAGCGACACGGTTTTCGGGTAACGGAGCAACTCGAGTTCTTGCTGCAATCAATGATGTTCTAATGTACCATCCAAGTTATGTACGCGACAGTACACAACAGCTGCGTACGCTCTCATCGATTCATCACTAAAACCGTGGAGTTGTATGCTCTCGAGTCGAGTCGAGTTACTATGCACTAGAGTTCGCAAACTAATGTATGTTTTTAAGTATTTACGTAATGTAGCCGAGTATAAATTAATAAAACAGGTTTATTTAGCTTTGTGTCAGTCTATTCTAACGTATTGCATAACGTCCTGGGGTGGCGCGGGAAATTCAATTCTTCTCCCTCTAGAACGTGCTCAAAGAGCAATTCTAAAGGTCGCTACCTTTCGTCCGTTTAGATTTCCGACACAGCTGCTCTACAAAGCATGTAATGTGCTCACAGTACGGCAATTATTTGTTCTTCACATTATACTGCAGCAGCACTCTACCCTTCACTATGACCAAGTTCCTTCCGATAGGAGAAGGAAGGGTCTGGTTTGCTCAAAGCCTCAAACTAAACATGCTTTTGCTAGTCGATTCTATGTGTTTTTAGGTCCTTTTCTGTATAATAGACTAAACAAGAAACTAAACTTCTATTATCTAAGTTAGAGGAAATGTAGATTTGTAATATCAGATTATTTAGCGACACTTAATTACACGGACACGGAAAAACTTCTAGAAGTCTTAGTTTGATTATGTTATGCCCTCGTGTCTACTTTGTACACATCTCCTACCTAAAATTAGTTGTAATGTTTATTGTTTTTGTACCAGTTTGATTTTTGTTGTAATTGTTATTAGATTTATTTTATTTTGAAAACTTTTACTGTCCTAATTAAATTATGCAATGTAAAGTGATGGCCTGAAACACAGGTTTAAATAAACCTAGATCAGGTAGGTCGCTACCTAACATTTGTTTTGACAATTTCGTTACCAGCAACGGCAGCAACTGTTTTATATATTGTAATTGTAGTTTAATTATAGGCACTAATTATACAATTGTTAAAAATAACTCACTGCACTTAAATGTATACTTTTGTAAACCTTCTTCTTTTAAATAAATTATTCTTATTCATATTCTTAAACTGTACGTGCCCATCCATCGATCTATTCGAATCGCATTGACGTTGGCAATATCGTCTCGTATGGTTTTCCACTCTTCTCTCATAGCTGTAGTTATTTCTTGATCCCAATCAACCTTAGTTTGCCAGAGCTTTTGAATCAAAATTTTTGCTTGCACGATGCATGGCGCTATCCAACCAAGCGGGTCAAAGAGCTTTTGGACATCTGACAATATACTTCGCTTTGTAACGATAGCAGGAAGAGGAACTAAGTTCAGTTGGTATTCAAATGGATCGCTGCCTAAGTTCCATTGTACACCTAAAGCTTTCATGGTACCATCAATATTTAGATCTATATGTGCATTGATATATCTATCCTCTAGATCTATAGATTTAAAAAAAATCTACGTTATTTGACGACCACTTTTTTTGCTGAAAGCCTCTTCGTTTTAATAAATTCTTCAAGTCTTTGCTTATTTGAATTTATTTATTTATTCAGAAATACATTTTTAAGCTAACAGTTTTATACCAAAACGCTTAAAAGCTAACAATAATCATTATTACAAATATGATTAATTATTGTAAATGCTAAAGGATGCCCTTTAGCATTTACAATAATTGAGAAATCTAATAAAAAAAATAAAATTACATGTCAAGTGGAATAAAATCACCAATAAAATAATGTAAAGACGTCATAAAATGTCGTATGAAAATAATAATAATAAAATGTTATGTCATATAAGTACGGTTAGACCGGTAGCCGACCGAAAAGGTTGGGCAGATAATGCCGAAGTCAAAACTAAAATACTAGTGTTACAACATGTCAGTGAAATTCAATAGTATAACAGTCAAGATTAAAATAAAATAAAATAAGAGAAAATTACAAATCAATTGCATAAAAATGATAATACATCTTTCCTTAAAGTGCCAATAGTATCCACAAATATGTCGGCATTTGGGCTGCTGTCAAGGTAACGATTAATGAGGCCAATTGCTCTTGCGGTTGGGCTGTTATTGACTTGATGGCTGCGCCATTCCGGTGGGCATGCAAGTAGTTGGTGCCGCCGCCGTCCTATGCCACGCATGTATTGCTGCGGTACATACAGATGGATATGCTCCCTTACCGATGGATTATCTATACTACTGTTAATTAACAAGTAGTAGTGTAGAATATGCATTAATTTGCGCCTGAGCTGCAAAGTATCCATTCCGACCATTCCTGACACAAATAAAGAGGGATACAAAAATGGGTAGTATCCGTAGGTGCGTTTATATATATAACGGCAAAATTTCCTCTGAATTTTTTCAACCATCAGTGCATATAACTTCTCCGTAGGATCCCAGACAATTGCATTATACTCCAATTTACTGCGCACATATGCATTGTAGAGCAGCTTTATAACTTTGAGGCTTTTAAATTGGGAGGAAGTTCTGATGATAAAACCCAGTGCTTTATTGGCATCTTTGCACACCTCTTTAATGTGTTCGTGGAAGTTAAAACCACTGTCTAAGGTTAGTCCCAGGTCCCGCACTGCCGAGACACGTTCAAGCGAGTCATCCACCAACTTGTAGGCAAAATGAATTGGCTTGCGAGATCTAGAGAATGTGATGACTTTACACTTTGACACGTTAAGCGGCAGCCTATTCCTCACACTCCACTCCACAACGGCATCAATGTCCCGCTGAAATGCCAAACAGTTTTCCGGTCCAGTGACCGTCAGAAACAGCTTTAAATCATCTGCAAACATAAGGCATTTCGCCGCAGAGAGAACTTCTGGCAGATCATTTACCATGATTAAGAATTGGGGAGGTCCCAGCGTACTACCCTGGCTGACACCCGATCGAGTAAAATACTCCGGTGACTGGTAACCATTCAGTTTTACAAATTGCCGCCGATCTCTGAGGTAGTCTGCCAGGAATCGGAGAAGTTGAGGGCCAAATCCGAGAGATGCAAACTTCATCAGGAGAATATCATTGTCAACTAAGTCGAACGCCTTTCTAAAATCAAAATATGCTGCGTCAACCTGAGTACCAGCGGTCATTTTGGTCTTCAAGCAGTCAGCAAAACATATATGGTTAGTTAAAGTGGAACGTGCAGGGCGAAACCCATGCTGAGAATTATCTAGTAAACCACTGACTTGCTTGGAGATGGAATTGTTTATAACAGATTCGAAAACCTTACCGAAGACTGGCAGGACAGCAATAGGTCTAAAGTTCGTGATATCAGTTGCTGATCCACTTTTTGGAACTGGCGTGACCCTAGAAACCTTCCATACTGTGGGATATACACCGCGCTGTAGTGACAGATTGAAGATAAATAAGAGAGGTTCTTCCAATACGGACAGGCAGTCCTTCAAAATAAATGCTGGGATAGCGTCAGGTCCAGAAGCAGACGCAATTTTAAGCCTTCGGACTGCTCGACGCAATTCTAATGCATTAATATGGTCTACACTGATCATAGGCAAACATCCTCTATCAGTTGCTTCGCGCTCAGCCGCTTCAGGATCCAACTTTGGAGGGTCGCTATGAAAGACGGAACTGAAATAATCCGCGAACGCATTGACGGCTTTGTAACGATGTCGTTTCATTTAGTCTCGTGGACGTAAAACCTCCACGACGACTAAAAAACCTCCATAGTGCTTACGTACTCAAAGAAAGAAATGTAACAGTCCTTTCAAAATTCGAATTTAAAATTGGCTTGTCGCATTGACTGCACAGCCATTTTTATCATCAGTCCTACCAAAATTATGTAACGATATACATCTTCCTAAGTTTCTTCCTACTACCAGAGTATTGAGTGTTTACTCTAACTAGCACAGCTAGTTTCTATTTAATGAAGATGTTCTAAAAAAAACCCGACGCACGGGTTTTTTTATTTTTAATCATACGATTTCTACAATAATAAACCACCAAGTCACATAAGAAACGTTTATTATTTCATCATCTGCACCCACCACGTCACACTGGCTCTCCGGAAGAACTACCCCGGGATGAGGTTGTAGAAGCTTGGCGAGAAAGCGCTGACACGCCAGACGAGGCCGACACGCCAGCTACCAGAAGCGTTTTACACCATCTCCCGCTACATTTTACGTGACTGCGCCGAGGACACTGACCACCCTAATTGGATCAAAAAATGAAGATTAAAGATTATTATTAATATTTACAGCGCGTATATAACAACGGCGTAATAGTGATTACTTTTTAGTGTTATACCATATTCTACCCTATGTAAGTACTACAGTCAAACTTCATCCCCATTTTTCATAACACAAAACAGAACGTATCAAAACTATCAAAACTACAATCACTATACACACATTTTACAGACAATAACACGCTCGACGCTACTAAGGCAGGTTACAAATGTAATCGGTTCCCGATTGTCTTAGTACCGGAGGCATTCATACACAAACTAATTACCTACCTATTACTCATATACCAAATACTTACAAAACTCAATACTTATTACAACACAGCCTTACAGACATCACCTACTCACACCTACGGCTTGTCTAACGACAGCTACATAAACCCTCGAGTTCTTGGAGTTTAAACCCTCGCAGTTATTCCAAAACACGTTGGTTACCTCACCCTTGGCTTTGGGGAGTACCCTTATCCAAGTTACTACACGCTTAGCCCGTATTTCTCTAGGCCTTCGAAGCCGACTCGAGAATACGTAAGCTAAGTTCTTACAAACATTACATGCAGCTAACAGAATATATTTTTAACACTAAATACACAACTATACAATAATATAATTATAATAAAATACATAATCAGAAATTATCATCATAATCTGAATATTTAAATACATAAACTGTCATACTCAGACGTTGTCACTATTTATTTTCAACAATTTTCTTAATTTGACTGAAAAGGTTTTATACCTATTGTTCAATTTAAAAGCCATATAATTATACAATATGGATATTTCACAACTAAACAAACCTGAAATCATACCTCAACCTCATTTTAAAGAAAATTGTTTATATTTTAATTTTTATCATATTTATGATTAACTAGTTACTATACATAGGTAGTTGCTAAGTAACAAGCCACAGTATTATAGTCTTTGAACTCGTTTCATGGAGTATTAGTCTTTTTGCCAGTACTAAGGTTAGTTCCGAATTTGACCACCAAAACGGTTTCCAAGGTGAACGATTTTTTTTTAATCCTAAACATATTATCATTTAAACCCTCTTTAGAACCTCTTTTACTCACTTGAACCTCTTTCACTCACTTGAACCTCTTTCAATCACTTGAACCTCTTTCAATCACTTGAACCTCTTTCACTCACTTGAACCTCTTTCACTCACTTGACTTGAGTGCCAAGTCCTCTCTTACTTGAGTGACGAGTCCCTCTCATACTGAGTTACCCTCTTACTTGAGTGACAGTCCCTCTTACCTCTCATACCCTCTTACCTCTCATACCCTCTTCGAGTCCTCTCTCAAACTCAATATTTAACCCTGCACGGACTATTGTACTTTAATTTATCACTCTTTTAAATATTGTATACCTACTTTTGCTATCATTTAATTTTACTTGTTATTTTTTTTAAATGGTTTTATTAAAAAAAAAGGCATAGACTCATTCCGTTATATAATTTTATTTACTATTCTTGTAAAAACTATTTAGTTGTAAATACTCCTCATGAAACATTTGGCTTGTTAATACCATATTTTATTTCTTGATTTTTTTATTTCTTTTTTTATTATGGAGCGGTACACGACTCCTAAAATAAGCCATGGTGTCGAGCGGTTTTCATAACTCGTAAAATAAGCCTTTGTGAACCTTACTTTTAAGTTAGATAGTAATTTTTTATCCTTGAACCTGAATTTTAAGTGGGTTATTTAAAAGGTGCGGGTTACGACACCTAATTAAAAAAATAAGCCATCGTAAACCTAAAATATTATGTACTCTTCACAAGTACCTACTTATTATAATCTCTAAGCAGATTAATATTTTTCCTGACCATTATTAGGGTTAGTAAACTTGTAAATTTTTAGAACATTTAAAACACACACTTACACATGACATTCATCACACACAAAAACACTGAACACGATCACCAAACGCCAGCGGGTGGTGACTGGCAATAATTCAATAAGCCTGCACTAATCTGGGTTAGTTCCTTGAGAAACATCTTCTATTATATAAGATTTCTCTTTTTAACTGTTGCCTTAATTCAGACTTATTGATTAAGACTTTGTTAGATACGATGAATGTTAGTATTATGAATGTTAGTATTTGAATGGAACCGGAACCAACCTAGTGTAAATTTGTCACTGTAATTAACATTCTTACATTCAAATTCTATCATGCACTTCCATTAATTAACAAATATGTTATTACCTATATTATTATTTTTATATAAAAGTGACTTGTTTTGTAACTACTTACCTACCAAATTTAATGTAATTGTGATAATGACATCGTTATCATTCCCGTATTTTTTTTAAACTTTAATTTAACTCGGACTTAATAACAACTTAACTTCAACTTACTAATTTTTTTTTCTCTTTTCTAACTTTCAACTAACTTTTTCTTTAACTTTCACCTCTTCATACCAATTCTCCTTCTTTTGCAAAAAAAAAAAAAAAAAAAAAAAAATCCTTCAAAGATTTTTTTTTTTTTGCGCCGGCCACCCCGGTATTGTAACGATGTCGTTTCATTTAGTCTCGTGGACGTAAAACCTCCACGACGACTAAAAAACCTCCATAGTGCTTACGTACTCAAAGAAAGAAATGTAACAGTCCTTTCAAAATTCGAATTTAAAATTGGCTTGTCGCATTGACTGCACAGCCATTTTTATCATCAGTCCTACCAAAATTATGTAACGATATACATCTTCCTAAGTTTCTTCCTACTACCAGAGTATTGAGTGTTTACTCTAACTAGCACAGCTAGTTTCTATTTAATGAAGATGTTCTAAAAAAAACCCGACGCACGGGTTTTTTTATTTTTAATCATACGATTTCTACAATAATAAACCACCAAGTCACATAAGAAACGTTTATTATTTCATCATCTGCACCCACCACGTCACACCTTCCTGGCCTTCGACAACCTTGTCCCGATATTTGAACTCGTTATTTTGTTGCCTATTTTTCCTTTTGTCTTTAACATATTCCCAAAACTTTGAAGGATCATGACTTATAGTATGTTCCATTGCATTAATATAATCTTTAAAAGCAATTTCAGTGAGATCCTTAACTTTAGTTCTGTAATATCTAAATAGTTCTTTATTAAATTGAAGGCCATTTTGCTTATATTTTTTTAAGTTGAAATATTTTAGTTTTATATAATGCTTAATTTCAGAAGTATACCATGCAGGATAAACATATTTCGAATTGAAATTTGCAATCATCTTTTTCGGGACATTGTCATTGAAGACGTCGAATAGGTTTTTATATAATATATCTACTGCTGCATCCACATCCTGCTGTTGCAGTAGGTCAGTCCAGTCTATCTCCGCAATACCCATGTATAACCCATATAGATTAGCCTTGCGAAAATTCCAGTCAGAGCCTTGACGGTTGGGCATTGTAGATTGTCGGTCCTTGACAACTGCACTTCTGGGCAAAGTAACAGTTATCTCTAAGGCAGGATGATACGCATCCATTGGAACCAGAGGGTCATCATAGGATACCACTCTAACGTTTTCCAAGTCACAAGTCGACAGTACCAGATCCAAAATGCCGCCATATTTGTTGCAAATTCTGTTAAATTGCTCGAGTTTACAAAAGTCAGTAAAATAATTAAATTGTGTTACAACATTATTCGTACATGATTTTAGGTTAAAGTCACCAACTATCACAATTCTATGATTCGAATATTTACTTATCACGTTCTCTAAACACTCTAAAACATCTAGGTATTGTTTGTTACTATAGCTGGGAGGTAAATAGACTACACAAATCAAAAACATCACATTTCGCCATGTTATCAATGCAAACAATAATTCCTTATCATCAGTCAAGCCATCAACATCTGTAATTCTCTTGACTGTGTAACATTCCTTTACAGCCAGCAAAACTCCACCCCATCCCACGTCACCAAGTCGATCTTTCCGTAGTACAATATAACCCTGAGGGAACAGTTCAGCATCACTCACGGAACTATTGAGAAAGGTTTCCGTTAGTGCTATTAGATCACCAGAACAGAGAGCCACATTCTGGCTAAAGGTAGCCGTCTTTGTTCGGAGGCCTCGGACATTCTGATAGATTATTACAATATCCTTAATTTGTTTTCTGTTCCTGAAATGACTTGGTAATTTTGTTACGAAAATTCTGCCGCCATGGCTTTATGCAGACATTTTCTGGCCAGTTTTCTGAATCCATCACACAGCTTTCCAATCTAGAAGGCACGCCCAGCCTAAATGAAGCATAGCTGCCTCGTGCCTTCAAGCCTTCCACTGTATATCCTTCACTATCGAATATTGATTTAAGGTGATTAAGCACCTGTTCTTCTGAAGTACCAATCTTCACATAGTAGAGATGCAGATATCGGACCCGCTCCGCCGCTTCCAGTTGCGTTAGACCAGGAGTAGCAGAACCTCTTACAATGGCGTTGGGCGATTTGTTATGCCGTTTTTTCGTAACCTCTACCCATTCACCATGACAGTGGTCAGAATTGTCATGATGGTCTGGCACCCTGACAGCAGATGAATCCAAATTAGCCATTTTTTTACCGGCTTCCTCTTTTTGGTCGAGTAGTGCCACAGACGGAAGTGAAGACATAACCACATTAGACATTCCCGGAGGTATTGTTGGTTGTTTGCTGGTGCTTTTTGGAAGACTGGATACTGGCACAGCAGTTGCTACTTTATTCAAGTTAGGCGCTGTTCGAGGTTCGACTATGTTTTCTTGCATAGCAGTTGTTTGCTCTGGATTCTTGTTTTGGCAGTCGCTTAGATTATAGGTATCCAGCTTCGCGGTACTTTGTTCACATTTGGCCGAACTACAGACAGATCGCGAAGTCATCAACCTAAGTTGTTTTTCAAGGTTCTCAATTTGACCATTAAGCTTAGAGAAGCATTTGTTAACAATCAGAGTAACTTGCTTTGCCACAGAATTGCTAATCAAATTGGTCAGGCGCTCATTTATAACATGTTTAAATTCCTCTTGGATGACAACTAGTAGGTTATCTAGATACGTCTCATCCGGGTGCAAATAGTCATCATAGAGTTCTTCAGTACTTTTCCGGTTTTGACTAGATTGTGTTTTACGAACAGTAACATTCATGTTCTGGTCATCACAAGGAAATTGGCTTTCCTGGTGAACGCTATAGATGTTGTTCTTGTGATTCTGTCTAGTATCAGTAAATTGACTGAACTGATTCGAGCCCGCCTCCAATCTTGTAGGTCGAACCGGCGTATTCGAGTTGTCCCCTCTAGGTTGCTTGCATTTGCACTCAATGCAAATCCACATATCCTTTAGTTCTGTAGTCATAGTGTTGTAACTAGTTTTAGAAACATTGGCGCATAGGAGATCATACAGTTGCGCACATAGACAACAACGAAGCCACTGCTCATTCCCTATGGGATTTTTACAACCACCGCATACAAATACAACCACATCTGACACAGATGCCATTTCTAAGAATTGACGGCTCGTAGTGTCAATGTCAACAATGTCAGTACAATATCGACGATTATCCTTCTGTAGCTGTATAGTTGTTGTTATTAGATCTGCACAATTCGTGAGACAACACAGTACAATTCACAAAAAGAGGCGTGTTCACTGAGATTCGAACTCACGACCAGCAGATCACTAGCCGCTTACGATTTCGACTCCGCTACTTGATCATTGACAAAAGCTGCGAAATAGTGGTATTGGCTCAGCGAAGAAAAAATTCAAACTTTTAAAAAGTCGTTGTATGATTCATGCTGCAAAAATGTGGCGCACTGACAGACTCGTTTTGTCACGAACTGTTTACTTTGTACACTATTTGTTTTTAACTTTTCTTCGTTATTAAATTGATACACTGCCATAAGATTGTTATTTAGCTTCAACAAATGATAAATGTACCTGTAGCCACTGCTTTTCTTTTATTAAACTTCACTTTGTTCCTTGTTTGTTTTTGTTCAATTCACTTTGTTCATGGTTTACACTTTATGCGTAGCACTTGGGTCCAGATAACAATACCACGGTTGAATTGGTTTTAGTCCAACGTTATAACATCACTGTTTACGTTAGTATAACTATATTTCAATTTTAATTCAATTTTATTCGCGGAGCGATTGTTGACTTGACTCAATAGATGGCGTCACCCGTCCGTTTTGGCTTGCTCTAAATCGTCACATCCTGACATAACGTCATTAACATACAAATCTTCTTGTAACACCCTAGCCGCTTCAGGATAGTTGGCACCTTCGTCTTTAGCTAGTTGCATAAGTGTTTTTACCGCTAAATATGGTGCTGACGCTGTCCCGAAGGTAACAGTCAGGAGTCTGAAATCTTTAATTATTTCAGACGAGTCGTTTCGCCACAGTATTCTCTGGTAATCGGTGTCTTCCTGGGCTACCAATATCATTCGGTACATTTTCTGTATGTCGGAAACAAAACACACTGCGTGCGTTCGCCATCTTACTATTAGGCTTCTCAAGTCGTCTTGTAGAACAGGACCTGCCAGTAATTCGTCGTTTAGGGAAACTCCATTGTAACCCTTGCAGGAAGCGTCTAAAACGACGCGAGTCTTCGTGCTTTCTTTATGGTTCCTGACTACTGCGTGGTGGGGTAAGTAGACAGACCTTTTTGTATTTACTTCTTGTTTTGGTACTTCTTCTATGTGTTTTAAGTTTATGTATTCTTCAATAACCTTGTTGTATTTTTCTTTTAGATCGGGATTTTTGTTTAGTCTTTTTTCCAGTTGCAGAAATCTGTTTAATGCTATCTCTCTTGTATTTCCGTCGGGTGATTTTAAATTGTCCTGTTTAAAGGGTAATTTAACTATGTAGCGCCCTTCATTGTTTCTTGTATGTGTTTTTTCATAAATTTCTTCGCATAACATTTCCTCTGTAGTAAAATTTCTTTTTGTATCGGTTTCTAACTCCCACATAGTCTTCAATAGTTCTTTCACATCGACTTGTTCATTTATCGCCATTAAACATTTTTCTTTTGTGTTTGTTTTTATGTTTATTTCACCGAATATTATCCATCCGAGGTTGGTTTTCTGAGCTATAGGTGACCCCGGTGGACCTTTGATTAGACCATCTTGTAGTATCTTTGCATATTCCTTGACGCCTAGAAGCAGATCAATATTTCCTGATACTCCATACTTTGGGTCTGCTAAGTTTAGATCTGCCAAGTGTGGCCATTTGCTTGTTGACCATGTTTTTGCAGGTAATTGTACTGCCAAGTGCTTGTTCATCACGTAGGCTTGAATAGGTAGTGCAGAATTTGATTCTTATCGTGATAAAACTTCTATTTTCACTTCATGCTTGACAGCGACCTTCATGGATTCCATTCCAGTACCTAATTATGCAATTAGTTACCTGCCTTTTGAGTTTTAATAGTTGTGCTGCCTTCTCACTTATAAAGCAGGCTTGAGACCCTGGATCTATGAGTGTCTTGAGCACAACGGTGTGTCCTTGGTCACTCTTTACTATCACAATTGCGGTTGCTAACATTCCTATATCTTTTCTGGCATTGTAGTAAGACGCAATCATTGTATTAACTTGCACCTTTTCTTCAACATCTGCTTGAGTTGATACTGTCGGTGTCGGTTGTACAGCTTCAGATGATGCCGATGTATCCGTCTTCTTTGTTAGATGTATGAGAGTATGATGGCGTCTTTTACACGTGCGACAGGACATTGGAACACGGCATTCGAAGACCGAATGTCCTGATGCCAGGCAGTTAAAACAGAGCTTGTTATTCTCTACACATTCAAATCGTTCTGAAGGTTGCATCTTCGCAAACAATTTGCAGTGAGACAGGGTATGATTTTCTTTACACATTATACAAGTGTGTTCCTTCTCATTAGTTGAAACATGGAATGTACTGCGTTCTTTAGAAGGTTTTTCACGCGTAGCTGACGTTGAAGATAGTGTAATTAATTCTAATGCACGAAACTTGCCAATTAGGAATGTCTTCAACTCATTCCACGTAGGTAAATCATCTGAATTTCCTTTGTAGGCGTACTCTTCCCAGTCCTTGTGAGATACCGAGTCCAGCTTCTGTACGACCAGAAATATGATTATTGGATCCCAGGAATCGGTGTTCACATTGGAGTTTTTGAGGTTGTCTAAAATTTCAGAAGTTGTATCTAAAATTGACTTCAGTTGACTGGCTGATTGAGTGTTCGCCTTTTTTTGTAAACTAATCTCTTCAACATTAAGTTAACTATCAATCTTCTATTACCGTAACGATTCTTCAATGTTTCCCATGCTTGTAAATAGTTATTTTCAGTTACTTGTATATGTTTAAGTAGGGTTGCTACTTCACCGCTGATGCTAGTCTTCAAATAATGCAATTTTTGAACGTTGCTTAGTGCTTTGTTATCATGCACTAACGAAACATATAAATCTTTAAACGCAGGCCAGTCTTCGTAGGTTCCAGAAAACGTAGGTATCGTTATACTTGGCAGTCTCACCTGTGTTTGTTGGTTATCTTCGTCCGCGTTATCGATGTTCATTGTTTGCGATGATTTCGTTGTTACCTTTTCTAACATGTCGCGTAATTCACCCAACAAACTCAAATAAAGATCTTCATAAATATAATACTCCTCATTAACGAAATACGGCAATAAATTCCGTTTATCTCTCGGTGTCATCTTCGCTCAAGTCTTGATGTGCACCGTTGAATGTTTTCCAGTATTCTTCGAGGCACTGAATTCTAGATTGAATGTATCCTTCGGTCAAACATTGTTTAGCAAATTTTCGTAAGTTTATTTGTGTTTTCTTCAGTAACTCTGCCGTATCTTCTAATATACCAAGTGCTTCTTCGGCCGTTTTAGACATATTTCACTGTTTGTTATGTAAATCTTCAATATAATACACAAATACGATTCAAAACTTGACGAAACAACGTATTCTTTTGTTAAAATCACTGTTAATTACTTTGTTTACGCTAAACGATTCACTCGCCGGTTTCTTATCATGAATGATTATGACCATTATGTTGTCATAATGGTCATAATCGAGCCGGATCATTAGTGAAGTCAATATAGAAAAAACGACATTCCATCAGAGATCCTCCTGAAACCTAATGTACACAAGTACATTAGGTTTCAATTTGATTTGGCGAGGAGTTAGCTCAATGAAACAAGCGTCTGTCTTTGATGGGGTTTATTGGCAACTTACTTAGAAACATTGAAAACATCATATTTAATACGGTCGGTGGACAGCCACTCACTACTATAAAAAAACGTGGACTGTATGTTTGTTCGTACTTCTTAACCTATTGAAATGAGCTTCAACACCCTGTTTTTCTCGTTTCGCTCTTCCAGTCGCATCGCAAATCGCTGCCTACTGTAGCCTCAGCCTTAGACTAACGAGTCTTGTTTCCAAGTTTATCAAGATGGCATCGTTCGCACCAAAAATATTAACAGCTGTCAAAGAGAACTTCTAATACTTCGGCCGCACGTGTATCGTCCTGAAGTAAGGCTCGGTTTCCACTAAAGCGGAGCGGAGCGGAGAGATGTGCAAGATTCGACCAATCGCAGGAAAGAAGAGACACGCGATGTAGACTTCAACCAATGCGATAGGTTGAACCTTGCACATTTTTAAAATGAATTAATCTAAATTTTATTAGTTTTATATCTGTAAGTTTTGAGGGGGGCTGGTGACCCGTAACACAGGTGTATACCTATTTCGGGCACCAGTCTCTCACAAATTTTTGCTCTGTGTATTAGATTTTATAATTCCTGTTTACTGTAACGTTTGTGATGAGAAAATAAACACATGATTTATTTATTTATTATTATTGGTAATGGATGGAAACCGGGCCTAAGTACTCATTCATGTTGACTCGCGGGCGCGGTCACGAAATATCAAAGATATGGCGTAATATCCAAGTGTTCACGTACACAACGCACGTGCGGTCTAAGTAGCGGGCAAGCTAGCGACCAGGGGGGTGAAACTTCCATACATTGGCGTCAAACAAAATGTTCATAGAGAGTGCTGCCATCTGTATGTTTGGGAACACAAACGTTTCAACTGTTTGACTGTTTTACAACTGTCATAAAGAGAACAGCTATTTTGGACAACTTGTCAGTGCCTAGTGGTGACAGCGGCTGCCTTGTAATTATTAGGTCCCAGGTTCGAATCCGCAGTCAAGAACTACTTTTTGTATTTAATTTGGCTGAACAGAAACTAACAGTGCCATCTACAGTGTTGGGTGCACAGTTTTAAAAACGAAAACCGGAGTAGCGCATCTATCTTGTATTTAGTGTATTATCTATGCTAGCGACTGGCGCGCGCGGTGAGCTCGCGGCAATATATCAAACGCGTAAGATGTTTGTGCGTGTTCACGTCGAACTAGCGGCGGAGCGCGCGATTCACTCGCGACGTCATGTAAGTTCAACCAGTATGAACTTGTCGGTAGAAACGGTAGCACGTTTTCATCATGTCTTTCAATACAGAAGAGTTTATGAGGGCAGTTCAGGCTAGAACTCCGATGTCGTCGCATGTTTTCAACTTCTGACAACACGTCAGACTCGCGCAAACGCCTGGCGGCCAATGTGAACACGAACTCGGCACGTCTCCGCGCCTGCACCCGCTGCCGCGCCCGCGCGTTCCTACGTGAACAAGTACTAAAGCGTGCCGAATCTTCGTACGTTTTGACACTAAAAAGCTATCGTGAGAAAATCTGTGGTCATATTAGCGGCTTCGATATTTTGCAGGAACTATCGTGCAATAATCCTAATTCGAAATTAATTTCAAACGTTTTATTATTGAGGACGACTTTCTTTACTTCTACCTGTGTGCTAGCAATTACAGAAACCGGCATGTGACATCTACCAACCCGCACTGGGCCCGCGTGGTGGATTATAGCCCATACGCAAAATACGCGCTTTGACGTGGAGTTGCGGACATCAGCCCGTTGTACAATACAATACAAAGCGTTTAACAAATATTTTGTTTCGCATACCATTTCATCGCTCCACTCTAAGCCATTTTTACACAGCCGTAAAACGTCTGAACTGATCGAAAACATCCGCCGAAATGAGCAAAATCAAAATCGAAGCATTTATTTCAAGAAGGCCAGTTACAGGCACTTTTGAATTGTCGAAACAAAAATGAACATTTAATGTAGCTACAGTCCCAGTCACAAGACATAAAAACTGTGAAAGTACTGTAGTTGCCCATTCCCTAACGTAGATCTCTATGGAGAAGAACGGGCAAGAAACTCCATGGACACTCTTTTAAATCAAAATATTGTTACAAAATCTTGGTTACATCATTCATGTTGAGATGGTATATTATGTGAGAACAATGTAGCAAGATGTGCACGTTAAAAGTGTCCATAGCAAAGCAAAAATAAAATACAACTCAAAACCAAAATAATTAATTCAAATAAACCATGGCGCCTAAGATATGACCAGTCACAACTGATAGCGCCCGTTCACGAACATGACGCATGGATCAGCATGGAGCAACGCTAGTAGACCACGCAGCGCGATATGTTGGCGCGCTAAAACCCTTTGACGTACCGCCACCCGCGCGATACACACGCAGCCCGATTTTTCGCGACCATAGCCGATAAAAGCCGATCGCGTCTGCGTTTATCGTGTCATGGTGCAAAGTGACGATACACCAGTGGCGAAGGTTCCATATAACTCGATTCCTACTGACTTCCCTTTGAAAAATGACACAGCCAGTATTCTATAGACAAATAATATATCACATTAAAGTAAATAACCTATAAACTATGATACACGAAGTGGCGGCATCGTGTCACGCTGCGCGGTATCACGTAGCTTACCGCGAAAACGTCAGTAGACTACACCCTTCGGCTTAAACTCTTCCTTGAGAAACTTATCGGTGTTGTGACGCGGCTCCAACTTTTCTACCCTCAAGGTTCAGCTGGTCTTCACCTTCATGTTGTACTCTACCTACCTCCTCAACCTTCGTGGAGTGATGCAGTCGGGACACATACAGCAACGTCGTTGGTATTGCTGGACGCAGAAGTATATTTCGTTCTGACAGTCCAGAGGCCCTACTCCCTAACGCTTCGTCCGTATATTCGGATCTATCCGTCTCTCTCGTGCACGTCTGCAAATGAGTGCGAGTGAGAGAATATACGGACGAAACGTTAGGGAGTAGGGCCTCATTACCGCATTGATTGCGATAAGTAGGCTTCTTCTTCTGAACTATGGTGAATCATAACAGCCACGTGTTGTTCGCAGGATGTAGACAGCGTGTCACTGCGGCTGTGTCTGGAGTGCAAGGCCAACATCCTCAAGTACTACGCCTTCAAGAAGCAGGTGGAGGAAGCCCATGAGATCCTCAACAAGTATCTGGTAAGAGACACCGCCAGGGTAGCCTTTGAGATTCAGATTCTCTTATGGATTTTGCTATTTCGACATCTGCCTGCCTTTTCCCAACTATGTACCAGTATTTTATATAGAGCAGTATTTTAGTAGTATGTACCAGTATTTTATACACAGCTGAATACTAGTATTGTTAAATGGAGCGACTGCCTATCTGATCTCCACAACCCAGTTAGTACCGTGTAATACGATAAGACTGGTTGTCAGACTTTTTGGGTCACTGACTACCTGTAACGACTGTCAAAGATCTACTAATGACAGTCGGGACCAACTGCTTAACGTGCTTTCCGAGGCACGGAGGACACCGGTTATGTAATGGGTGGTCACCCACCTACAGACCGACCTAGGCAAGCGCGGCCTAACCTAAAGATCAATCCGAACGGCTGTTATTATGTAGCCACGAGGCGATGTTTGGTTGTGCTCTATATAATCTTAAATGCAAAAGTGACCCGTTGTTCTCGCGGTGCTGACCTGGTTGCGATTCCCGAGTCGGATAAGAAGTGATATTGGGTTGGTTTTTCCTTTAGGAATTTATCAGTAGTAGCCCGAAGTTCTTTTAGGTTGGCGGTTTGATACCCCCTGTGCCTCGGTGTCACCACGTTAAGCCGTTGGTCCTGCGCCTGATCTCTCTCCGCGAGTGTCGGATTGCGATCCCAGAAAACTATGAGAGTAAAGGAGCAGAGAGTGCACCCGTGTGTGCGAACACACGCCTGCACTATAATATCTCCCGCGCTGATGGCTGATATCCGCTGAGACTATTACAAAATATTCCGGCTTCGAACCCTGGTAGGAGTAAATGCTTGTGTGTGTTGAGCATGGACATTTCTTTCTGAGTCATGGATGTTGATATGTATAATAAGTATTTACAAACAAAAAGTATGTATGTAGTATATGAACTATCTGGTGTCCACGACACAAGCCTCGTTGCTTAGTGTGCCACTAGATTGCGCTGTATATATTGTCCAGCGATATTTATTTATTTATTTGCATTTTTTAAATAATAATTGAAATTCAATGTACTCTTTACCTAATGTGAATTCGGGTTGGTGCGGTTTTTATATATTTAAATAACATTTTCGGTCAAGCTGTAACCTGTCTATGTGTGCTCTAAATTCATGCGTGAACTTCAACTTTGTGACAGTTTCATCAGATTTGTCTGTGGTTGTGTCCACAGGTGATTTTCACATAAAAACTAGTCTGAAAAGATCAGTTATAGATAATTTATTATGTGAATGTATTACGTGTGGTGTCGCGCCATGAGAAATTACCAAACATTTTTGTATTATATTTTAACAACTTATAGTATTATATTATAACAACAATAATATGTATGTTATGTCGGAAACAGTTAGTAGTTGATTCGTATATAAAAGTTTAGTTCCTAACTCCGGCACCGGGGGCGCTGTCTAAAGTTTATTAAAAATTGTAACGTAAAGCTAGAGTCTTTTTAGTTTATGGCCATTGAAATAGGCTTTAAAAGTTTGTGTTTGTGACGAAACACATTAGTAGGTAAATTACGAAAAATGAAATCCTTGAAGTTTTATTGGAAACTGACCTTACCGTGTTGGTATATTATAGTTGTCTAAATTGTGTGAAAAAGTAAAATTTGCAAAAGGAAAAACTGAATTTGAGACCCCTATTGGAGAGGGTACGGGGTACCTGAGACCCCGTACCCTCTCCAATAGGGGTCGTCCATCAATCACGTGAAGCTCGAAAGGGGGGCATGGGGTTTGGATTAAAACACGCAATATCACTAGGGGGGAGGGGGAGTGTAATGAGATATCACGTGTGTTTATTTTTTCTTTCAACGTGCGATTTCTAAATTATTTTTCTGGACATTTATATCTCGGTGCTTTATTTTTCAGAATTTTAATAAGATTATTCCTGATATCCTGTATTTTAAGAAAATAATCTGAATTTCTTATGATACTTTGTACTTACCCAAAAAATACACGTGATTTTTGGGGGTAGTCTAAAACTACGTATCACCTCGGGGGAGGGGGGGGGGGGGTTAAAAAATTGCTAAAAACATCATGTCATTACTGGACGACCCCATGAAATAGGTAGTTTCGTCCCGCTGGGCGGCGTATACTGACTTTTGGCCATGTCTGCAGCTGCCGCGCTCCCCGAATACCAATAGCTTACGGCTGCGCGCGCTGCTGGCGAGCTAAGCGGCGCGCGCGGGCGGAGCGCCCCCCCTCGGCCCGGCGGCTCCCCGCACCAGGGTGGATCCTGGTACGTACTGCGTGGCATGTGTGTCTCGGTGTGTGTGGAGTGGAGGCGCATGTTGTTGGACTAGCTAAGTTCTTATAGACACGTACAATACATTGTACAGTGTCAACATGAAGATGAAAAGACGCCAAATAGTCTAAATAAACTGTTTGAAGATCAATTTAATTGCATGGATAAGAAAGAATTAATTAATATTACAATTTCATTCTTTCTACGGGCTGATCGGTTATTTTGTGCATTTCCCTGAAATGTGTGACACTGGAACTAGTTTGCAACCATTTTGACCCCAAGCTTGGCGAGTTTAGAATTAACCAACACCTATAATTTCTATAATAAAACTTAAATAAAAAAAAAAAATAGTTAATTAGCAAATGTTCCACCTCTCTATGTTGTGTTACTTTTCACTGATGCTTCAATATTTCTATGAAATTGTGTCAAAAAAACAATTGTTATTGTTAAATTGAGTACAATCATTATTCGCCATGCACCGAGACTGAGACACGCTGACCGCTGTGTATGTGTTGTGATCGTTTATATTGTACTAAACATGAAGAGAAAGAAAAGGATATACGGAACCCTAAAAAAAGATGCTAGGGGAATAGATAAAATCCACATTTTTTAAGAAGACGGTTAAAAATAAGCTTAGATAAACGTATGTCCGTTACAGTAGCGAAGGGTGAAAATTGAGCAAGGGGAAGCCGAAGAAAAAATATTTAAGAATAGTTTTTTTCTTCTTTCGTATTTTAGGTGCTTTCGGGACTGGTCGTTATGATTCATGCTTATGCACGTCATTACGTTGTGCCCCGTATTAAATTGTGTCCTTTTGAACGCCATTGTTACATAAAGGGTCACTGGGAATTAATTAGTGTGCGATACTTAAACACGTGTTTGTGCTCATGATAACAAACAACTTTTACTATGGGACCAAACCTGAAGTCGCGAAAAAAATATACTAAATGTGGTTTGTTATCATGAGACGCGTTTAAATATCGTTCACTAATTACCGTCACTCTATATACCGCACAAGCAAGCGCTTGCTCTGTACACTAAACGACACAAATATGTGAAAACATGTAAATGAAATTGTGTCTTGGCCTCAGAGCACGCGCGAGCAGTTATGCTCTGGCGTTCAAAAAATTAAGATTAGCATAAGTCAGTTTCCAAAATATGAATAGAGTCATACAGTGCAACCGGTATAAGTTTGATGATGGCGAAATTACGAACTAAACCAAAAATGTACTGAATTTTGCAATTTAAATGCTTTTGTTTGTAATGATATATTTATTATCTAAGCTGTTGCCCGCGACTGGCATGGATTGGCTTGAATTATTATAAAAAGAATACTACCCTATTAAAAGGGTTTTCATTTTAATGCACGAGATCCTAAAGTAGTTGTTTCTAAAATAAAAGTATCCTTAGTTACTCCTTGGGACATCAGCTATCTGATGTTGCCGCGTGCTATAGGGTTCGTTCCCGCTAGTACTACTAAACAGTTCTACGGTAGAACTAATGGTACTAGTCCTACAATTTAACGTTTTGAACACCACTGTCACATATACGTGACAAGCAAGCATGTAGCCTGTGCGACAAACGACACAAATATGTGACAAAATTTTAGTTTAAATTTTAGTTTAAATTGTGTCTTGACGTGGAGGGCACGCGCGTGCGCTTATGTTCCGTTCAAACGGTTAAACGTAATTTTATTATTGCCATATTTAGTGTGCAGCTTAATGTTTACGCGAATGATTGTAAATATCAAACTTTATTACTTGCAGCTGAAATCATCACAAAGTATAACTTCGCTGAAACGCTCTCCTTCCGGTCTCGCCGCATTCCCTCCTCTCAAGCGAGAGGACGGACACAGCGGGACACTCCCGCACGTCCCGCTTGCGTTCATCAAGGTGGAAGACGTCGAGGGTGGCAGCGACGGGGCCGAGGGGGGCGAGGACTTTGTGGATGAGGGGGGCAGCCGGGCTGGGGACGAGAAGGATATTACGGTACGTACGGTTTGAGTTGAATTCTCTCTGGAGGATCACACCTAGAACGAGGGAATCCGACAGAGTACCAAAGTTGTCGACATAGCTCACAGAATAAGTAAGCTGAAGTGGCAATGGGCCGGTCATATTAGCCGTAGAAACGATGGCCGTTGGGGTAGACGTGTTCTTGAGTAGAGACCGCGAATCGGCAAACGTAAAGTGGGACGCCCTCAGGACGGGTGAAGTGATGATCTTCGCAGGTTGGCTGGTAGCAACTGGATGAGAGTTGCTGAAGATCGAGTTGAGTGACGTGAGATTGAAGAGGCCTATCCAGCAGTTGACTGTTGTAGGCAGATGATGATGACAGTTTGAGTACTTTAAGCTGCCTTCCTATAATGAAACACAAGATGGTTGGAGAACGACTGACGGTTTTATTTAAAAAAACAGTAATCGCCAAGAGAGATCATAGATGTCGCTACTGGTCATATTTTGTAATACATTCTAACACTTCCCATATGTCCTTTCTTTGATAGTAGCTTTTATCCGCGACTTCGCTCGCGTTATGGTCACATAAATGGTGTAAAAAACCTCTTAGTGAAGTCGAAAGGCACTTGTTCTCCCCGTCATTGACATTTTTTGTTCTACACTACCTGGGAACCTTCTACTTACGGAGATATTGGGGGTCAAAGTTACAACTTTTTAACAAGTATTATTGTAAGATTTTACTTTAAACACCTCCACGACCCCGTACTATTCAATTCATCCATCAGCACAATCTTTGGGGTGCGTTACATGCAGTTCTACCACAAAACATGTTTTTTCACCCCCCAAAAAAAGTCGTTTTCAAGCAATAATTTTAGCAGAAAGTTACTTAGTTTGATGTACAGAATGTTGGTTGACGGCTTCGTGATGAGGTTGTTTACACCCTGTATAACACAGGAATAATGTAGCATTTGAAGGAATGTTCGGTTTCAGATCAGATACTCCGAACTTACCTCATCGTCCATACATAGATAACTGATAAATGCTTGCATTGACTGGGCAAGTGGGCAGGCATTCCATAGTGGAACATTTGAGACTCGAACGATCTAGAATGTTCTCGTAAAACAGACGACGTAACAGTCCACTAAGGTGTATTTTTCCTTACAATTGCAGGCAGTATTAAACCCAGATCTCATCGCACCAAACACGTTAGCTATAAGCAATAGTCATACTCATACCAATAAGATTAGTACGTACGAAGACGAGGACTTCGACGCGTCGGACGAGGAGCCTCTTAACAAAAAGAAGCTGAAGAAGAACAGGCAGGGGGGGCGCGGGAGGGGGAGGAACAAGAATAAGGGCGATGATGGTGAGTGACACCTGACTGTACACCTTGTCTTTTCAATTATTCACACAGATACAAAATTCAATTCAGCTTATTCCACTTCGCTGATGTGTGCATTATGTATTATCCGGCTCGAAGGATCATGTATAAAAACTGAAGGAACTTCGTGCATTTTGGAATTGTTTTCGTACCGGTCTGCTGTTCCCTACAATTATGTTCGCATTAATTCGACAAAATGTATGAAACTGCTGATTTATTTTTCGCACTTGAATATCTTTGAATATTTTTCTAACATCTGTTTATTTTATAATCAATGAAAAATCTGTAAGAGAGTCTGGGTCAGAGTGTCTGTAAGGTTCATAATGATATGAGTAGTAGTAGTAGGTAATGAGTGTTACCCGTTTGTGCGTCGATGTCCCATTCTACCCACTATTATCTTCAATTGTAACAAACAATGTAATCAAAACTTGCAATACATTTTAACCAGCTTCTAATTGTCGTATCGAAATGTAACTTTGTATGTATTTATATTTATCCCTAAGATACAGACTAACGTCTAGTTTGGAGATCACCGTTAAATCTATTATAACTATATACTTGAATAATAATACATAATCTATACTAATATTTTAAAGCAGAAGAGTTTGTTTGTTTGTTTGGTTGAACGCGCTAATCTCAGGAACTACCGGCTCGCATTGAAAAATTCTTTTTGCGTTGGATAGTCCATTTATCGAGGAAGGCTATAGGCTATATAACATCACGCTATGACCAATAAAAGCGGAGCAGTAATAAGAAATGTTGCAAGCGGGAAATTCACGCGAACGAAGTAGCGGGCAGAAGCTAGTTTGAAATAAAAAAAAATATATTTGAAATAATTTGAAATGTATACCAGGCCTGAAGGCACCTAACAAACCGATTCCTACCGTTTTCCCTTCAGGAACAAAGCATTCCTGCATCCTTCCTCTACGTAGTGTCTAGTACATGTAGTTTGGATGACCATACCATAATTTGATATCTTAGAGCTGGTCTGATGATGGAGCCAGGAGATGAAAGTGGAACTCTTCAGCGGCTATTAGTAAACCGCTAGAGTTTGAAACATCGTAATCGTAACCACACCAAAATGTAAAATTTGACACACAGTTAACTACAATCGCAGGGTGTCCTAAGATCGACCGTCGCAAGCACCCGCTGCCCAAGAGAGAGAAACCAGCGGGTGTAGTCGACAACCAGCGCGTCAGGAACAAACTGCGGCAGCTCAACGTGCCCGACGGACAGCTCGAGATGTGTGTGCTGAGCTGGGACGAGGTAACCTATACTACATTGTATGGTGACTGTGTGACACAGCGGCACCAACAGTTCCAGACACACAAGATGTCTCTACCTACTACTATACAACTATGACATCCGTGTCACGCCAAGCACGACCCACTCCAACCCCGCTGCTTGTCGTTCGCATCAATTCTAAGTGACTAACATTTAAATTCGTAACGCTTTTCCCATTATTTAAAGGAGAATGCTCTTGGATATATGGAATCCCGTACCATGCTGCCTCAAAAACAAACTTTGTTTTATAGACTACACTTATCATATTAACTCCTACATAAGTTCTTTTTGCCATCAACCAGGCAACTAGAAAAATAACAATTGGATACATTGGTTAATTTCACAAAGCACAAAAAGTACTACATCATACAATCATTAATTTATTTCAACTAGACGGACTTTAACGTCACATCAAATCTCAGAAATGTGCTTGGCGGGATTTAGGGATGACATCGATAAATCAAAACCTTAACTAAGAAAATCGATTTTGTGTCAATTAGTAATATCAAATCGATTTGGTGTACAGCTTTTACTTAATTGTTACTGTTATTCAACAAAAAGAAAGCAAATGTAATACAAAAAACTATAAATATTTTTGAAGTAAACGTTAGTCGATAACAGGTTAGTCGATTTTAGAATAGTTTCTATAACAGTCTACCATCTCTATGACCGGTTGTGTGAACGTCAAGTAAAGGGAGTTAAACAATATTCATACTTTAAATTAAATTCCCTGTTCAAAAATCAAATCCCTGACGCGTAATGTCGTAAAAAATTATGAAAATAATTACTATGAAATTGGAATCTTGATACATGAGACTTTTTGGTACCACTTTTGATCATTTTCCTTTCATTGCTATTAGAAGAATGATTATGAAGCATTTTTTCAGAAATAATAATTGCTGAAGTTAGAAATTGCGGTTTTTTCTCGAAGGACCAATAATGCGGGATTATAATTTTTGCGCGGGAAATCAATTTATGTGGAATGTATGTTGCCAACACTGATATGAATATAGCAGGAAAGAAGGACTTACTTGGTGGTGAGGAATCATCCTCACCACCAAGTAAGTCCTTCTTTCCCTGCCTATACAGATAGCCTGGACAGATGACCGAGGCGATTGTAGTGCGCCGGGTTGAAGTCCAGCACGTGTTCCGGGAGCGTTTTCTTCAGCACTTCACTAATTTGAATTGTCCCACTTTGTGTCGGCCAACACGTATTTAATAGTTTAGAGTCTTTGAGCGGTGCGGTAAGCGTATGGTATATAAGCGGATCTAGTTTTAAAAGCGGTCGATTCTTTGCGTCTGGTGGCTGTCACGAGTTGAGACGAATAGGGGCGATCCACCATAGTGTCTTTCTGTCAAAAACACGGCGGAAGTACGGTGCTCCTTCTCATTCTGTCGCATCGGAGTGTAGTAGGAAGGAAGGAGATAGGTGATTCAAATAAGTGTTGACAACATGAAAAAATATAAATATAACAATGAGTTGTACCACGGTCGTATAGTAGAGTAAAAAAGCTTATACTATAGAAACTTGCGTAAGCAATAATCTTATACACCAAGAATAGTGGCTTTATGTACCCGCTTATAATAGTGGTGAGGTCGCAGGTGGAGGCTGAGCGTCAGAAGGCGCTGTGCAGCGTCACGTTCACGCGGCACCAGTACCGCTGTCACGACTGTGTGCTCGGCTTCAACCACAAGTTCAAGCTCACCAACCATATGAAGAAACATGACCCGGTATGTACACCGTATCGCTAACAGAACAGTCTTCAAGCACAGGTGCAAGCTGATGTAGAAGTTGTCGGTAAGAGAATAAAGTCGGATATTGCAGGCGGCGGGCGCGGCGGTGTGCGCGGTGTGCGCGGTGCGCTGCAGAGACTCGCACTCCCTGGCCGCGCATCGCAGGAGACATCGCGTCAGGTACACTACCTACCTACCTACCTACTGCGTTTATTTATTACTAGCTGACCGACGCAACTTCGTCTGCGTCACATAACCGAGAAAAATTGAAGGAAAAATAAATCCCCGTTTTTGCAACATTTTTCACGTGCTCCGGTTCTAATGGTCGTAGCGTGATGTTACATAACCTAGCCTTCCTCTAAATGGACTATCCAACACAAAATTATTTTTTAACCGAGAGCTGAAATTTTGCATGCCCGTGCAGTTTTGACGATACCAGTAGCGAAGGGTCAAAATTGAGTCACGGGAAGCCGAAGAAAAAAAAAATGTAATTTGTATTTTTTCGGTTAATTTTAAACTTATTCTCGTTATCAGCGACCCTGAAAACCATAAAAATTATACCATGTCAAAAAAATATCTTTCATCATTATCTCAACAATAATGGGTATCAATTAATACTAGAACATTCGAGAAAGCACGTGATTACTGTATGTGTATGTTGGAATTTCGAGTGTTTTCCATTATTATTACTTTTAAAGTTAGGTAGGTACAAATTCGCGACATATTTATAAAAAGACATTAGAATTTCGACCGTACGCCTAGGGCATACGGTTCATATTTGTTTGTTTTGTACAAGTAGCTTATACCTACTACTTTTATTACCTACCTACCTACTTTTCTTTTGTTAGAGTTTTTTATGAACCTCTAGAATATTCGTGGTTATTCTGGTGTGGGTGTTGGCGAGTATAAATAGACCGCTCAGGCCCGCGACCGTCAGTCTGGTTTTGGCTACACAACGAAGCGAATCGAAGTGAACTTGAAGTGCGATATCTAAGCGAATAGTGAACAGTAGTGTATTGTAGTGTACTTGTGATTAAGTTTAAATTGTTTTGTGATTAATAAAGTTATTGTGTTGTTTAATCGGTAGTAATTAATTTATCTCATACCCAGCTCGTAACAATACGAAGTCAGTGGAAAGTAAAAAAATATAAAATAAAACTTTTACTTAAAGGGTCTAAAATTATTAAAATAAACGTTTAATTTAAATCAAACCCATCAATTTATTACATAACGCAATTGATATAGAATAAAACTGTGTGATACTTACGAATTTTTTAACTCAATATTATTCGGTGTGGAACAGACACCGACTATAAACTCAGTACATTATTCTGTCCCGCCCCCCACATATAGAAATAGTTCTTCAGTTTAAAAAGAAAAAAAAAAACAGCTGTAATAGATCACTTTAGTAGAAAACAGATTAAAAATAAAAATAAATTCAGAATTATGTGCTGAGGCCATAATAAGTGTTTTCGCTATGGCGGGCGTCCCTTTTATCATGTATGTGTATAACGTAGCTGTTCGTTTTGATGAGAACAGTAGACGTCACGCATACACCGTGTTTACGGACGATATCCATAAACTTCGACCGGTGATTGTACTCATCATTATGAATAATTTAACTATGGAACAGAACTTTGAATCGCGAAAAAAAATCTGCTGTTCCATTCAACATGTTCGCATTAAATGCTATGAAAAATATTTAGTTTTAATACCGCTAGACAAAAATATCCAGGTCTGAAAGCAGGACACAAATCCCACCGTCATGCATATGCACATGCACATATGGGCCCACCCTCCCGCCCTCATGCATATGCACACATACAAAACAAGTGAGAAATAATTAACATGCCATGCAACCAAACCTATACTCGACACGTGTTTCGCCCCTCCACGGGGCATCCTCAGGAGTTGTTGATTCGTTGAGCGTTCGAGCTCGAATGAGCTAGTCGCTCGTGAGAGTTCGCTGCACCCCCGCAGGGGGGTGCGGCAGGCGGGTTATGGGCATTGCCCTTGGTCCCGCGGGATCGATTGCGCCCGTAAACATACGGGCGCCGTCCTTGGGTTGGCCGATATAGGCCTCAGCCGGTGGCGAGCGCGCTAACGCCGCTCGCCTGTGGGTTAGTGTCGCATAGTGTGGGTAGAGGGCGCCACGGTGTTAACCGTATCTTCACGGCGCCTCGGCGGTCTGTCACCGCCAGGTGGAACTCCCGGTGCCCCGGGAGAAGCCTAGCGGGTGATGACCAGCCAGAGGCGGCTGGGGCTGCCCCCTACCAGGAGAGGGGCCCCCGCCCACAGCGTTATCGAAGCTAGCCGATGCGCTCCGGGCTAAGGGGCCATGTATGTGTGTGTGGACGGTATTGTGTTATAGTAACACCGTCCATGTTTGTGAGTACATAGCGCGCCCGCGTCACTATGTATCACGTGAGTAGCTCGATTGTGGAGTCGTGCGGGTGTGAGGTGGGGGGTGGACGTCGTGCCTATATTAACTTAGAACACGACGTTTCACCAAGTGTGTGTAATGTGTGTGGAGTCTTTTTGGTGAGAATGTCGCTTGTAATAAGATACATAAATAAAAGCGACACACTCAGGGGTCAATCCGGTGGGGTGGCGTCCGTCACGTCCGCAACTAAGTCTCGCGGTAATCGTCGCGGCGGGCGCCCCGCGTCAGGTGGCCGTGTGTGCCATGGCGCTATCGTCTTGATGTGCGGCCAGTCAGAGGCATCGACTCGCGCGAACATGTTGGACGCGAGGCGGCCGCAAAAGTCCTCCAGGCTCTCGATGCCGAGATCCCGTTTGACGACCTCGTTCCTCACGTAGCGAGGGGCTGCTACGATCTTCCTTAGCGTCATATTTTGTTGCTTTTCTAGCTCTGTTCTGCTCTTCTCGCTCGTGAGGGCGAGCCAGGCTGGAGCGGCGTACGTGAGCTGCGATCTGATGTACGTTTTGTACACGCTCAGCTTGGCCCGCAGCGGTAGTCGGGACGAGAGCACTGGGTGCAGCAGGAAGCGGGCGCTCCTTCCTTTCGCGATGACCGTGCGGACGTGTGGCGCCATGGTGAGCCAACTGTCGATGGTGACTCCTAGAGCTAGTCGCACCGCTGTCGGCCCTTTATATACCGTTTCGATGACGCTATAATAACGGTCGATACAACGTCACAATGACATCTGTGCCGAACTACCTGCAATCATACTTAGAAGTGGTGATGGAATTAAATTTGTTTGGTCATTCAACAGTGTATATGCATTGTTATTGTTATGTTTTGATATTTCTAACTGTTCCAACACACTCAACCGGAAACCCTTATCGCAAACATGCAAAATGTTATAGGAATTGTTGTCGCTCAAGGAGTGGCCGGTGTCAATTAAATGTTTTGCGAAATGTGATTTATCTGGATGGCCATTCCTGTAAGCGGCAACATGTTCCCTGTACCTAATTTCGAAACCACGGCCTGTCTGACCTACATAGACCCCGGTGCAATCATTGCACACTAATTTGTAAACTCCGAACTTTTTTGAATTCTCTAATTTATCTTTACCGTTACATAGTTTACGCAAGTTATGATCCGATCGAAATGCTACGTAAACATTGTGTTTTCTAAGAATATTCGCGATTCTATCTGAAATTGGGCCTATGTAAGTGAGACTTCCGATATTCTTGTTAATTCTTTCGGGGGGACATGCATAAAGTGCTGAGCGTGCCCGGTCATTCTGTAGTGTGGGTCTCATGCCTGTCTGTATGTGTAAGCTAGCCTAAGTCTATATATTGAATGGTTTGCCAATAAACATTGATTATTATACTTCAAGTCGTCTACTCAATTACACCTATCCCTACATGGCGACCCTGCCTTCGGGCAAGCCGCGCACTATGGTCGTGTCGCGTTACAGTTGACTTCATTTTTAATTGGTGCGAAAATAATCAAGATGTGTCAATCCTACCAAACTAAAGAAGAGGTTTTTCTGGCCCAAAATGCAGCCAGTGCCGGGAATAGTGCAAATTTGCAGCAAATTGGGACACATATGAGCATCCAGACAATTATGACGACAATCATTATCTGCATCATGGGTGCAGTGCTACTCTACTTGGGATTTAAGGCATATAAAAAATGCCATACTCGAGAGATAGGTGTAATTGGAGAGCAGTTCTTCGGAAGATATAGTTAACACAGACATTTGGCCTGATCAACCAAAAGTTGTGGAAACTCATAGTAAACCAAAGGACTCAGTAGAGATGAGATTTGTGGATGGAAATAATTGGGAAAAATTAAGAGACGAAAATAAAAATGTAAAGTTAAGTAGTCAGAGTACATTGTGTTATGTGCCGTCTCGGATGACATTGTTTATAAACCCAGCGTCCCGATCGCAGATGACGCCAGCCGCATTTGCGAGGGAATTCGGGGAATATTGTAATATTAATGATATAGAAGAAATATATTTCATTAAAAATGGCACTAACAAATTGTTTATTGAAAAGTTGATATCCGAGATAAAGAAAGATGCAAAATGGTCCGGACCACGGTTATGTGTATTAAAAGACATAGAAAGAGTAGGTGACAAGGATGACAGAAGAGTCATAATTAACGACTTTCATCTATTACCCACGAGTGGCCACGCGGGTATGAGACGAATGTTAAATAATATTCGTAAATATTATTTCTGGCCGAGCATGGAACGAGATGTCCATGACTTTGTGAAGAAATGTCATAAATGCCAGACTCAAAAACATAGCATATATAATAAAGAGCCAATGGTAGTGACGACTACAGCTCATACAGCCTTTCAGAAGGTATATTTAGATATAGTAGGGCCCTTAGATAAGGATAGGTATAATTACTCATATATTTTAACCACACAATGTGAATTATCAAAGTATATTATCGCTTGTCCACTTGTTTCTAAAAAAACGGACGAGGTTGCAAAAGCCTTCGTAGAAAATGTTATTCTAAAGTATGGTATTCCAAACACTATAGCGACCGATCGAGGAGCAGAGTTTATCAGCGCAACAATGACGGAGGTATGTAAATTACTAGATATAAAAAAGCTTAACTCCACGGCGTACCATCACGAAAGCATAGGTGCGTTGGAGAATGCTCATAAACACCTAGGAGCATTCTTGAGAATCCAGACGGATAATCATCCAGAAACATGGAGTACATGGTTACCCTATTGGTGCTTCTCATACAACACTTCCGTGCATAGTGCAACCAAACATACTCCATTTGAATTGGTTTATGGGAAAAAATGTAATTTGCCAAATAATTTATCAAAGTCAATAGAACCCCTTTATAATCATGAGAGTTACCCGCTTGAGTTGAAATATAGATTACAGGTGTCACAGTCTGAAGCACGAAATAACTTGATACAACAAAAAACCTTGCGCAAGCAACAGCATGATACCAATATGAGACCTATCATTTACAAACCAAACGATCAAATCCTTTTAAAAATAGAAACTGGAAACAAGTTCAGTCCCATTTTTTCTGGACCCTATGTAGTAGTAAGGGACTTAGCACCAAACGTAGAAATAATAAAAAAAGGTAAAATTGATATAGTGCATAAGAATAGAACTAAGTTATACTGTACCTAGTACATATATTTTTTTTTTAATTGTATCTGTATACCAAGTTTAAACATTTAGAGCGAGTGAATAAAAAAAAAAACCATGTATACGTAAGATTTTTTTTTTATTTTATTATGTGGGAGGTGTAGTGTGGGTCTCATGCCTGTCTGTATGTGTAAGCTAGCCTAAGTCTATATATTGAATGGTTTGCCAATAAACATTGATTATTATACTTCAAGTCGTCTACTCAATTACACCTATCCCTACAATTCTGCTTTTTCTTAATTATATTATCTATAACTTGTTTGGTGTATCCGTTTGAAGTCGCGATTTGATACAATATTTTGAGTTCTTTGACGTAACTATCTGTGGACAGTGGGAGTGACATTAAACGGTGGACATAGCTGCGGAAGGCTGCTAGTTTATGCTGTAGTGGGTGACAGGATGAAGCGGGAATCGTTGTGTCAGTGTGCGTGGGCTTTCGATAAATTTGGAAATCGAGTTTGTAATATAATTAAGAAAAAGCAGAATGACCGGGCACGCTCAGCACTTTATGCATGTCCTCCCGAAAGAATTAACAAGAATATCGGAAGTCTCACTTACATACACTACACACAACACACACTTAGAAAACACAATGTTTACGTAGCATTTCGATCGGATCATAACTTGCGTAAACTATGTAACGGTAAAGATAAATTAGAGAATTCAAAAAAGTCCGGAGTTTACAAATTAGTGTGCAATGATTGCACCGGGGTCTATGTAGGTCAGACAGGCCGTGGTTTCGAAATTAGGTACAGGGAACATGTTGCCGCTTACAGGAATGGCCATCCAGATAAATCACATTTCGCAAAACATTTAATTGACACCGGCCACTCCTTGAGCGACAACAATTCCTATAACATTTTGCATGTTTGCGATAAGGGTTTCCGGTTGAGTGTGTTGGAACAGTTAGAAATATCAAAACATAACAATAACAATGCATATACACTGTTGAATGACCAAACAATTTTAATTCCATCACCACTTCTAAGTATGATTGCAGGTAGTTCGGCACAGATGTCATTGTGACGTTGTATCGACCGTTATTATAGCGTCATCGAAACGGTATATAAAGGGCCGACAGCGGTGCGACTAGCTCATTCGAGCTCGAACGCTCAACGAGTCAACAACTCCTGAGGATGCCCCGTGGAGGGGCGAAACACGTGTCGAGTATAGGTTTGGTTGCATGGCATGCTAATTATTTCTCACTTGTTATGTATGTGTGCATATGCATGAGGGCGGGAGGGTGGGCCCATATGTGCATGTGCATATGCATGACGGTGGGATTTGTGTCCTGCTTTCAGACCTGGATATTTTTGTCTAGCGGTATTAAAACTAAATATTTTTCATAGCATTTAATGTCATGGATTTCCGCAAAGTAACGCCTGATTCCATAACTTATGTTCGCATTAATTCGACAAAATGTATAATGATTTATTTTTCGCGATTTACGGTTTGGTCCCATAGTAAGAGTTGTTCATAATGATGAGTACCCTGACCGGTCAAAGTTTATGGATATCGTCTGGAAACACCGTGTATAGTATCAGTTATAGTAGGGCCAATTTAATAGATCACATTTGACGTTTGTCAGTTCACAGTAAAAGTTACCTTTTTTTGCCATTATTACAATAAATATGTAATCGTCATCTAAAAATGTTAGGCAATAGGCTTGTGTCCTAAAAAATCTATTTAGTCCGTCAGTCAGATTATAAAAAAATATTTGACCCGTATTTTTTCTTTTGTTACATAAACCAAAATTGACGAAGATACGACGCTTTTAAAATTCGCAATACGTCACGCCGTGCTATAGTTTTTAGTGCGTTGTGACGTCACGAGCCCCCACTCCCGAGTTTTGATGCGTTTTATCTTTGTCAGTACTCAGTGATTTACAAAAACAAAAAATACGTGTCCATTATTTTCCAATACTCAATTTATTGATGGTGGAAACTAGCCTATTGTGCAGTTCTAACTTCGAAACAATAGATGATATTTTATGTTTGCTGTTATTAGGTTTCATTGTTGTATTTTGATGAAATGTTAAATGAGATCTGTTAAGTTGGCCCTACTGACGTGATGGCAGTAAGTGAGGTGTGTGTGGTGTGTGGTGTGTGTGTAGATGGCGCTGCGTGTCATGCGGCGCGACTAGTTCCCGCGCGGACGTGGCGGCGGACCACGCGGCGCGCGAGCACGGCGCGCCCGCACCTGCGCACACCTGTCGCGTGTGCGGACATACTGCGCCGTGAGTACGAGATATATACATTCTGTAGCATGCCGCGCTACTAGTTCCCGCGCGGACGTGGCGGCGGACCACGCGGCGCGCGAGCACGGCGCGCCCGCACCTGCGCACACCTGTCGCGTGTGCGGACATACTGCGCCGTGAGTACGAGATATATACATTCTGTAGCATGCCGCGCTACTAGTTCCCGCGCGGACGTGGCGGCGGACCACGCGGCGCGCGAGCACGGCGCGCCCGCACCTGCGCACACCTGTCGCGTGTGCGGACATACTGCGCCGTGAGTACGAGATATATACATTCTGTAGCATGCCGCGCTACTAGTTCCCGCGCGGACGTGGCGGCGGACCACGCGGCGCGCGAGCACGGCGCGCCCGCACCTGCGCACACCTGTCGCGTGTGCGGACATACTGCGCCGTGAGTACGAGATATATACATTCTGTAGCATGCCGCGCTACTAGTTCCCGCGCGGACGTGGCGGCGGACCACGCGGCGCGCGAGCACGGCGCGCCCGCACCTGCGCACACCTGTCGCGTGTGCGGACATACTGCGCCGTGAGTACGAGATATATACATTCTGTAGCATGCCGCGCTACTAGTTCCCGCGCGGACGTGGCGGCGCCGTGAGTACCCGACATCATCATCATCAGCCTGCCTTTCCCCAACTATGTTGGGGTCGGCTACCAGTCTAACCGGATGCAGCAGAATACCAATATTTTACATGGAGCGACTGCCTATCTGACCTCCACAACCCAGTTAGTACTGGGTAATACGATACCACGCGGTAAGTCTGGTTGCTGTGAGTACTCTAAAGGGTGTAATAACGAAGCCAGGCACTTGTTCTCCTCATCATTGCGATATTTTTTTTTGTTCTACACCAGTGGTTCCCAACCTTTCTTGGACCAGGGACCACTTTTTATTTTTTTTTTATTTATTAATTACAACGGTTATACACCAGTAACAATAATTAATTAATTTCTAACATTTAATATAAACTACAGTTTCATTTGGATAGGTACATCATTAATTATACATTAAATAAAAAGAAATAAAAATTAGGAAAATTAGTTTTGTTAAGTTACAAATTATTATGACACAATTATTCACGTGCAATGTCTTTCACAAAATCTTGAACACAATAAAATGATTTGGATGAATCACTTTGGTATGTTCGTTGTTAACAGAGACCATAGGATCCTAGATAAAAATGGACACCGACTGGATTATAACTTGGGGAGTGAATCTTTAACTCACACTATACGAAAATTGGATAATGTGATGAGAACCTTTAGAATTAAGATAGTGATATATGCAAAAGCGATCGAATTGAGCTCGAAAAATTTAGCAATCATTTATGAGATTCTCGAAAAATTTAGCAATCACGTAAACGCACGCACGCACGTCGGGCTTAAATTAAAGGTAAATTCGCGATAAATACACTTTTTCATATGTTTTATAATTTAGCAATCATTTATGAGATTCTCAAAAAAAAAAATACAATTTTGCCTCTGATAGGTTCAATTAGGTTAGGTTAAGCTTGCAGTTTCTGTGCAAGTTTAAAAGTACGAAAAACATTTTGATCTTTCGCGGACCGTAATCGAGGCTCCTGCGGACCACAGGTTGGGAACCAGTGTTCTAGACCATACCTCTGGGAACCTTCTGGTTACGGAGATATTGAGGGTCAAAGTTCCAACATTTTCAGTTTTTTTTTTCTCTTATACTAGTTTTCAAATGTCATAACTTTACTTTAAATACTTCCATAACCCGCTTACTATTAAATTCGTTCATAAGCACAATGTTTTGAGTGAGTTACATTGAGTTTTACAGTAAAACGTGATTTTTCACCCGCAAAAAAAAATCGTTTCCCAGCGATATTTTTTGCTTAGAGTTACTTAGGTTCATGTTCACCAAAATGATGACGGTCTGATTATATGAAAACGGCTATATAAAACACATTTTTGTATGGGAACATGTCACAGTGACAGCTGTTTTTAGATAATCAGACCGTTATCTCTTCGGTGAACATGGACCTTAATTGCTATACAGAATGCTTGGTTGACAGCTTCATGAAGACTCCGTTTATACCCTGTAGGTATCTGTACACTACTGCTTAACTCTTCAGAAAGTACTGCCCCCGTTTTCACAAACCCTTCGAATGAATTTCAATCAATTCGACAAGTATGTCTATCCTTTTTTGACTTAACAAAAACGAGCGAGATAGACATAGGACTTCCCGAACCGAAGCGTTGTGAATACGGGGTCAGGTGTTATGTTCATACGCAGGTCTCTAGCGAAACTCCGCAACCACATGAAGAATCATCGCGAGCGGCAGAAGTGCGAACTGTGCGGGAAGAGCTTCAGGGACAGGAGCTCGCTGCGGACGCATCTCTTGTGAGTATCACGGCTGGCGCGAAGGGCAGCATTGTCTAGTTTTTATGCAGGGGGTGAATTTGTCAAGGCATGGACAACTAATTCTGAAACTATGAAGTATAGCGAATAATATTCAATGTATGAAAAGTTAGAAACGGTACACTGTATTATTTTTAAGTACTTGAATATAACTCCAATACAAAACTTCATCCCCCTTTTCAACGCTCGTAAATTGAAATTAAAAACAAAACAATGATTTACGTTGTGTTAGTTTCCAACTATAAGCCGAAATATTAGTGATTACAACTTGAACAAGAATTTTAATTGAAAACAACATTTTAATCCCCATTTTTACTCCCTTAAGTATTGAATTATTTAGCTTCCAACCAGAAGCTTAGACAGTAAACTTAGTGATTTTTACGTCGACATTTAAGGGCTTCCCATACACAACTTCATCCCCTTTTTAATATTTCGGGGGTGGAATTATCAAAAACGCTTGAGACACGTTTAAATTAATTTTCAATCGTTAGTCTCAATGCAAGATTTGTAAACTTAGCTTTAAATCTGACGGACTTTCATACAAACTTTCATCTCTTATTTAACTCCCTTAGGGGTTGAATTTTGAAGTATCCTTCCTTATTCCTAGTATACATTATGAAAAATACCTCTTTAAAAAAATTCAACTTTCGATGTCCAAGGGTTTCGGTTGGGCATTGATGAGGCAGTCAGTCAGATACTTTGCAATACAAGACCCGGGAGGAGTATTGTGTGACGTCATAACATATCTACGAACCCATGACGTCTGCCATTGGCTCTGATAAGATTTAGCAACTTTACACCCCGTGTGTCTCGTCCTTTGAAATATGTATGTGCGGTCGAACAAGCCATTTGGTTTACAGTTTAACCCACAAATTACATTATAAAATGTAAACCAAATAGCTTGTTGAACCGTAGATGGTTATGTGGCACCCAGCCTTGATGTCCCATATCGTTGTGTGGTCAGTATCCACGCGGGCTGCAAGGAGTACGTCTGTCCGCGCTGCGACAAGCGCTTCCTCTTCAAGAAGGCGATGGAGGTGCATCTGGTGACGCACGAAGCTCATGCGCACCTGTACTGCTACGAGGTAAGTACTTCTTGTATTTCATTTCATCCTTATTAAAATTAAAAGTTAGTAACAGCACTTCTAAATTTATTTATTTCAGGCTACAATGACCCATAGATATATACCTTATAAACTAACATATATAAATTAAAAACAAAACTTGTGTTAATAAATAAGACTTAAAACTATGTTAGTTACTTCACTTAGTCACACTTCACTTGTGTACGCTGTCCAGTGGTACTTGTCCGCGGAAGCGACGGAACACCACGTCCTGTGGCCAAAAGTCTTCCTCCATAACCATGGGCAGGTAACAATTCGGTACTCGCACCACGAACGCCTTGAAATTGACGTAGCGGCGCGACTCCAGTAACTGCACCCTCGGTGTGTACCTCGTCTTTAGGCGCTCGTACTCCACGATGACCTCCGCTTTAGTCGTGTAATGCAGGCGGGAGCGGGCTCTATGTCTATTGAGCGTCAAACATGGATAGATGTTTGCAAGTGGTCGCTGTTTATACAGATTTCAGAAAGGCCTTTGACAAGGTCGATCATGAAATTTTACTAATAAAATTGCATTTAATGGCATACGAGGAAACTCGCTCGGGTGGTTTTCATCCTACATTAAAAATAGAACTCAGAAGGTTGTTGTGAGCGGCCATCAGTCTGATAGTGTCTATAACCTCTGGTGTTCCACAGGGCTCGATCCTGGGACCACTTCTATTTGCAACTTAATATTACAAGTGCAAACATTTGTGATGATGGATGGATTTTTGTTACTCTTTCACGCAAAAACTAGTGACCGGATGTGTATGAAATTGCTATGATATGATTTTCCTTTAAATATAGATGTTTTGTTGCAGTGCGACCTGAACTTCAAGAACTTGATGTCGTTCACGCAGCACATGAAGTACAGCCTGAAGCACGTCGACCCCGCCAAGCTCAAGTGAGTGCACCCTATTACGTTATAGCGGAACATCGCGCCTGTCATGTCTGGCACCCTAGTATGAAACGTCGATAAGGATAAGGAGAGGCCTAATTGGCTAACGATACTCTTTTTGGGATGTTGGGCTAGATAATAACAGCCGTTCGGGTCGATCTATAGGATAAGCCGCACTTGCCTAAGTTTGTGAATGGATGGGTGACATACCCAGTTTCCTCCCGTTAAGTCGTTGGTCCAGGCTGTCATTTGTAGATCTTTGACAGTCGTTACAGGTAGTCATTGGCTCTCAAGTCTGACAACCAGTCTTATGTCCACTGTCCACTTAAAGTACTTATCTATGTTACATACTGGTATTTAGCTGCGTCCGGTTAGACTGGAAGCTTGGGTTGTTAATGTGAAGGCGATATTAACCTTTGTATAACAGGTATTGCGACAGTATCAAATCCAAATCTATTTAGTCCGTCAGTTAGAGTGTTGGAAAATAATGGACACGTATTTTTTGTTTTTGTAAATCAATGAATATTGATAAAGATAAAACGCATCAAAACTCGGCAGGGGGCTCATGACGTCAGGACGCACTCAATTATACCACGGGCGTGACGTATTGAAAATTTTAAAGCGTATCTTCTTCAATTTTGATTTACGTAACAAAAGCAAAAATATGGGTCTCTTAACCCACATTTTTTGATACTTAATCTAACTGACGGACCAAGGTCCATGTTCACCGAAAATATAACGGTCTGATTATCTAAAAACAGCTGTCACTGTGACATGTACCTGTCACCGTCAAATTGTCAAATACGATATATTGTATTATCTCTAGCAATATTGTAATATCTCGAAATATTGTCAAATGAACATACTGCTTACAACAAAACGCATGCGATGGTAGTCAACTCAAGCGGTGTGGAGGGAAGGAGGGGTCCTCCTTGCCCAGTGGTACAACTCTCATGAAAAGATATTGTACCATTCCTGAGAAATACCGATTATTATAACCTAACCTTAAAACACTTTATATTCCCCTAAAAAGCGTAGTCGACGGAGCCCCGCCTCGCGGGGCCCCTATTTCCGAGTGCAGGGTTTAAAGGAATCTAACTAACCTAACGGGGGGGTGCCCCAAGTCCCGATTATGGGGGCAAGAGATACTTCCGTATGTTCAGTTGACAATAATTCGAGAGTTTACAATATTGCTAGAGAGAAACACGTTATATTGTTATATAACGTGTTTGACAATTTTACGGTGACATACCCATACAAAAATGTGTTTTAAACAACTGTTTTTAGATAATCAGACCGTCATCTTTCGGTGAAAATGGACCTAATTCGTTTTTTTTTGTCGTCTACACTTTAAAACGTGTTAAGCTAGTCATAAACAGCATGATAACGGCTGCGTGTGTCTCGTGCGGTGTGCACTGTGCAGGTACGCATGTCCGCTGTGCGACAAGAGGTTCCTGAAGGCGTCGCGCCTGCACGAACACAACCTGGCGGTGCACCTCAAGGTGACGCCTGTCTCCTGCGCCGTCCCGCACTGCGACTTTGTGAGTACCTCCCACCCTTCCACCCCTAACTACTAACTATTGTGTCTACTTCGCTAATAGTACAAGGTGTATAATATTAAAGTTAAAAAAACACGCTTTAGAGTGACGTTATTTAATTTATCGTATTCTTCTCAGCGAAGCCTTTTATTTGATATGGGGATTGTCCAAACTCCACAGCGAATGTTAGTAGTCCATACATAACTATTCATATGTATGTACCCTGTCATATCTTTACAGTCCACATTACTTACAATTAGATAGTGGGAAATAAACCGCCAAACTGTCCACGCATAGTTTTATTACGAGTCTATCATCAAGCAAAAATCAACCGTATCGCCGTGTAGAGATGTATAAAAAAAAACTAGTCTGCCATCTTGTGGAGTCCGCCATATTGTAGTAAGTATTGAGTGAGAGAGTGCGAGTGAGAGAGTGAGACAGTGCGAGGGTTGCAGGCGTGTTCGTCTCGCGCGGTACTGCGCACTCACATGCGGATGGTGCACCGCAACGGTCGCGCCGTACGGAACCACGTGTGCGACGCCTGCGGGAAGACCTACATGGTGAGGACTCTCTATTACTTTACACGAAATGGTCGTTCATTTAGATTATCAACTAATATTTGACCCGTATTTTTTCTTTTCTCACATAAACCAAAATTGACGAACATACGACGCTTTTAAAATTCTCAATACGTCACGCCTTGGTATCATTTTTAGTGAGTTCTGACGTCACGAGCCCCCACTCCCGAGTTTTGAAGCGTTTTATCTTAGTCAATATTCATTGATTTACAAAACCAAAAAATACGTGTCCATTATTTTCCAATAGTCTAACTGATGGACTAAATAGATTTGCTATTTTTTGAACTGTCGTCATGCCTATACAGGACACATTTAAAGGGCAAGTGCCAGGGAGCTCGCGAAATTCAAGGTCTTTTCGTTTTTTTACAATTTGCAGGACTGTGTCAGGCGTTCATGTGTCTGTTGAATAACGTATGATTTACGACTTGTTGTATGTTGAGAATTGTAAAAACGTAAGAATATTTGAATTTCGCGGGCTTTAATATCATTTGAGCGGCGATAAGTGTTTCAATTGTAACTTTATCTTGATCTGATGAAAACTATTCAGAATGCGTTTTTGTGTTTCTAGAGATCAGATATTCAGATGCATATTTACTTAAAGTAAACGGTTTATTTAAATAAATGGTATATTTTTCATTTTATTCTTTTAATTCAAATCAATGCCCAGTAATTTTTAACATTTTGTTTGATTCATTATTTCAGCAAAATTTCAATAAGTAGTTATTTATTTTTCTTTTTTTAGTTGTAAAATAATCTTAATCTGTAATCTTGCAAAAACAAATAAAAATAAAAGTAAACAAACGGTCATTATTTTGACACATTGTGAAAAAAAATCACGCTCATTTGACAAGTTCTATTTTGAAAAGTGCACATTTAGCGTCAAATGCACATTCTTCGTCAAACCCATAGAAAACGCCCGTAGCTACGGGCTTGGACTTCATGCTCAGAGGTGTATTTTTCTCGTTGGCCCCACCGCCCGTGTACTCACTGGCGGGGCCAGTGGGAATTGATTAAAATAATTATAAATATTCCCATTGGCCCCAATGCGCCATCCACTGTTCACAAAAATAATAGTTTCACATTACTCGATCCCATACAATGATTTTGAGTATTATTTTATTATTCAGAAATACGGTGGGGCCATTGAAATCAATTCCCACTGGCCTTACCAGTAGGCACCCACGGGTAGTGGGGCCAACGGGAATACACCTGGTCAGCGAGTAGAGCTCCAGAATGTGATCAGGTCGTATCTCCCTTAGAGCAAGAAGACCCTGGAAGGTCACCTGCGCTCGCACACGGGCGAGCGCCCCTACGCGTGCGTACTCTGCCCCTCCACGTTCGGCTACTCCGCCGCGCTCTACAACCACAACAAGCTGGTGCACGCCAAGGTACTGTACGACTATACCAAACTTGAAAACGCGAAAAAAAACAGCTGTTCAGTACATTTATGTTCGCCTAACATGTCAAAATGTACTGAACAGCTGATTTTTTTTCGCGATATCAGACCCCGTATTCACAACGCTTCGATTCGGGAAGTCGTATGTCTATCTCGCTCGTTTTCGTAATGCCAAAAGAAGACAGATATACGAGTTGTCGAATCGGAAACGAGTCGAGCGTTTGTGAATACGGGGTCAGGTTTGGTCTCATAGTAAAAGTTGTTTGTTATCATGAGTACAATCACGTGTTTTGAGTATCGTACACTAACTGGGATGCACACTGTGGAACTAATGGCGCTAGCATAGCTGGTTCCAAGCATCGTCATTGGTTGAAAGTCAAGGAATGTCATTTCATATTTTAAATATCTTAACCTCATTGGTCAGATTGAGACCAGCTATGGTGGCGCCATCTACAATTAGCTTTTAATGGTATTTCCCATTGCTAGTCACCCTATACGTACGTTCGTATACGTATATCTCGCTCGTTTTCGTAATGCCAAAAGAAGACAGATATACGAGTTGTCGAATCGGAAACGAGTCGAGCGTTTGTGAATACGGGGTCAGGTTTGGTCTCATAGTAAAAGTTGTTTGTTATCATGAGTACAATCACGTGTTTTGAGTATCGTACACTAACTGGGATGCACACTGTGGAACTAATGGCGCCACCATAGCTGGTCTCAATCTGACCTCATTGGTCAGATTGAGACCAGCTAGTCAAGTCAGCTGGTCAAGATATTTAAAATATGAAATGACATTCCTTGATTTTCAACCAATGGCGATGCTTGGAACCAGCTATGCTAGCGCCATTAGTTCCACAGTGTGCATCCCAGTTAGTGTACGATACTCAAAACACGTGATTTTGTACTCATGATAACAAACAACTTTTACAATGGGACCAAACCATGATAGGTTGTGAAATTATCACAGAATGTGTGTTTCTGTTGCTTGTCTACTGTTTTGCTTCCCTGATATTGTCAGCGAAACCTTTGAATTGCCTTTACACAAAATGTAAATTTTCTTAAAATATAAAATATTGTTTTTATTTTTGTAATAATGAGAACTGTTTGTCCTCAGCGCGGCGCCACGCTCCCCTCGCGGGACGACACGACGTAATATGTTCACCATTACTGTAAGTAACTGTTAGCTGTAAGTACATTGTACACTACACGGATGTTGTGGCGCTCGAGTCACGTCACATCACATCTCGAAACATGCTCCACTAGATCTCAAATGATGGCAGAGTATAATTTTATTAACGGGCATTATTTCTCAATATCATACAAACTTTTTTAGTACAATAAGTATGTCTCAATATTTTGGTGTCTATAACAATAATGTCCGGGCAAACACTTGTTGCAAACTCATTGAAAATACTTGAATCTCGAATTAATCTCACAATATTATATAAACTATAGTGTTCTCTTTCTAACACACAATAATTCTCGCAAGGAAGAAAGAGATGTACCTTCAAAGTTAAGCAACTTTTGCCGAGCGCATTCTGAGGATGGGTGACCACCCTTACATACCGAGTTTCCTCCGTACCTCGGAAAGCACGTGAAGCTGTTGGTCCCGGCTGTCATTTGTAGATCGTTGACAGTCGTTACAGGTCGTCAGTGACTGAAAGTCTGACAACCAGTCTTACCAAGGGATATCATCCGGTAAGACTGGATAAATTCGTAATAGAAAAGAAGAAGGCAGTCAGATAATGATCATACATTTGTACGCTAGTTGGTATTGTACGGCAGTTTCATGTGTGTGAGAGAGAACACAACATACTATTATCTCTTTCTCGTATGCGATGTTTCGCTTGCAACAAGTGTTAGCCTTGAACACCGTAGTAGGCACAACGTTTACCTATTAAGTACCAATATACTAGTAATATATGTATTTGTAAGTAGAAAGTAGACTTATGGAACCATACATTGTATGGAATGTGTGTATGAGAGCAGTGGTGTTGTGTCGTCACTTTTGAATTGTAAACAAAGATGAAAATTAAATGTAGCTACAGTCCCAGTCACAAGACATAAAAACTGTGAAAGTACTGTAGTTGCCCATTCCCTAGCGTAGATCTCTATGGAGAAGAATGGGCAAGAAACTCCATGGACACTCTTTGATTCAGAATATTTTTACAAATATTGATAACATCGTTTATGTTGAGATGGTGCGGTATACATTCTGGTCTATAAGGGATGAAGTATTTTAAACCCTGTTCTTCAAACCTATAAGTTGTGTATTTAATTTCATCAGCACTGCTCTCAAACATTCGGACATGACATGTCACGTGTGCGGCTTGTACCGACCCGCACTGTCAACACTGTCAACACTGTCAACTGTGTCAACTGGCGGGTTATGTGTTCATATAGAGCACACACTGCGACTAAACTATATAAAGTGTTAGGTTCAATTTACACCGCCGCGGAATGGAATGGAAGCGACTTAGCAACCACATTGCACAGGTTCCGTGTCTTAGGCCCCCAGTGGTCGAGGCACCTGTGGCCGACGCCCCATAGCATAATTGCCTTTGACGATTGTGTAATACAAACTAAATACGAGCCAAAAAACGGTCACGCGTTTTCTGGGGAATCCTAGCGCATTGTCGAGAATTCCCTTATAGCTACTGTCGGTGTCGTCTGTGGAATCCGCGGGAAGTGGTACGAACGGGGAATCGGTCGGGTCGATCACAGTAGTGCGGGGTTGTCGCGGTGTGAGCGAATTTACTGGAATGCGCGAGAATTCTCGAGCATTCCCGCGTATTTGCGCACCTTTTCGAGTCATCACATGAGGCGAAATTGACGCTTCCATTCCAAATTGAATGGTGGCTGTGTAAATTGAACCTTTGACTATCATTGAGCGAATTTAGAAAGGATTAATAGTTAATAGGTAGGTAATATAGATCAGAAGCCATTGCACAAGCGCGCGTTGTAAACGTTACGTAATACGTCGATTTAAAAACAAATACTCTGAAAACGGGATGTTTATTTATACCATATTTATTATTAGGTTTTAGTTCCCGATATTTCGACGCTGTTGTAAGTTCCATGATCACGGAGAAACTGAAGTGAGCGAGTGGTTGTGAGTGCAAGTGGTAGCGGTACGAAGCGCGAACATCGAACAGGACAGAGGGTAGACCGATCTGTGTGCTCGTACACACTCACCCGCAATAACTTCAGTATATCCGTGCCGTGTTCACCCGCGGTGCTTGCAACACCACCAAAATATCGGGAACTCAAAACTAATAATAAACATGGTAAACATTCAGTGTTCATGATAAAAATACTCGTTTCACATATTATAGAATACATTTACATTTTAAGAATTTATTCTCAATTACGGATGATATTGATTGTGCTTGTTGTAAGCAATTTTACTGAAATACTGTAAGATAATTGTATTTTCGATTGACAAATGGACGTATTTTCGTTTCGTGTACATATCAGTCACGAGGATTAATACGAGTATGTATACACGCAGCAACATTTAAAGGGCTTGGATCATTTTTGTATGAAGGGTTGCCGGATTTTTTTCCGCCACGCATAAAATCTATTATTAATCGATAGCTGGTATCAATACAAACAAGTTTTGGTTAAGTCAAAATGTTCTGAAGTGTCACGTTTCTGAGATAGGTACTTATGAGCTATCAAAGTTAAAATCAATTCAGTGATGCAATCTTCGGCACAACTTTGATTTGTTCAGATAGCTGGCATCAATACAAACAAGTTTTGTCCGAGACAAATGCTCTAAAGTGTCAAGTTTCCGAAATATATGGCGTTGTGATTGCTACCAGCACAACTTTGATAGCTTAAATCTCGGAAACATGACGCTTTAGAAGATTTTGTCTCAGGTAAAACTTGTTTGTATTTACGAGAAAATCGATTGTGTACTTTGCTAAGTGTGTACATATGAATCGCTCGTGAGTGTAGACCGCGCGCGTGCGTCTCTGACAAGCATGTCGCTAAGATACAAACGCACGAGTATTTTTGTAAAGTATTCGAGCGCGTCAATGTTTTACTGTCCCGAGGTCTAATGTCAACACCTCATTGTCGACTTGTCTCATGGTTGTAACAACACCCATAACGAAGCTGAAAGGCACTTGTTCTCCTCGTCATTGTGATTATTTTTTTGTTCTACGCCATACCTGGGAACCTTCTAGTTACGGAGATATTGGGGGTCAAAGTTACAACTTTTTCAGAAGTTTTGAATTTTACAACTTACTTTACTTTAAACACCTCTACGACCCCTGTACTACTCAATCCATCCATCAGCACAATGTTTTGTGTGCGTTACATTGAGTTCTACCGTAAAATGTGATTTTTCACCCCAAAAATTTTTTTCCAGGCATAATTTTAGCGTAAAGTTACTTAGATGTACAGAATGCTTGGTTGACGGCTTCGGGATAGTAAAAGCATTGACGTGGTCGAATATACACCTGTACTATGTTAAGAGTATAAGCAGTAGATGTAGTTGTAAGTGTATATTTGTAACGAAAGGTAGCACTGAGGGTAGGCACTGGATATGTCGTATGCGACACGGACCCTGCTGGTGGATTGTCAACTTTAAGCGCTCAGCTGAAGGTTGCCAATCCGACAGCGGGATCTGTGTGACTTAGGGCACGTATTGTTAGGAGGTTCCTCTAGCTGTAGAGTGTTTAGTTTACTTGTCGTAGTACAAACAAATATGGAGTCGATTTAGAGATTTACATATAAAATTTCCTTTTGAATGACTATCTATCGCTGAAAACTGCATTAAAATCTGTTTTATGTAAAAAAGATATATGGGAACGTAACTCAGGAATAAATTTGGCACGGGGATAGACCATGCGGACCATGCCCTTCTTACTAAAGATCTCCTGATTCCGCATTCGTTTACCAAATAGACAAGGCTTTTCGAAGCTTGTCCCCAATCTGACAGATGAGTTCAGGTTATTTAGAGATCGAAAATGACATTAATAAATGTTCAACAAATGAGACCAGGCAGACGCATTACTACTTCCAAAACAGCGAAAGAAACCGGCATGTCCTAGAACCAAACATTCCAAGACATGTGACATCTACCAACCCGCACTGCGGGGCCGCGTGCTGGATTATAGCGCACTCCCTCTCATGGAGAGGAGGCCGTGTCCCAGCAGTGGGAACATTATTATACTCAGGACAAGTAAAGACAAACACGCTACAGTTAGCTGAGAACACAGAACTGATGGATCTTAGCATTTTAAATGTATTTTATCATTATAATATTGATGTAATGTAATGCATGTATAAGTGTAATAACCGCGAACGTCTGATCGTCACAGTAACATTATAATGTTAAATGTATTTTCGGAATAAATGTCAAATTTTTGGAAAAGTACCGACACGTAACGATTTGTTTTATTTGTAGCTAGATGTTCCTTATTGGACCGATGACCAGGGGTCCAATTCTGTAAAATAACCGACTTGTCAATAGTGTGTCGGTAGTGTGTCAGTAGTGTCTCGATAGGCTAATCATTCACATTTTTTTGTGGTCATTGACTTACGACTGTGTGCCATCGAAACGCTATAGAAAGATTATTGTAATAATTGGCATTCTGCTCCACTATAATCTGTCAATGTCATCATGATGGCCAAAGTTACGGACTTACGGTAGTCTGTAAATATTTTAAGTGGATTTGACGGTTGTGTCTATCGAACTGCCACACTATCGACACATTACTGAGACACCGCTGAAACGCCATTGAAGTTTTTGCTGAATACTAAATTTGCAACAGTGGCAACAATGTCTGTAGTGTGTTGATCGAGCGTCAGTGGCGTGTTGCTTAACGTTAAGTTACAGAATTGGCACCCTGGTCAAGGTGGCGGGAATCCGTTGGATGCGAGTGCGAGGGGAGGCCTATGTCCAGCTGTGGACGTCGCAAGACTGAATGATGATGATGATTCCTTATTGGTGATAACGCCTGAAATACCAGAATAGTTAGGCGCACCTATTATCAGGTATACACACATTCCGCCACTTATTGTTTTAAGGTTGATGCTCAAAGGTTCTTTTCTTGCGTTTTTTGCAATTTGCAGGGCAGTGCAAAAAGTTCGTAAAAGTCGAGGAACGACTTTGACCGTGAAAAATTCGTTCATCGACTCTTATGAACTTAGAGGTTGTATTGATGATTTTGATGATTGCATAATTCTACATACAACCTAGCACTGTCCTGCAAATTGCAAAAAACGTAAGAAAAATTTGAATTTCGAGGGCTACCCTGACGCTTTCACCTTAAGTCCCACCCATGTAATATGGGAGCGAGCCTAATGCCATCTTAAGAATCTAGATTCCGAGCTGCTACTGAGAAATTCCAGATGAAAAAACCTTAATAACACCTCGCCCGAAATGGGACTAGAACCTAGAATATCATCTTAAACGCTTGCGTCCACTAGCCTCGGAAATTCTAAGATTAAAATTTGGATTGCTTACACCGATCAAAACAAACGTCAAATTCAACAGATATGTCGAATGGTCGACTCTTCACGTGACCAGAGGGCGGGCCTATTTTTTGGCCAAAGAACCAGTATTGCCATCCAACGTGGACATGCTGCCAGCCTTCTGGGCACTTTTCCTGTTGGCAGCGATGTGGACGAATTTTTCGATGCCCTGTAACCCCTTTTTGATACTTGTACATATTTTTATTTCTATATATATCTGTGTTAGTGTGTATAAATTGTAAATAATTATTAGATAAAATTAAAAGCATTTACAGATATGTTATTGACACACTCAAACTGTCATTTTGGAACAGAGGGCTATCTATAGTTTATGATCCGTCCTCTCAAAGATCGATTGTTTGAAAAGATGGCTATTGCAATCCGCGGATCGTTTTTAGCTACACTTCATTACATATCTGGATTGAATTTTCGATCTTTAATCTAGAGATATTGGATTAGATTGTTTATTAATTTCGGCCGTAGACCAATGTAGCACTAAAACATCTCAGTTATAAAATATATAGCCCAGTAACTGGTTTGTGGAGGTCAGATAGGCAGTTGCTCCATGTAACATACTCGTGTTCAGCTGCATCCGGTTAGACTGGAAGCCGACCCCGACATAGTGGGGTAAAGGCAGACAGATGATGATGGTAGCTGATACTTAGGCTGGCTCTGGAGGTGCTTTTGTACATTTCTTGAGCGAGAGTATTGATGATAACTACTCTCTTCCCCGGCGACAGTGGGACACATGTGACATAGAGGGGGTAAAAAGATCCTGAACGAAGCTGAAAGCTGAAAGGCACTTGTTCTCCCCGTCATTGTGATAATTTTTGTGTCTTACACCATACCTGGGAACCTTCTAGTTACGGAGATATTGGGGATCAAAGTTACAACTTTTTTTTTTAAATACAAATATTTTTACTTTTAAAACCTCCAAGACCCCGTAGTATTCAATCCATCCATCAGTACCTACAATGTTTTGAGTGCGTTACATTGAGTTCTACCACAAAACATGATTTTTCACCCCATTAAAGGAACAATAATAAAACTCCGCGTAAATTATGTACATTTTTATTGTCTCAGTAACATTCACAACATAACATTTGACGACATGACTAATAAATAATAACTTCGTACAAACGCATGACATCAGCACTCGTTACACATTACAATCGTTTCAAGATTACTTACTTATGTAATCTTTATTTGATTCAGAATAAAGTTGCTTTTAGGTTGCTCTCAGTTACAAGTTTGTCAAAATTACATTGAGCTTCATTTTCATCTGTATTACCTTAAGTATGAAACGACTGCACTGATTAGTATGACACGCTCATTATAGATGGCGCCACCATAGCTAGGCCCCGATCTGACCAATGACTCAAGCTGTTTTGAAGAGATACAGATTTTCAACCAATGACGTCGCTTGGAACTAGCTACACTAGCGCCATCTCCATTGTGTTCATTTATCTGATTAATAAGTTAAAGCCGAAGTACTCAAAGTCGTCACTTACCAGATAATACTGTAAGTGTCATCTCTGAGTGTGGCAGTAAGGGTCTTGATAGCACAAATACAACATTTATTTTATTTTCCTAAATGTACCTATTTGTGCACAAAACGATTGTTCCTAACGCAAACGCTATTTTGTATCAAACAGGATAAGTTTTAGCCATCTTTGAATCCTGTATTGATACAAAATGCGATACAAATAGCCTCTCTATTTAAAAATATACCATTTATACAAAATTCCCAAAAATACTGTAAACGCTTAAATTAAAGTTAAATATAAATTAACATAAATAATAATCGTAAACGCATGCAACACTGACTCGGTGTTGCCATGCTTTCTAACTAAAACTAAATAAAATCGCTTTTTACATGATGGCAATCTTTCCAAGATGGCGGATGGATTGTTGACGTTATTCTAAACACGAAATGTACTCGACTAGGGACAGTTTACATACATTATATTACTTGGATTGTTGACGAGTCTCAGACATACGTTTAGTTTTGTGATACTGGCCTAATCTGCAATGTTTTATATATTTCAATGCGTTGTTCAGTTGAGCAAAATTGTTTTTGCAGTCTCTGGTCGCGTTCCCACTATGTCGTGATGATTAATTTATCGTAGGTTTCTTAGTTGGCGAAAGTCGTGGGCGACAGTTATCGTGTCGTCCTTTAGGTGAACACCTCCATTAAATACACAATCCACGACATTTAAAACTACACGATTATCATTCTGTCGTCACGACATACTGCGGGAACGCGGCCTCCCTCTGCAACATGCTCTCAATATAAAATTGTATCAAGCTCCGGACTATAATAGTTCTAGTAGTTTTAATTTACTTAAATCATTATGAAATATTCGTAAATCTTGAATAGTTTACTGGATGAATCAACAAATCTGTCATTTTATCTACACAAATGTCTTTTAACCAAAATGAATGTTGTTGAACGGCGTACTGTTCAATCGAGGAGATACAGAGTTGTTACCAGTTGGGATGACAATATCGGTCGTTGACCCACCTACAGTTGATAATCTAACTGACGGACTAATTGGAGGAGAGCGGTGTTCACTATATCTGAGGTTATTATTCTTACATTTGTGTAGTATGTATAGAAATGGCGTGGTATGGTATGGACTAGCCTGTCTCTACGCGTCGGCCTCGCTGATGCTGGTGGCGACAGAGATCTCTGTGACAGGCTCACTGTCACCGAAGTACACGGCGACGTCGCCGTCGTCCTTGTCGATGTTCTGTAGCGACTCCGGCGGCGCTACCACCACCTCGGACTTAGACGACCCTTCCGCCTTCAGCTCGCACGAGTGTGTGTGTGTGTGTGTGTGTGCGTGTTGTTCTGTAGCCTGTGTGTGCTGATCGGTTCCCTTACTGTGGTCTACAGGCTCGTACCCTGCAGGCAGAACCAACCCGTCCGTGAACGACTCAAGGTTCACATTCGAGTTGAATTTGTTCTGGTATTTGTCATTAGGGAGCTGCTGCTGCGAGAGTTGTTCCTGCGACTGTTGTGAGAACGAGTGTTGTTGTTGCGCCAGTTGTTGTTGTTGCTGCTGCGTGAACTGTTGCTGCGACAACTGTTGCTGTTGCTGCTGCGGGAGCTGTTGCTCCTGTTGCTGTGTGATCTGTTGTTGCTGGATCTGCTGCTGTTGTTGCGAGAATTGTTGTTGTTGCTGGACCTGTTGGACTTGTTGCTGTTGTTGTTGCTGGGTGAACTGTGTTTGTTGTTGCTGTTGGATAGATTGTTGCTTCGGCTTGCTCGGATCGTCGATAGCTTGCAGGATGCTCTGCAGTAGTCCTTCTGAGAGCAACTGATCGTGCGGCACTGAGGATTTGCCGCCATTGGAGGACTGTATCTGTACAGAGTAGCCACCTAACTGATTGGTACCCGGTTGGCCGCGCTGACTGTTGGCGATCTGTTGCTGCAGCTGCCTGGTCTCCTCGTGCAGGTCTCGGATGCGCTCCGACGTGTTCGCGATCTGTTCGCTGACGTACTGCAGGCGTTGATCTCTGAGGGTGTGCTTCTCCTTCTGCGACTTGGACTTGACGTCACTCTCACGTTTGTTAGTGTGTGCGCTCACCAACCTGTTGAGACTAGTCATGTACCGCGCGGCCAGCGCCGGGGGGATCCCCTGTCCGGTACGCGCCGCGCGGAGTATCTCCTCGTGGTAGGGACAGTGCTTCAGTATGGCGGCCGCCTCCACACTAGACAAGTTCGCTAGTAGAGTACCGTCCACTGTGGATGTGACGGCGTTGGTGTCGGAGCCCGAGGTCACGTGGTCGCCCTGACCCACCGTCAGCAGCGGGGCGGAGTACGAGTCGTACGGAGACCCGTACACGGACACGGGCGGCCCCGAGTGCGGCAGACTGTACAGGGTGCTGGGCTCGATGGAGAGAGACACACTGTTCGCGTGACCGATGGGAGGCGGCAGGTAGGCAGGACCAGAGGATGAGTGATGGTCTACCGAGTGAGCGTCCTTGTGCTGCGTGGTGTGCGCGATGTGAGAGAACAGTCCGGTGGGTACCGGCTGACGGAACTTTATCGGATGGCGCGGAGTGCTACCTCCCGAGTGACCTCCGCCCGAGTGTTGCCCGTAGCCCAGAGGTAACCCGGGCGGCACTCCGTACTGCGCGCCCGGAGGGACTCCGTACTGTCCGGAGGGCGCCAGGAGGCCCTTCGCCCCCTGCTGCCTCAGCGATGCCGGGTACGGACCGTTCGATAGAGACTCTACCGGCGGCGCTCCATACGTGTCGAAAGGCTTTCCGTTCTGAATCGGTAGCGATTGTACCACAGATATACCGGGCGCATGGTTGTTCTCCGTGTAATGCGCTTCGAACACGGTCTTAGACTGATCGATATGGTTGGAGTCTCCGCCCACGATAGCGTTCAGGTCGATGTTGGCGAGAGCGTCGTGGTGGACGTTAGCGTAGCCCGAAGTTATCTGTGCTCCCGATGAGAACTGCTGGTTGTTCGAAGAGAACTGGTGATTGCCCGATGAGAACTGGTGGTTGTCCGATGAGAACTGGTTACTTCCAGATGAGAACTGGTTACTTCCAGATGAGAACTGGTTACTTCCAGATGAGAACTGATTGTTTCCGGACAGGAATGTATTGCTTCCCGAGGAGAACTGGTGATGTTGGTCGACTTTAGGCAAGGGTTGGTCCAAGTTGATGTGTATCTCCTGCGTCTGTTGGGGAGGTCCGTACTGGTCGCTGATATGTCCCGCGGGGTGCGAGACCCCCGGGATGGGCTTCCAGCCGTCGTACAGCACGTGGGGGGGCGTGGGGGGCGCGGGGATGCCGGGGTGGGGGGGCGCGGGGTGGGGGTCTGGCTGCGGGGGGCCGTACTGACCCCCAGCGCCGATGTTCCCGATGTTCTGCAGGACGATGTGGTCGTTAGGTCCGATGGGCCCGAGTGCGTGTCCGGGCGGGCCGTACGTGTCGCTCGGGATGGGGAAGTTCGGCTTCAAGTCCACCGGGAGGGACACTAGAGGTGTTCCGTAGATCGGAGCCGGAAGGTTCAGACCGAAGTCGAGGTTGTTGTTGTCTAGCGGCGGCAGAGGCACTTGCGGAAGCTCCGGCAGAGGCAGCGATTGGATATCTCTGATCGGAGGCCCGTAGTTTATCTTCGGAGGTCCGTACACGGGTTTCGGAGGCCCGTAGACAGGTTTTGGAGGACTGTAAATCGGCTTATTATACGTAAACTTCGGAGGTTTAAACGGCACTCCGTAGGTCGGCTTTGGTAGACTCTGCTTTGGCGGTCCATACGTCTTCTTCGGAGGACCGTAGATTGGCTTCGGCGGGTTGTACTTCGGAGGACCGTAAACCGGTTTTGGTGGTCCGTAGCTTTGTTTGGGTGGTCCATAGATAGGTTTGGGTCTGTACTGTGGCGGGGGAGGCGGGCCGTGGTAGAACTGACTCGGGAACGAGACGGGCGCGGGGGGGCCGTACGCGCCGGGAGGGGGGGCCTGATCCGTGAAGACCAGCTGGTCGGGGACTCCGTACACTGGCGCTGGTACCGGGTGCGGCAGATCTTGAACTGGAAACAAACGAATAAAAATATTAGAAAAAAAAAAATTATAAGCCTGTTTATTACACAACATTTTGGATAAGAGTGGGACAGATTAGGGAGGCATGGCATACAGGGGAGGGGTCCTATACTGAGCACTGGCTGGAAGACAGTCGCCAATGATCCTATCAAAGAATTACTATTCAGGGGCATTTGAATATGATACGAGTAGAAAGACGACTACTCTAAATACCATCACTGGACCCTCTCACTGGCTTACTGAACAAACACTTCCATACCCTAGGTGTCACTGACACTGTCATGTGCAGAACGTTCATGCAGGCGGAGGAAGAAGTGCAAGCACCGGCGTTACAAAAATCCGCGAGGAAACTCTTGGATCACTAAGACCCCTTGCGGATGTCCTGAGAAGACCGGGAAGTTTGATCTGTTTCTGGAGGGAGGTGGGCTTATTGGAGTAACGGCCGCAATTGGTCACGTACAATAGTCCTCTTTAGGGAGTAAGTGCGGAAACTGAAAAGAAAACAGAACGTCTGGGAATCGAACCCGCGGTAAAGAAATCTATTATAGTTTTTAACGTGTCAATGGCAAACTAAACTGTGTCGGTCCCTGAGCTACTGGTTTGGCGCTTTCGGTAGCCGCTAAGCTGAAGAGGGACTGGACTGGCCACGTGGCCACGTCTGCCGCATGCCCAATGAACTGTGGGCCAAAAAAGCCTCTTTCTGGAACCCTGACACAGACAGGAGGCGTCGCGGCAGACCTCGTAGCAGACGGCGGGACGAGTTCGATAAAACCGACGACCAGTGGTCCAAATTATCCCTGGATAGAAAAAACTGAAAATCATGGGGAGAGGCCAGTGCCCAGCAGTGGGATGATGCAGGATAACAGTATCAGTACTGGTTTGAGTGATCATGTAGACGGTTCCACAAAGTGGTGCAGTACAGTGAGGTGACTCACTTGTGTTGGCCAGATCTTTGGGCGGTCCGTACGCGTCTGGCGGCAGCGGCTCGCCGTACGAGTTCGACAGCGTCGCCTCTCGCTTCTGTGCCGCGCCTCCTGCGGACACACGATATACTGTACTCATATTATAAACCACGGCTGTGGAAGAACAACACGATCCATCAGCCACGTTCCGAGCTCATTTGTGGTCCTATGTTTACCAGTGAATTGATTGATATGTTGATTCATATGGACTCCAAACGCAAGCTGCAAATTGTAGTTTAGTTCTGACCAGGGAATTATACAATATTTTGATGATGTTAGGGTAACGGAAGTCACGTCGAGTATTAATTGTACCTGACTGCGTGGCCTCCGCTCGCAGATCTTGCTCACTGTCGGTGGTGACGAGGCCGGGCGGCGCGTCCTCCGCCGCGACGGACGCGCACAGCACCAGCAACAGGAACACCTGCGATACAACGGGACACAGTTACATACAGGGTATAAATATGAATATGAATGCTTGGTTGACGGCTTCGGGATAGTAAAAGCATTGACGTGGTCGAATATACACCTGTACTATGTTAAGAGTATAAGCAGTAGATGTAGTTGTAAGTGTATATTTGTAACGAAAGGTAGCACTGAGGGTAGGCACTGGATATGTCGTATGCGACACGGACCCTGCTGGTGGATTGTCAACTTTAAGCGCTCAGCTGAAGGTTGCCAATCCGACAGCGGGATCTGTGTGACTTAGGGCACGTACGACGGGGGGAACTCACTCAGTGGGGTTACGACGTGACGGTGAATCTTCGCTCGCTGACAGCTTATACATGCTCTGGTCCAGTTGTTTATTTCCTTGTTCATGTTGGGCCAGAAAAATTTTGAGCACATCTGTTTCCTGGTGGATTTTACGCCGGGATGACACAAATCGTGTTGAGCTTTGAATGCCTCAAAACGATACGTAGTCGGCAAGTATGGTCGGGGCGTTCCGGTAGATGTCTCGCACGTGATTGGCTGGTTAATCCCTGGCATTGTGACGTTGGTAAACTTTAGGTTTGGTTGATTTCTGAGCTGTTTCAATACTGGATCTTTGTCTTGTTCGCTGACTAAAGCTGCGTAGTCGATGATGGAAGGGCATTGTATGTCTTCTATGCGTGATAATGCGTCTGCCGCCGAGTTATATTCGCCTTGTACGTACTTGATGCTGGTACAAAATTGGCTGATGAATTGTAATTGCCGTTCTCGACGCGGAGTGTCGCTGCTGCTCGGTGGACGTGTTAGTGCATTCACTAGTGGCTTGTGGTCCGTATACACTGTGACATCGCCTCCTTCAATCAGACTCCTGAAGTGCTTGACAGCTGTATAAATCGCCAGCAATTCACGGTCGTACACGCTGTAGCGTTGCTGAGTCATACTCATCGCTTTTGAGTAGTAAGCGAGAGGTTTCCAAACGTTGTTTATTCTCTGTTGTAAAACAGCGCCAAGGCTGTAATCTGAAGCGTCGGTCATCAAGGCAAGGGGGCTTCCTGGTAATGGGTGGATCAGCTGTGTGGCTTCCAAAATGCTTTGGCGGCACTTTTCAAAAGCCAATTCTGCCTGTGTTGTCCACTCGATGGGCGTTTTATCATTGCGTTTTTGATTGTGTAGATATTTATTTAGCTCATTCTGTTGTTCGGCTTGACGGGGTAAGCAGCTGCGATAAAAGTTTATCATACCCAGGAAACGTCGTAAATCAGCTATTGTCTTGGGTTTGGGGTAACTTGATATTGCTTTGGTTCTCTCTTCAGTGGGCCTGATCCCGTTGCCTGATACTTCGTAGCCGAGAAAATCAATCTTGTCCTTGCCGAATTCACATTTCTCCACCTTTAACATGACGCCGTAAGTCTTAAGGCGGTCTAGTACTTGCCGTAGAAGTTGTCTGTGGCTCTCTTCGTTTTTTGAATACAGCAGTATGTCGTCGACGTAACAGAAGCAGTTGTCTATGCCTCGCAGTACTTGATGCATGAACCTTTGAAACGTCTGACTAGCGTTGCGCAAGCCGAACGTCATGCATGTGAACTCAAACAGCCCGAAAGGTGTGATAATGGCTGTTTTCTGGGCGTCTTCCTTTGCTATTGGAATCCAATAGTAGGCCATTTTGAGGTCCAGTTTCGAGAATATCTTCATGTTGTGCAGCTGGTACGTGAAGTCTTGTATTCGTGGTATGGGATAGCGGTCTGGTCGTGTTACTGAATTTAATCGTCGGTAGTCGCCGCATACCCTTAGGCCTCCATCCTTCTTCGTGACAATATGCAGCGGGCTTGCCCACGGGCTCTTGGATGGCCTGCATATGCCGAGTTCCAGCATGTGGTCGAACTCCTCTTTAGCAGCCTTATATTTGTCAGGGGGCAAGGGACGGGCTCGTGCGAAGACTGGAGCGCCCGTCGTCTCGATGTGGTGCACTACATCATGCTTCGCTGGCTCCTTCAAGGACATAGGTCGCAGTACCTCTGGGTATAACTTCAAAATGTCATAGTATTCTTGGTCGGTGCTAATGACATGTATGGTTTCTTCCTTTGTTGTAACTTCAATGGCGTCGACTGATATGTCGGTTACACTATCGACGAGCTTCTTCTTGTGGAGGTCGACCAGGAGCTTAAAGTGTCGTAGGAAATCAGCCCCTATGATCGATGTTTTCACGTCAGCTATGATGAATATCCATAGAAAACTGCGCCGAAAGCCAAGATTTAGCCTTAGCGTTTGTTCTCCGTAAGTGTTGATTGGAGTATTATTTGCTGCGTATAATGTGTAGGCGCTTGATGTCTTCGTTTTCCTTTTGTTTGTTGCGGCTAACACGGATATTTCGGCGCCGGTGTCTACGAGGAAACGCTGTCGAGTGTCGCGATCGAAAACACATAGGCGGTTGGTGGTACTGGGGACATCGACATCCGCCGCGGTCGATGTCGTAGCTAGTTTAACGTCGTAGTGTGATTCTTGTTTCTTCTACAACACGGTGACTCGCATCGTTTCGCCTTGTCTCCGAAACGGAAATGGTATCTACACTCCCAAGTTGGATCGCCGGGTTTGACAGATGGCTTGTTGTTATGCCGGCGTGACTGTGACCGTGACCGTGACCGTGATTTGAACGGTGTGAAACGGGGTCTATAGCGCTCCCTTGAACGTCCGCGTAGCTCAGCCACTTCTAGGCATAGTTTCTCCATTTGCTTCGAAAGTATTTCTAGCTGTGTTGACGTCACGGTATCTTGCGTGGTTGTGGACACTGCGGCAACCGTTGCTGGTTCGGAGTATTCTGCCATCTTATCGGCCATTGCGGCGAGGGTATCTAGTGTTGCTTCTGTGTTGATCGACAGCACAACACGCATCTGTGTGGGTAGGTGATTTAGCCACTCGATTTTTAATCCCTCATCTGTGATCATGCCGCTTCCTAGTTCTCTCATCTTGCGTAGCAGTTGTGTGGGTTTTTGATCACCCAACTCTAGGCCGCTGATCAGCTTCTGGAAGTTCTTTACGTCAGACTGGTCGTACACGGTGAGCAGTCGATTCTTCACAGCATTATATTTACCCGTGGAGGGTGGATTGTATAAAATATCAGTGAGCTGTTGAAGATCGGTGTTTTGCAGTTGTTGTAACACGTAGCGGTACTTCTGGTCGTCCGAAGTCTTCAGGGGATCCACGACAGCTTCAAATTGGATGAACCAGGCTCGTGGGATCTCCCGCCAGAATGGTAATAATCTGGACTGAACCGATATGGCAGCTAAGTCGGAGTCCATCTTCATGGGTTTGCTTCCTTCACTTGTGGTCTCCTCTTGCGTCATTTTTTTCTCGGGGTCACCAATTGTGGGGTTTTTCCACACTTTAGTCGCGTATTCTTTGAAATGAAACAAACGATCGAGGTTCAAAATGAGAATTTTTTTTTTTTTTTTTTTTTTTTTTTTTTTTTTTTTTTTTTTTTTTTTTTTTAGGTATGACCACTCGTAGTTGCAACACTCTAAGGTTGCTTGACTACTTAACCGAACGATCCTGTGGGTGGCCAAAAATTACTTTAAGGCCCCCAGCCAGGGCTTACAAACTAAAAATATTTACATTTAAATGACGATCACTAAGGGCACCCCCTGTGGGGTTCGGGCCTCGACTTAGTGCGTCATTGTCGGGAGGGCAGCAAGGGACAGGCTGGGTCGGAATATTATTTGGGGAATTTAACGTTACATGCTCAGCGTCGCGGGCTGGCTCGTCGAGCAAGGGTCGGGGAGTAATGATATTACTGGGAGGTCGCGGCGTGCCTCGGCGGCGAGACCGGATTCGCGGTTTGTATTTGTGTCGTCTTGTGTGCTTTCTAAGAGTGCTGGTTTCCCTACGGCTTTCCTGCAAGAGGGTGATGGGGTCATCGGGCTGGAGGAGGGTGGACCTTGGGCGACGAATCCTAGATATCGCGGAGGGAACATAACTAGCTGATGAAACGACTAACTGGTTAGGGTGTTTTTCGGCCCTATCGAAAAAACCCTTAGTGAGTCGCTTCATGCACTGCTGGATGGTGGGGATCCTGAGGTCAACATGTAGTTGCTCATTCCTAACGTACCATGGGGCTCCCGTGGCCTTACGTAAAAATCGGTTTTGGAGGGTCTGCATCCTATGAAGGAGATGGGGTTTGGCATGCGCGAACACGGGGCACGCGTATGTCATGATAGGCCGAATACACGCGATGTAAATACGCAATTTGCACTTGAGTGACAATTTGCTACGTGCATTCAGCAAGCAGTGGAGCCTACCTAGAGCGAAGGCGGCACGCGAACGTACCGTCTTGATGTGCTCACCGAATCTTAACCGCCTATCGAGAATGACTCCTAAGTATCTAGCTTGCTTCTCCCAGGGGATCGGCTTGCCGAACATGGTAATCGGACTGGGGGACGGGGGAAATCTTACGCGGGGGCTAGAGAAAAGTACTGCCTGACTTTTATCGGGGTTGACCTCGATTCTCCATTTCCGGAACCAATCGCCTAAGGCTCTTGCGGAGTTTTGGAGAATACGGCAAATGTTGGATATACTCTTACCAGAGTAGTAGATGGCCGTGTCGTCAGCGAACAAGGCTAACTGGGCTGCTCTACTCTTAGGTATATCGCTGGTGTAAAGCGTGAAGGCTAGAGGGGATAACACCGATCCCTGCGGGACGCCTGCACGTATCGGATGAGGGGATGAGAGCGCACCATCAATACGGTATTGGAATGTGCGGTTCGACAAGAAGTCTCGTAGTATCAGTACGAGTCGATCCGGCACACCGAGCTGGTATAGCTTGTATATCAGCCCGTTGTGCCAGACCTTGTCGAAAGCCTTCGCGATATCGAAGAACAAGGCACCGGTCATCAGTCCCCGCTGGAAGCGGGCACTGATGTGCTCGACTATGCGGTGCACCTGTTGGACGCAGGAGTGTTGAGGTCTAAAACCAAACTGCTCTGTCGGAATTAAGCTCTTTGCTTCGGCGAAATCTTTGAGTCGCTTGTAAATAAGTCTCTCATAGATTTTACCAAACACATTGAGCAAACTAATGGGCCGGTAACTACTCGGCGAGGACTTGGGCTTACCCGGTTTGGGAATACCTATTACGGTGGCCTGTTTCCACGCTTGAGGGAACACGTTATTGGCCATGGCGCTATTGAAGATAGCGGTCATTAGCACTATAAGGGCTGGGGAGAAGAGTTTGAATACCCTATTGGTGATTCCGTCTGAGCCAGGGGCTTTCCTATGCTTAAGGCCCTTGATTATATCCTCCACCTCTTCAGGGGTGACTGAGGGTAGGGGATTATCAGGGTCTTCTACGGGGGGTAGTGAGGTCCGGCGTTCGACTTCAGCATCCACCTCAGCGAGGTGAGCTGGGTCTACTGGCTGGGTACTGGGGGAACATTGCGCTTCTAAGCTAGCTGCCAGGCATTCGGCTTTGTCGTCGTCGTCGAAGGCGACGGTATTATCTGGGCGCGTGAGGGGAGGCATGGAGGCAACTTGAGAGGATTGTAGTTTCCTCTGAAGTTCCCAAAAGGCCTGGTGGGTCGGTTCGAGTTCGCTGAGCGTCTTGTCCCACTGCTCGTCACGAAGCTTTTTGATGCATCTGCTTACTTTGCGTTGTAAACGGCGCATAAAAACTTTGTTACTCGCACAGGGAAAAGAAGTATAAGCACGGACGGCCGCGTTCTTCTCGGTCAACAGTTCACGTACATCGTCCGGGAGTTTCCAGCGGTGGTCATCCGCTGGAACTTCCCTTGAACAAACGTTCAGGACTGACTGTACGTGCTCTGTGAACGAGTCGATCGCGGCCTCCGTGTCAGCTACAGTCGCGATGTTGTCGGGGATTTTATCCAAGTGAGGGGATTCGGTGGATTTCAGCAATTCGCTTACTTTCTTCCAATCCGTGATCACTTTGGTGGGAGGGGGCTGAGAAGGGTCCGAATGACCGTTTCTCGGGGAAAACTCTATTATCACGGGTCTGTGGTCCGAATTAAGCTCGTCGATCGTCTCTATAGAATGTAATCGCAAGTTTACGTTCTTTAGAAGCGCGACATCTAGCACGTCGGGTCTGTGATCCGGGTTATTAGGGTAATGCGTGGGACTCATCGGAGCGATGACATCGAAGTTGAGAGAACAGCAGAGATTATATAGGGCATTACCCCTGCTGTTTGATAGATGGCTATTCCACGCGGGGTGTTTAGCATTAAGATCTCCCGCCAGAAGGACGGAGTCACTTAGATCGAAAAGAACTTTGAGGTCATCGCTCATCTCGTTATTCGCGACCGAGGAGCCGGCTCCTGAGGGCGGGATGTAGGCCGAGACGATCGTGAGGGGTTGGTGTCCCGTCATGCCCAGCCGACATACGGAGACTTCTATCTTGGAAAGAGCAGGGGGGTCTAAGGGGATGCAGTACAAACTAGATTTGTAATAAATCAGAGTACCTCCTCTGTGACAACGAGTCCTGTCATTACGAACTAACCGGTAGTTGGCAATTTTCGGGTCTCGGTTGTAGGGTTTCAAGAACGTCTCTTGAACTAAAAGGATATCTAGGCGATGGTCGCGGAGGAATGTGGCGATCTCATCACGTTGGCCATTTAGGCTCTCGGCGTTAAAGGTCCCTATCCTAAGGGAAGTCGGTTTGAACCTACTGTGGGGTGACCTATCCATTATAGATATTTCAAGTAGGGGAGGTTCTTAATGTCTTCCTGGATGTCGCGGTATTTGGCCCAGACTTGTTGAAGCTGTTGCCAGTTACCTCTACAGGCCATCGTTTCATCCCGCATTTGTAGAGCACGCGGGCTATAAAAAACGGCAAAGGTGCTACCTAACACAAATACGGGGTCGGTGGGGTCAAAGTTCGGGGGCAACGGGGGTCTTGCCACTGAAGGTGGAGGGGTGGCTGTAAAATTAAAACACGCAGGGGGGACGGGGTGCGCCCTGGCTGGCATGGGCGGGCACCTGGGATCGCGGGGGTGAGGGCGGCCTGAGAGCGCTCTGCGGGGCGCTGGCGGTGCGGCGTTCTGAGATGCGGGTATAGGGGGTGAGGGCATGGCAGGCAATGCCATCAGTGGTGGGATTACCTGTGAAGCAGGTGTTTGGGTAGGCCTCAGGGCCGGGAAGTGCGCTTGGTGATTAAGCGCATTCCAGGGGCTGGGGCGCTGGGGTCGGAGTGAGGCAGGGGGGTCAGTAGTGAGGGATGGGCTCTCTCGCTGCTGTTTGTTGATGGCCCGTTTGGCCAGCTTGGGGGCTGACGACTTGGGGGCCTTAGGGCATCCGCGGTAGTTGGCGGGGTGGCCGGACTCGCCGCATAGAACGCAGCTAGGGGGTTCGGTGCACAATGTGCGGTCCTTCGGTCGAGGGCAGTCAGCGGTGCCGTGGTCACCCAGGCACTTGACGCAGCGTGGCTTACCGAAGCAATTCCTCTGTGCGTGGCCGTACAGTTGGCATCGGTGGCACTGAGAAAGCACGCCAAGTTTGGCAGGCTTCTCGATGCGGATGCCAGAGAGGTTGCAAATTTTAGAGAGCTTGTGGATTGGGTGATGCCCATCCACGCGGTCGCATATTACGAGCACCATGTTATATGGTGCCGAGCTAGTGCGACCGCCAACCTTACGGTGCATGCGGTGCACTTCGATGACGGGTATTTTTTGAGCGATTAAGTCGTCCTTAATCTCCTGAATGGAGATTTCTACCGGGACATTCTTAACTACTGCTCGGACTGGGATGTCCTCTTGCAGCGAATGGGTGTGGTAGAGGATGCTCCTATCCCGGAGGAGCTTAGTGATGGCGCGGTAATCACTTGAAGTTGGACATTGGACTTTAATGCCAACCTCTACCGCACGAGCGTTTATATAATTGATTTTACGCTCGTTTAGGGTTTTGGATAATTCTGTCCATTTTCCCTTTTCGTGTATGAGAATGGGAGGAGGACGGACCGATTTAGGGGCGTCTGCCGGGGTGGCGGATTGGGACGAGGGGGCAGCCGAGGTGGCTGAGGCCAAGGGGCTGTGCGGACGACTCTGTGAAGAGCCTACAGCCAAATTAGGGGAGCGCGAGCCCTGGGTCGCTGGCTTCTTGGCGGAGCTGCTAGCGGGGGCTTTTCCCTTCTTCCTCTTCCCCTTTCCGACGATTTGATAATCGTCTTCAGAGGAGGAGGAGGGTGACGTTGTTTCGGAGCAATCCGAATCGTGAGAGGCGGAGGTCGCCTCATTGTCAGAGATGTTGGTGTCCATCTCTTCTATCGGGGAGGGAGTTTCCTCGCTGGGAGGACCTACGATCGCGGACGCGGGGTCGGCGGAGGGAATCAGCGCGTCGCTGAATTCCATGATTGTCGATGGTATTTCATCGACAATCTCGGCTTCCTTGAGCCTGTTGCATTCCTCGCGGAAGGGAGCAAGGATCTTGGAATATTTTTCATTGTTGTCCTTGAGGAGGACATCAATGAGCGCGTCGAACAAGACGGCCCACCTATTGGGCTGCGCCATTGTTGGCGGGGACTAGGCGTGAGTTAAGCTCATGACCTATGAAAACCTACACCCGAGGAGGTACGCCGAAACGTGCACCCCTCGGGAAGACAGTTCCCCAAAAACGAACCCACCCAGTGTTTTTCCTAGTGCTATGCTGTGCGAGAAGAAAAACACAAACAAACTCGCCAGCTACACTACTGTCTGATTGGCCAGAGGGGCCTGAAAAATAGCTAAAAGCCTATCACCTAACACCTAGCTCCCCGGGTAGGTGCGCCCGGGGATGTGTGGCCTCTCCTGAACTTGTGCGAACAGGGAGGTGAGTACCTAAGGTGTGCCCTAAGCTTGTAAACCTGTCGCCAGTCTTATTGTGCGACAGGGCCCTAGTCCCACAAGGGGCTCTAGTGCGAAGGGGTAGACACTCCCAACCGACACTAGGTGTGTAGCTGTGAACGAAGTCGAAGACTAGGTTTGACGAGGGAAGCCCCCAAGGCCAAGGTCCTAGCTCCCGATGCCAATGGGATGCCTCGCCCTGAAGGGGTCCGGCGGGTTGGATTGGGTCACCACCCTCTTGACTTCGTTAGCACCGTTAGGTTTCCCGTCAAGAACCACAAAACCGTGGATTTTCCCTGAAGGGGTAACAAAAACGCGAATGTCGATAAAGAAATAATAGTCTTGAAAAAGACTGTTTTTTGTCGCTGAGTGACACCGTTGAGTATGTGTACTAATACAAGTACTAGACACACACTAACAATGCCACTATGGGACAGCAGGCGCGGGGCCTTCGATGCTCGGCGTAGCGGCGAAGCTGCGGCGACCAAGACGGGGGGCGCGGGGTGCGCGGAGAGTCGACGGAGGGGAGCGGAACGTACGTGTGCACGCTGCGGCGTCCGGGCGTCGAATCTTTTGAGAATATTTATTGTCAAAATCCTAGTTCCTATATTACAAAATGGAATGTGAATGTAGTAGCTGGTTGGACTCGAAACTCAAAATCGATCAGCCAATCAGACGTCTGGTTCTTGGTTTTCTGGGCCCTGGCGTTCAGAGTGCGCCGACTATAAATACGTGCAGCGCCGCTGTGCGGCGATTAGGATCGGCCAGTGGTCCAGTACGGTCGTGTCCTGAGACGTGCAGCGACGCCACCGGAATCGTGAGGAGACTTCGCCAAATATCAACAAAGTTGGGGGTATTTGGTGAAAGTCTCCGCTCGCGCGGATCGCATTCTACCCACTTTCCCTGTGTTCGTACGAGTGCCCAGCGCTGGTGCGAGCACAGGGGGAGCCACTTGCTGCCCGGTGCAGCCGCACCGCAGCGATCGCGAGCCCACGTCCCAGCATAGAAGCCCGTCCCAGCAGTGAAGCCCTACATCATGGATGTGTTCGAGAGGTTCCCCGACGACTACATCGTCTACGAGGTGGACCTCTGGACGCTGGAGCGGACGGTGTCGATGCCGAATATCAGCATCGTGCTGTCCGACCCAGAACCGTCCGAACCCCCCCTTCCTCGATCGGAGGAGGGGAAAGCGTCCGGCCGGAAGAAAAAGAAGAGGAAGAGGAAGACAGCCGCCAAGGAGAAGAGGGAGGAAGAGGAAGCGAGACGGAGCGCAGCTGACGTTGCGTTCGTCCCGTCGATGACGTCGGCGCCTGCGCGTGTTGCGCCGATGCCCCCGCCGAGCCGACCGCACGCTGTTCCTGTGCGCCCGACCTCGTTCCGTCCAGTCCCGATGGAGATCCTGGGCCCCCCTGCTGCCGCGAAGTCGGGACGTGCGTCGCATGCGCGCGCCGCTGCGCCCGCACGCGAAGCTATTCCCGGCTCCGAACCGCGGGTGCAGAGCGCCACGATCCCGTGGCGCGCGCCCACGCCCCTGACGCCACCTTCGCGCACTCCCACACCGCAGCCGCGCACGTTCGTGACTGCCCCCGATGTCTTGGCGCCTGCGCCGACACCTATGAGGCCCGCCGTGCAACCGCACGCCGCCACTTTTGCGCGACCTTCCGCGTCGACCGCCCTCCCGGGGGCCGAGTCCGCGATGAGGTCTGACGCTTACAACTCGCCGGCGCCCCCTCGTGCCTCGGCCTTTGACTCCCCGGCCGGATGGCCGGCATGCTCGCCGAGATTCGGCTCGAACATGTCGCTCGAGTCCGTGAGGTCGGACGAGTCTGGACCGAGTGCATCAGGGAGGCGCACCCCCATGATGTCGCCGTCGCCGTCGCGTGGCCTGGGTCACGACCATCGGTCGGAGCCTCGGCCCCAGCGACGCCGCCGCAGCACGGACGAGTCCGAGGAGGATGCGAAGCGTTACTGCCTCGACCCGCCGCAGCAGCGCGAGTGCGCGCCGCCGCGGGGGGGGCGGGACGCCGCCGGGTCGCCTACCTTTGCGGAGGCCACCCGCCGCACGCCTCCTCCCACACCAGATATGACGTCATCGAGTCCCAGGATGCAGCGAGGGGTGAGTAACACTAATGTTTCTCCCCCACAGCCGACGGCCCCCCGGGCCGATGATTCTTCGGCCACCGACCGGCCTAATCCGAAGCCGCAGAAGCGGCCGAGGTATCCTCCGCTGGTGGTGGAAAGGCTGCCAGGATGGGCCACTCACTTCGGGGCCCTCAAGGAGAAGCTGGGCCACCCCCCCAGCGCCAGACCATTCGGCGCGGGGATTCGCTTCACTCCGGAGAGTGATGTTGAATTTAGGGTGGTCCAGAGCTACTTGGTGGGCCTGGAGAAGGAGGATGGCACTTCATGGTTTGCCTACTCACTGCAAGCGGAGCGCAGCTGCAAGGTGGCCATCAGGGGGCTGCCTGTGGACACCAGGCCACAAGAAATCGAGGAGGAGCTCCGCGCGTTGGGGTACGAGCCGGAGTACGTTCGCCATATCAAGGCGAGCCAGGGACGACCCGGCTGCGTATTCCACGCCGTACTTAAGAGGACGCCTGAGGTACGCAGGATCTTTGACACTTCCGTGTTTTTAAACATGAGAGGTGTCAAGATAGAAGCCTGGCGGGGCAAGCGTGGGCCCGCCCAGTGTCACCGGTGCCAGAAATGGAGGCACTCGTCACACAACTGCCACCGACCGCTCGCCTGTGTCCGCTGCGGTGAGGGACACTCTGCGCGGGACTGCCCCCGACCACGTGACGAACCAGCCACGTGCGTCAACTGCGGGGGCGATCATCCCGCCAACAACATTAAGTGTCCTTCATTCCAGGCAGAGATAAGGGCTAACAGGCGAGTGGGCACAGCCGCCGCCATTACCGTCTCTCGGCGACCGGCAACGGTTACCGAGGGGCCAATAGACATGGCCTCCACCGAGGCCCAGGGCCAGTCGCTCATGGCGGCGGCCAACGGGCCCACCAACAGGGGAGAAGCTCCCCCCTCCTCGAAGCGGCGGAGGGGTAAGAAGAGGAAGCGAGGGGGCAAGGGTAATGTACCCCCGCCCCCCACCGCACCTGAGGATGACCTTCCGGGCGACCTGCCTTTCCTGGCGCGGGCTGCTACACCGGACGACATCCGAATGAAGCCTGCCCCAGAGAAGTCTGCGGGGCCGACAGCTGGCGCCGGCGTGGCGCGGCCCGCGGCCCCGAGAAGAATAAACGAAGCACGTGCCGAGAGTGGCACCTCCACTGCCGGCCTACTTGCCGGCCCTGCAGCCATCAACAAGGACTTCACAGCCCGCGCCATCCACCTGCTGATGGACTTGATTAAGGCCATCAGGCAGGGCCAGAGCGTCGAGCTCGTTGTCCTGGACGGCCTGGCCTCGCTGCTCAAGCTGTATCAGGGCTAGGCCGGGCAGGACAGGGATTTCCTGCGGCCCTGCAAGGCATGGTCGCCCCCCCCCTCCGCCGCCTCTTCACCGGATTGGACCCAGGTAAGCTGTTTCCTCGGTTACACGCGGCTTACCTGCACAATATGACTCCACACACATTACTCTCACCCAGCTGCGTGACGTGGGCCAAGTTAATATGGGCACGGCACGTAGCAAGACCACTCATGCATCTCTCTACACACATGTAGACTCACGCGTTGTCGCGGCCCTGGGCCTGCGATACACGCACACATGGGTGGTGTTACACATCACAATACCACCCACACACACACGTCGGTTCCTTAGTCCGTACCACTGCCGGCTAGCTCTGGTTAGTGGGGCGGGCGGGAACCACACATCCACTGTAGGTGCGCTGTAAGTCGGCACCTCTGTCGCTGGTTGTCCCCCGCCGGGCCTCCTCCGGGTAACCGGAGGTCTCACCTGGCGGAGACGGACCGCCGGGGTGCTGTGAAGAAAACAGCGCTGAACGACAGCGCTGTAGCGCACTTACAGTTACAACACAGCAATCACACACATGGACGCATGTTGTTACTTGCGCCCACCAAGACCTGGGACAGAGTCCCACCAAGATACGGGTCCCGCAGTAGCGGGCCCAGGTATGGCTTCCGCGGCCAGGGGGCGATGCCCCGTTACCGCCTGCCGCGCCCCCTTACGGGGGCGCAGCGAATGCTATGCACTGCACTGCACTGCGGCGATTAGTTTCTCATCAGCTTCGATACGAGCATGTCGCGCGGCGCGCGCGCCCGCCGTAGTCCGGCCGCGGAGGCGCCGCCGCCGCCGTGGCTTACTCAGTGTGGGCTGCGCGCTCCTCGCGCGCGGTCGTTTGATGCTTGCAGGTCGGCGGTGAGCGCGTTGAGTTTACGCATGTCCCACAAGTGTTTAGTTTACTTGTCGTAGTACAAACAAATATGGAGTCGATTTAGAGATTTACATATAAAATTTCCTTTTGAATGACTATCTATCGCTGAAAACTGCATTAAAATCTGTTTTATGTAAAAAAGATATAATTATGGGAACGTAACTCAGGAATAAATTTGGCACGGGGATAGACCATGCGGACCATGCCCTTCTTACTAAAGATCTCCTGATTCCGCATTCGTTTACCAAATAGACAAGGCTTTTCGAAGCTTGTCCCCAATCTGACAGATGAGTTCAGGTTATTTAGAGATCGAAAATGACATTAATAAATGTTCAACAAATGAGACCAGGCAGACGCATTACTACTTCCAAAACAGCGAAAGAAACCGGCATGTCCTAGAACCAAACATTCCAAGACATGTGACATCTACCAACCCGCACTGCGGGGCCGCGTGCTGGATTATAGCGCACTCCCTCTCATGGAGAGGAGGCCGTGTCCCAGCAGTGGGAACATTATTATACTCAGGACAAGTAAAGACAAACACGCTACAGTTAGCTGAGAACACAGAACTGATGGATCTTAGCATTTTAAATGTATTTTATCATTATAATATTGATGTAATGTAATGCATGTATAAGTGTAATAACCGCGAACGTCTGATCGTCACAGTAACATTATAATGTTAAATGTATTTTCGGAATAAATGTCAAATTTTTGGAAAAGTACCGACACGTAACGATTTGTTTTATTTGTAGCTAGATGTTCCTTATTGGACCGATGACCAGGGGTCCAATTCTGTAAAATAACCGACTTGTCAATAGTGTGTCGGTAGTGTGTCAGTAGTGTCTCGATAGGCTAATCATTCACATTTTTTTGTGGTCATTGACTTACGACTGTGTGCCATCGAAACGCTATAGAAAGACTATTGTAATAATTGGCATTCTGCTCCACTATAATCTGTCAATGTCATCATGATGGCCAAAGTTACGGACTTACGGTAGTCTGTAAATATTTTAAGTGGATTTGACGGTTGTGTCTATCGAACTGCCACACTATCGACACATTACTGAGACACCGCTGAAACGCCATTGAAGTTTTTGCTGAATACTAAATTTGCAACAGTGGCAACAATGTCTGTAGTGTGTTGATCGAGCGTCAGTGGCGTGTTGCTTAACGTTAAGTTACAGAATTGGCACCCTGGTCAAGGTGGCGGGAATCCGTTGGATGCGAGTGCGAGGGGAGGCCTATGTCCAGCTGTGGACGTCGCAAGACTGAATGATGATGATGATTCCTTATTGGTGATAACGCCTGAAATACCAGAATAGTTAGGCGCACCTATTATCAGGTATACACACATTCCGCCACTTATTGTTTTAAGGTTGATGCTCAAAGGTTCTTTTCTTGCGTTTTTTGCAATTTGCAGGGCAGTGCAAAAAGTTCGTAAAAGTCGAGGAACGACTTTGACCGTGAAAAATTCGTTCATCGACTCTTATGAACTTAGAGGTTGTATTGATGATTTTGATGATTGCATAATTCTACATACAACCTAGCACTGTCCTGCAAATTGCAAAAAACGTAAGAAAAATTTGAATTTCGAGGGCTACCCTGACGCTTTCACCTTAAGTCCCACCCATGTAATATGGGAGCGAGCCTAATGCCATCTTAAGAATCTACATTCCGAGCTGCTACTGAGAAATTCCAGATGAAAAAACCTTAATAACACCTCGCCCGAAATGGGACTAGAACCTAGAATATCATCTTAAACGCTTGCGTCCACTAGCCTCGGAAATTCTAAGATTAAAATTTGGATTGCTTACACCGATCAAAACAAACGTCAAATTCAACAGATATGTCGAATGGTCGACTCTTCACGTGACCAGAGGGCGGGCCTATTTTTTGGCCAAAGAACCAGTATTGCCATCCAACGTGGACATGCTGCCAGCCTTCTGGGCACTTTTCCTGTTGGCAGCGATGTGGACGAATTTTTCGATGCCCTGTAACCCCTTTTTGATACTTGTACATATTTTTATTTCTATATATATCTGTGTTAGTGTGTATAAATTGTAAATAATTATTAGATAAAATTAAAAGCATTTACAGATATGTTATTGACACACTCAAACTGTCATTTTGGAACAGAGGGCTATCTATAGTTTATGATCCGTCCTCTCAAAGATCGATTGTTTGAAAAGATGGCTATTGCAATCCGCGGATCGTTTTTAGCTACACTTCATTACATATCTGGATTGAATTTTCGATCTTTAATCTAGAGATATTGGATTAGATTGTTTATTAATTTCGGCCGTAGACCAATGTAGCACTAAAACATCTCAGTTATAAAATATATAGCCCAGTAACTGGTTTGTGGAGGTCAGATAGGCAGTCGCTCCATGTAACATACTCGTGTTCAGCTGCATCCGGTTAGACTGGAAGCCGACCCCACATAGTGGGGTAAAGGCAGACAGATGATGATGGTAGCTGATACCTAGGCTGGCTCTGGAGGTGCTTTTGTACATTTCTTGAGCGAGAGTATTAACTACTCTCTTCCCCGGCGACAGTGGGACACATGTGACATAGAGGGGGTAAAAAGATCCTGAACGAAGCTGAAAGCTGAAAGGCACTTGTTGTTCTCCCCGTCATTGTGATAATTTTTGTGTCCTACACCATACCTGGGAACCTTCTACTTTTAAAACCTCCAAGACCCCGTACTACTCAATCCATCCATCAGTACAATGTTTTGAGTGCGTTACATTGAGTTCTACAACAAAACATGATTTTTCACCCCATTAAAGTAATTTCCCAGCAATAACTTTTGCTTAAAGTTACATAATGTGATGTAACAGAATGCTTAATTGGTTGACGGCTTCGTGATGAGGTGGTTTACACCCTTTAAAGGAACAATAATAAAACTCCGCGTAAATTATGTACATTTTTATTGTCTCAGTAACATTCACAACATAACATTTGACGACACGACTAATAAATAATAACTTCATACAAGCGCATGACATCAGCACTCGGTACACATTACAATCGTTTCAAGATTAAAGTACTTACTTACCTAAGTAATCTTTATTTGATTCAGAATAAAGTTGCTTTTAGGTTGCTCTCAGTTACAAGTTGTCAAAATTACATTGAGCTTCATTTTCATCTGTATTACCTTAAGTATGAAACGACTGCACTGATTAGTATGACACGCTCATTATAGATGGTGCCACCATAGCTAGGCCCCGATCTGACCAATGAGTCAAGCTGTTTTGAAGAGATACAGATTTTCAACCAATGACGTCGCTTGGAACTAGCTACACTAGCGCCATCTCCATTGTGTTCATATAACTGATTAATAAGTTAAAGCCGAAGTACTCAAAGTCGTCACTTACCAGATAATACTGTAAGTGTCATCTCTGAGTGTGGCAGTAAGGGTCTTGATAGCACAAATACAACATTTATTTTATTTTCATAAATGTACCTATTTGTGCACAAAACGATTGTTCCTAACGCAAACGCTATTTTGTATCAAACAGGATAAGTTTTAGCCATCTTTGAATCCTGTATTGATACAAAATGCGATACAAATAGCCTCTCTATTTAAAAATATACCATTTATACAAAATTCCCAAAAATACTGTAAACGCTTAAATTAAAGTTAAATATAAATTAACATAAATAATAATCGTAAACGCATGCAACACTGACTCGGTGTTGCCATGCTTTCTAACTAAAACTAAATAAAATCGCTTTTTACATGATGGCAATCTTTCCAAGATGGCGGATGGATTGTTGACGTTATTCTAAACACGAAATGTACTCGACTAGGGACAGTTTACATACAAATTACTTGGATTGTTGACGAGTCTTAGACATACGTTTAGTTTTGTGATACTGGCCTAAACTGCAATGTTTTATATATTTCAATGCGTTGTTCAGTTGAGCAAAATTGTTTTTGCAGTCTCTGGTCGCGTTCCCACTATGTCGTGATGATTAATTTATCGTAGGTTTCTTAGTTGGCGAAAGTCGTGGGCGACAGTTATCGTGTCGTCCTGGTGAACACCTCCATTAAATACACAATCCACGACATTTTAAACTACCTACACGATTATCATTCTGTCGTCACGACATACTGCGGGAACGCGGCCTCCCTCTGCAACATGCTCTCAATATAAAATTGTATCAAGCTCCGGACTATAATAGATCTAGTAGTTTTAATTTACTTAAATCATTATGAAATATTCGTAAATCTTGAGTACTGGATGAATCAACAAAACTGTCATTTTGTCTACAAAAATGTCTTGTAACCAAAATGAATGTTGTTGAACGGCGTACTGTTCAATCGAGGAAGATACAGAGTTGTTACCAGTTGGGATGACAATATCGGTCGTTGACCCACCTACAGTTGATAATCTAACTGACGGACTAATTGGAGGAGAGCGGTGTTCACTATATCTGAGGTTATTATTCTTACATTTGTGTAGTATGTATAGAAATGGCGTGGTATGGTATGGACTAGCCTGTCTCTACGCGTCGGCCTCGCTGATGCTGGTGGCGACAGAGATCTCTGTGACAGGCTCACTGTCACCGAAGTACACGGCGACGTCGCCGTCGTCCTTGTCGATGTTCTGTAGCGACTCCGGCGGCGCTACCACCACCTCGGACTTAGACGACCCTTCCGCCTTCAGCTCGCACGAGTGTGTGTGTGTGTGTGTGTGTGCGTGTTGTTCTGTAGCCTGTGTGTGCTGATCGGTTCCCTTACTGTGGTCTACAGGCTCGTACCCTGCAGGCAGAACCAACCCGTCCGTGAACGACTCAAGGTTCACATTCGAGTTGAATTTGTTCTGGTATTTGTCATTAGGGAGCTGCTGCTGCGAGAGTTGTTCCTGCGACTGTTGTGAGAACGAGTGTTGTTGTTGCGCCAGTTGTTGTTGTTGCTGCTGCGTGAACTGTTGCTGCGACAACTGTTGCTGTTGCTGCTGCGGGAGCTGTTGCTCCTGTTGCTGTGTGATCTGTTGTTGCTGGATCTGCTGCTGTTGTTGCGAGAATTGTTGTTGTTGCTGGACCTGTTGGACTTGTTGCTGTTGTTGTTGCTGGGTGAACTGTGTTTGTTGTTGCTGTTGGATAGATTGTTGCTTCGGCTTGCTCGGATCGTCGATAGCTTGCAGGATGCTCTGCAGTAGTCCTTCTGAGAGCAACTGATCGTGCGGCACTGAGGATTTGCCGCCATTGGAGGACTGTATCTGTACAGAGTAGCCACCTAACTGATTGGTACCCGGTTGGCCGCGCTGACTGTTGGCGATCTGTTGCTGCAGCTGCCTGGTCTCCTCGTGCAGGTCTCGGATGCGCTCCGACGTGTTCGCGATCTGTTCGCTGACGTACTGCAGGCGTTGATCTCTGAGGGTGTGCTTCTCCTTCTGCGACTTGGACTTGACGTCACTCTCACGTTTGTTAGTGTGTGCGCTCACCAACCTGTTGAGACTAGTCATGTACCGCGCGGCCAGCGCCGGGGGGATCCCCTGTCCGGTACGCGCCGCGCGGAGTATCTCCTCGTGGTAGGGACAGTGCTTCAGTATGGCGGCCGCCTCCACACTAGACAAGTTCGCTAGTAGAGTACCGTCCACTGTGGATGTGACGGCGTTGGTGTCGGAGCCCGAGGTCACGTGGTCGCCCTGACCCACCGTCAGCAGCGGGGCGGAGTACGAGTCGTACGGAGACCCGTACACGGACACGGGCGGCCCCGAGTGCGGCAGACTGTACAGGGTGCTGGGCTCGATGGAGAGAGACACACTGTTCGCGTGACCGATGGGAGGCGGCAGGTAGGCAGGACCAGAGGATGAGTGATGGTCTACCGAGTGAGCGTCCTTGTGCTGCGTGGTGTGCGCGATGTGAGAGAACAGTCCGGTGGGTACCGGCTGACGGAACTTTATCGGATGGCGCGGAGTGCTACCTCCCGAGTGACCTCCGCCCGAGTGTTGCCCGTAGCCCAGAGGTAACCCGGGCGGCACTCCGTACTGCGCGCCCGGAGGGACTCCGTACTGTCCGGAGGGCGCCAGGAGGCCCTTCGCCCCCTGCTGCCTCAGCGATGCCGGGTACGGACCGTTCGATAGAGACTCTACCGGCGGCGCTCCATACGTGTCGAAAGGCTTTCCGTTCTGAATCGGTAGCGATTGTACCACAGATATACCGGGCGCATGGTTGTTCTCCGTGTAATGCGCTTCGAACACGGTCTTAGACTGATCGATATGGTTGGAGTCTCCGCCCACGATAGCGTTCAGGTCGATGTTGGCGAGAGCGTCGTGGTGGACGTTAGCGTAGCCCGAAGTTATCTGTGCTCCCGATGAGAACTGCTGGTTGTTCGAAGAGAACTGGTGATTGCCCGATGAGAACTGGTGGTTGTCCGATGAGAACTGGTTACTTCCAGATGAGAACTGGTTACTTCCAGATGAGAACTGGTTACTTCCAGATGAGAACTGATTGTTTCCGGACAGGAATGTATTGCTTCCCGAGGAGAACTGGTGATGTTGGTCGACTTTAGGCAAGGGTTGGTCCAAGTTGATGTGTATCTCCTGCGTCTGTTGGGGAGGTCCGTACTGGTCGCTGATATGTCCCGCGGGGTGCGAGACCCCCGGGATGGGCTTCCAGCCGTCGTACAGCACGTGGGGGGGCGTGGGGGGCGCGGGGATGCCGGGGTGGGGGGGCGCGGGGTGGGGGTCTGGCTGCGGGGGGCCGTACTGACCCCCAGCGCCGATGTTCCCGATGTTCTGCAGGACGATGTGGTCGTTAGGTCCGATGGGCCCGAGTGCGTGTCCGGGCGGGCCGTACGTGTCGCTCGGGATGGGGAAGTTCGGCTTCAAGTCCACCGGGAGGGACACTAGAGGTGTTCCGTAGATCGGAGCCGGAAGGTTCAGACCGAAGTCGAGGTTGTTGTTGTCTAGCGGCGGCAGAGGCACTTGCGGAAGCTCCGGCAGAGGCAGCGATTGGATATCTCTGATCGGAGGCCCGTAGTTTATCTTCGGAGGTCCGTACACGGGTTTCGGAGGCCCGTAGACAGGTTTTGGAGGACTGTAAATCGGCTTATTATACGTAAACTTCGGAGGTTTAAACGGCACTCCGTAGGTCGGCTTTGGTAGACTCTGCTTTGGCGGTCCATACGTCTTCTTCGGAGGACCGTAGATTGGCTTCGGCGGGTTGTACTTCGGAGGACCGTAAACCGGTTTTGGTGGTCCGTAGCTTTGTTTGGGTGGTCCATAGATAGGTTTGGGTCTGTACTGTGGCGGGGGAGGCGGGCCGTGGTAGAACTGACTCGGGAACGAGACGGGCGCGGGGGGGCCGTACGCGCCGGGAGGGGGGGCCTGATCCGTGAAGACCAGCTGGTCGGGGACTCCGTACACTGGCGCTGGTACCGGGTGCGGCAGATCTTGAACTGGAAACAAACGAATAAAAATATTAGAAAAAAAAAAATTATAAGCCTGTTTATTACACAACATTTTGGATAAGAGTGGGACAGATTAGGGAGGCATGGCATACAGGGGAGGGGTCCTATACTGAGCACTGGCTGGAAGACAGTCGCCAATGATCCTATCAAAGAATTACTATTCAGGGGCATTTGAATATGATACGAGTAGAAAGACGACTACTCTAAATACCATCACTGGACCCTCTCACTGGCTTACTGAACAAACACTTCCATACCCTAGGTGTCACTGACACTGTCATGTGCAGAACGTTCATGCAGGCGGAGGAAGAAGTGCAAGCACCGGCGTTACAAAAATCCGCGAGGAAACTCTTGGATCACTAAGACCCCTTGCGGATGTCCTGAGAAGACCGGGAAGTTTGATCTGTTTCTGGAGGGAGGTGGGCTTATTGGAGTAACGGCCGCAATTGGTCACGTACAATAGTCCTCTTTAGGGAGTAAGTGCGGAAACTGAAAAGAAAACAGAACGTCTGGGAATCGAACCCGCGGTAAAGAAATCTATTATAGTTTTTAACGTGTCAATGGCAAACTAAACTGTGTCGGTCCCTGAGCTACTGGTTTGGCGCTTTCGGTAGCCGCTAAGCTGAAGAGGGACTGGACTGGCCACGTGGCCACGTCTGCCGCATGCCCAATGAACTGTGGGCCAAAAAAGCCTCTTTCTGGAACCCTGACACAGACAGGAGGCGTCGCGGCAGACCTCGTAGCAGACGGCGGGACGAGTTCGATAAAACCGACGACCAGTGGTCCAAATTATCCCTGGATAGAAAAAACTGAAAATCATGGGGAGAGGCCAGTGCCCAGCAGTGGGATGATGCAGGATAACAGTATCAGTACTGGTTTGAGTGATCATGTAGACGGTTCCACAAAGTGGTGCAGTACAGTGAGGTGACTCACTTGTGTTGGCCAGATCCTTGGGCGGTCCGTACGCGTCTGGCGGCAGCGGCTCGCCGTACGAGTTCGACAGCGTCGCCTCTCGCTTCTGTGCCGCGCCTCCTGCGGACACACGATATACTGTACTCATATTATAAACCACGGCTGTGGAAGAACACGATCCATCAGCCACGTTCCGAGCTCATTTGTGGTCCTATGTTTACCAGTGAATTGATTGATATGTTGATTCATATGGACTCCAAACGCAAGCTGCAAATTGTAGTTTAGTTCTGACCAGGGAATTATACAATATTTTGATGATGTTAGGGTAACGGAAGTCACGTCGAGTAGTGTACCTGACTGCGTGGCCTCCGCTTGCAGATCCTGCTCACTGTCGGTGGTGACGAGGCCGGGCGGCGCGTCCTCCGCCGCGACGGACGCGCACAGCACCAGCAACAGGAACACCTGCGATACAACGGGACACAGTTACATACAGGGTATAAATAGAACTGGCATCTTCAGGGCACACTCGTTCCATCATAGACCTCATCCATCGCTTTCCATAAGTCCTTGGCCAATTTTCACAATGCACTGCGTTAAGAGGGAGTACTCAGAAAGTTGGCAACCTCGCAAATATCTGTCAAATATTTATCTATTTTAATTAATTTGCCAATAATACTGTATGGAAATAAAGCATATGGCTAACTAGTGATCTTGAATATTAATAGTGAATTTTAATTAAAACACTGAATTTGATGTTGTAGCCGTTTTAGGCACAGAAAAGGCAATAGTTTTTTCTCATCTAAAACTGATTATTCGGTGTTACTATATTAATTTTGTGTGCATTTCATCATGCATCAGGACCGATGGGTCAAAGTCGTCACTCAGTGGGTGCCAGAAGACGGGCGTCGTCGAGAGAGGCCTAGAAGACGCTGGTTTGGCGACTTGGAAGCGTTTGCGATAGATTGGCCTGAGAGAGTAGTGGAAGATTATGGGGAGGGCTTTGCCCAGTAGTGGGACAATATAGTACATAAAAAAAAAACAAAAAAAAAAAAACCAAAAAAATATGCATTTCATAATCAATATTTTAGTTTTCTAGTTACCCTTAATGCATTGAGCTGCGGTGGCCCAGTGGTGGCGGCCCCGACTTACGAACAGTAAGTAAGTCATGGGTTCGAAGTTCGAACCCATGACTTACTTACTGTTTGTTACGTAGTTCGAACTTCGAACTCAGGTAAGCGCATTACTTTGTGTAATTTATTTAATTTACCACTGCTCTCAAAACAAAACGGTGAAGGAAAACATCGTGACGAAACCGGCATGTCCTAGAACCAAAAATTCGAAGACATGTGACATCTACCAACCCGCACCGTGGATTAATGTGTGCGCTGTGTGTAATGTCCAGCGATGTTTATTTTATTTATTTATTATAGCCCATACGCAACATACGCGCTTTGAAGTGGAATTGCGGATACCAGCCCGTTGTACAATACAATACCTACCTACCCATATTTCATATTTCCATACAGTAATATTGCGAAATTAATTAAAACATGTAAATATTTGACAGATATTGGCGAGGTTGCCAACTATTCTTCCCGACGGTGTAAGCAGTATTGTATGTAACGCACCCGCACTTCAGCAGGCAGTCTGCTACCCCAACACTCTAACCACGAACAAACCCGCGTGTTACATATTACTATTGTATTTGAACGCGAAGCTTTCGTTCAGCGCACAACTTTTACTTTCCGTAGCGCACGATCATGAGCTATAGATCATTATAATATACTAGTAGATCTTATTGACTCAAGCTATGTATCTGAACATAATCGAGTAATTTGTAATATTTGTCAGTTTATATAATTTGTAATAGAAAGTGTTTTTACGCACGCTTGCTCGCACAGTCGAGAGAAATTTATTATTATGCATAAAATAATCATAATATTGCCTAGAGGCTTAGTTTAAACATCCGTGTTTTCATACACTAGAAACTGAGAAAGGTGTCTTTTACTTGACATCTAATTGAATACCTTTTTTCCGATGAGAAATCATCAAATAACTTCTCCCGTTCTGGGCGGAGCGGAAGGAAGTATGTCATACTTTTACTGACTAAACCCCATCCATGTTCCTTCCTCGCCCTTTACGTTTCGGGGCCGCGGTATCTCTTTCGAACAGTCCCGCAGATCTAATTGACTGCCTGCGGTGGTCTAGTGATTGTAATCGCGACGGCTGAACATGAGGTTCCTGTTCGATTCCGAGGTCGGGGCAAAGTATCATTGGGTCTTTCCATCAATAATTAGTCAGTAGCAGCAAACTCCTAAGACGACTCACAGACTCAACAAGAAATCGGGTTCATCTAACTTCGAGGTAAACACGTCAATTAAATAAATAAAAAAATATCACTGGACATTATCACACAGCGCCATCTAGTGCCACACTAAGCAAGGCTTGTGTCGTGGACACCAGATAGTTGATTAACTACATAATTATATATTTTTGTTTGTAAATACATGTTTATTATACATATAAAATTATTTAAACATCCATGACTCGGAAACAAATGTCCATGCTCATCACACAAACAATTGCTCCTACCGGGATTCGAATCTGGGACCCTAAGAACGTAAGGCAGTCTCACTACCGTTGTCCGTTACGCCACTGGTCGTCAATTATTAACACATGTCAGTAAGTAGGTATTATCAACAAGTCGAAAGTGATTACCTTCTTGAATAAAAGTTATTATTTAGAGAAGTACCATTTTAATTCTGTGGTTTGTTTATTGCTTGCAGCAACTTTAAAGTTAAAATCTTGCTTTCTTTGACAGTTCATATGACGTTTAAACTCTTGTCTATTGCATACAAATGTTTGCTAACGCTTGTAAAGCTTGGCTAAGGATATCTACACGGTGCACGAGTTACTTCCGCTTACACTTAATACATACTTTCCTCGTTCTCACCGACTCATACACACAAAACCGTGTCTGCTCTATAATTCGAGTCTATTGATCAGTCCATTGTCTCTGGCCGTGGCGTAATCACAGACAATGACGATTGGGGAAAAAATCTGGCACGTCACTACATCCGAGTAGAGATGGGGGGGAAGTTGTCGGTTTTGTCGAGTGCTAGGGATGCGTCATGCGGGGTGAACATAATGTCGATAAAATTCTTAGTTGTCACTTCAATTGGTAATTATTACTTCCAAATGTGCACATTTTTGATGATGCCATTTGAGCTGCACAGCTGAAATATGAATTGTCTTTTTTAAACTTTCACGATCAGAACACATCATAAAACATATAGAAACGGGTATTTATCGCGAATTTACCTTTAATTTAAGCCCGTCGTTCAATATGATTATGATGTTAGTGATAATCGCGTCAAAATCCATTTTAGAAACATTATAAAAATAAAGTCCAGTGGTGGTGGCCCCGACTTTAGAGCAGTAGGTATGTCGGGATAAAAACCCCGGCAGGCGTATTACTTTGTGCCATTTATTTCATCACCACTGCACTAAAACCGGTGAAAAAAAACATCGTGAGGAGAAAATGTTCTAGTAACAAAATTCGAAGACATGTGACATCTAACAACCCGCACTGGGACCGCGTGGTAGATTATAGCCCATTCCCTCTCATAGAGAGGAGGCCTGTGTCCCAGCAGTGGGAACAATATAAGCTGATTATGCTAAACTGTTAAATAATTGTTATTTAAAGAAGCATATTTTTAATTTCGCATATTTTACCTCTTTCTTTTGTTGATTTCTTTTTGTTTTTTGCTTCGAATGTATTTATCTGCGGAAACTTGAAAATGGCCTTCGAATCCGTATAATTTAAGAGCATTATTTTTGTTAGCTGTAAGTTTCCCGAAAAGTTTGAATTAAAATAAAATAAATTATTTTTGAATCTACTTAGGAAGTAAGTGAGCAGCCAATAATTATCTCTTCAGACTCCAGACGGTGAGCAACACAATAAGTGTCATGGTGCTAAACCATTCTAAACAGAACATACTCGAACAAAAAGAGAAACTTTATTATAATGTAAGAGGATCAATCAAGATATCACTTTTATTAATTCTAAAACATTAGTTAGGTATTAACTGACATCCTCATTTGAATTTTAATAGATTTATCACGTGTTTCTGAAAGTCCAATAGTAATATACTAATATACTTATATATTATTTATCTAATCAGTAATTCATTATTTCTCGTTCATTCATCATCTGCCCGCCTTTTCCAAAGTATATTAGGGTCGGCTTTCAGTCTCACCGGATGCAGCTAAATACCTGTATTTTACATGGAGCGACTGCCTGTCCGGCCTCCACAACCCAGTTTACTCACTACTAAGCTGGATTAAGCTGGGTTAAGCTGGACTAAGACTGGCTGTCAGACTTTTCGGGCCACTAACTACCTGTAACGTCTGTCAAAGATCTACAAATGACAGCCGGGACCAACAGCTTAACGTGCTTTCCGAGGCATGGAGGTAACTCGGTATGTAAGGGTGGTCACCCATCCACAGACCAACCTAGGCAAGCACGGCTCAACCTAAAAATCTTTCCGAGCGGCTGTGTTTATTTAGGCACGAGCTCCTCTCGATTATTTATATTATATGTTATTACACGAGTAATATCTTGACTTGAACTCTTAAAGTAGTTGCAGTTGATAGATGACTAGCTTCTCCCGCGGCTTCCCTCGCCTTAATTATGTTCTGAAATTATCTCACGAGAACGTTTTAACATGGCCTGTGATACAGGGGTTACTAAAATTTGAAGCTTTAAGCCTAGTCCGGGTTGTACAATGAAAAACTAAAAAACCGAAGCTAAACTCATGATAGTTATCGATTACTTAAAATAATAAAATAAAAATGTTTATTTCAATCAAAAAAGAAACAGGATTTGGAGATCACTTTTTAAGCAAGGAGATGCTTGTTACAATGCAATTGAATGCAACATAGAGATAAAGAAAGTTATTAATATTTAAAGATTTAAGTTAAAAGTTAAAGTAATAGAGGAGCGCATTTGTGAGATGTATACAGGTGGGTTAATGTGTGTGTGTGTGTGTAAGTGGGAGTGAGTGTGTGTGTGTGTGTTTGTGAGGATGTATTGCATGGAATACGCGTTATTTTCATTTAGTTTAAAGGTTTCTGTTTAGGTTTAGGTTAGCCCTGCGACAATGTCTTGGGATCAGAAGAAGTCCGGCACGGCTTCCTCCACTAACAATTTCATGACCGCAGACATATTAATTTTATAGACAAGATATTAAAGCGACGATATTGTAACCTCAATGTCGTCGTAGCTCTTGAGCCAGTCAGTCACAGTCTATTTACAGTCACGAAGTTTCAGAGGATGGATGAGCAGCTCTTTGTTCAACAGATTGTACAAATGGGAAGATTGTCTTGCATACTGTCTCTTGGCAAAAACAGATTTGACTGGCCAAAATCATCACCTTCCCTTTGGATTCGCCGTAGTCAGTTAAAAACTACTGGCCTCTTTTCAAATATTTTTTCACCATTGTAATGCTACGTTATCCCTGAGTAAATTATGCAATACTTATTACTTACTAGAAAAAATAGGGGGACTTAGTGGAAAACAAATGTCCACCCGTGTGAAGCCGGGACGGGCCGCTAGTAGTATATGATAAAATTGATAAAAAAGAAACTATCGACACAATCATCGATAGTTTCCCAGCTCTAGGCGCGTATAAACCAGTTCCCCGCTTTCGTTCACGATCGGGAGCAGCGAGCGCGCGCCGCGTGCTGCCTGCTTCCGAACTTCCGTGTCACCTCCGTGCTACCATGTATTAGTATACCGCACTCACTAACGATAGATGAGACCACACCAATCAATGAGAGGTTTTCTTTTACAGTATTGAAAAAAAAACATCGTTTTCAAGAACTCTGTAGATGGCCTTGAACTGACTACGTTACTAGATGTCGAATCCAAAACGCTTGAAAAAAAAAACATTGCGTCACGTCACATACGCTCGTTGACTGACACTTTCGTTTGCTTAAATCTTCCGAACATAACCATTACATCCAAACGAACTTGCAGTAACTTACCAAGTTCAGCGCCATCTATCCAGCGAGTTTAAAAAGAAAATCCCTCCAGCTGTCCAAACGCGGTCTCTCATAGATTTTGTATGGCAATAGCACGTTGTGACGTCACTGTTTAGTTAACTCAATGATCCAACTGTTTATTGATTTCAAAGCAACTAAAAATCTAATTTGGCAATTAATTATAAAATAAATCGGGTTTTCAAGCCCAAAATATTTTTTATTTTTGTTTAGAGATTGGTATCTAATTTTTGGAATTATTTTTCTATGGTGTCATCTAGCTTAGTCGTAGACGTCGTAGTCTCACCAGATTTAGGTTCCACTAAGTAGGTACCTTCATCATCTAGTCCTCGGCATCATCAGTGTACAGGATTGCGGCTCTGACTGCCATTCATAATCATCATCATTTCAGCCGAAAGACGTCCACTGCTGGACATAGGCCTCACCCTGGTGTCGCCACATTGACCGGTCCCTTGCGACTCGCATCCACCGGATTCCCGCAACCTTCACCAGGTCATCGGTCCACCTAGTGGGAGGTCTTCCAACGCATCGTCTTCCGGTTCGCGGTCGCCACTCCAGAACTTTCCGGCCCCAGCGGCCATCCGTTCTGCGAGCAATGTGCCCTGCCCACTGCCACTTAAGTTTATCGCAATGTGAGCACGATCAACAAACTACGTACGTACGTACGTTTTAATGTGATTATGATTTGTGTTTTTCTTAACTGACCTGTAATTCCTGATAATTATTAATAAATAAACTAAAACTAAACTAAACTAAAACGACTAACTACACTCAACCCCGAAATGATGTACACACGGACCAGGTGGCGTACCATGACGTCTTAAAGCAAGATTGTTTTAATCTTATTCCGGAGTGAGAAAGAGATGGCGCTAGACGTTCTCCATAGCTCCGTCTCTTTCCCACTCTGGAATAAGATTAAAACAATCTTGCTTTAAGACGTCATGGTTACCCCCCAGCTGGGCTATTACGTTACTTTCTGATACCAGTGACTAACGAGCTTCGGTTGTACACCGAACTTTGATAGCAACCGAGAATAACATAACATTGGAAGGTATTAAGTATCACACTGAGTGCATATCACTTTACGGTGACTAACACACTAAAGGGGACTAACAGTCACGAAGGGCACCAATGACTTCATATTTGATAGCGTCTGGTCATACATAATACGAAACTAGCCTTTTGACAGTTAATTGATATACACTGAGCCCAGTTACTATCATTTCGAACTGTCAACAGAACGTAATAGCCCTACTGGAGCCATTCTAATGTTAACAACCTTTGCTCCGTAAATATTGCATCCGAGGTATACATATACGAGTACATAGCACGCGGTCATTGACCCCAAAACAAACCGTTACGAGTTGGGAGCTCTGCTAGCTAATTCAATTTGACCTTGTATAATGTGTTACCATTGGTGCTCTTTAAAAGGAAGTCCCATAGAAGACGAAGTCTATTACCACCGACCGGGCAAAAGTCTTTACTCTGAGGGTGTAAACAAACCCTTAACGAAGCCGAACGAAAGGCACTTGTTCTCCCCGTCATGGCGTCATTGCGATCATTTTTCTGTTCTACACCATACAGAGACAACTTTTTCACAAGTTTTTTTTTAAATACCTATTGGATTTTAGTTACAACTTTACTTTAAGTAAATACCTTTATGACCCGTTTACTATTCAATGCAACCATCAGCACAATGTTTTGAGTACGTTCCATTGAGTTTTTACCACGTTTTTGAGCGTTTCGCTCAGCTATTGAAAAAATGGCCGTCACCGCGAGTTATGTGGTCAACCGCGTTCGTAAAAAAAATTAACTTCTTTATTAATATATCTGTGGTTTTTACCCTAAAACGTGATTAACTCCAAAAAAGTCGTTTCCCAGCAATACATGCGTAGAGATCTTCTCTAAAACGCGTGTGGTTAGTGCGGCCTACACCGAAGTCAGAGTTTTGATGCCGCCCTAGGGCTTGGCTTAACCAAGAAACGACATCTCACCAAGTGGGGAGGGGGCTCGAAAAACGACCGACGAAATAAATAGACGCCCCCTATAGCGGTGTATCGCGGTTGGAATGCATCATTCCCTGTATTTCGATTCCCTTTACTTTGACTCGAGAATCAAATCATCTTTGCACTGTCCGTGTACCTCCCGAACCTGTAACTGTGAGCTCGAGACGATACGAGTAGCTAGTGATCGTGAGTGTCTTACCGCTCTCCGTCGGGGGATCTGAAACAAAACAAACTTAATAAGTAACTTATTTTGAAAACTAGACATAACTAATGTTAGTTTCTGGGGGTTCGTTTAGTTTATTGCCTATCTACAGTCAGGAACTATTATTGATCGTATTAAAGTAATTTCATTACGATTCACACGTGAACCGACAAAGAGTGATGAATATAAAGGACTTGGCCCACATAAACGACTCCGCTCCATACTTAAAGCCCATATTGAATTATATCCTTTTTGATGGGTGGGAGCGGAGACGTAACGTGTAACTGGTTCACGCAAAAACTACTGACCGTATTTGGATGAAATTTTGCACACAGATAGTTTATAACCTGGATTAAAACATAGGATACTTTTTATTCCGCTAATAAGATCCCATGGGACAGTTATCAAACTTCACGCGGGCGAAGCCGCTGGCAGAAGCTAGTGAAAGATAAAGGAGTAAATGATAGCGTGACAGTTGACAGAGAAGAATGAAAGAAGAAATCGTGTTGCGTCGACCTCAAGTAACATAGGACAAGGGCAGAAACACGATGTACGACTGTCACAGAATGTGAGGCTAGTCTATGGTAGATAAGGCGCGTTCGGGTTCCACGCGCGCTTTAAAGATATGTCAGTAGAAAGGGGTCCGCAAGACCCAAAGCCTGCCGAGGCTGCGGAATTGTTCGAAAGAGATACCGTGGCCCCGGAACATAAAGGGCGAGGAAGGAACATGGATGTGTTTTAGTCAGTACATGCCTGACACTCTCTACTAGAGATGCAACGAATATTCGGCAACTATTCGGTATTCGGCCTATTTGGCCAGTTTTTCAGTATTCGGTATTCGGCCGAATAGTAAGTAGTATTCGGCCGAATACCGAATACTTAAAAAAGTAGCAAATATCTTATAAAAGGGAATAAAAAAAGCAATTAAATCGAAACATTTAATTATCCAACAATCATTAATTGCGAAAACTTCAAAATATTTCCAAATAGGAGACTTTTTATTCACAACTAAAGCCATTTTAGACAAAGTACATTTAAAACACTGCACGTTGTAACACGACTTGCCCGGCTACTGAGCCAAATAGGTACTTCCCGCCCCGTCACCGCCGCACGCACCGCATCAAAAATTTGTCGCAACTTGTTAGCGTCGACGTCAATTGTACTGGATCACCCGCCGAATATTCGGTATTCGGCTGAGAGCGCCGCCGAATATTCAGTATTCGGTATTCGGCCAAATCACTATTCGTGGCATCTCTACTCTCTACCGCTCCGCCCAGAGCAAAAAAAAAGGCTACTTTATGGCAGATCTGAATATTAATAATGAATGTTTGGTCACATGGTAGTGTCGTAACCCACTTGTAGATGTCTTGTTATGTTAATGTTTGTTGACACAATAGAAAGCGTCGCTTTTGTAATACGTTCGGTAAAACGATACAAAATTATATACGGTATCGATACGAAAAGAAAAAATGTTACAACACTCGCACGACGACGTTTTTTGTATCGGGGCTGTCATTTGTAGATCTTTGACAGTCGTTACGGGTAGTCAGGGGCCCGAAAGTGAAAACCAGTCTTACCAAAGTGTATCGTATTACCCAGTACTGACTGGGTTGTGGAGGTCAGATAGGCAGTCGCTCCATGTAAAATACTGGTATTCAGCTGCAGCCGGTTAGACTGGAAGCCGATCCCGACATAGTTGGGAAAAGGTGGGCAGAAGACGAGTGAATGACAGAACTATAGGATCTACTAAACTTAAAATGTCACTTATTCCTGCATTGTTCCTGAAAGAAGCCGGCCGGCGGAATGGGTTTATTAGGTGCCTTCGAGCCTGCTCGGTGACCGCGGCTGAACCACACATTATGCTTATTCATTACATTAACATTCAATTTAATACATGACATGATTGTATCGTGTGTTAACCACAGAGCATATACATACAGATTACTGTATCATTGGTGTAGTGGTCAGTAGCGACTGTGAGGTGTTCGGTTCGATTCCACTGAACTAAAAACTGTGTTCAACTTATATTGTCATTTACGGGATATCTTCCGTGATTGTTTATTGTGTTTGTTTGTTCGTGTTGTTTTTATCAATAAACAATCACGGAAGATAAAGGTGTGGAAAGTGACAATATAAAGGGTGTAAAACACCTCTTAACGAAGCCGAAAGGCACTTGTTCTCCCCATCATTGCAATAATTTTATGTCCTACACCATACCTGGGAACCTTCTAGTTACGGAGATATTGGGGGTCAAAGTTACTACTTTTTGACAAGATTTTCTTTTCACCCCAAAAAAAAAGTCGTCCCAGCAATATTTTTAGCGTAAAGTTAGTTAGTTTGATGTACAGAAAGCTTGGTTGACGGCTTCGTGATGAGGTGGTTTACACCCTGTAGGTAAGTTGAGTTTTGAACTGTGAAAGCTTACTTAAAACAGTGTTTAGGCAAGTTATCTATTGAGTTCTTTGTTTATTTCATTTGGAAATTCTCTTTTGTACTCCTCAGTGACGTCACGCCCGTTTGATGGCAATAGGGTCGGCCCCTATTACATGTGAAAAGAACTAACGAAATGTGTTGAAGTTTTAGAAAGATGTTATTTGTGTCGATGTCCGCCTACCCGTTCAGGATGTAAAAGCGTGATGTGTGACAAAAAAGGAAGTGCGTAATATAGTATTGATTGACATCGCGTTCCGCCTACATATCACTACAGAGATGATCGGAACAACTTTCACTCTAACAGGTGCGGGTTCGATGCCCGCCGCCGCGAGAAGGTAAACATGAAAGTTGTACTCATCGTGCTGGTTGAAAGGTTGGCCGCGCCTTTACAGGTCCGAGTTAAAATAACACATCTTTTATTGATGTAACATCGCGCTTGTAGACTTTGGAGGGATGGCAGAGGCGTTAGTTAAGTCGACTACAGGAGCTAAACGCGAGTTTTATATTGCCTGAAAGTATGTGATTAATTGCAATAAACAAAACCAGTTAAATATATGATATTCTTCAGGATAGAATATGCTAGTATATGTACTTACAATTAATTATACTCGATAAAAAAATCGCAAACTTATCTCTAAAAAATGATTTTAACGAGTAGAAACCATACTACATATAATACATGCGATCATTCTGATTTTTGGCAAATAATTCAATAAGCAAGATAACATCACAATGTTTTATTTTTTTTGTCCAATCAATTGTTTTTTTTTGTAAGTCGATCGAAACCACTCATTTCACACTATTTGGCCCGCAGTGACTGACGCGTGACGTAATGTCAACCACTTTGTAGTGTAAGCTGATTAGAACTTTATTCTAACAGTATTTCAAATGAAGTTTGAACCACCGCAAACGGAGTTGCTAATTTAGCTCATGTAGTCCCCCTACATGAGCTAAGCTTTAGTCACATTTCGCAAGTTATGTTGTAACAGGGGTTGAGCCTATTGCCATCTAAATAAATAAAATCGCTGGACACACAGCGCCATCTAATGCCACACTAAGCAAGGCGTGTCGTGGACACCAGATAGTTGATAAACTACAAATATTACTTTTTTGTTTGTAAATACAGACTTATTATACATATAAACATCCATGACTCGGAAACAAATGTCCATGCTCATCACACAAACATTTGCTCCTACCGGGATTCGAACCCAGGACCCTAAGAACGTAAGGCAGCCTCACTACCACTGCGCCATTCGGGTCTTCAAAAATGTCTAACTAAAATTCCTGATAGAGAAGCTCAATATTAGTTTGTCCGACATGGAAATCTAATCCTGGACCTCATGTGGTCCCGCTTGCGACCTCCGCACCGATGAAGCTGTCTAAATGTCCACATCATCTGCCTGCCTTGTCCCAACTACGTCGGCGTCAGCTTCCAGTCTAACCGGATACAGCTAAATACCAGTATGCAGTATGCAGTGTGCATGGAGCGACTGCTTATCTGACTTCCACAACTTAGTACTGGGTAATACGATACCCCTTGGTAAGACTGGTTGTCAGACTTTTTGGGCCACTGACGACCTGTAACGACTGTCAAAGATCTACAAATTACAGCCGGGACCAACAGCTTAACGTGCTTTCAGAGGCATGGAGGACACTTGGCATGTAATGGGTAGTCACCCATCCACAGAGCACCCTAGACAAGGACGATCGACCCGAACGGCTGTTATTATTTAGCCACAGCTCCTCACTAAAGTGTAATGTGCACTCCATAATGTTCGGTTGGGTGATGTGTGCACAGCACAGCTCCTCACTAACCACAGTGGGACCACAGACGTCCCACTGTGGTTAGTGTTGAGTAACATACTATACCAGTTAACTTTAACTGAATAACCTTAAGATTTTAACTTGTAACTAAAGATCAACCGGACAACTGCCATTTTAAAAGTTTTTACACAAGTTATATTTCGTAATTTAAGTTCGTTATGACATACTTTCTACTTTCTTGTAAGTTGCACCATTCATTCTTTGTCTTTGCAACAATTGTGTCAATAGCCGAATAGGTACTTCTTGAATGTCCTAGTTTTAATCATTTGTTGATAGATGATATATTCTTATGCAGTTTGTGCACAGTTCAAGCCTAGGCGACGTCACAGTTGGTCTGTCAATGAGAGGGAATGTGCACCACGCGGGCCCCCGGCCCAGTGCGGGTTGGTAGATGTCACATGTCTTTCTTCACGGTTTCTTCACGATGTTTTCCTTCACCTTTATGAGAGCAGTGGTGATGAAATAAATGACGCAACTGTCCAGGTGCAGAAGGCGCTTGGTCAGCTTGAAACACATTACAGCACGCACAAGTTTCGAGTGAACAAACAATGCCCTGCGCAGGAAACAGAATGTAGTAACGTGAATAGTATCACCATCTAGAATATTATTGAATATTCTCATCATCAGAAGTCAGAACTGCAATCCATTATCAAGTTCTACCTTTTAGTTGTATGTTGCGTCATAATATTAAGCTTATGTGACTCTCTTTTGTTCAGATAAAACTTTACATTTCCTGCCTGCAGTTAAAACACTCGGAGACCCGGAACTATTACCTGTGGCTGTAGGTACCTACGCTACCAAGTGTAGCTGCAGACGCTGCAGTACTACCGGACGCTACACGAAGCGACACGAGGCGACACGAGGCGAGCTTTCTGTGGTACCAACCACAGAAAGCTCGCCGCTTACCATTCAGTCGCACTGTCGCAGTTGTTATTGTTGCTATTTAGCTAGCTAATGTCCCACGAGATCATGCTACCGGGACTAATAGTATTCAGTGTTAATCCAAGTTTGTAAAGGGTGTAAAAAACCTCATAATTAACAAAGCCGAAAGGCACTTGTTCTCTCCGTCATTTCGATCTGTTTTTTTTCTTCACTATACGAGTACCTGGGAACCTTCCAGTTACGGAGATATTGGGGGTCAAAGTTACTACTTTTTCACAAGTTTTTGTTCGACCCCGAATCCCGTACTATCCATCCATCAGCACAACACACAACACACCGTGCGACTCGCATCCAGTGGTTCCCCGCTATCTTCACCAGGTCATCGGGTCCACCTAGTGGGAGGTCACTCCAGAACTTTTCGGCCCCATCGGCCATCCGTTCTGCGAGCAATACGCCCTGCCTTCATTTTGGCAATTCTTCGGGCTACGTCGGTAAACTTGGTTCTCTTGCGGATCACGAAAGGAAACTCCGCGCATAGCCCTCTCCGTTAATAGGCTTGACGACAGTAAGAAAATAATGCAAATCTATTCAGTCCGTCAGTTAGAGTATTGGATAATAATGGACACGTATTTTTTGTTTTTGTTAATCAATGAATGAATTGTCAAAGATAAAACGCATCAAAACTCGGGAGTGGGGCTCGTGACGTCAGAACTCGCTAAAAATTATTCCAAGGCGTGACGTATTGAGAATTTTAAAAGCGTCGTATCTTCGACAATTTTGGTTTATTTATGTAACAAAAGAAAAAATACGGCTCAAATATTTGTTGATACTGTAACTGACGGACTAATTACTCGTATTATTTGTTGATACTGTAACTGACGGACTAATTACTCGTATTATTTGTTGATACTGTAACTGACGGACTAATTACTCGTATTATTTGTTGATACTGTAACTGACGGACTAATTACTCGTATTATTTGTTGATACTGTAACTGACGGACTAATTATTCGTATTATTTGTTGATACTGTAACTGACGGACTAATTACTCGTATTATTTGTTGATACTGTAACTGACGGACTAATTACTCGTATTATTTGTTGATACTGTAACTGACGGACTAATTACTCGTATTATTTGTTGATACTGTAACTGACGGACTAATTACTCGTATTATTTGTTGATACTGTAACTGACGGACTAATTACTCGTATTATTTGTTGATACTGTAACTGACGGACTAATTACTCGTATTATTTGTTGATACTGTAACTGACGGACTAATTACTCGTATTATTTGTTGATACTGTAACTGACGGACTAATTACTCGTATTATTTGTTGATACTGTAACTGACGGACTAATTACTCGTATTATTTGTTGATACTGTAACTGACGGACTAATTACTCGTATTATTTGTTGATACTGTAACTGACGGACTAATTACTCGTATTATTTTTGTCGTCTACCCTATTGCCTTTGGGTGACTTTAAGCCTTCTGATGAGCACATCGTGAGCGAAGACTTCCTCCCTCACAGATGCGACACACACGCAGGCACAATACGCCTGCGCCTCACCTGTACACTCGACTGCTCTTTGGCGGGTCATCTGCTTTCACTTCGTTTCGTGAATCGTGCACACATCGCCGTGAACACTCGAACTTGTGTTACGTAACACACTTAGCGATAGCGCGCTAACTTACGGGAGACGGAAATGTTCTTAATGCATGCCGGCCGGCGCGGGCGGCGGCCATACAGGCTTTTTAATCAGGCTTTATTATTATTATATTATAATACTCGTATTATGTAAAGCATAGGTACAGGGTGTACCCTCCTCCTTAACGAAGCTGAAAGGCACTTGTTCTCCCTGTCACTGCCATTGTTTTTTTGTTCTACACTATACCTGGGAACCTTCTAGTTACGGAGATATTGGGGGTCAAAGTTACAACTTTTTCACAAGTTATTAATGTAAGTACTTAATATAAATTTGATAGACTTCTGCCTCAGTCTTTGTGGATTACATGTATACCTATGTTTATTGTAAACAAAAAATTTACCCCAAAATGTAAAAACATAATTTTGGAATAACTGCACAAACTTGTTTCTATACATGATAACGAATAAACTCGATATCCCGATGATTCACTCAGAATTATGTTCCTGCTACATATTTTATTACTTTTATATTAATAGCTAAGATAAAAATAAAATAAAATATGAAAGAAATGTTTTATCAATAACACTTAAACAATAAAGATAAAAATTCGATTCCCACGCGAATAAATATTGATGAGTGTGTCAGGTGTTCATCTATTTTTAGTAAAAACTCTTCAACGGTATAATTCACGCAAGTTTATACTAATAAAATAATGTAAAAGTTTGTTGTTGTATGTACTTCTTTTATTTAACTGTCTTGGATCCCGCAACGAAATTAGCACCTATAGCGGAGGAGTAGGCAAAAATTGTAATTACCACTTTAAAAAAACCGGCCAAGAGCGTGTCGGGCCACGCTCACTGTAGGGTTCCGTAGCTTCCCAGACCATTAAAAATACCAACATTTTTCGTCAGCAAAAATAACTTTGTTTTTCATAGTATTTGTATGAAAAACAAAGTTATCATTTGCGTTTTTTTGAAAAAGTGCTATATAACTCAAAAACTATTCAACTCATCAAGTTGAAAATAATTTTCCTAGAAAGTTCATATAAAGGTCTACTTCTGTGATTTTTTTCATATTTTTTAAACTTATGGTTCAAAAGTTAGAGGGGGGGGGGACACATTGTTTTTGACTTTCGGAGCGATTATTTCCTAAAATATTAATATTATCAAAAAATGATTTTAGAAAACCCCTATTCATTTTTAAATACCTATCCAACAATATATCACACGTCAGGGTCAAAATTAAAAAAAAAATCGCTCCCCACTTTACGTCTGGGGGAGGTACCCTAATAAAAATGTTTTTTTAAATTTTTATTTTTGCACTTTGTCGGCATGATTGATATACATATTGGTACCAAATTTCAGCTTTCTGGTGCTAACGGTCACTGAGATTATCCGCGGACAGACAGACAGACAGACAGACAGACAGACAGACAGACATGGCGAAACTATAAGGGTTCCGTTTTTTGCCATTTGGCTACGGAACCCTAAAAAATGACTTCATGAAATGAATGCACTGGCCTGCAAATTGCAAAAAAAACGTCAGGAAATTTGGATTTCGCGGGCTACCCTGACGCTTTCACCTCAAATATAATTTATAGGATTTTTCACCCACAGATAATGTTGCTGAAGAAAATTAGAATTTGGAGTGTAGCCTGGGTATCTAAGGAGTTATCACTGTTTTAGCGGACAAAGTCGCGAGCAAAGCGCTAGTCATCAATAACTAAGTGTGCAAGCTCCTCGCAGATCGCAGACATCCTCGTACACCACGATGCACGATGATGTAACGACACTTAGAAAGTATGATAACCGTGAACAATTACAATTTACTATTAATCATCTAATATTTCGCGCTTTAACAACATATTAATAATATGTTATGTATGTGTAGCTCACTACAGTTAGGTGAGCACTTATTGTTTCGTTCTGGGCCATCTGTTTTGATATCGTGCCTCCGTCCCTCAAAAGGTAAAAAAGGAACCTTTATAAGATCACTTTCTTGTCCGTCTGTCTGTCCATCTGTCACCATGTGATTTTCTCAGGAATAGGTGGACCTAGCAAATTCAAATTTATACCAAATACAGAGGTCTATAAAAATCGTTGCGTAAAGCAAAGAGGTTACATACTTCCTTTTTCCCCGGTGATCTTATTTAGAATAATTTTCTCCCAGTGTGTGATAAGTGTTTTTTAACCAATTTACTGTGTTTATTGAATGCCTACGACAGATATACAGGGTGTTTGGCAGAACGTTGAACATACGAAAATGGTGGATAGGTGGGGTCGTCTGCTACTTACTCAGCCCTAATTTATTTGGCCCTGGCCCACTGGGAATTTAAAAAAAAAAAATCTTTTCAGATTCTTATAAAATTATTGCTTTTTTTCTAGCTAACATCTGAACAAAGCAATAATTTTATAAGAATCTGCCAACATCAAAGAATAAAAAAAAAACAAAATATTGCCTGTTTTACCCATTTTTAATAAAAATTACACTTTAAAGTTAAGAAAGTGGTGAAACAAGAAAAAAGAAAAATAAAAGATAAGATAAGATAAGATAAGATATTTTTATTTGCATAAAACATGGTATACAAGGTGTTATTCCAAAGAAAAGTAGTAGATCGGACATGTTTTGCTTAATGCTAAAGCATGCAAACTTACTTACTAAAGATACATTATGAATTCGTATTAAAAAAATCATTAATGCTATAAAAATTATTATTATTAAGCCATTTATATAATTTGATTTTAAATAATTTACAATTTAATGTTTTAAACATTTTTAAAAAACTTACCCAGTGGGCCAGGGCCAAATAAATTAGGGCTGAGTAAGTAGCACAGAACATAAAAAACAGTAGAAATCGCATGGCGCTTTATTAGTATCGGAACCAGCGTACCCCAAACTAACACATAAACAGGTTCATTGTATTTCGTAACACTAAAAAAAGCGTGGTGTGATTGGTTAGTTAATAATGAATGAAAGTAAGTATTAGATTAGTTTACGTTTATTTGAAAATAAACCCGTCGACACGACATTGTGATTTATTTTTAATAAATAAAATACAGGATTCGATAAATATTTTAAAATTTCAAAATTAAATAAGTACATAGGTTTGAAATCAAGTGTTATAAATTTATAATAATGCTTATGATATAATATAGAAAGAATAGTTAAGAATTTATTGTTCTGTTAATACTACCATGTTAAACTACTGATTGATTTCGAAAATAAATTATACTATTTGGAAGAAAGTCGCTTCAATCTATTTTTCTTTTCTGTCTGGATCCTTAGGAAATCTGAAGCCATAAAATACCTAATACGAAACCAAATATTTATAGATTCGAGACTTTGTGAATGACCTAAGGTCGATAAACCTTTTCTCAATTTAAATATTACGAATAGATTCCCCATATACATCTATGTTTTAAACTTATTTCAGACCTGGATAAGGAAAATTAAACAAAAAGGTTAATTTCATGGAAATACTACCTTTTCCTAAAACAGAATCATAAAAAAATTGCACGCACGGTTAATTTTTCGCCGATTCGATACATCATAGAACATTGTTAGTTTAAAATATCGATAACGTCAATCTCTAATTGAGTAGCGGACTGTGACATGTGCGTACCGTAAATTGGGGCTTTTTGAGACTCCAGGGGCTATTCAGAATTTTAGTAATAAAAGATTTGATTGAATATATTTTTGCTTCTAGTAACAGTAGAATCTTTTTTTTACAAAATGGCAATACTACAACTAATGTCAGTGTTACCGGCGAAATTTGGAGGTTAAGAAAGTGTAAACAAGCTGTCAATTCTTTCTTTGAAAAAAACTTGTTTAATCGAGTGAATTTGTACGTGTTTTACTTCCAGTTGATACACCAAAATTTTAAAGGTAAGTGGAAAATGAGTTTATTCATGTAGACATATGTTTTCTTGGGATTTCATTGGTGTTTTCAATTGTATTGTAGCTTGTTCTAGACGCCATATTTTTTGTGTTTTTGAGAATGGGGCTTTTTGGCACGAATTTGAGGCTATTTGGAATCCTGTTCCAAATAACCCCTGGTTTGTGTGTTTTAGTTTTACTAAGTTTAAGATCACCGTCTCAAATAGCCCCAAATGCGTATTATGTATAAATTTAAGGGGTAGCTTCTCATATCTTTTTTATTTTATATTACAGTTCCGGTAATATGGTGCGTACTTACCAAAGAAAGTACAGTAAGTACTTAATTCCAGAAATGGTAAAACTTTTGCACCGTATCAGAGTTATTCAAATGAAAATTTGGAAAACGCCATAGAGGCTGTTAAGTCTGGAAAACTTAAGCTAACTGATGCTGCCAATACTTATGACATACCTAAGAGCACTCTATGTAGGAAATATAGAAACTTAAATTGCACGCAACATAAAGCTGGACATCCAACATTGTTTACTCCCGAAGAGGAGAATTCGTTTATACGAAACATATTAATTTTAAGTGAATGGGGATTTCCCTTCGACTGTATGGATCTTCGAGTATTAGCTCAAAAATATTTGAACAAAATAGGCAAAAATATATATGGGCTTAAAAATAACTTACCAGGGACTGATTGGGCACGCAATTTTCTGATAAGACATAAATCAGCAATTTCAAATCGTAAAGCGTCTAATATTTCTACTGATCGAGCCAAAATTACAAGTGATGTAATTGATAGTTTTTTCGACAATTATGTGAAGTCTGTCGATGGTGTCACTCCAGACTGTATTATTAACTATGACGAGACCAACCTTACAGATGATCCAGGTTGTAAAAACTATATTTATAAAAGAGGCACAAAGTACCCAGAACCTACTTACTTAGGTGGGTAGGTACCTACCTATTTCACGTTTTATAAAGATCTCAATGTTTAAGTATATTTTTACCTTCCCCTTAAATGTTCCAAATATTGCCTTAATTCATAAACAATTGTTAGTATACGATTACTATAGATTCCAAATAGCCCCTAAGTGGCGAATCGCTTTTTTCATAATAAATGTTACGATGCTAAATATTTGGCTTTTTATTTAAAATTAAACCACAAACCTATGATATAATAAAAGGCTGTTTATCCTTCTGTTTTTCCAAATATCGCAAGACCTGTTTAAATTGATACAGCTCCTTAGATAGATGAAAAACAAAGTTAGAATATGTCGATTACAAAAAGCCCCAAACCGGCGATATTTGGAATTGCACTTTTGAAAAAAAAAACTCTGTATCTATGTTCAATACATAAATACAACCGTATTTTTCTAGAAGGTATTGATAAGGTCAGTCGTAAAAAAAAATGTCTAAGCTCATAACCTAAGTAGTTTTTGTGTACAACATAATTTTTCATAAAAAACATACCAAATAGCCCCACTTTACGGTAGTTGGAATTTTCGAGAATAATATGTTTGAGTTTAAAAGAAAGTAGACCCTATGTCTTAAAGAATAAAGTCTATTTGTTCTTGTCTTGTTTACTAAAATTATGTTTTTCAAATTTTAATCGAAATAAAGTAAATTATGACTTATCGATAATAATAATATGATATACCGCCATTTGATACATTTTTGGTTCTGCTATCGTTTTTACACTCCAGAACAGCACAATAAGGCATTTTAGTATTTTTTTTAAAGTTATTGTCACTGTGACGCTTCTATCTAGACTGATGTGCGTGGCGTGTGCGCGGGCGAAACACTTTGCGGAACAGTGCAAAGCTCGGGGTACGCGCGCCCCGCCCACATGCGACTTCTACTGTTTTTTATGTTCTGTGACCCCACCTATCCACCATTTTCGTATGTTCAACGTTCTGCCAAACACCTTGTATAATATACACTAGATAAAAGTAGTTTAGACATAGTGACAAAAACAACTTCAGTAAAAAACCTTTATATTTTTTGTCTAAAACTGCTGAGTAATGCAGATGCACACTGTGGAACTAATGGCGCTAGCATAGCTGATTCCAAGCATCGTCATTGGTTGAAAATCAAGGAATGTCATTTCATATTTTAAAATACCTTAACCTCATTGGTCAGATTGAGACCAGCTATGGTGGCGCCATCTACAATTAGCTTTTAACGTTCCTCCCCATTCGCACCTTTTTTTATAGAAGATGTTTATATTATTAAACTAGCGGACGTCCCGCGGTTTCACCCGCATAGTTCCCGTTCCCGTGGGAATACGGGGATAAAATATATCCTATGTTACTCGTGGATAATGTAGCTTTCGAATGGTGAAAGAATTTTTAAAAACGGTCCAGTAGTTTTTAAGCCTATTCATTACAACCAAACAAACACACAAACAAAGTTTTCCTCTTTATAATATTAGTGTAGATGACATAGATTTTGTATCTGTTCATTCTGGGGTACAAGTTCATACAATTTTTGGGCAAGTTCTTTAGTCGAGATTTACATCTACCTACTTATACAGAAATGTCCAGCCTTTGGTGGCTTGATGGTTACTGTAACCGTGTGTTAAACTTCATGCAAACCGTTTACCTTCGTGAAGAAGACTGCATTAGTACGGGTGTTAAGTCTTAAGTGTAACTAACTCGGTGAACTCAGTTACAGTAATTCGCCAATTTACGTAACTTTAGCTAACAATTATCACGCGCATGATATCGAGTGCGCCGTGCGCGGGGCGCTGGACAACTTTTACTCGCGATTTCGTTCGCTTAGTAGTGTAGTGTGTTGCGTAAGACCTGATCTCTCGCCCGGATGCTGTGGGCTATAGACCTACAGCCGAGCCCATGGTCGGATTTGTCACATTCAGCTTCAAAGGGTAGCCCGAGGTACTTATAAAGGGTGTAAAAAACCTCTTAACGAAGCCGAAAGGCACTGGTTCTCCCCGTCATTGCGATCATTTTTTGTTCTACGTTATACCTGGGAACATTCTAGTTACGGAGATCTATGTTGACGGTCAAAGTTCCGACATTTTCAAGTTTTTTCTTTAATTATGTAAGTACTAGTTTTTAAGGTTGTAACTGTATTTTAAATAGGTACCTCAATTTAACCCGTGTACTAGTCTATGCATTGAACAACCTGTAGACTATACAAATATTTGTTCAGAAAGGGAAATGCCAGGGTAGCCCGCGACATTCTTTTTTTTACACCATGTCTTTTTTAATTAATATATGTATAGTCGAATCATTAGTGTAGTTCTAGTACGAGTATTAAACGAACTTAGAGGGTTGCATTGATGGTTTTAGGAATTATACGATCGCTAATCATATTTTGTTAAACAAACTGTCTGAAAGTGACCCGCAAATTGAGAAGAAGAATTTCGTTGTCTTTTGTAGATCTTTGACAGTCGTTACAGGTAGTGGTCCGAAAGTCTGACACCCAGTCTTACAAACTGGTATCGTATTACCCAGTACTAACTGGGTTTTGGAGGTCAGATAGATAGTCGCTCCATGTAATACTGGTATTCAGCTGCATCAAAAAAGGACAGTCTGTTGTGAAATGTAATTTGCAGACAATTTCGGGCTCGAATCCCGGTAGGAGCAAATGTTTGTGTGATGAGCATGGTCATTTGTTTCCGAGTCATGGATGTTTGTATGTATTTACAAACAAAAAAACTTTTTTGCAAAAAATAAAACCGACTTCAAAAAGAAAAAAGTGAAAAATAACTTTAGCTTCTGAAGTCGGTGACGTTTGTATGATTGATTTAATTTTTTTGTCACCGACTTCAGAAGCTAAAGTTATTTTTCACTTTTTCTTTTTGAAGTCGGTTTTATTTTTTGCAAAAAAGTTTTTATTTTTCACTTTTTAGTGGTTCACATGGAAAGTGCATACCGTTACAATTACAACAAGCCCAAACACGACTAGGATACATTGTCTCATTATGGAGTTCCGTGACTCTTGGCTTCATCATCAGATCTGATGGTAGAATGGTTCTTATCAAACGCAAATGCTTCACTTGTTGTAGAAAATATAAAAATTGCTGTACGTTATCCTATAAAATTTGAAGAATTCCCTCGATTTCGCCAAGATTCCATTATCAGATCCCGACTTGGCGACTATGGGACCAACTTGGAAGTATACCCTTTCAAACAAAAAAAGAATTTTTCAAATCGGTTTAGGCGTCTTCGAGTAATCGGGTAACATACATAAAAAAAAAAAAAAAAAAAAAAAAAAATACATACAGTCGAATAGAGAACCTCCTCCTTTTTGGAAGTCGGTTAAAAAGTAGCTACGTAGTAGTTTCAACTATCTGGTGTCCTTAGGGTTGGCAACTTTTTTTACAAGAAATAAAGTATGTTCAGGTCTATGAAGAATATTAAACAGTATTTTAGAAAAATGAACAGTACGAGTATTTTATTTTTTTACTGTTTTAAATACTTACATATTTTTTAGAGCTTCTCGCACAACTTATTAATTTACAATCTTTTTAGGGTTCCGTAGTCAACTAGGAACCCTTATAGTTTCGCCATGTCTGTCTGTCCGTACGTCTGTCCGTCCTCGCTTAATATCTGTGACCGTTAGCACTAGAAAGCTGAAATTTGGTACCAATATGTGTATCAATCACGCCGACAAAGTGGTAAAATAAAAATTGGAAAAAAATGTTTTATTAGGGTAGCCCCCCCTATATGTAAAGTGGGAAGTGATTTTTTTTTAATTTCAACCATAACGTGTGATATATGTATTGTTGAGTAGGGGTTTACTAAAATCGTTTTTTTATAATGTCAATAATTTCAGAAATAATCGCTCCAAAAGAAAAAAAAAACTATTTTCAAAAAAGACAAAAAGTTGTACAAAATAGTTTCTGGACTAAGTTTGTAGTATAATCGTATAATATGCAAGCATTTTTTTTAACTTCGTTTAAGTACATATTTTATTATCCTGAACGTATCTTTTTTCAAATAAAAAAAGAATTATTAAAATCGGATTGAATTGAACACTTTTTGTGACGGACGGGAAACTACGGAACCCTACACTGAGCGTGGCCCGACACGCTCTTGGCCGGTTTTTTTTTAAACTTCATACTCCTCACCACAATTATAAAAGAAATTAAAATAAATGCGGAGCTCATTTTTTAGGGTTCCGTAGCCAAATGGCAAAAAACGGAACCCTTATAGTTTCGCCATGTCTGTCTGTCTGTCTGTCCGCGGATAATCTCAGTGACCGTTAGCACCAGAAAGCTGAAATTTGGTACCAATATGTATATCAATCATGCCGACAAAGTGCAAAAATAAAAATTTAAAAAAACATTTTTATTAGGGTACCTCCCCCAGACGTAAAGTGGGGAGCGATTTTTTTTTTAATTTTGACCCTGACGTGTGATATATTGTTGGATAGGTATTTAAAAATGAATAGGGGTTTTCTAAAATCATTTTTTGATAATATTAATATTTTAGGAAATAATCGCTCCGAAAGTCAAAAACAATGTGTCCCCCCCCCTCTAACTTTTGAACCATAAGTTTAAAAAATATGAAAAAAATCACAGAAGTAGACCTTTATATGAACTTTCTAGGAAAATTATTTTCAACTTGATGAGTTGAATAGTTTTTGAGTTATATAGCACTTTTTCAAAAAAACGCAAATGATAACTTTGTTTTTCATACAAATACTATGAAAAACAAAGTTATTTTTGCTGACGAAAAATGTTGGTATTTTTAATGGTCTGGGAAGCTACGGAACCCTACAGTGAGCGTGGCCCGACACGCTCTTGGCCGGTTTTACATTTATAGATCCTCTATTTCTATCCTCCCGCCTCTTAGCATTCATTACGGAAAAATTCTTTCCTTAAATGCTGAGGTGGCGAAATTTGTGTGAGCTTCTAAGTATAACACATAATAATGTGTTTGCATTTTGATGCTGAAAACAGTATTTTGTATACTTTATTTTTGTTCAACAGTAAAAAGTATAATTTAGTTAAAAACAGTATAATACTGTTTAAAACAATATAGTTGGCAACCCTAGGTGTCCTTGACACAAGCCTCGTTGCTTAGTGTGGCACTAGACGGCGCTGTGTGTAATGTCCAGCGATATTTATTTAATTTAGATGAACAACCGATGCGCGGCTCTGTGTCTGTAGTTCTGTACTCAGAGAAAGGCTACAAACAAACCCACGATGAGTGCGCCAGAATGTGAATGAAAGTCGAAATAATAGCGCTCCGACTCCGGACTCGAGGAACCGGTAACTGTAAGCGGTAAGCGGTACGTATCGTTATATCGCAGCCGCCGTAATTGGCAAACATTATGTAATGCGATCATAAACGTAATTATTGGCGAGCACCGGTCATCATTGGCAACTTGATATCATTTTATACATACATAATAGTCTGTCTTGTAGCACCAGTGGTCGTGGTCGCGATCAGTCGCGACCGCTGACCGTGGGGCTCCGTGCTCGATGTGCACTATGCCAGGCTGGGCAAAGCGCGGACCTGTGGACCTTGAGCTATGGGCTAGCTCACCATCCGTCCGATGGCGCCGCGGCGCTGAGTGTTCCACGCGCGCCTCAAAGAGTTGTCAGCAGAAAGGAAGGGGACGCAGGGGCCAAATCCTGCCGGGGCTGCGGGACTGTTCGAAAGAGAGAGATACCATAGCTCCGGAACATACAAGGCGAGGAATGAACATGTATGGGTTTTAGTCGGTAAAAGTCTGACACTACTTAGAAGTCATTTGATGATTTCCCAGTAGACGTTCTCAGGCTCGACTTATAACCGGTTCATAGAAATAAGCTTATGTATTGTAATACCAAATGATTTGAAAAGAGTAACCATGGAGTTTCTTGCCGGTTCTTCTCCATGGAATCGACCAACGAGAACCACCTTTGCACCTTTTTCGATGTTTTTTATGTGCCCATCTAGGCTTATGTGAAATACTCGTAAAATATTTTATTTAATTTGATGAGTTCTTGTTCGTCATGAGACACACGCCACACATCACGCCAGTAATCACTGAAGGTTTAGGCAGAAGCGTAAATAATGTGGGGAACTTTGGATATTTCGAAGTATATTTCGTTAGTTATGTGTGACAGGGGGCGCTCCTGTTGCCGTCAACCCGTACCTACTCCACACAGTGGTACTGAGAAATTTCAAACGAAAAAACCTCATACCGGGTACCGAACACAGGATCTCATGCTGAGCACTACTAAAAGCCTCATTAACATGATACCATTTTCTTGAACATACAAGTACAATAATTGAATGCAATAATTTAACCGCAATAATTGACCTTCAAGAATTGCAAGCAACTGTTTACACGCGGATAGGTACAACAAAAAACTTGAAAGCAAATATATTACAATACATTAGCAATACTATCAACAATCAACACACCCACACTCACTGCACTCATATTTGCAAATGAAGAGAGAATCCAACTGAATACAAAAATTGTATAAGAAATGATTGTACGTGCTGTTTATACCAAGAACAGTTTTGAAAATGGAAAAATTGCCTGGTAGAGCAAGAATGTGACATGTTGTTTAGACGATGCCAGTCATTTATGGTTTCAATATTATTGTATGCAACAGGCGATAAACTTGCATCGTGTAAATGCGCCTTAACTCTAGGAACACACATTGGTCCCTGCTTGGTATACATGCGGTGTGTTATGTGTTGACTATGGCTGATCTACATACCGCCATCGCCATGCCAGACATCACCCTACATGGCCTACATAGTTAAACTCACGTAACACAAGTATTCTATTGTAAGAGAGTGCCCTCGCGCGAGAAATGCCGGCCCCGGGAAATATCTAACACAACAATGGCTTGCTAAACTTTACAGAAAAATATAATTTTATTCTTAGTGGCAACTTTTAAAGAGCAACGACTTTTATTAACTACTAACTACTAAGAATTGCCAGTGGGCAGGGCACATTGCTCGCAGAACGGATGGCCGATGAGCCGAAAATTTCTGGTGTGGCGCTATCCGAAAGACGTTGTGTTGGAAGACCTCCCACTAGGTGGACCGACGACCTGGTGAAGGTCGCAGGAATCCGCTGGATGCGAGTCGCACGGGATCGGTCAATGTGGTGACACTTGGGGGAGGCCTATGTCCAGCAGTGGACGTCGTTCGACTGAAATGATGATGAATGATGAACTACATTTTACCCGTGACTCCGCATGAGGTTGATAGTAATTCCGTCTACGTTGCGCAGCGCACGCAACGGAAGCTCTCAATAAAAGTAGTTCCTGAGATTGGCGCGTTAAACCGAACAAAAAAACTCTCCAGCATTATAAAATTAATAGTATACGTAGATTATAATAGTGATTATAATATTGAATAGTGTTGATATCTTCCGCTAAGCGCTACTTCTATCGCTTGACTAGTTTGTGTGTCGATGTCATTTGATGTCATTTCACTCGTTCATCTGAACTTGGTCGCTGCTGAACTATATGACCTTACGAGTCATCGAATTTACGTCTCAGTCCATGTCTCTAGCCTCTTTTTGATGTTATAAATAATCGGCGCAGCATAGCCTAATGGTGTAGTGGCGTCGGACTCAAGTTCGAACCTCAGACACGCATCACTGATTTCCAGAGTCATGTGCGTATTGTATAATTATCACTTGCTTCGGTGAAGGAAAACATTGTGAGGAAACCAGCATGCCTGAGAGATATATCTCGACGGCATGTACAGTCAAGTACGAGGACCATGAGCGACATACAAACTCTGACACCAGGTTACACCAGGGCAGCATGTCGTCTTCCATACCTCGTCATCTCAAGAATCCCCCAACTACCACAAAAAAGCCACTTAAAGTCAGGGGCGGATTTCCCTATAAGCCGAGTGGGCCCGGGCCTAGGGCGGCAAAATTGAGGGAGCGGCAAATCTCGGTCAATTTTTTTGTTTTTGCATTTGCCCACGCGCCTTCGTGTAAACTTACTACTTAAAAACTCACAAATAGAATCAAATGGTAAGAATCATTATCCGAAATACTGATTGAGATAATTAAATCATTTACTGACTATCGTTTTTTTTTAATTTTAATTTAATTTCCACAGGGTGTAAACCACCTCATCACGAAGTCAACCAAACTTTCTGTAAGTACATTAAGCTAAGTAACTTTAAACAAAAAAATATTGCTGGGAAAAAACTTTTTTTTTGGGGGTGAAAAATCATGTTTTTGGTAGAACTCAATGTAACGCACTCAAAACATTGTGCTGATGGATGGATTGAACAGTACAGGGGTCGTAGAGGTTTTTAAATTAAAACTCTTGCATTAAAAACTAGTATTTTAAAAAAATATTGCCGAAAAGTTGGAAGTTTGGCCCCCAATATCTCTGTAAGGTAGCCCAGGTACAGTATAGAACAAAAAAATGATCGCAATGTCGGAGAGAACAAGTCGTAAAGAGGTGTTTTACTCCCTTTATAGTTTATTTAATTTTTCATGCTTTAATACAACACATACGGGGGCGGCAATCTTTCGCAGGCCTAAGGCAGCCTAACGTATCAAATCCGCCTCTGCTCAATGTAGGAACACCGCATTGATGTCATTCTCTTGCCCTCACCCCAATTCATTTGTGGTCAATGCAGCATATCTTCATCTCCCACACCTCTATAACTCGTCATATCATCAGACACCTCCTCTCTATCCATATCATACTTCACACAGTACATCCATCGCATATTTGATCTTCTTCTACTCTTATCATAATTTTGTCAAATCTATACTAATATTATAAAGCAGAAGAGTTTGTTTGTTTGTTTAGTTGGTTGAACGCGCTAATCTCAGGAACTACTGGTTTAAATTGAAAAATTCTTTTTGTGTTGGATAGTCCATTTATCGAGGAAGGCTTTAAACTATATAACATCACGCTACGACCATTAGGAGCGGAGCAGGAATGAAAAATGTTGCAAAAACGGTTTTTTTTTCGTTTCGTTTTTCTCCCTTACGTGACGCAAACAAAGTGGCGTGGGTCAGCTAGTAACATACACTCGAGAGCAATGAATCCGGGTCACTTAAAGAATGTTAAAAATCTCGGAAACTAAAAATGATAGGTTAATGCAATAAATTGTATTTAATAGACAATGTAATACTCCTTAAATGAAAGTAAAAAAAATATGAGTCACCATACATTTTATTAACACAAAATTACATAAAGAAAAAAACTGCTGATCTCTCCTTAAAACAAAAATAGGAAACATGAAATTTTTGAACTTTATTACGATTTTCTTGAATTTTAATACTTCGTATTGCCTCCTCGTGCTTCCATTACTGCGTTTACGCGGTTTGGCATGCTGTACACCAAGTTCCTTATACGATTTTGGGGAATATTCTCCCATTCCTCTGTGAGAGCAATTTTGAGCTCACGAAGCGTGATTGGGGGAGGGTTTCGTTGTTTTACGCATCTGCCTAGCTCGTCCCAAGCATGCTCGATCGGGTTGATATCCGGGCTGCGCGCTGGCCACTCCATACGAGTAATGTTCATCTCTTGAAGGTAGTCATTCACAATCCTACCTGTATGAGGTCGGGCATTGTCATGCATAAATATAGCATCCTCACCTAAATTGACCATAAATGGACCAACGTGATCATTGAGGATTTCTTCCACATATCTTACGCTAGTTAAAGAGCCGTTTTCTATGATCACCAGCTCTGTGCAACTTTCAGAAGAAATTCCGGCCCACACAAGTACAGACCCACCACCGTAGGCTACTTTTTCTTCGATGCATGCTTGCTTGAATCTTTCCCCTGGTCTTCGATACACTCTGTGTCTTCCATCGTGCTTGTAGAGCATACATTTTGATTCGTCGGAGAACATAACTTTTGACCAATCTTCAATACTCCAATTTACGTGGCTCTGGGCATATCTTAGTCTTGAAATACGATGCCCACGCTCCAGTTTAGGGCCGTTTGCAGGTCTAAGGGGTTTTAAGTTAGATTCAGCAAGCCGACGTCTTACTGTCCATGCACTTGGGTTACTTCCTCCGAGGCGTCGAAACTGATTTGTGAGTTCAGTTCCTGTGAGAAAGCGATTTCGAAGCATGGTGTTCACCAAGTATCGGTCTTCTCGTGCTGTGGTACACCTGGTTCTGCCCGTTCCTGGTCTGCGTAGGTTAGAACCAGTTTCTTCGTAACGTCGGAGAACTCTTTGTACTGTTGACAGCGACACACCGACAGTCCTGGCTGTATCGCGCTGGCTCCGGCCGGTTTCCAGCATTGTAAGTATTCTGGTGCATTCTTCAGGCGTAAGCGACATAATTTCAGCTTGAATAATGAATATAGAGCACTATCAACATGGTTTATGTACCCACATAAATGACAGATTACAAACAAAAGCAAAACCAAATGCTGTAATTTCGTAGTTCCATCTTCGAAAGTGGCCCTTTTTCAAATTTGATTTTTTTATGATATAACTTTACAATAACTAAGAAGTTTTAATACCTTCATTTAAGGAGTGTTACATTGTCTATTAAATACAATTTATTGCATTAACCTAGCATTTTTAGTTTCCGAGATTTTTAGGATTCTTTAAGTGACCCGGATTCATTGCTCTCGAGTGTATATAATTCACAAACATCGCATTTCTCATCAAACCTTAATTTTTGCAACATCACAGTCTACCTACTTGCTCAATACGACGCCAATGCTAGGACAGGTCGGTGCATCTGCGACGTACTGCTCTGTGCTCGAACAAGATTTACTTTCTCGAGAAAGTCCCACAAGTCGAGGTCGCTGGCTGTGCGCTCAGTTGTACATGTGTGAGCTATGACCCGCGGATTTCTAACAACTAATGTTATAACACCTTGTACATAATTACCAGAGGGTGGTATGATGTTGACTGACATTGACTGTCACATATACGTGACAAGCAAGCGCGTGCCCTGTAGGTACGCCAAATGACACAAATATGTAACAAAATGTAAGTGAAATTGTGGCTTAGTCGGGAGGGCACGCACGTGCGTAATGCTCTGGCTTAAAACTAAGGAGTCTGTCTGTACCACCACGACACGACACGCGATGCCGAATGTGATTATCTACAATTAACACAAAGTAGGTAACATCAAATTATGCACACTTATCATTAAAAAATAATAATAACCGCGACGTAGGCGCTCCCATCACACACGTGGCCGCGCCGCCAGACGCTTAACCTCACGCACGCGGTCAAGGACGTGTTAAGTAACGTTGTCTAATCGTCAGTTTGTATTCATTGTCCGTCCGTACGTATGTAGTGTATGTAGTAGACGTGATGGAACTTCGATAGTATCCTTGTGAGTCAGATTGTCTGAGGAATGTCTACTGCCATGCATGTGTAAACAGACCCTGCACGAAGTCACGAAGCCGTCAACAGCCGTCAACCAAGCATTTTGTACATCGACGACTTTTTTTTCGGGGTGAAAAATCACATTTTACGGTAGAACTCAATGTAACGAACTCAAAACGTTGTGCTGATGGATGGATTGAATAGTACGGGGTCGTGGAGGTGTTAAATATTTAAAGACTTGTGAAAAAGTTGTAACTTTGATCCGCAATATCTCCGTAACTAGAAGGTTCCCAGGGGCAGGTATGGCGTAGAACAAAAAAAAAAGATAACAATGACGAGGAAAACAAGTGCTTTTTAGGGAGGTACGGCATATGATTTATGATTATTTTACGTAACATACCGGTGTTCAGCTGCATCTGGTTAGACTGGAAGTAGAACCCAGCATAGTTGCGAAAAATCCGTTTCTGTGGTCATGCTACGCGGGCAGGTGTAACAACGGAACACGGTCAATCGCATGAGTTCGCGATGGCGAGCAATGAGAAAAAGTTTCGAAGAAATGTCCCCTAGCTAGCAGGTTTCATTGGACCATAGAGTATAATTGGACATTAGTCGTTTTTGCCGATGGCAACATTGGGCTCGCAATAACTGACAAACAGCTTTACAACTTCAAACTTGTGCCATGGCCGACCTCAGGCACAAGTCACATGAGAGAAAGTGTGTGACATAACGCGCGCCGCTCCCATCCAAACATGTGACCGGTCCAGCGGCGCTTAACTTTACTACTTTCGACAATATCGAAAGCTGACCACTGATAGCCCTCTAGCGACCCTGAACTCTGCTCATATTCATCAGATTCCCGCAACAAATCCAAGGTCATCTGTCTTTAATTTACGATAGTCGCTAATCTAGAACTCGCCGACATCGAAGATCTATCCTGAGAGCAAAATGTGTTCAAAATAATTTCTTTCAGTTGAAGAATCAACTAAGAGATTTCGGACATCGTGCATCGTTCGGTGACAATAGCTCACTGGAAATGGAATTTAAAAGAAATTCACGATGGAATGGAACACTTCTTAATGTCAAACTATGAGCTTTGGCCGCATGTGGAATTCTATACAGTATGACTATAGTCTATAGCCAGAGCGTCGACAGGCAAAGTGACCCTCACGGAACAGTAAAAACAGGTGACCCTAAACACAATAAAGGCTTGGCTAAAGAATCTTTCAGACGCTTAGGTTTTGTTTTACGCAACTGACAAGGTTTTAATAACCGGGGCCCGCTATTTTTATAAATATGTCATTCCAACACGATCCATTGTCACTGGCGGAATATGAAAAAATCGGTTGCAAAACGATGCTTGTGAAAAACGCAAGTCTCCACATCCAAGAAGCGATTCTCGCAAGCATCGTTTAGCTTTACGTTAGCATTCAGCTATGATGTTGCATTTAATGTTAGCACAATTTTCTCTTATTAGCAATCATTTGTGACGACTAAATGATTGCCGGCGATCAGTCAGTCACCGGCGCACTAGCGACAAAGTCTGAATACTTGCGAGGTTCTCACAGCGAGACGTAAGTACCGGAAGAAACGATTACCGGTGACTTAGAGGAAGGCATTGAGATACTTATAATGTACGGTGAAGGTTAGAATATTCGCACACAATGTGCGGTGCTACACTGCGGGTATTTAGCTTGAACGGCCCAAAACGAATAGACCGCGGGCCATTCAACCGTAGACAAAAAATGTCTATGTCCCAAGGTCTTAACCGGTGATAAAAAGAATTCTAAAGGGACAGTCGCATACGTTGTTGATGTTGTTGACTGTAGTGCTTTAAGATGACATCAAATTACACATTTGTTGCCATTGAGAGCTATAGGCGCAAATTATGAACCGGTGGAGTACTAGGCTTGCAGGAGTTCAAGGTGGTATTTTGAAAATCGGTCTATGTACCCCAAAAAGTACTAGGCTTGCAGGAGTTCAAGGTGGTATGTATTTTAAGAATCGGTCTACTGGTAATGAATACAATAATTTTTGTATACAGTCGGACGGCCCGCGGTCCATTCATTTTGGGCCGTTCACATCAAATACCCACACTACGTCGTCCGCAGTCATCGTGGACAATGGACTGGATGTACCCTTTGTTGTTATGAGATTGTCGGTTTTGTTCGTTGCACAACACTCGTTTATTTCGTACACTTGCTTGAGAAAATTAACGTACCTACCTCATCATTTGCTAGCCTTTTCCCAACTATGTTGGGGTCGGCTTCCAGTCTAAGCGGATGTAGCTGAACACCAGTATTTTACATGAAGCGACTATCTATCTGATCTCCATAATTCAGTTACAACTAAAAGAGTAAAATGAAAAAAACGTTTCGCAAAAAAAAAACTTTTGTTTAGTGTTTTTGGAAGTCATATTTTTTGTAAAAGGTTTTTACGATAATATCTGTTATTTGTTTTCGCTTCATGAAAACACAGTCAGCCAGTTGATAGGACTTTGAATTCAAACGTAAGTATTCGAAAGTGAGAGTTCTGTTGTACAAAGATGAGAAATTTGAAGTTTGAGAGAAAATACTTGTTCACAGTGCACACTGCGGACTGTTGTAAGATCATTAGCATATTAGCGAGATGAATGATGAAGCATTTAGGATCCGTCTCGTCGGACTTTAGAAAGAGACAGAGCATATCGGGTGTAAATAGACGAAGCCGAACGATGTCGAAAGGCACTCATTCTCCTCGTCACTGACTGCGATCGTTGTTTTGTTCTAGACCATATGGGAACCGTCTACGGAGATATTAGGGGTCAAAGTTACAACTTTTTCACAAAGTTATTAATGTTATCAACTTTACTTGGAACACCTCCATGACCGTGGTGGCACAATGTTTTGAGTGCGTTACCTACATACATGATTTTTCACCCCAAAACAAAGTTGTTTCCCAGCAATAATTTAGAGAGTTACTAAGTTTGATGTACACACACGATAAAGAAGAAAGAAGATAGAGACTACAGAGACTTATGAATCAGCGTGAATGATTATCTGATAATCATTTAATACTTACTTATGTAGGTATCCGAAATTTATCTATAGGTAATTCATCATTATTCCCAACTATGTTCGGGTCGGCTTCCAATTCCACCGGGTGACCAACTGCAACTTTCGACTGCGTGAACCGATTTTGATGATTCTTTTTTTATTTGAAAGCTGGTGCTTCCCATATGGTCCCATTTTAATTTGCTGAAGATCTGATGCTGGTCTTCGGAGATATACAATGGAACTCTTCAAAAATGTACGGCAAATCTGCAGTGATTGCTATTATCACTTGTAGGTTTATTGTTTATACAACATCATGACGTAATATCACGCCTGTATGCTCTGAGGGGGTACGCAGATGTGTACAATACACCCAGATTTCGACAGTGTTTGTTACCTCAGTACTTTCGACTGGGTGAACCGATTTTGATGATTCTTTTTTAATTTGAAAGCTGGTGCTTCCCGTGTGGTTATATTTTAATTTGCTGAAGATCTGATCCGGATCTTCGGAGATATACAATGGAACTCTTCAAATATACACGGCAAATCTGCAGTAACTGCTGCAATCGCTTGAATGTTTATTGTTTATACAACATCATGACGTAACATCACGCCTGTATGCTCTGAGGGGGTACGCAGATGTGTACAATATTCCCAGATTTCGACAGTTAGGTGTATTAAGTTCCATTTATTGGGGATAAGTTTTTTTTTATTTTATTGGCAAGGGCACTTCAAGGGTAGTTTGATGAGAATTTGGTTAGGTTCTGATTATGGGATCCATGACAAAGGAACGGAACTCTTCAATTCTTAGAAGCAAATTACCGATTCTCGGCCAAATCTTTTAAAGGCTATCCGGATATTTGAGTCACGTACCATAACGTCGTTATTAACCGACTTCAAAAAGGAGGAGGTTCTCAATTCATTGTTCCCCGATTACTCGCAGATGACTGGACCGAATTTGTTTTTTAATTGTTTGAAAGGGTATACTTCCCAGAAGGTAACATAATCATCAAGTTAGGATCCTGATAATGGGATCCTGGAGAAATAGAGAGAACTCTTCAAATTTTATAGGCACACCAGAAGCGATTTGGGTAGTTTTTGAAAGAGTAGTTTCTCGGAGTGATCCCATTTAAATTTGGTAAAGATCTGATGAAGAACTTCGGAGAAAGGCAACGGAACTCCTCATTAAATGTAGCAAATGTGTGTCTCTTACTGGGATTGCTGAAATCTCATGTCTGTCTATTGTTTACACCAGTTCATAACAAAAAATCACGCTGGTACGCTGTGAAAGGGTATGCACATATTGTGAACCACTAAAAAGTGAAAAATAAAAACTTTTTTGCAAAAAATAAAACCGACTTCACACAAAAAAGTGAAAAATAACTTTAGCTTCTGAAGTCGGTGACAAAAAAATTAAATCAATCAAACAAAGGTCACCGACTTCAGAAGCTAAAGTTATTTTTCACTTTTTTGTGTGAAGTCGGTTTTATTTTTTGCAAAAAAGTTTTTTACATGGAGCGACTGCCTATCTGACCTCTGTGTAATACGCGCGATACCACTTGATAAGACTGATTATCAGACTTTCGGGCACTGAGTGTCTATCGCTAACGATTATCAAAGATTTTAATAATTTAAAAGAATTCATAATTAAAAGGTAACCAAGAGTCGAGACTTCGAGAGTTACTTTCGCTATAACATTAGTATGTATTGCCAATTCATTGCTTAAATATACGAATGTTGATATAATGAATCATATGCGCTGTTCGGAACTGAACTTTGGAAAGTAACTGAACGAGATGAGATGTCAGGTGGATTAGTGCGCGGGTCAGTGACCTTGGGAAGCTAGCATCAAGAGCCACGACTCCACGATATTAATAATGCAGAAGAGACACTCTGAACTCGCTGCCCTGACTACAATAGGCATGATAACAGTATCAAAAAATGCAAATCTATTTAGTCTGTCAGTTGAGTATTCGATAATAATGGACACGTATTTTTTGTTTTTGTTAATCAATGAATATTGACAAAGATAAAACGCTTCAAAACTCGAGAGTGGGGGCTCGTGACGTCAGAACACGCTAAAAATTATTCCAAGGCGTGACGTATTGAGAATTTTAAAAGCGTCGTATCTTCGACAATTTTGGTTTATTTATGTAACAAAAGAAAAAATACGGGTCAAATGTTTTTTGATTATCTAACTGACGGACTAATTCGATTTTCTTTGACGTCTATCCTATTCTACGCGCCGTACTCAGAGCGACACAAACGTAGCTCACATCGAACGACGCTTCTACCGCGCGCGCGTGATGCTCTTAGCATCATTTCCATACGTCCCACGCGGCCACGTTCACGAGACGCGAGCGATGTAACAATGACTTGTTAATCGCGTTCATCTTCATTCTTAACGCTTGCTGCTCCACGTGGGAAGGAACAGAGACGATGTACCTGCGAGCTACAGTCACTGGGAGCTCATACTGACGAGTTAAGAAGATAAGCTTCAAAGGATACAGCTCATTGCGCCGAAGTGCTGCGAATAAGCCTTACCTAGCTTATTTCAGACAGACGATTTAAAAAAAACCGGCCAAGAGCGTGTCGGGCCACGCTCACTGTAGGGTTCCGTAGCTTCCCAGACCATTAAAAATACCAACATTTTTCGTCAGCAAAAATAACTTTGTTTTTCATAGTATTTGTATGAAAAACAAAGTTATCATTTGCGTTTTTTTGAAAAAGTGCTATATAACTCAAAAACTATTCAACTCATCAAGTTGAAAATAATTTTCCTAGAAAGTTCATATAAAGGTCTACTTCTGTGATTTTTTTCATATTTTTTAAACTTATGGTTCAAAAGTTAGAGGGGGGGGGGACACATTGTTTTTGACTTTCGGAGCGATTATTTCCTAAAATATTAATATTATCAAAAAATGATTTTAGAAAACCCCTATTCATTTTTAAATACCTATCCAACAATATATCACACGTCAGGGTCAAAATTAAAAAAAAATCGCTCCCCACTTTACGTCTGGGGGAGGTACCCTAATAAAAATGTTTTTTTAAATTTTTATTTTTGCACTTTGTCGGCATGATTGATATACATATTGGTACCAAATTTCAGCTTTCTGGTGCTAACGGTCACTGAGATTATCCGCGAGACAGACAGACAGATAGACAGACAGACAGACAGACAGACATGGCGAAACTATAAGGGTTCCGTTTTTTGCCATTTGGCTACGGAACCCTAAAAAAGGGAATTGTATGAAGTATTCAATACTTTTTATATCAATATCGGATTGTATTTAACTGTGTGATATCGTAAAAGCTCGAGCAAGCGAACTTATGTCATGTCAAGAAAATTCTTTTGTTTTCAGCATACTTACATAAATGATGATTTAAAGATGGCTGTGTTACTCTTCCACGCAAAAACTACTGAATGGATATGGATGAAATTTGACACACAGAGTTTATAATATTTTTTTTTCGGATGGGAGATCATCAAAAGACCTCCCGTTCTGGGCGGAGCGGAAGGGAGTGTCAGACTTTTACTGACTAAAACCCATCCATGTTCCTTCCTCGCCCTTTATGTTCCGGGGCCGCGGTATCTCTTTCGAACAGTCCCGCTGCCCGTAACCCTGAAGCCTCACGCAATGAAATGGTAAGTGGGTAGACAGACTTGTGTATGAGACATGCATGGCTCACTCTCGACCGTCGCAACGCAAGTGAGTGCGTGAAGTAGAGCGGAGCTAATTGATATTTTCGTTAATAATAATAACTTCGTGCGCACGCGAGACAAACGTCTTGTTATTATATTTATGTTCACTATATTTTATATTGGATTCACTTTTATGTAGCTTTGTGGCACGGAAGGCGGAGTGGACGGACGATCGGATTCCGTCGTAGGGGTCGTGGCTTCGATTGCTGTAAGAAGTGTGGAAGTGGGTGGCAAAAAGAGTAGGGTAACTTTGGTTCGGCACTTCAATAGTTACATCTATATTCTATATGTAATATTATAACGAGGATAAACTTAAAACTACTGGAACATTATCAGCGAGTAACAAGACTTCTAGTTACAATATCAAGAATTTGTGTGAGACACCATAACTCACCAACATCTGACTTCCGAAAGTAAAATTATTTTGCTACTTTTCGTGTTTTTTTGAAGTCTGTTATTTTTCTCTTAATAAAAACGTTCGTCACGTCACATTATAAGTAATACAGCCTGCATCCGGATCCGGTATCTCATAGTTAACGTGAACCTAAGAATTGGTGTCAATGGTTCATGATCACACATCCACTGAGAGAAAACTTTATTATAACGTTTAGTGTTGTTCGTGATGTATCGCAGTATTGCGTGGAAACTGTTTCAAATGTATCGCTTCACGTGCGCCGGCGGCGGCGCGGCGGCGGCGCCGCGTTGTCAGCGGCTGAGGGCTAGCCGGGATACAGAAAAGCTACACCACAGGGTATAAAGAAGCCGTCAAACAAGCATTTTGTACATCAAACTAAGTAACTTTACGCAAAAATATTCGCTGGGAAAAAAACTTTTTTTTTTTTGGGATGAACAATCACGTTTTACATGTAAACGCTCTTAAAACATTGTGCTGATGGATGAATAGAAAAATGAGGTTATAAAGGTGTTTAAAGTAAAAATCTTGCAATAAAAACATGGCTATTTAAAAAGAAACCTGTGAATTAAGTAGTTTTAACTTAGACCCCCAATAACTCCGTAACTAGAAGGTTCCCAGGTGTGGTCTTAATCTAAAACAAAAAAATATCGCAATGACGGAGAGAACAAGTGCCTTTCCGCTTTATTAAGGGTTTATTTACACCCTTTACTGGCTTTACATAAGTCGCGCGTCGTGCGGTGAACGACTAAGGGTTAGGGGAGGAAAAGAAAAGCTACTCAGTGTAGCGGTTATTGTAATACAAATCGGATTGGGAAGAGTTCATGCTTCTAACAGACTTCTAAAACGAGGAGGTATGTACTCCACCAGCATAGTTTTTTATCAAAAAGAAGATCCTTCCACTAACGGGGAGCTACGGTATCCTAGAGTGCCAGCAGGCTATTAATATTTAAAACGTCCTCTTGGGATTATATGCAACCATAACGTGAACTAACCCGCAGGCTACAGCTTGTTTTGTTCTAAATAACACTTTCATTGAAGTCTCTCAAGTTGTCAGGTAATCAGTGCACTGCCCAACCGGGGCTCAAATCCAGTACCTCGCACTCAACCACTCAAGAAGTCAACCTCACAACCACTACACCATCAGAGACATCCCAGATATATTTCTTTATCGTGTGGTTAGTGTGTAACCTGGTGTCAGAGTTTGTATGTCGCTCATGGTCCTCGTACTTGACTGTACATGTCGTCGAGATATATCTCTCAGGCATGCTGCTATCCTCACGATGTTTTCCTTCACCGAAACTAGTGATAATTATACAATACGCACAAGAATCTGATATATCAGAGGTGCGTGTCTGAGGTTCGACTCGAGACCTATGACTTTGCAGTCCGACATTCACACGACTAGGCTATCTGCTGTCTTCCGGATGAGACGCACGAACTTGTGGTAAAACCTCGACTGTTATGATAGTCATCGTTGTCGGAGAAAGGCTCAGCCTAGCAGCCGAGCAGCCGAGCGGGCGGATGTAGGAACTCGTACATCCAACAGATTGCTAATTGCTTTAATGAGCAGAATATTACAATCTTTGCAATTATCATCTGTAGAGACTCTTCTTCCTGTGTGGGGGCCGTGGAGAGCATTCAACTTGGACTTGATGCGGCTGATGCAGCTGAGTGTACACGAAGCCGTCAACCAAGCATTCTGTACATCTAATTAAGTAGCTTTACGCAAAATTCATTGCTGAGAAACGACTATTTCTTTTGGGTCGAAACGTCATGTTTTTTGGTAGAACTCAATGTAACGTATTCAAAACATTGTGCTGATGGATAGATTGAATAGTACGGGAGTCGTGCAGTGTTTAAAGTAATAAAATTATCTTAGATTAAAAACTTGGAATATTATCCCAATAAAAAAAAAACGATGCGTTGGAAGACCTCGCACTAGGTGGACCGATGACCTGGTGAAGGTTGCGGGAATCCGGTGGATGCGAGTCGCACGGGACCGGTCAATGTGGCGACACTTGGGGGAGGCCTATGTCCAGCAGTGGACGTCTTTCGGCTGAAATGATTATGATGATGAAAAAAAAAACAATGGTGAGGGGAAAAAGACAAGTGCCTTTTAAGAATCGTCAGTTTGACAGATTACGAGAGATTTCTTTTATTCATCTGTCATTTTGTCAATTCTTTCTTCGAAGAATCCAGTTTCTACGGTGGTCATACTTTTGAAACAGTGAAACGAGGCATCGTAAAGAAATCGATAACAATATGATAATAACCGTTAGTTAGCACAAACACACATAACAACCTAGAATGAGTGAAGAGCGAGTCTGCGAGACGAATCTGTGCAGTGCGGCGCGCGGCGCTAATGTATGCTAATACGCGGGAGAAAGTGTCAAACAGGTGACACCAGCGCAGCGGCCATGAGAACCATAGACCAGTCATGTGTGAGTGTGTTGCTAGAGGTGACATAGACGCGAGTTAGCTAAACTTTTGGCTTTGTATGGAACAACACAATATAACCATTCTACAATAAGAAGGCGATCAGTCACAAACTACCAGGAGACCAGAATCATGAAGATGATATTGTACTGTCGGGATATTTTCTCATTCAGTTAGCCTTTAACGTGTCTTGTAGTGTTTCGGATGGAGCATCATCAAATAACCTCTCCCGCTCTGGGCGGAGCGGGAGGTAGTGTCAGACTTGTACCACAGTCTAAAACTAAAACCCATCCATGTTCTTTCTTAGCCCTTTGTTTTCCGGGGCCGCGGTATCTCAGTCTGCTGTCCTTATAAGCAATAGCTCCTCTGCCCTCCTCAGCGTAGGTAGGTAATCAAAAATGAGTTAAGCACTAGCTCAGAAATGAAATAAAGAAACTCAGCGAGAGATCGATATCACTGTTTTAAACTTTCATGGCTTAAAACTAAACTTATATTGCCACTATACGGGATATCTTCCGAGATTGTTCATTGTTTTGAGCTCCCGACGATATCGATAGTGGGGACACCCGCACTCTCCAGTACCTAATACCGAGAACATTATTTTGAGTTTCATCAACTCGTCCCAAATGGGCCATGGACATGTGGGACGAGTTGCTGAATTACTCGTCGCTTGCAAAGTTGCAACAGCGGCGTCGAAATATCGGGAGCTCAAAACAATGAACAATCACGGTAGATATTCCAGTGACAATATAAGTTTAGCGAGAGATATATTTCGGAATTGTAATTATTGCAATTCGTAATGATACATTACCTACTTAGAATTTAGTAATTAATTGTAATAATTGTAAACATTAAGAATGTAATTAATATTAATAAGCAGTGATAGCCTAAGTGCTGTGACCGTCGGACTGAAGTCATTACGTCTCAAGTTCGAACCCGAGACACGCACTTCTGATTTTTCGGTTTCATGTGCGTATTGTATAATTATCACTTGCTTCGGTCACTTCGGTGAAGGAAAACATCGTGAGGATAGCAGCATGCCTGAGAGATATATCTCGACGACATGTACAGTCAAGTACGAGGACCATGAGCGACATACAAACTCTGACACCAGGTTACACACTAACCACATGATAAAGAAATTATAACAAGTATTATAATATGAACCTCGTGAAAGCCGAGAAAGATAAACGAATCAAGTAAGTATCTTGACTTGGCTCGCGAGGTTGTCGACATGTGGGAAGTGGACTCAGCGATCATTGTGCCGATAGTCGTATCAGCGCATGGCTTAATTGCCAAGAGCCTCGACCAACACCTGAGGAGGCTCTCGTTAGGCAGCTGGATCGAGGGCTTGATTCAGAGAGCGGTACGTTGTAGGAGGTTCCTCTCTCTGGAGCCCTGACCGCCGGGGCGCCGGTAGCTTGGACCCTGTTCCCGATACCAGTGGGCTACAATTTTTTTAAACTAGGTATTTGTTTTTTTTTTTGTAAAGAATATTTAAAAATGTAATTCATTTGTAAATAAATAAATAAAGGAATACTTATTGGTATAACTTTAAAAGAATATTATAGGAGCTTGTTTTATTCATAAAGTCATTCAAGTCAACATATTTCCATTTTCAAACGACCTCCAAGATTGGGTCACTCATTACCACCACTTATTATATTTTCTTAATCGGCAACCCTAAATTTAAATTAATTTGTCAAGAATTTTATCAACTCATATCAAAATAAATTATGGCTGATTAAAACGTCAGGTACAATTGTATACTTTATTCGGATGAAGAGTTATAGAGGCAATTATAAAGTTGAAGCATTTTGGTTTTAATGTCGCTTTCAAATATATAATTAAATGACTAATAATGGCCCGCGCAGAGCTTTATAAATATTTATGAAAACTAGAGAGCCTGCGAATTGCAATGAAAAATAAACATATTCTTTCTTTCGGCGCTCGCTGTAAGATTCTTAAATTGTTTTTATACTTTTTGTACATTGCCGTTGTATTTTCAACGATTGTTCGAAGTTTTTTGCAGTTTCTTTTTTTTTAAATCCAACATCGTTACAATAATGCTGCTACTAACTTAGTATTAAGATATTTAATTTGTTTGCTACAAACAAAGTATGGACAGCACTAGTCTGAAATAAACATTTTTATTTTATTTATTATTATTTTTTATTTTTTTTAATAATTGTCCACTTACCATTTTCTTCAGATATTATCCAAATATTTCACTTGAAAACAGTCTTTAGTTTCACTCCCGACGCAACTTACAATAATACTAACTACTTAATTAATGAAAAAACACAATTGTCAACTGTCACTGCATTCCGCGGCAAAATTCTTTTTTTTTTATTTCATATTTTTACGTCACTGTATTGTTACGTTCAGCCTATCGCTTTTATTTTAAAATATAAATACTCTTTGGACGCGTGTGTTGGTAATGAGAGGAGGACTTTGACTGAGTTCACGACACCAACAGACTTCTCCTAAAGAAAGTGGGGTGCCATTTCCTATACGCTACATGCTTGCTTCAAAGGCCGAGTAAGATAACCACAAGCGAAATAGTATCGTCAGCGAAAGGTACAGAGTTTAAATTGAAATGGCTGGTGAATGAAAAGAGGGGCTTAAAAGCTTGTTTAAAAAACTCTAATATTAGTTTAGAAAATACTTTAAATAGACGCATAATTTTAAAATTAATAGTCAAATTGACTTTGGAGATATTTTTACTGCGGTTTACGTAACGCGGTTGGAATAACACGCGTTTTTGAACGATGTTACCACACACTCGCGGCTTGTAGGTCACATCTCTACTTGCGGGATTCGGGATTGCGGGATTACTCGTGCGTCCCGCCGAGTCCCGCGGTAGAGCCCGACACCGTTTCCGTTTCCCGTATGCTTTGTTTTTAGTATGAACGTTAAGTGATGGGTGACGGTCCACAATGGTCTAGTGGTCGCAAGCGTGCAAGCTAAGTAGAAGGTCCGGGGTTCATTCCAAGGTCGGGTAAATTCTTAGTGGGTTTTTCCAGCAGGAACTTCTAATAGCAGCCCGGAGTGACGGTTGAGGCTTGGGTTGATGGCAATAGCCACGCCCCTATGAGGAATAGAGTCTCAAATCATGTATAAAAGTAAAAAAAACAAACATTTTATGCTTACCTACCAATTTTTGAAGAAATATGCTTAACTTTTAGGTATTTGACGTTCATTGAGTTCCTTTCAATCACTACTAAAAAAGCGAGGAAAGAATTCCATTGTACCAACAACACAGAGCATCATCTTTATATTGTTGTTGTTATATTTAATTGAACCCTACTTTATCTGTCGTCAATAAAATTTAACTACACTGAGAAGAAACAGTCGAAACAACAAACTCTTTTAAAGTCCAGACATTGCTCAATGCACATGAGGACTATGCAGCTTAGTGTCTGAGATGGTCTTTTGAAGAAAGAACCAAACAGATTGATAAAACTACGTAAGTACAACTTATTTCAAAATATAAGTATTTTTATTAATCTCAACAATCTGCTATGATTCAATGCAGTGACGCTGTGCCGCTTTTGAGAAAAAAGTAAAAGTATCATCTCTCAGGCCGACGAAAGTACAGGGACGTACAGCCTAGGACTCGCCTGTCCCTGATGACGTCACGCACACAACTGTCCGCAACGCGACACAAACAGGTTCACCTCACTCGCGGACACTTTCCATCGCGCGGTTGCGTAACGTCACCGAATTGTTACCGCGCCCAGACAGGTTGCCGCGCTGGTCGGCCGGCCGGCCCCGCGGCCCCGGCCCCGGGGCTGCAGGCGACATTAAACGAAAGCCTAAATGACTTGTTGTAAGTAAAGAAATAAATACCAAACGACACGTGACATCATGTCTGTGTAGAGATAGAAGGAAAGGATTGGCAGAGTTGTGACCCTTACGGCTGCTGCTCTACGGTAGCCCTCGAAATTCAAATTTTCGTACGTTTTTTGCAATTTATAGGCCAGTGCTATGTTGTATGTTGATGAAAATCATCATCTGCCTGCCTTTACCCAACTGTGTTGGGGTCGGCTTCCAGTCTAACCGGAAGCAGCTTATTACCAGTATTTTACATGGACCGACTGTCTGTCTGACCTCCACAACCCAGTTAGTACTGGGTAATACGATACCCTTGGTAAGACTGGTTGTCAGACTTTTTGGGCCACTGATTACCTGTAACGACTGTCAAAGATCTACAAACGACAGCCGGGACAAACTGCTCAACGTGCTTACCCAGGCACGGAGGAAACTCGATACGTAATGGGTGGTCACCAATCCACAGACCAACCTAGGCACGCACGGATTTAGATCTACCCGGGCGGATGTTATTATTTAGCTACGAGTTCCTCCTTGTCAACAGAGCTACACACATTGTGTAAGAACTTGATCCGGTTCTGTACGGAACCCTGCGCTCAGAGAAAGTGTTAGGTATCATTAGTTCATCATCAGCGATGTCTCAACAAGGATATTTCTCTGACCTGTGACTCCGTCATTTCCAAACACTCTGTGGTCCGCGGCGACATTTTTATTGTCTTTGCAATATTTTCTCCATTACGTCAATGGGGAATTTGGGACATTGAATTCTACCTTAGTAAGGAGACATATTGGTACACTCATGATGCCCTAGTGGAAGTTAAGTAGAACAATCAATACGGTCAGGATACCCGATGTAGTTACCTGCAAGGTGATATAGAGAAGAGGTTATCATTCAGTCCAAAAGTTACGATGCGATCTTGCTAGAGAGTAGGAAAGATACCAGTACAGTTCGTAGAATGTACAAATACAAACCGAAGACATTCCGACCTCGCCGTAGAGGTCCGGCGCGTAACCCCCGTTCAATCCCTCCCCGACCCTTGCTCGAGCCAGCCCGCGATGCTGAGCCTTTAGTAATAAAACAGTCCCTAAATAATGACAATCAGATCCAGCCTGTCCCCTTGCTGCCCCCGGGGGGTGCCCTTAGAGCGCTGTCGCTTAATTTATAGTCATTTTTGCCCTGGCTGGAGGCCTTAAATTCAAGGCATCCACAGGACTTGCCCGGTTAAGCAGAAGCCAGTCTTCTAAGACTGAACTGCGAGATGCCTTACACCCAAAAAAAAACAGTCCAAAAGTATCGGGAATTAATGATTTTTTCATCCCACCATCTCGGAAAGAATATTTTTGCTCTTCGATATCTGACTGCAAAAGCCGTTTTTATCGTCTTGAGGGTAAAGTAAATTTGATTTAGAACATCGTGTGCACTAGGCATGTGAATTCAAAACATTTACTACAAACCTATTTACTTCTACCTATAGGGTGCCGAATTTATCATACATTTTTTTTTTAATTTGTTAAGAACTCAGACTCGGAACCTTCTTGGGGTACTTTTTTCCTGAATTTACTTTGCGCGCGCCATTTTCTTTTCACATCATACGAGTATTGTTAAAACCTTAGGTTGGAATCAAGAAACTTGAAAACAAGTGAAAAACCTAAAATGAGTTCTAGCGCCGAGGAAGTTTATTTGACGCCAACAGAATTAACTGAAACTGTTAATAATGCGCAATTTTTTTTTGTCTGTAGTCATTTCCTCGCCGAGGTGGGATGAAAAGTTACGTGTTGCAATCGAGTGCAAAGATTTTTCACCTCGTGCTCTTTTGATTCCCTCGCTCAGGCTCAAGATTCTAAGTTTTGAATCACTCGCTGCGCTCGTGACTCAATTTTATAATACTTCGCTTTCTCGGTCATCAAAATCGAACACGCGGTTAAAAAGCAACTTTGCACTCTTGTATAACAAATAACTATTTATAAGGTTTAAAAATTCTAAAAGATTTTTTGGTTTTTCTTTTCATTGTTGTTAGATTGGCGCAACTGTTTTCCATTTTAGCGCGTATTTTGAGTTACATCTGTTATACTGTTATTTAGATTAAATACAGTGCTGCTGCTGTAGTTTTTACTTACACAACCTCATCACGAAGCATTCTGAGTCATTGATCTGCCCTTACATCCAACGGCATTTCAGACTTTACCTCAGTGATCACCAACACGGTTTTGTTGCCTCGAGGTCTACTGCGACAAATTTGCTGGCTTTCACGGAATCCCTAATTGAATCTATTGACTCAAATAATCAATTTGATGTATTGTACACTGATTTCAGCAAGGCCTTCGATAAAATTCCTCACTCTATACTAATTCAAAAACTAGCAACCTATGGTGTCACTGGTCCCTTGCTGAAGTGGCTACAATCATATCTGTCACGGCGTGAATTTTATGTTTTCGTTAATGGCTTTCGATCTGCCAACAATTACTGCATGACTTCCGGCGCCCCACAGGGGTCACACCTTGCTCCCATATTATTCATCATTTATATTAACGACCTTCCCCACTGCTTTTACTTTTCCGACTGTTTTCTTTACGCGAATCGAATCACCAAGGGATATCGCGCTTCTACAAGAAGATCTGAACAGAGTTGTTGAATGGTGTGAAACTAACAAAATGGAACTAAACTTAAAAAAATGTTATCATCAGTCCTTTATAAGAAAGTCTCATCCAACACACTCGGAGTACTTTATAAGAAATAAAAGAATTCAAGAAGTGGATGCAGTTAGGGATCTGGGAGTACTTTTTGATAAAAAAGTGACCTTTGTCCTCCAAATCGAGAACATCATTAAGAAAGCGTCTAAAATGCTAGGGTTTGTGATTAGAAACACCAGGGGCTTTAAACAAGTTGGTACCAAAAAGATGCTGTATTACAGCCTTGTACGAAGCGTTCTAGAGTACTGCAGTGTTGTATGGAGACCACATTACGCCATCCATAAGTTATTTTTGGAGAGAGTTAAAAAACGGTTTATGTGGCACTTAGCATTTTCTTTACAAAAAACTAAACAGCTGGCCTCCTATAATACCCGTCTCAAATACTTCAAAGTGCGCTCGTTATCAACTCGGAGAGAAGTTAATGATGCCTTGTTTCTCTATAAATTGCTCAGAAACAAAATAGACTGCCCAAACCTACTGAGTCTCCTAAAATTCCGTGCCCCAGCCCGATATCCGCGTAATCCTATCACACCATTGTACCCTCCCTTGCGCAGAACAGTTCTGGGTGCCAATTCGTCGATTTCACGCATGTGTAAGGTCCTGAACAGTCGTAGTGATCTTACTGATATAGGTACACCACGACAGCTTTGGTCAATTTTATAAAGCTGCAATTATTGAGCACTATTCTCACAACCAATAGTTTATGTGCCACAAATGTTTTTTTTTATTTTTTGTCTTGAAACTGGGAATGTATAATAATTTTATGACATATGTATTTGAAATAATTGATGTGATTTTTGTTATTTTTTTATTTTAATTTAATTTTGATTTTAATTGTAATTTTTAATGTTACTTTTAATTTTATTCTTTGATTTTATCTTCTATTTTATTTCCTTGAATTTATTGTTGTTAAAAATAATTTCATAATTAATTGTAATGTACTTAATTTTATTGTTGTTGTTTATTTTATTTTATTTTATTGCAAATTATCTAATATGAATAACTTTAATAGCTTTAAATTGTAAGTATCTTTTTTGGCTTTGTAACATTGTAACAAGATAACCATAATTGGTGCATGTTGTGTTAGCCTGTAAGGAATTGTTGCACTTACAAAAGTACTATTATGAATGTATAATTTCAAATGTTCTGTGTATACAATTGTTGGCTAACCTTAATAAATAAATAAATAAATTCTGTGCATCAAACTAAGTAACTTTACACTAAAATTATTGCTTGGAAACAATTTTTCTTTTGAGGTGAATAATCATGTTTTGTGGCAGAACTCAATGTAACGCACTCAAGACATTGTGCTGATGGATGGATTGAATAGTAGGTACGGGGGTCGTAGAGGTGTTTAAAGAAAAAATAGAATAAAATGACAAAATGTTGTAACTTTGACCCCCAATATTCCGTAACTAGAAGGTTCCCAGGTATGGTGTAGTACAAAACAATGATCGCAGTGAAGTGACGGGGAGAACAAGTGCCTTTCGGCTTCGTTAACAGGTATTTACCCCCTTTTGGGTATAGTGTGTGTGCCATAATGTACAAAAACATCGAACACGAAATTCCATGTCTCATCATTTTCGTAATTATTTTTTCCTTTCTCAATAGATTTACCTACGACTAACATTGAGTGGGAGTCGGGTCCTGTCCTGTGGCACGAGAAAGTGTTCGATATCATATTTAGGTAATTTGTCATCACCGATGACTGAACAAGGATGTAACTTCGTCCAGCACATTCTTACGATAAGTACCATATTCTGTGGTTTTGCGGCGATATTTTTACTGTCTTGTTTTTTTCTTCATTACGTCAATGAGCCAATGGGCACAGATGACATGGAATTCGTTCGTTGTAAGTGGGTATTGTACACATCATGATGTAAGCGGAAGTGCCATGCTCATGAGATTGACAGATTTCACTGTGGCACGTAATATTGACAAGTTACACGTAGTTGTATACATGGCGAACATGTCACAATGTGCTGGGTGCCATGACACGACGGAAATACGTAACATACTTTGTAGAATTACCTACAATGAAGAGCCCTCTTACGTTTCGGCGTTACGCTAATTGTAAAGGTTTAACTACCTAAGTATTCGATTATTATGAAAGTATAAGGATGTAATGCGCCCAATTATTCAGTAAGCAAGAATACGTAGGCTTACAAGAATAACTACAACACTGATGACTTTGACGATGGGATGCTCTCATGACATTGGTTGACTGATGGCGCTGAGTACAGTGGCTTTGATTGACCCACTGTCTTAGTCTTAGTTTTAAGATAACCTAGTTTTAACTTAGATTTATACTTTTCACTTCTCATGCTCTAAAAGTACGCTAATATAGCCCTACGAAGCGGGACTAAAGTGACCACTTTACTCCTTAAGGAGTCATTAGGTAGTTATTTGTTATACAAGAGTGCAAAGTTGTTTTTTAACCGCGTGCTCAATTTTGAGTGATTCAAAACTTAGAATCTTGAGCGTTAGCGAGGGAATCAAAAGAGCTCGAGGTGAAAAATCTTTGCACTCGAGTGCAACACGTAACTTTTCATCCCACCTCAGCGAGGAAATGAAAAAACGCAAAAAAAAAATTGCGCTTTATTAACAAATTCAGTTACTTAATTCTGTTGGCGTCAAATAAACTTCCTCGTCGCTAGATACACAGAGTATATAATCACTACGTTTAGCTAGATAATGAGTGGTCATTTTAGGTTTTTCACTTGTTTTCAAGTTGGATTCCTTGTTTTTAACCTAAGGTGTTAACAATATGACGTGAAAAGAAAATGGCGCGCGCAAAACCTATTAAAAAAAGTCCACCAAGAAGGTTCCGAGTCTGAGTTCTTAACAAATTAAAAAAAAAACATGATAAATTCGGCACCATAGAGGTAGAAGTAAATAGGTTTAATGATGTTTTGAATTCACATGCTTATTGCACACGATGTTCTAAATTCAAATTTACTTTACCCTCAAGACGATAAAAACGGCTTTTGCACTCAGATATCGAAGAGCAAAAATAATCTTTCCGAGATGGGGGGATGAAAAAGTAATTTAAAAATTGAACGATCTTTTACTCTGACTGATACATGGAAACATGGTAACAAAAGAGTAACTTATCAAAGGTTTTATTTAAATTTATTTCCGCACACATTGGGTTAAAAAATCCACGCGTGCGAAATACATTGCTTAGTGAACTTTATTAGGTACAGTAGGATACAAGCCAGTTTTCGAGAAAGGGTATTGAAATAGTTATTTTCTTCTTTCTGTTTGTTATTTTTTACTGGCGCAATGTGGTTGTATGGTTGTGTCTGCCTAACGCTTCGGAGATTACAGGCGAGGCGTGCTGTTATTACGGATAGTTCTTACTACATCCATGTTCCGTCTAACTGGCCGGTGACAAACAAATGACAATGAAAATTATCAAGATGGCGTCATCCGACTCATTCGCGCCAAAAATATTGACAGCTAAGAGAAAGCGAACGCACATCCGTATTGAGCCTCCACCAACGCCAAGGTTGCCAAAAATATTGAAGAAGAACATGTCGGATGTTCCTCCTAAGTATATTCTAATAATTTACCACCTATTTTTACTTGTGTTCACAAAATAAATGAATTTATATTTTTGAGTTCGAAAAAAACAAAATGGCTACCATATTTCAGGGAAGTGTATTGGACCCAAGTATGTGATGTTTTATTAGTTTATATGTAAGTAGGTACCTAAGTAAGGACACTCTGTATCGCAGGATACTACGTAGACTAGCATTTTGCCCGCGACTTCGTCAGCGCCTAATATGCAACAGAAAACCTATCGCGTCCAAATCTATCCCATATTTCAAGCAGAAACGAACCATATTATAATAATGTGTTATTGAAATTATTTGTGTAGTTTCGGAGATAAGCTGTACGAACAGAGTGGAACGTGATACTTATATGCTTAAACAAGGTGTAAACAGACCGGGTTCACGAAGCCGTCAAGCATTATGTATATATTTTTGCTCGGAAACGACTTTTCTTGGGGTAAAAAATCACGTTTTACGATATGACCGAATGCTACGCACTCTAAACATTTTTTTGATGGACGGATTGAAAAGTACGGAGGACGTGGAGGTGTTAAAATTAGAAAAATAAAAACTTATAAAAAAGTCGGATTTTTGACCCCCAATATCTCCGTAACTACATGGTTGGATGGTGGTTTCCCAGGTATGGTATAGAACAAAAAAATATATATCTCGGTGACAGGAAGAACAAGTGCCTTCCTGCTTCGTTGAGGGTCTTTTTAAACCGTTTATAGAAAATTTGACAACCCTAACAGAAGCACACGACGCACAAGTCAATGGCGGATATTTACAAATAAGCGCGGAATGCGACACACTTTGAGACGAAGAACGACCTGCTGAGAATAATTTCGCGATGATTTAACCACAAAGAAAGGGTTAATTGCTTGTTTTTTCTACTTTGTCGTTGGTTGACAGTTTGGCGGCCATTATGGGATCGTATAAGTATAGGCAAGTCTTCGCGACCACTCTACTGTTTGTTGTTTATTTCTTTTCAAGTTTTGTTTGGAGTTCCATTCTTAAGATCCATTGTAAAATGTCTTTCTAATGTCGATTCTCATCATCTGCTGGCTTTTCCCAACTATGTTGGTGTACCGTACCGTACCGTGTACATGGCGACCGGCGACCCATAGACATAATAAGATTTTTATAATAGGCTTGTTAACTGAAAAAATCTAATTAGTCCGTCACTTAGATTATCAAAAAATATTTGACCCGTATTTTTTCTTTTGTCACATAAAACAAAATTGACGAAGATACGACGCTTTTAAAATTCCCAATACGTCACTGTTCGGTATGATTCTTAGTGAGTACTGACGACGTCACGAGCCCCCACTCCCGAGTTTTGATGCGTTTTATCTTTGTCAATATTCGTTGATTTACAAAAACAAAAAATACGTGTCCATTATTTTCTAATACACTAACTGACGGACGAAATAGATTTGCAATTTATTGATGGTGGAAACAAGCCTATTCCATGGAGTGACCGCCCTCTACAACTTATTTTATTTTATTTTATTTATTGGGGAAAACAAACAGTGACACATTACATTAATATAAAAAACAATAATAACAAGTATGAGTAAATGTGTTACCAACAACATTTTCCACGGAATACATTTAAAAATACAAGCTTAACCTAGCATGCAAGTTTAGATCTACAATTAATAATAATAATTTACAATTTAAAGCTGTTTTAGTAGGTAGTGTAGTTTTAGGTTTTAGGGTATGCCCAATCAAGGCCTAGTGTTTTCAAAATATTTTTTTTTAATTCTCTAGCAGAGAGAGCAAACATGTCAACATCATTGAAAACTTTGTTATAGTTGTTGGTAAGTCGACGCAGAGGTGCCCGCAGACCTGCGTTGTTGTTACACGAGCTAACGGCAAACAGTGGTCGTGCACGCACCCCGCGACATACTGTTGTTCTAGGAACGAAGTAACTTATTTTATTGCGAATATCGAGACAATCATACACATTACTACACAAGTCAAACAAAAATACCGTCTCCAAGAAAGTGCGTCTAGATTTTAAATCAAGTAATTTATACTTTTTAAGTGAATCGTTATAGGACACAGATGTAAAAAAGCAACGGTAATGCATGGCTTTTAGAAATTTTCTTTGGATCTTTTCAATACGATCTGAGTATTTGTTGTAAAAGGGATTCCACACCGGCACTGCATATTCGAGCTGTGATCTAATAAGAGACTTATACAGATATAAATAAGTAGATAGGCGTTTAAAGTCCTTCGCGGACCTCATCACAAAACCGTACATTTGATAGGCATTATTGACTACTTTATCAATGTGGGCATCAAGGTGCAGTTTATCGTCGAGAAGAATCCCGAGATCACGTACAAGTGATACCCTTGATAATGTTGTACCATCTAAAGAATAAGGGTATCTGAGAACATTCTTATTTTTCGTGAAGCTGATACAACAGCACTTAGATATACTCAGCTGTAGTTTATTAATCTTGCAATACTCACTAAAGCGATCCAAATCCTCCTGTAGCAATCCGCAGTCCTGCAAAGTTTTGATGGGCCTGTAAATCTTGAGGTCGTCAGCATAAAGCAAGACTTTAGAGTTTTTAAAGCAACACGTGATGTCGTTTATAAACAGTATAAATAGCAGAGGTCCCAAAATCGAGCCCTGAGGCACACCGGAAGTCACGCCAATAGCAGTGGCAGAGCAGAAACCATTAATTACTACTCTTTGAGTTCTATTCGTGACGTATGAAGTGAACCATCGAAGTAAATCACCACGTATGCCGTTAAATGAAATTTTGTTCAGGAGCAACTCATGATCAACCTTGTCGAACGCCTTCCGAAAATCCGTATAAATGGCGTCCACTTGAACACGTGAATCCATATTATTGAATAAGTAATCCGTAAAAGCCACCAAATTAGTTGTGGTTGATCGTTTTTTGACGAATCCATGTTGTTGTTGGAGAATGCTATGATGTAAAACAGGATATACTCTATTATGGACTAATCTCTCGAAAAGCTTCGGCAGTGCTGACATAATAGATATTGGGCGATAGTTCTCAACATCTTGCTTAGAACCCGATTTGTAAACTGGTGTTATATTAGCGCTCTTCCACACCTCGGGAAAAATTCCTTGAGTCAATGATTTATTAAATATAATCAGTAAGGGAGTACAAATATTTTCAGCAGTAGCTTCTAGAAAAGTAACTGGTAGGCCGTCCGGACCTGGACCCTTTGTTGGGTCCAAGGTTTTAAGTGCACTTAATATCTCCTCTTTGCTCAACTCTATCCTGTTAATAAGGGAATTGTGTTCATGAGTATTGGTACTCGATGGTACATTTCTTGCAGTAGGTTGTTCATAAACTGAATTAAAAAAATCAGAAAAAAAGTCACAAATTTCTTCGGGATCACTGGTGCTCTTGTTTTTGTATGTCATGTTAGAAGGGATGCCTGTAGAAGACTTCCGGTTCGCAATGTACGTCCAGAAATGTTTTACGTTATCGCGTATGCCATCTTCAACAGAATCCATGTACTTTTTGTAGCAGTTTGTGCATTCGTCATGAAATCTGGATCGGTACAGAGAGAACTGTTCATAATCAGAGATATTGTGATAAACTTTCCATCTAACCCAAGCTTTAGCTTTATTCTTATAAATATGTATAAGAGATGGCGAAAACCAAATCGGGAATTTCGGAGATTTTGAATTAGCTAGTGGAACATAAGATTTAATTAAGCCAAAAATAATATTATAAAATGTATTTAATGCTATGTCTACGGATTGTTCTGACCCAATCTGCTCATTCCAGTTGATTTTACCTAATTCCTCATTTATCTTCTCATAATCACCCTTAAAATAATTAAATCTTTTCAATGACTTTCGAATCATGGTTGTTCGGGAAGATTTATATGGTAATAATACACAAAAAGGTGGGTGGTAATTGTCTAGTTGCAGTAAATAATCAGTGGGGGGGAAAACAAAGCAATCATGGTTACTGATGGCCAGGTCTAATAATTTTCCACTCAGATTCTTGACAGTGTTATACTGATAAGCATTGAGGTATGACATAAATAGTCCAAGATGTTCACAAATAGAGGAATTGCCACTACAAATTAGTCCCGATGATGATACATTGTTTCTACAGGGAGTCCAGTCAACATCTGGTAGATTGTAATCACCCAAGAGGTAAAAATGTTCAACATTAGTGTCGCCAATTAAAGATTGCATGAGTTCAAAGTATTGAACATAGACAGATTCAGACGTTCTAGGGGGTATGTAAGCCGCCCCGAAGATTAGGTTCTTTCCCCTAGTTGAGCTGGGCAGTTTAAGAAGAACGTATTCCAAGCTTGCCTCTAGAGCTGGCCGAGGACTAATCCTTACCGAGCGTAACCCCTTCAACACCGCTATAAGGACGCCACCTCCGTCTTTTTTATTGGTGGCTGTACGGTCTCGGTCGCACCGATGTACTATGTAGCGGGAATCAATGAACTCATTATCAAATATTTCAGGTGTTAACCATGTTTCTGTAAGTATAATTATATCGTAACAATTAGCTAGTATATGCATGTATAAAATATGCAGTTTAGTGCGGATCCCTCGACAATTCTGATAATAGATAACCAAATTATCCGCCATTGAAATGGTGAATTTTGTAATAAAATATCAGGCCAGCACACGTTTCGACTTTAAAATAATGTGTAAATAACAAAAGAGCACAATGTTTTAATTTGAACAAGTGTAGCAAGAAAAAGTTACATACAAACACATAATTCTGTAAGAAATACTTAAATATTAACAAAGATCTCCAGTACCGAGCAGTAACTGTGCGAGCAGCACAGCATAACAGTTTTATAATATTATGATACATTTCAAAATACTTACCATTAATATACATTATAAACATGCTTCTAAGTAACCTATACATAAAGCCACCACAGCGCAACAGTTGAGTAGCAGTGATGGTGGTAAAGATAACCGATTGAGCTTGAAACAGCAGATACAAGTCTACCATATATAATATATTTATGTTTACAAACTCCTTCGTTCCTACCCTACATCTTAAATTACAAGCCAGAGGACATGAAATACTTACATATCTACTGATTACATACAACCAAAACAATAACAGTATTACAAGCTCAATAGCTCTAAAATGTACTATATTTTTAATGCGGTTTGATTTTAGCGACGTCTTCTTGAGATCTAATTGCGAACGATTTTGCTCCTTCTTTTTCCCGAACGAGAATGGTACCATGCTTGACCCATAGAAACCGATAATTGTTCGCTTTAGCTGCATCCCGACAATCACGAAATAACTTTTTGTTTTTTAGAGTTAGATGTTCGTGCATATAAATAGGGACCGACGTACCTGATAAGCCCAGTTTTTCGGTATTAAGTCCCTTATTTAAACGGTGTGCACTTAGAATATTATCCCTTAACATACGCGAAGTCAGTTTTACAATTATATTATTGGGTTTATCATTATCTCGGTGGGCGTGCGGAACCCGGTGTATAGATGCTATGTCACTCTGCTTTAAATTACAATTTATAAGGGCACCAATGTTTATCATAATTGTAACCAGGTCTTCATTACGCCTTTCAGGGATATTACATATTTCAATGTTGCAGTTTCGGGCGCTCTGTTCCAGGGTATCGATCTTAGTAACAAGTTCTGTTATCGTGCGTTTAGATTCAGTGTCAATGTTCTCATGAATCTGTTTACTAAAATGAGCAACTTTTTTTGAGATATCTGACTGTTCATCACTAATAAACTGGATCGAATGCTTTAGACAATCAATGTCTTTCGAAACATCATCATATTTAGTGCCCAATACAGATACACTTTCTTTAATTATGGATTGCTCGGCACGTAGTGATTGAAAATCATTTTTAATATCTGTTGTCACTTGCGTAAGCGTGGCTAGGTCGCCCTTAATAGAAGCTACGTTGTCACATATCTTACTAATATTGCTCTCCAAATCGCACCGCCATTCATTAAGGGTATTCTTAAACTCAGCTGCCAATGTTTTAATTGCTTGCGACCATTCCGATTCCGGTTGTTTACGTTTGCGCGTAGCAACATTTTGTTCATCGCTAGTTACAGAAGTAACGTGTAGTTCCGAATCCGAGTGAAACTTATCCGGTGAACGGATCATCTTAAACATCTGAGTAAGATTTATTCTTTTAATGGAACAGAAATAATCAAATTGTAAATATTATGTACTTAGAAAAACAACTCTTTGCAGATAAGCTGGGTTCGAACTCGAGCCGCGCCGTGCACGACGGCTATAACAAAAGGGCGAGACAGTCACCACTCAACCAAATGTGCCAATATTTTAGAGTCGAAAATATCGAACTATACCTTCTTGAGAGTGTCTATGCAAGTGGGATAACAGATGTCACTGCTAGTAGTCTCGGTGAATGTTGGAGAATGACACTGGTTTTTTCGTTATAGGTTATGTTCACGTTTTTAGTACATACGTAACAAAAAATCCGTCCGATGAGTAGTATTTGGTGTGTTGTTATTGAGACACAGGTTGAGTTTAGCAGTGTTATGAGTTTCACACCTGCTAGTTCGTTGATTTCACAAATTAAAGTATTGCACTGTTTTTGTTTTGTTATCACTTTGAGTTTATTATTAACTGTTATTTTTACTTAGATAGATGATATGCACTAATACACCACTAGAAATTGTGTTTTTCAATCAATTAATAACGTTTATTTATTTTTAACACTTTTTAAATCGGAGAGAAGAGTAGATACAATGTTTACTAGGTCAGGGTTGCCAGCGAAAAAAGAACTTAGTTACTGGATAATACTCACGTGTGATTACTATTACTGGTTGATTCGTTCCATATTAAGGGCCTAATTGAGGTACTGATCGCCATTAGACTACCACTTTTACCAAACGGGTATAGTATTACCCAGAACTGAAAAGAAAAGCCTCGCTGAAAAGTAGCTATCCATTGCTGAAAGAATTTTTCATATCGGTCGAGTAGTTTTTAAGTTTATTCGTTCTTTATAATATTAAGTATAGAAGTTTATATAAAATACTAGGTACTAGATAAACAGTATAGGTAGAAAGCTACAACATAAAAAAAGTCGTTTTCAATACACACATACAATTATTGCAAAAGTCGGGACACTTGGACCCAAATGTCCTTTCTTTGGTATTGTTCGTCGTTTCGTTGAGCTCCTTGAGTTAAAAGTCGAGCTACACGATAACTGACAAATGCTTGCACTGACTGGACAGGTCCACTCAAATCTGTATGGTTCTTTCTTCAAAACACCATCTCAGACACTAATCTGCATAGTTCTCATGTGAGTTGAACAAGATTGTCTGGACTTTAAAAGAGACTATGACCTCTGAGTTTGTTTCGGCTGTTTCTTCTCAGAGTAGTCAGGTACGAAACACCGGCCCCATCTAGTTTAAAAACATGACGTGTAAAAGTGTTTGAGAAAACCTACTTACTGAATAAATATCATTTATCATTATCATTAATAAATTGCAAATCTATTTAGTCCGTCAGTTAGAGTATTAGAAAATAATGGACACGTATTTTTTGATTTTGTAAATCAACGAATATTGACAAAGATAAAACGCATCAAAACTCGGGAGTGGGGGCTGGTGACGTCGACGTTGTTCAGTTAACAAGCCTATTATTTTGATCCGACTGAAAAACATAACCCTTCCTTAGGTCGGGTGAAAAAAGCAACTTTAGTTAAATGTTGATCTGCCTCTAGCTTCTCCTTTACAACCTGTTTGTAGAGGGCGACTGGGCGAACACGTTTCTAATCAATAAATCATTACGAGTCCGCCTTCGTACATATCCTAGAGAAGAGGAACTTCGTTACATAAGTTTAGTATCGATAACTCGGAGCGATGAGATCACTTTCACCTGAGCCTCCATGTCCGCGCGAGATGTGGGGAGACACCCTGACGACTAGGGCTCAGCAGTGCAGTAGTAATGTGAGGAGACACCCTGACGACTAGGGCTCAGCAGTGCAGTAGTAATGTGAGGAGACACCCTGACGACTAGGGCTCAGCAGTGCAGTAGTAATGCTCAAATTATCAGATAGCTGGACGTGCAACAAGCTAAGAGAATAAACTATCATTCTTCTGCCGACAAAAAATCTAATTAGTCCGTCAGTCACGCCTTGGTATAATGTTTAGTGCGTTCTGACGTCACGAGCCCCCACTCCCGAGTTTTGATGCGTCTTATCTTAGTCAATATTCATTGATGTACAAAAACAAAAAATACGTGTCCATTATTTTCCAATAAGTACTCTAACTGACAGACTAAACAGATTTGCAATTTTGATACTGTCGTCATGCCTATTTATTAGACGTCTTCTTCCACACTCCTCTATGACTCGTCACCTCATCAGACACCTCCTTTCTTGCCGTGTAATCCTTCACACAGTCCAGCCATTAGTCACACTAGACTAGGTGAACAAATAAATAATTATAATTATAGATTAAGAACATTCACTGTGCGGGACAACGAAAAATAGTGCAAAGTGCTACATAGACTCTGATAGGACAGTACATAGTGTAAAGTGTTACATAGATACTTATAGGACAGTACATAATGTGATGGTGATACATAGACACTTATATACAGTGAAAAAGTGAATATTAACTTAGTTTTTTGATAATTTGTTCTCACGTATGGTACTAGTGACAATGAAGGAACATAGCGCTATGCTTACACATTTATACTGCGAACCGCCAGTCTGTGGAATCACTGCAGGCTTCTATGTTCCCTGATCATTGTAATCTGGATCTATTCAAAGTTCGAGTGAATCGAACCGATCGTGGTTCCTTGTACGGGCGCGTGCTCCGCCCTGGGCCGCAACATCGCCTCACATCTAGTGGAAGCCTTTTGCTTTCTTTTTAGACATTGGCATTTATGTAGTCTCTTATTGTCTGTAATCGTTGTGAACCTATTCTATTAAACTACATACTGTTAATGTGCAGACTGGGCACACTTGTGTACTGGGTTGGTGGAGATTAACTGCAGTTCCATGATGGAACTACTTTTGTTTTTTTAATCACTGGTTCCATTTTGAAAGAATCTGTAAATAATGGCCCGGTCCGTGGAACTTCAGCCATAACACGGTGACGCTTCACCATATATCTGCTTGGATTGTATTACCCAGTACTAACTGGGTTGTGGAGGTCAGATAGGCAGTCGCTCCATGTAACATACTGGTGTTTAGCTGCACCCGGTTAGATTGGAAGCTGACCCCATGACACCACGAGGCAGTCAGATATTAGTGATTATTACTGAAGTAGTAGGTATCAATTTCTTAACTATGATTGAGGATTCTCAATCAATGAACTTGGGCAGGTGTTCGTGGCTTATTTCTGTAATCAATTGAAATCATCGAGGAGCGGTAGGTTTGGTCGTCATTGGTGTCATGTGGGCCGTCACGGATGTCCATGCAGCATCAAGGATCTTATACATATACAAGGTGTCAAAGCATTCTGTACAAAAACTAATTCTGGGAAACTACTTCTATAATGGGGGTGAAAACCCAGCAAATTTATAATTAAATCAAATCAAATCAAATCAAAGCATTTATTTCAAGTAGGCCAGTTACAGGCACTTTTGAATTGTCGAAACAAAAATGAACATTTAATGTAGCTACAGTCCCAGTCACAAGACATAAAAACTGTGAAAGTACTGTAGTTGCCCATTCCCTAGCGTAGATCTCTATGGAGAAGAACGGGCAAGAAACTCCATGGACACTCTTTTAAATCAAAATATTGTTACAAAATCTTGGTTACATCATTCATGTTGAGATGGTATATTATGTGAGAACAATGTAGCAAGATGTGCACGTTAAAAGTGTCCATAGCAAAACAAAATACAACTCAAAACAAAATAATTAATTCAAATAAACCATGGCGACTAAGAGATGACCAGTCACAACTGACAGCGCCCGTTCACGCACATGACGCATGGATCAGCACCATTCAGCTCAACCATTTTGAAGGGAACTAAATGGTCCGACACACGCGCCACCATCAGCGAGACATTTGAGTGAGCATGACATACTCTCAACCGCCAGGGCACATTCAAGTCAAGAACTGCCGTAGGTTTCCAGTGAATGATAGCTTACTAGTACATAGTACTCACACAATATGGGCTATGCGATTATATAATACTAACATTGAATCTATACAATGCAAAGATAGTTAAGTACAATCTTCAGCAGCTCCAACTATATCATTTAATGCTATCAATTTTTGCGCCCCTGTCCATGTGGAGCAGGACCAGCATTAAGCCAAGCATTTTTATCAGCGATATAATCGCTCAACTTGTAATATGCTTTTTTACATAGTGTGCGTTTAATGCATGTTTTAAATTTCGTCTCATTCAGTTCAAGAATACTTTGTGGAATTTTATTATAGCATCTCAAACAGTACCCCATGAAAGATGAGTCTACTTTAGCGAGTCTAAAGCCTGGCTGAACTAATTGGTCCCTATTTCTAGTACTGTAATTATGTCTGTCACCTCTTTTACCAAAAAGATGCAAATTTTTTCTAACGTACATTATGTTTTCGTAAATGTATTGACAATGTACCGTCATAATGCCAATATCCTTAAACAGTTCCCTTAGAGAATCGCGCCTACGAAGATTATATATAGCTCTGATGGCTCTTTTCTGCAGAATAAATATAGACTCAATATCTGCAGCCCGTCCCCATAGCAAAATACCGTAAGACATTATACTATGGAAGTAACTAAAATAGACCAGTCTAGCGGTATCTACATCAGTAAATTGACGGATTTTTCTAATGGCATATGCTGCTGAACTTAGCCGCCCCGCAAGAGATGTTAAATGAGAACCCCATTGTAGCCTTGAATCAAGCGTAAGCCCCAGGAAAACCGTTTTATCTACGAATTCAAGTTTCTCATTATTCAATAATATATCACAATCACTACCCTTAACATTCGGTAAAGCAAATCTTATGCATTTGGTTTTTTTTTCATTTAATACCAAATTGTTTGCTGTGAACCAATTTTGGACCTGAAGTAGGGCATTATTCACGTCATCTAAATTTTGTGCCCGTCTGTTTATCTTAAAAATTAAGGAAGTGTCATCAGCAAACAACACCATATTTTGAGGTTGGTTTTTCAATAAATAGGGTAGATCATTTATATATACTAGAAAGAGGAAAGGACCCAATATTGAGCCTTGTGGAACCCCCATTTTTATTTTTAAACCCTGTGAATTAACACCATTTATCTGAACATGTTGTTGTCTATCATTCAAATATGATCTTACCAAACTAAGTGCAAGTTTACCCAGTCCGTAATGCTCAAGTTTCAAAAGTAATGTGTCGTTATTTACGCAATCAAACGCTTTGGAGAGGTCACAAAAAATTCCTATGGCATCTTGGGACTCTTCCCACGCAGTAAATATGTGCTTTAATAAGGTTACACCGGCGTCAGTTGTACAACGTCCCTTGGTGAAACCATACTGTTGATCATGTAAGATTCTGTTGGTGTTAAAATGATAGAGCATTTGATCAAGCATTACTTTTTCGAAAACCTTGCTAAAAACTGGCAACACGGATACAGGTCTATAATTGTTAGTATCTTTACTGTCCCCGGATTTGAAAAGAGGTATGACTTTACTGTATTTCATTAAATCAGGGAAAACTCCTTGGTCTACACATAGATTAAAAATTAAAGCTAAGTATGGGGCTATTGTCTCAAGTATGGATGTACAAACTTTGATAGACATTCCCCATAGATCTTCGGTCAGTTTGATTTTTATTTGCCGGAAAGCTTTAATAACTACCATAGGGTTAATGTGTTTAAATTTAAATTCAGCCAGGCAGCCAGACACATTCGCCTTTAATAAACCCATTGAGACTTCAGGAGAGGAATTTAGAGCCTCCGTAGTTTTTAATGGTATTTCTGTAAAGAAATTTACAAATTCTTGAGCTACTTCCTGATTAGAGCTTTTAGGACCACTTGCTGTATCTAATGTGTAGCTAGTGTTACGTATTTTCTTCCTGTTAGTCTCGTTATTTATGAAATCTATCGAATGTAACGAACTCAAAATATTGTGCTGATGGAAAACGGGTTATGGAGACATTTAAAGTAAATTAAAGTTAGGCCCTTAAAAACTAGTAAGTAGGTAGGTAATTTGAAAAAGAACTTTTGAAAAAGTTGTAACTTTGTCTTCCAATGTCTCCGTAACTAAAAGGTTCCCAGGTATGTACAAAAAAAATAATGCAATGACGCACGGGGAGAACAAGTGCCTTTCGGCTTAGCTAAGGATCTAGATCTCGCACAGTCCATCCGGCTGGACTGCTGTAGTTATCATCTTATAGTTCCCACTGCTGGGACACCGGCTTCCTCTCTATGAGCGGGTTGGTAGATGTCACATGTCTCTCTGGTGGACATGCCAGTGCTCTCGCGATGTTCTAGTTAGAACAGTGATGCAATTCAGTAATATCTCCGAGCTCGCGGCGGACGTCCGTCAGTTCAAAACGTTTAAGAGTTCATAATTATCTCGACGGGTTGAACTTTCTCGCGCATTCCTCACCGGTTCATATACAAGCCTATTGCGGCAGGCGGCAGGCCGAGGCACAGTATAATAATACGCAGTGGTTTGACAACCAGTCTTACCAAGGGGTATCGTAATTCGTATTACCCAAGTACTAACTATAGGTTGTAATCCTCCATGTAAAATACTGGTATTCAGCTGCATCCGGTTAGACTGGAAGCCGACCTCAACATATATTATGTAGTTGAGAAAAGACAGGCAGATGTGGATGATGAGTTTGACTTCAAATAATCGCCCGACACGCTGACGTAACTAACCGAGAGCCCCCCCCCCCGCCTGTAAGGATCCTTCATCAATACCAATAACACCAATGACTATACAGGAACAGCCTGACAGTCGCTCGTGCCGCGTCATTTTCTTAACGATAAACTACACAGTAAACCCGATAGTAGCTACCCTACCCCTTTGATCGACAGTAGGCATTGATTTCCAGGACACGTCCGAGTCACACTACTGCTTATAATTATACTGTGCCGTAGGTACCGTCAACCAGTAACACTAGTGTAAGTTGACCTCGCATTCTATCGAAAATTCGTACTAAGCTAGCTTAACTAAAGGATATAGTTTGACAGCTGACAGCGATGTGCAGTCTGTAGCACACCACCTGACTGTCTTGTTGGTAGAACATGACTCAGTGCTTTGATAGGTAATTGAGTTCGAATCTCATGTCGTACAAATTGTTGTTGAGTTTTATTTATCACGATAAAATTAAAATCATCTATCCACAAAACCAACTGGTAGGAAGCCTTCCAACACAACGTCTTCCAGTTCGCGGTCGCCACTACAGAACTTTTCTGCCCCCGTTCTGCGAGTAGTAAGCCCACTAGGTGGACCGATGACCTGGTGAAGGTTGCGGGTATCCGTTGGATGTGAGTCGCACGGGACCTGTCAATGTGGCGATACTTGGCGGAGGCCTATGTCCAGCAGTGGACGTCGTTCGGCTGAAATGATGATGATGAAATTAAAATCCCTGATGTTGGGTAAGCCATGAGTGTGTGTCAACTGTCACACCCTGGCATGACGTGACGTCACGGATGCTGTTCGTCCACCACTCGTGACACGCGGCACATGTCATACTCGTACACAGATGTGTATGTGAGTCGCTCAGCTCGCTTGAACTTTCTCTGAAGGCCGAAGGGCGCAGCCACTTTCACTGCGCGGTGCGGGGTGACCACGTGCGCGTCCTCGCCTGATACACTCTCGCAATGAGACTGTATCAGGTGGGCGGTGGGGCACAGACTGAACTATTTTGTCAAGTCTCGGTGTCAAAACAAAAAGAAAAATAAAATCAAGGTCTTACAGCACAAGTAAAGGGAAAATTAAGAAATATAAAAATATCGAAAAGTAAGGTAAAAAAAATTCCCGAAAATCTAAATTTGGCCGAAATTTGACCATATCTTTTTATCGTGTTGACTCAGGACCTTGATTTTCATACACTTAATAGGGACCTAGGGACCTTATTATCTGGTAAAATTTTTAACTTGATAGTTCCACCCGTTCCTGAGAAAATCGATCGTGACACACGGACAGACAGACGGACATACGGACAAGAGAGTGATCATAATTATAAGGGTTCCTTTTTTACCTTTTGAGTAACGGAACCCTAAAAGGAAGATTAAGAAGACTAGATTTTGTTTCGGCGGTTTCTTCTCAGAATAGTCGACAGGCCGTGTCGACGGCGCCGGCGCCAGAGTGTTCCACGCGCGCCGAGCAAGAGATGTCAACATAAAGGGAGGGGCCCCAAGGGCCGAAGCCTGCCGGGGCTTGCGGGCCTGTTCGAAAGATATAGCGCGGCCCCGGAACATAAAGGGCGAGGAAGGAACGTGAAGGAGTTTTAGTCAGTAAAAGTCTGACACTCATCACGTCATTTGATGATTTCCCTTCCCAAAAAAAACAAGGAGGTATATTCATTGCGCTATCATGAAAATAAAAGTGATTTATAAAACAACAAGTGAAAGGGAAACAATCATAATAATATGATTTGCGGTTATGTACCAGCTTACACTAGTGTTAGCTCAACACCACAAACAGTCGGAGCGCAGCTCAACGCGACCGCATACAACACATTACATTGAGAACTGTCACTCACCTTGTGACGTCACCTACGGTTCGTTCACTGCATTTAGAAGAATACTCATTCTTCTAAATGGGTAGGTGGTAGGTGGTATTTAGTTTAAAAATAATTTTTTTTGCTTTCTCTTCAACTCACAGTGATGTGGTCGCCCTACTCCGCGCAGTGTTACCCAATACCGGTTATTTCCTAAATATTGGTTACCACGACGCCACCGCCACGGGTTTCATAACTTATTTATATACCTACCTACCGGGGAATTCCGTCCACAACCTGAAGAAAATACATTTAACAATCATTTCCGACCAAATAGGTACTCGTAATTTAACAAGCTTTTAAGTAGATACAAAACCATTGAGGAAAGCAGTTTTGACATCAGTAACATTTTTCCAACATGATATTAATTATACCTATAGCTGGTAACTCGTGGTTAATAACAGCCACTCGGGTCGATCCTCAGGTTGAGCCGCCTCTGCTTAGGTTGTTCCGTGGATGTGTATTGTGTGCCCACTTATTATATACCGAGTTACCTCTGTGCCTCGGAAAGCACGTTAAACTGTTGGTTCCGGCTGTCATTTGTAGATCTTTGACAGTCGTTACAGGTAGTCAGTGACTGAAAGTCTGAGAACCAGTCTTACCATAAACTGGGTTGTGTTGTGCAGGTCAGATAGGAAGCTTCAAGTAAGCCGACCACAATAGTTGTGAAAAGGCCGGCAGATGATGATGATAATATTGATACGTTCTCGGGAATGATATTAACATAAGTAAGTACATAATTAATGAAACATTAAAATGTTTTCAGCCTACAGTCATGTAGAAACAGTCACCAAACACAGCACAGTCTGTGGCTACTACTCGTAAAAAGGGTGATAGGCACTTGTTCTCTCTGTCTTAGGGTTCTACAGTAAAATGTGATTTTCACTTTTTCAGCCCAAAAAAAATAGTCGATTCACAGCAATAATTATTGAGTACCTAACAGTAGCGAAGGCATAATTTTTATAAGAGGTAAGCCGGAGTACAAATCTTTAATGTGATTATATTATTTGTCTATAGAATACTGACTGCCATTTTTCAACGGGAAGCCGGTAGGAATCGAGTTGTATAAAACCTTCGCCACTGTGCACTGGTACCTAATTAAAGTAATTTGGTTTGATGTACAGAATGCTTGGTTGAGGGCTTCATGAAGCTTCTGTATAGTTTTTACCACCCATTTAGTTGCACTTGTAAGGAAAACTACAAGTTTTGACATAGGGAGGCGAACAATCTATCTGGTTTACAGTTCAACCCACAAATTACATTTTAAAATGTAAACTAAACAGCTTGTTCGAAAATACCATTCTTTACTAGCTAGTTCAACTTAGTGCTCTCCAATATTGCAGAGTATCAGTTTGGTTGCCTCTGTCAGCACAAGGCGCAGCTCTTCTCTCACATGGCGCGGCGCCTCCTCAGTTCCTCACGGACCTCCCTGTATCTCTCACAACTAGTCACAACTCGCTGGCCGCATACCTCAGAGGTCGCGCGCCTCGTAAACCGTGCGAGTGATTTATTAACAATATCGTTATTGTTACAAGTTACAACATCGTCGTTTTTAACCGACTTCCAAAAAGGAGGAGGTTCTCTATTCGACTGTATGTATTTTTTTTTATGTATGTTCACCGATTACTCGAAGACGCCTGAACCGATTTGAAAAATTCTTTTTTTGTTTGAAAGGGTATACTTCCAAGTTGGTCCCATAGTCGCCAAGTCGGGATCTGATGATGGAATCTTGGCGAAATCGAGGGAACTCTTCAAATTTTATAGGATAACGTACAGCAATTTTGGTATTTTCTACAACAAGTGAAGCATTTGCATTTGATAAGAACCATTCTACCATCAGATCTGATGATGAAGCCAAGAGTCACGGAACTCCATAATGAGACAATGTATCCTAGTCGTGTTTGGGCTTGTTGTAATTGTAACGGTATGCACTTTCCATGTGAACCACTAAAAAGTGAAAAATAAAAACTTTTTTGCAAAAAATAAAACCGACTTCAAAAAAAAATACCAAAAATGTGATAAATAGGTACTTAACTTTAGCTTCTGAAGTCGGTGACAAAAAAATTAAATCAATCATACAAACGTCACCGACTTCAGAAGCTAAAGTTATTAATCACATTTTTGTTTTTTTTTTTGAAGTCGATTTTATTTTTTGCAAAAAAGTTTTTTAGTGTTCCGCAGCTCTTTAGAAAAACGGAACCGTTGTAGGATCACTTTGTTGTACCTACGTCTGTTTGTCACAAGACTGTCCTTTATCTCGGTAACGCGTGGAAGTATTGAGTTGAAATTAAAAAAAAAAAACTAATGAATAAATTAATATGGTCTTAAAAATAAATATAATGATTACTCATCATCATCATCATCAACCTGTTAATGTTCCCACAGCTGGGACACACAGGCCACCTCTCTATGAGAGGGAATGTGCACCACGCGGGCCCAGTGCGGGTTGGTAGATGTCACATGTCTTCGAATGTTTGGTTCTAGGACATACCGGTTTCCTCACGATGCAGCGATGTTTTCTTTCACCGTTTTGAGAGTAGTGGTGATGAAATAAATTACACAAAGTAATGCGCCTGTCTGGGTTCGATCCCGCGACCTACTGTTCGTAAGTCGGGGCCGCCACCACTGGGCCACCGCTGCTCTCGACCCCACCATAACCCCACTGCTGGTCTCGACATGATAATTATAAATTAGTTAATAAATAGTTTCTTTGAGTCCTATTACACTTTTTACGCAAATTCATGATTTTTGACTCTGTAATTTTCAGCTGTAGTAAGATATTTTAATTATTTTCTTATGAATAACGATAGTGCCATTCTCTTTCTTGTATGTTGGAGTTACACATATTCATATTTCTTTTCGTGTAAGGAGAACGAGCAGACTTCTATAGACTCTGGTCCAAGAAGCGTTGTTGGTTCTAGGATACTCAAATCACTTGTCGTGTTTGATGCTTTTCAATTACCAAGGCTCATGGAAATCGCGAAAAAAAAGGTAAAAAATTGTACTTTTTGTAAATCAAATTCTTAATTTCTGATTATTTTATCATCAGTACGAGTATAAGAAGTATGAAGCCCTCATCACTTAATTACTGATAAACATAAGCGTAACCTTTACGACGCCAGATTTCAGAACTGGTCGCATTAGTTATTATGAGTTGAAAACGATCCGTTTACTAAGTTCTGGGGACGAAATCTTCACGACTATAATTCTTAGAGGGGTAAGCAGACAATGACATGTTCTTCGCACGCCAGATTTCACAATTGGTCACATTAGTTATTATGAGTTGAAATCGATCGGTTTGCTAAGCTTTAAAATGATGTATGTCTGAATCACCGTCGCTCATTATATCTCTTGAATTAGAAGATTTTGAGTCACTAATAACTTTACCTACAGAAACCTACAGAAAAACCCTCCTGTAAGCTTTAAAATGATATATGTGTTAATCACCAAGACTCCTTATATATCTCTTGAATTAGAAGTTTTGTTTTCACTAATTGTAGGTACTTTATGGTCCATACCTAACCTTTTTCTCCGCCGACTTGATTGTGAAATTAACAAAAAAAAACTCTCTTCTCATAGCTTTAAAATAATGTATGTGTTAATCGCCGACGATCCTTATATCTCTTGAATTAGAAGATTTTGAGTCACTTACCTACATAATGGTTTATAACGTTTTTCTCCCGGCGCCGATTTGCTTGTGACCTTAACCACATATATTATCCTTAACAAAGCAAAACCACCCACAGAATAGCAAAACCCTCTTCTCATAAGCTTTAAAATGACATTTGTGTTAATCGCCGACGATCCTTATATCTCTTGAATTAGAAGATTTTGTTTCCGTTAATTGTACACCAAGGTCTATAACTTTTTTCTCCCGGCGCCGATTTGCTTGTGACCTTTACAAAAAAAAAATCCTCTTCTTACAAGCTTTAAAATGATGTCTGTCTGAATCATCAGCGCCGTTTGTAATTAATGCAATCGTTAATTACCTACATAGTTTATTTTAAATGGTCAATAACTTTTTTTCCATGGAGGATTTTTTTTGATGCCATAAGTAAAAAATAAGTAGTGACGTTTTTTACATCAGCTTTAAGAAAATATAGGTCTCGTTCACCGATGCTACTTATGGACCGTTGAAATACCTATTTTATTTACGAACTCAATTTGCAAGAAAAACCGTCGTCGATGGAAGTTTGACGCTCAAATAAATTCACATAGTTACAGGCTAAAATTACTAAAAGATAAGTTGAATATATGTTCACATGACTCGAATGGCGTAGTGGTAGTGAGGCTGCCTTACGTTCATAGGGTCCTGGGTTCGAATCCCGGTAGGAGTAAATGTTTGTGTGATGAGCATGGACATTTGTTTCCGAGTCATGGATGTTTATATGTATAATAAGTATGTATTTACAAACAAAAAAGTATATATTATGTAGTATATCAACTATCTGGTGTCCACGACACAAGCCTTGCTTAATGTGGCACTAGATGGCGCTGTGTGTTAATGTCCAGCGATATAAAAAAAAAAAATATTTTACTTGAATGTTGGAGTTCCAGAATTTCGTTAAATTCCTTGAGTTTTCACAAAACAAATCGTAAAGAAAGTCTAATACTTATGTCTTTATTCAGCGGCCATTATATTCCAAATAAACTCAATTTTATCAAATAAATGAATATGATATAAAACTTGGATCGTCAATAAATACGTTTCATTAGTTTTCGTTTATCAGTATACTATGACAAAGTTACTATAAATAAAATTAAAGCACTCTAACTACTGCATCAATTCAGCTCGCTCCTCAGTTTAAGTCATTCATTCACGCGAGCGCTGGGCGAGGAAGGACCTGGACACAACATTTTTGTCAATAACAATCCACTCCTGTATGTCGATCGAAATAATTTGATCCAGGACGTAAAAATCAAAAATTTGCAAAAAAAATGTAGTAATATAACTAAACTTAAACTTTATATAAACTCCAAAACCCGTTTACTATAAATGCGTCCATCAGCACAATTTTTTTTTTTCGCTGGACATTAACACACAGCGCCATCTAGTGCCACACTAAGCAAGGCTTGTGTCGTGGACACCAGATAGTTGATATACTACATTTATACTATACTTTTTTGTTTGTAAATACATACTTATTATACTTACATACTATAAACATCCATGACTCGGAAACAAATGTCCATGCTCATCACACAAACATTTGCTCCCACCGGGATTCGAACCCAGAGGCCCTACTCCCTATCGTTTCGTCCATACGGACGGATCTATCCGCGTCTCTCACACGCACTCGTCTACAGACGTGCTCGAGAGACGCGGATAGATCCGTCCGTATGGACGAAATGTTAGGGAGTAGGGCCTCAGGACCCTAAGAACGTAAGGCAGCCTCACTGCCGCTACGCCATTCAACAACAATGTTTTGAGTTCGTTTCATTGATTGAGTTTTACGGTAAAACGTAATTTTTACGTAACTTTACACATAGAAATTATCTATGGATGTACAGCAGATTGCTTTTGACGGTTTCGTGAACGGTCCGTTTACAACCTGCATGTCTCAGTATATTTACCTGAAGCTTGTAAATGGATCGTGACTTCGTGAGACAGCACAATGACGAACTCTGCCCAAGCACCTCCTCACATAATTCGGCTGATAAAACCTCCACGCGCGGCCCGTGTGGGCCGTGTCTGTCACCTGTGAACCTGTTGCATGCGCCACTGACCACCCCCTACCCCGGCGCGGGGGCGTGGGGGGCGAGCCACCCTCCACCCCCCGAGGTAGCGACACGTGACGCGCGCGAGCGACGAGCGGCCGAGCACGGCGGTACCGATCACAAGCTCCGTGAATCCATCAAGATCCTTGATGTACATTATACTCATGTTGAGGTGGACATCATCATCTGCCTAGCCTTTTCAATTCAATTCAATTCAATTATTTATTGCATATCACATGTGTTTTACAAGATCTTATAGTTAGAATACAGTTCACATGGACCCTGTCGGGCACAACAATTTATAGTATTTTACAGTAAGTAGCATTGAAAAAAATCGTCATTAATCAAAAAATTGTAAGTTCAAATAAGTAAATAATGCCAAAGGATAAAATAAAAAATAAAAAAAAAAAAAAAAAAAAAAAAAAAAAAAAAACCCCAACTCTGTTGGAGTCGGCTTCCAGTCTAACCACTACTAACCAGATGCAACTGAATGAATACCAGTAACATGGAGCGACTGCCTTCTGACCTCCCACAACCCAGTTAGTACTGGGTAATACGAAACCTCTTGGTAAGACTTGTTGTCAGTCTTTTCGGGCCACTGACTACCTATAACGACTATCAAAGATGATGGACAAATGACAGCCGGGACCAACTGCTTAACGTGTTTTCCGAGGCACGGAGGAAACTCGTTATGTAAGGGTGGTCACCCATCCACAGACCAACTTAGACAAGGACGGGTTAACCTAAAGATCCATCCGAGCGGCTGTTTTTTTTTTTGTAGCGATGATGACATACGGCATATCGTGTCAAGTGTAGTGACCCGCTCTCGCTCCCGCTCCGCTTGTATCGTGCCCTCTCCCTGATCTCTACCCATGCGTCTCACAAGGTAGTACGTAAATAAGCGGCGCTCAGTGACACAGGGTGCTCCGAGCTGTGTGACACACTCCCAACTGAACATACTGTACAGCCCGTACTCCACAGTGAACATACTGTACACGCAGATGTCGCCAGGACGCAGCGTATAGTCGATCAGAACTGTGAGTACTGCTCAGATTCTTTTGATAGCCAAATACAGTGTAGGTATTCTACTTCATCATGTGGTTAGTGTGTAACCTGGTGTCAGAGTTTGTATGTCGCTCATGAGCCTCGTACTTGACTGTACATGTCTCAGGCATGCTGCTATCCTCACAATGTTTTCCTTCGCCGAAGCAAGTGATAATTATACAATACGCACATGAAACCGAAAAATCAGAGGGACCTGCCTTGACCGTTGGTCACACCAGTAAGTGTATAGTTGAAATAAATCTACCAAAAACTTGTCAGTAGGAGCCACGGAGTGTGGAGTACCCGTATGATGGCACTATAGGGTCGCATTCTGCTATGTAAGTGAGTCCTATACAAACTGTAAACAATCTCATCACGAACCCGTCAACCAAGCATTCTGTACGTCAAACTAACTAACTTTACGCAACAATTTTTATTGCTGGGAAATGACTTTTTTTTTTTGGGATGAATAACCATGTTTTGTGGTAGACCTCAATGAAACGCACTCAAAACACTGTGCTGATGATTGAATAGTACGGGGGTCGTGGAGGTGTTTGAATTAAAAATATTACAGTAAAAAATTGTACTTATATTATTAAAAACTTGTCAAAAAGTTGGAACATTGATCCTCAATATCTCCGTAACTAGAAGGTTCCCAGATAAAGCTTAGAACAAAATAAATGATCGGCATGACGATGACGCGAGAGGGAGAACAAGCGCCTTTCGGCTTCGTTCAGAGGTTTTTTTACACCCTTTAGACTCGACATAACTGCTGAAACATGTGAGCGTACTACGAGATACACCGTGTATGTACCTCTGTCTACCCCATCCAGGACTACTGTCAACATGTTGTTTACATTGTAAAATAAATAAATAAATATCGTTGAACTTGAACATTACACACAGCGCCGTCTAGTGCCACACTAAGCAACAAGGTTTGTGTCGTGGACACCAGATAGCTTTATGCTTCATAGATACTTTTTGTTTGTAAATACATGTTAACATCCATGACTCGGAAACAAGTCCATGCTCATAAGTCATAAGTCATAAGTCATTTAATCAATTGTTAACATAGGTACAATAAATAGTTGTTTTAAAAGATTTCATGCGCGCTATGTTATGCCCGAAGGCGTACAAATATTTATAGAGGTCATTGTAATTTAAAATTGAAAAACCTTTTAAAGTATACTACTGCAATACAAAGAATAAAAACATATAATTAATTAAAAAAATGAAATAAAATAAAATAAATAACAAAAACAAAAAAAAAGAAATATGTATATATAAATGTCAAAACTAAGTGACACTTTACCACGTCAAAATGCAAATCAAGTACTTATAACACAAAATGCCAAAGATAAAATAATCATTAAAATAATACAAAATGTCATGTGCAACCACGTCAGAAAATGTATAAATGTCAAAACTAAGTGTCACTTACTACGTCAAAAATTCAACTAAAGTATAAACAAAATATAAAAGAACATTAAAATAATACAAAAATGTCACGTGCAACAATGTCAAAAACAGGCAAAAGGAATTGACACACACACACAAACACACAAACAACACACAAACATTTGCTCCTACCGGGATTCGAACCCGGGACTCTAAGGGCTTCTTCACACGTACCACAACCACACCATCGCAACGACAAAATGCTGTCAAGCAGTGGTTACGTGAGAATAGTGTCGCTGCAGCTTTTTGTAGTTGCGTCGTGGTACCGACAAAATGTCGATGTGGTTGCGTTGTCGCCAGCAGTTGCGATGCGGTTACGTGGCGTGGTGTGCAGACACAGATCGATCCCGGTTTCCAATTATGTTCGCGATGTGGTCGACCACTAGTTCGCAGTGTCGCTGGTGGTTGCGATGTGGTCGGTATCACACACACGGTCGATAACGACTGCAAAATGTGGTAAGTGTGAATAGTCCTATTCATTTTCAATACGAAATATACGCCCACCCCACGTGGTGCGGATGAGGTGTGGTTGTGGTACGTGTGCAAAAGCCCTAAGAACGTAAGGCAGCTTCACCACCGCTGCGCCATTCGGGTCGTCAGCAAAATATGTAATTAAGTGTGTACCTATAGTTGTTATTTATTGCGTGCCTGTGACTATTCACTTCATTCCAGAGGTTATTAGTTTGTATTGATTTGGTTAAAACTACAATAACTTAATGATTGTGTGTCTCACAAAGCTTACAACAGGTCCTAGCATGTAAACGTACCTAACGTAAATACGTCGATTTTAAAATTAAATGTTCACATTCATAATTTAAAGATTTTATTCTTATTGAATGCTTGTTGTGGGTAGACAGTCGCTCCATGTAAAATATTGGTATTCAGCTGCATCCGGTTAGACTGGAAGCCGACCACAACGTAGTTAGGACAAGGCAGGCAGATGATGATGAGGATGACTGATTGTGCTTGTTATAAACAATTTAACTAAAATGTCGATTAAATTAAAAACATCGACGATATTTACGTCCGGCCCGCTTTAAGTAGTGCCTGAAGTTGCAACACAGTGTCACTCGCTCATGTACGTATGATATTTAAAGTTACAACTTTAAAAACTATTTAGTTATGGTAATATATACAATATATATGTCACCGTAAAATTGTCAAATACGTTATATTACAATATAACGTGTATCTCTCTAGCGATATTGTAAAGTCTCGAATTATTGTCAACTGAACATACGGAAGTATCTCTTGCCCTCATAAACGGGACTTGGGGCACCCCCCCGTTAGGTTAGTTAGGTTCCTTTAAACCCTGCACTCGGAAATAGGGGCCCCGCGAAGCGGGGCTCCGTCGACTACGCTTTTTAGGGGAATATGAAGTGTTTTAAGGTTAGGTTATATTAATTGATATTTCTCAGGAATGGTACATTATCTTTTCATGAGAGTGGTACCACTGGGCAAGGGGGACCCCTCCTTCTCTCCACACCGCGTGAGTTGACTACCATCGCATGCATTTCACGAAAAATAATGCGTTTTATTGTAAGCAGTATCTTCATTTGACAATAATTCGAGACTTTATAATATCGCTAGAGATATTACAATATAACGTATTTGACAATTTTACGGTGACATATACATACTACGACTAGTAAACTAGTACCTACATATATACAACAATGTCAATAGGACACTTAGGCGTCAAAATACTCCTCCGCATCGCTGTCATCGGGAAACGTGCCCAGAAGACTGGTAGCATTGCCACGTTGAATGACAATGCTAATTCTTAGGCCAAAGAAAGAGCCTGCCCTCTGGTCACAAGAAGTGTCGATCAGTCGGTAAAAGATTGCCTTAAAAAGGATACGCGCACTCGGAGTACCCCATGACCCAAGCGTTTCGATCCCAAACGGCTCATAGCTGTAGTTATCAATAAGATTACAGTACAATTTTGAATAAAGAAGAATTTCAATAAGTAGTCATGTATGTCTACCGGATGGATGGCCTGTATAAATAACTAGCGGACCTCCCGCGGTTTCACCCGCATAGTTCCCGTTCCCGTGGGAGTACGGGGATAAAATATATCCTATGTTACTCGTGGATAATGTAGCTTTCGAATGGTGAAAGAATTTTTAAAAACGGTCCAGTAGTTTTTAAGCCTATTCATTACAACCAAACAAACAAACAAACAAAGTTTTCCTCTTTATAATATTATTAGTGTAGATAGATAGTGTAGATGATATGGCAACGGCAGCGACTGCCTATCTGACCTCCACAACCTAGTTCTATTGGGAAATACAATACTACTTGGTAAGACTGGTGTCAGACTTTTAGGGCCACTGACTACCTGTAACGACTGTCAAAGATGGACAAATGACAGCTGGGACCAACAGCTTAACGTGCTTTCCGAGGCACGGAGGAAACTCGGTATGTAAGGGTGGTCACCCATCCACAGACCAACCTAGGCAAGCATGGCTTAACCTAAAGATCGACTCGAGCGGCTGATATTATTTAGTCACGAGCTCCTAATGTTTGTTCCTGGTTGATGACAGATATCTCGCACCCTCCTAATACATCGCGTTTATACAAAACTGTGTTAGTATTACTTTACTTCAGCTGCCGAGCCAAACTGTTCTATAAGAGCCTGAAGGCTACAGGCATGATGTTATGTTGATGTTGTTGTTGTTTTCTATAAAAATAAACAAAAACAATAGTGGTCCAACAGCACTTCCCCAGCACACCCCGCACAGGTACATTATCTCACGAACTAAGTGCCTGTTGGTTCAACGATAACTTCGTTAATTCGCGTGATTCCTTCGCTACGGTTCTCCTACAGTACACGTAACATGAAACACACTCGGTTTACCAATAACCGCATTAGGCAGGTAGGTCGAGCCACTCAAAGGGCAGAGGCAGATCTGATTGACCTAGTTTACACATTAACGCCTGACCGAAATACATTAGCAACGATTACTTGATCTACATTGAGGCTACGGGTTTTAAGTTTTCTGTAGGCGCTTTGACATTGGTTTACGTACTTTACGTATTCTTTAAGTTACACGAATGATATTTTAATCTAGGTTTTTATGTCGTCCATGGGCCTCTGATGGCTTTACATGTCGAAGCAAGTAATCATTATACAATACGCACATAAATACGAAAAATCAGAGGTACGTGTCTCGGCCCGGGTTCAAACTTGAGATCTATGACTTGGCAGTCCAGTTCACCACTAGACTATCAGTAAAAAAGTCAGTACTTAAACTTTTTATTTATGTTTTGACAATATAATATGTATTTTTAGACCTTCAAAAAACCGGAAACCAATAAACTTCAAACTTCTTCTAAAATAAACAAACTCGGCACTTCTGTAGATGATCTGAACAAACAACGTTCAAAAAATCAATTTAGACTAGTGTTTAGGTTATCCCACAACAAAAACCTTATGCTACACAAATGACAATGCTCTCTAATTGGTCGTAACATTAAGGTCGCTATTCGGTTGCTGACACTGACAAGTCTGATAAATTACAGCAGTGACGCTTATTCTTATTGCCATAAACTGTTAGGGATGTGTACAGAGTGTTAACGGACTCTTCAGGAAGCCATCAACCAAGCATTCTGTACATCAAACTATAGTAACATTGAAATAGTATGGGTCAAGGGGTAGCGCTCAGCGCTCTATGTGTCGCACTCAAAACATTGTGCATTGAATATTAAAGAGGTCATGTGGTATTAAAAACTTTATAATATTTCATTATTAAAGGCAACGTTGACTTCCAAAATCTCCGTAACTAGAAGGCGCCCAGGTACAGCTCAGAACAAAAACAATACCTCCAACGAGACGAACAAGTTGCATTTCATCGGCTTCGTTGAGGTCGAGTTCATACCCTCACCGTGTTCCAGCAGGATGTACCGGCCGGAGCGTTGGGCGGAGGAGGAGGCGGCCCCCCCGCCCCCGCCACCCCCGCCCCCGCCGCGCTCGCGCTCGTCGTCGCGCCGCAGCTCGGGCTCGCTGTCGCGCCGCAGCAGCCTCAAGAAGGAGGGCGACAAGAAGGACTCCCCCGCGAGCAGCGCGCCCCCCTCCGCCAGCTCTACTCCCAAGAAGACGGCCGCCAAGCCGAGCAACTTGGATTTCGTCGTGACGGGGAAGCAGATTGTAAAGAGGTGCGTGTTTTAGTCTATTTCATTAAGTCTAGCTTTTGCCCGTTCGCGTTATTTTAGAATTTGACAATCAATTCTGACAATCAAATCTCTCTGAGTATACTCTACTTGTAATAATACAATTCAATCATGATTCGAAAGACACGTTACGTGTCGCCATCTATAATCATAAGAACGTTGTTGTTTTCCTCGGGAACAGTCATTTTTTTCTGGATGAAAGGTTATGTTCATTTCTTACAACGTATACTTACACATGATTATGCAAAAGGCTAGATCACCCATATCGGGCTATTTTCAAAAGGGCTGGCCAACCAAAATAAACTTATTATTTGGATAGAGCATAACATAACAAACCTTTTTATTATTACACCAAAATCGTAAGTCAATTTACCGAGAAGTTATTCAACCACAAAATGTCTGAGATCACCCAGATTGTGGTAATTTGTTTTTGCCGGCCAACTAAAATAAACGCAATAATTAAATAGAGCTTATGAATATAAATATTTCTTATTATGCCGCCCATATAGCATAAATGCTTGATGAAGACGTTAATCGAAGGATATCTGCCGATCTCCTTGAAGCCCATGCAAACTCATCGATCGAGCTCTGACCTACTCACTCAACTTATTGCAAAAGTTCCGCCTTGGGGTCTGCCAAAGAGCGACAGAGCGCAGCATTCTGAGTGTAAAGAGAACAGGTTAAATACAGTAAATAATGGTGAGGTCATAAACAGGAATTACAGACGTAGACAAAAACGCTGCCAGGCTCAAATGGGATTGGGCAGGTCACGTGCGCCGCGGGTACACGACGGGTGCCTGAACAGACGGCGCTGCCGAGGCCGGCCTAGAAAGAGGTAGTGTGATGATCTGAACGCGCATCATGAAGGCAATGTTTTAAGGTAGCGCAGGAGAAGAGCACCTGGAAGGCTTTTTCTCGGCAGTGAAACATTCAAGGTTACTAAAAAAAAGTATAAAATCTATACAAAACAAATGCCTAACGCTTCCAAATCATCAGCCTGAGTAAGGACGACCCGCCAACGTCTCAAAAGAGGTGGCTCGTTCTGGATGCTGCGCCCCGTTGCTTTTCGGCAGACCCCAAGGCGGAACTTTTGCAACTAGTTGAGTGACTAGGTTTGAATACCGCCGTAGTGTAGGATGGGCAGGATAAACACAACGATGAGTTTGGGCTTCAAGCAGATCGGCAGATCTCCCTTGACCAGTAGGATTTATATTTTAGTAATAATTATTATTTATTTTACATTATTTATATAAAACTTGTGGGTATAGATGTAGGATGGCATAATCAAAATGTTTAAATCCATAAGCGCGTTTATTTTAGTTGGCAGGCAAAAAAATACCTCAATCTGGGTGATCTCAAATATTTTGTGGTTGAATAACTTCTCGGTGAATTGTCTTACGACTTAGGTGTCATAATAAAAAAAATGTTTATTAAGTAATGCTCTATCCAAGTAATAAGTTTATATTGATTGGGACTTTTGAAAATAGCCGAAGAATGTATGAAGGCTGGGTGATCTCCTAATCTCCTTTTAGAATGATCGGTTTATTGTTTATGCGTGAAAAGGTAACAAACGTATTGCGCATTTATAATATTTGTTATATTCTAAAGAAGCGTAGGCACTCACTACGTTATACACTATTAGGCAGCTTCAATATTTAGGATATCGCTAAAATATTCAGTTAAGATTTTAAAGTAATCTGATAACCAGTCTTACGAAGGGATATCCGGATAGAGTGGAAGCCGCCCCTAACATAGTTTGGAAAAGGCTGGGCAAATGATGATTGAACGTAATCTCGGTAACGTTCAAGAGCGAAAAAAAGGAACAGCGGCAACAGTGCACGCTGCACTCGTATACATGTTGTAACATGTCCGTATGTTCCCAAGGGCCGACCGCGCCAACTCGCTGCCCGGCTCCTACCACCGGCGGCAGTCAGTGGACGTGGGGCCGCGGGGCCGCAAGCTGTCCGAGGTAGCGCGGCGCCCGCTGCCCGCGCCCCCCTCGCCCCGCACGCCCGACACGCCCCGCACGCTAGAGGAGGACATGTCGCTCGACTTGTCGCAGGTCAGTTTAAGATGCCTCCAGAGTGAGATCTGCGAGTAACGTAGTCAGTTTATCATGCAGGTCCTTTCGTATTTCTTCGCAGCCTCTATAGCTCGTTAACTCGGAAAAGAGACAAGTCAAACTTATACTGTCACTTACGGGATATCTTCCGTGATTGTTCTGTATATTGTGCTCCCGATATTTACAGTGTATAAGTTTATTTATGAATTCAAATTCAAATTCAAATGAACCGTGAAAGCTTAAAACCGTGTAAGAGGCAAGTCATATGAGACGTCGGCGTCGAGGCGAGAAATGAGATACCTCCCTCTCATAGCGAGGAGGCCTGTGTCCCACCAGAGGGAACATTAATAGGCTGATGATGATGTTAATGATGATGATTTTCTTGAGCTGCACCAAGTTCAACATGTCACTGCAAGCTGTGCGTTTATATATGTATCCTCTGCTCCTGCAGGTGTCAGACTTCGAGGACATGAACTCCAAGTACGGCATCCGACACAAGTTCGCGACGTCCACCCCCCTCCCCACGCCCGCGACCCCCGCCACCCCCGCGCCTGTCGGGAGGGCCGCGAGGGGGAGCAAGCCGCGCTCCACGTCACTGCAGAGCCAGCTGCACGCGGCGCGCGTCGAGACGCGACGAGCGCAGCACTCGCTCGACAAGCAGAGCCTCACCAGCAGCCGCGACAGCTCCGTGTTCTACACCAGCACGAGCACCAGCAGTCCGCACCGGTGAGCTACCACTGACACACGAGCAGCGCAGCGAGCACGTGGTAGGCACCTATCAATCAATATAAACATTTGCTCCCCAGAGGTGGCGCAGAGCTCGACTACTCGTCGGTGTCTCCGGAGTACTCGGGGCAGTCGTCCGCTGAGCTCTCCCCGCGCACCCCTCGCACGCTGCCCACGCGTGCTTCGCAGGCACTGTCCCCCCGCAGTCAGCAGCTGTCCAGGTAATATAACGTATGCTACGGCATGACGAGCAAGCAGAGAAAGATAAACAAATCGAATAATGTCTAGATCTGCCTCGCGAGGTTGTCGAGATGTGGGACGTGAGTACACAGTCATTGTGCCGATAGTCATGTTGGCCAATGGCGTGACAGCAATTGGCCTGGACCATCATCTGAGGAGGCTATCGCTATCGCAGGTGGAGGATGCGCAGTACTTCCGGGGTTGCGGGACTGTTCGAAAGAGATACCGTGGGAGAAGTCATTTGATGATTTCCCATCCTAAAAAAAAAAAAAAAAAAAAAAAAAAAAATTAAAAAAAAAGGATGCGCAGTACTTCTGAACACAGCAAATTTCGCTCATACACTACTTGCCGGGTGCCCATATACAATATGTTGGTGGAATAGCATTTTTAAGGTTTGTAATGGCGGTGTAATGAAGGGTGTGTTTACCCTAGATGTGTTATGAATTGTTTCTCTTCCTCCGTGTGCAGTTGCTGCGTGAGCACGTGGGCGGAGTGCAGCGAGGCTGGTGCGGCAGGTACGGGGGGTGCGGGTGTTGCGGGGGGTGCGGCGGACGTACTGGATGGCGAGTGGTGCGCCTTCTGGGCCAACTACAACAACTCGCTGCCGAGCGTGCCCGTGCAGGGCTACTACGACCGCTGCCCCACGCCCTACCGCACCGACACCGTCGACCTCGCCGACTGGGGTGCGTAACCGCACTGTATATCAATCAATCATGATAAAAATGTTGGTACATTTCTTCAAAAACTGGTTCCTAACGTACTACGACTAGGTTCAACACGCAAGAGATTACTTACATTGAGCTTCATTATTGAGATTGAAGTTGGGACAGAGTATTCAATTTTGGTGCCACATCTCTTCAAAATTGAGTGGCCATACTACACTTTAAACTAAAATATCTCAAATAAGTTATCGAGATATTCTTGGGCTTCTTGAAGATTTTTCAAGCTTGGACTTTCTAAATTTCGCCACTATACTTGACAAAGAACGTACTTTGATGATATTCACCCATAACATTTAAAAACTCTTATTTCATAACCTAAACTAAACTAATATGACAACAGAAAATAATACATGTATAACATTAACCTTGCCATTAACCATCCGCACCATTAACCAACACCTCGATTGACCATCACCTCCTTGAACCATCACCACCTAACCTTCACCACAATTAACCATCACCACCATTAACCATCACCTCCATTAACTACTTCAACAGGAAAATGTTCTCTTATAATAAATATAATTTCAGAATTCTCCGACGGCTCCAGGAAGCGTTCCCCGGACAACGTGGAGGTGATCAACAACATCATCCGCACGCAGGGGCTGCACCTCACGCCGCGCGAGACACAGAACATCATCAAGTGCGCGCACCTGCTGGGCAGCGTGCTGTCGCGCGCCATCGAGCGGCGCGCGCACGCCAGCCCCGAGCCCGAGCTCAACACCAAGAAGAAGACCATGACGCTCGACCTGAAGGAGACGAGCATACCGCAAGAGGTGCAGGAGAGAGCGAGATGCGAAACCGCCACCACGCAGACGGACATCTCCCTGCCCAACACGAAGAGCGCACCCAGGATATTCGAGAACATCCTGCGGCAACTGTCGAGGAGTTCCATCGACGTCGATAAGGTTGACGGCAAGGACAAGAGTGAAGCGAACACCGCCGAGGTCAAGAGTGACGCAGATGGGAAGGTGGAAGTGAAGAGCGAGATCAAGAAGGACGGCTAGGAGACTGTCAGCGAGTGTGCTCACTACGCTGATACGTTAAGAGGGGACAGGGCCTGCGATTCTCCACACAATTAGTGTGTTCCCCTTTAATCTTCCTGAATAAACTTTCTATATAGAGCAATGATTTTTATAAAATCAAGGTTTACAAGTCACGTCCCTGTTATTTATTTTTTTTAGCAACTAATATGTAAAGAAAATTATGACCAATCGAAAATTACAAAAAAAGTGTCCCGTTTTTATGGCCACGATTCTAGAAAAAAAACGAAAAGTATTTAACATAAAAGAAATTGATAGAACCTACAACTTACTCCTTCTTAAAGTTTTAATTTTAATGTTAAAAATAATTGAATACAAAAACTGACCCTTCAGTTTTCGAGGAGAAAACACTAGTAAAAAAGGCCGACTGAAAAAACTGAAAAGCAGAAAAATAAGCACATTATTATCGGAGCACTGTAAAATTATGAAAATGGAATGAGGAATGGAGGGTCCATTCCAATTTTACATACTGTAGCGGGAGTCTTGAAGAAAACACTTTTCCGCTATTCAAAACGTACAATTTTGATTAAAGTAAAATTACAAAAAATAAGTCAGAATGCGATTGTGCCGAGTTATCCAAAGTATAAAGTTCAATTAAGATTCAATTATGTCAGGTTAAACAAAGCATGTACGAATCAATGGAATTTACACGGGTAAAACCAAAATCTTGAAATTCAGAGAAAAAAATTAAGCGAACCTAGCGGTAGTCAAATAATTGGCCAATGTTAACTATCTCGCCTCGGTACGAGAAAGAAAAAATATGTTAGTGCTAAATGCCTAAATCCTCGCACATACCTTGTGTAGGGGTTGTATTACTAAGCCTTAATTTAAGAAAAACATTTGAAACCAATTAAGAAATAAATAAGAAAATTTTGGAAATCCTCAGCTTGAACCGGACGAGACGAAGAGACACGCCGCAGGTCGGCCACGGAGCATCAGGCCGGTGACCTTAGTAAAACAGAACCAGGCCTCCAACTCGCACGCTTGGTCACATTTGCCGGCTTGAGAGCCTGACAAATTCAGGAACCGGGCTGGTTGCACGCGACCACACCAGGCGCGAGGTGGATCGTTGCTTGAAAAACTGCTAGTTGAGGGTGGTGGTGATACCGTACTCAGCGCCTCCTGCCCAACGTAGATAAGAAAAACAGGCGGCATGAGACCAAAAATTACGTACTGACCATTTAACAAATTTGCAGGGAAAAAACTATCGTAAAAACTTACCGAACCAAAAGAACAAGTTCAGCTAACGCCATTCCGGCGAATAGTATAAAGCATATACAGCAAATTTATCACATTTTATAACAAAATAACTGCTTTTAACTAAAAAGTAAACGTCAGCAATACCGTATCAGGCAACAATCGACATCGAACTGTCTCAAGAAAAAAAACTTCATTTTTTTCACGAACAAAAACTCGCTCCAAATTCGAAAAGATTCAATTCCAAAAAAACAGGTTGCATGACAAACTCCACAAAAAAGGTGATATTCAAAAATGTAGCGTTATTGAAACGCTGCAATACCTGCTACTGCTGCCATTTTTAACCTGCTTCCAACTTTGTAATTTTTTTCTTCTTGTTTATTTCCAGCTTTTTAATTTAGTAACGTGAAAGATTTTACAGACAATTTGGCACTTCGAATTACTTTGAAACATAAACAGTGTAAATGAACTCTTATCGAAGCCGGCTGGCACTAGTTCCCCCCGTCCATTGCGATCATTTTTTTGTTCTGAACCATACCTGGGATCCTTCTAGTTACGGAGATATTGGAGTTCAAAGTTACATGTAAGATTTTTTTCCATCCATCTGCACTGACTGATATGATTTGAGTGCGATACATTACTACAAAACATGATTTTTCACCCAAAAGAAAAAGTCCTTTCCCAGCAAAAATGTTTACGCAAAGTTACTTAGTTTGATGTATAGAATAATTGGTTGACAGCTTGGTGATGAGGTTGCTTACACCCTGTTTAAGTATAGATTTAATAAAGCTAAGGTTTATTGTACTCGTGCATTAATAGATCTCCCAATTTTTATTATAAGATGTGGATAATAGTTGCTCACCGATGTGCGCTGTAGTCCGGATGTTCGATGTCCGATGTAGTCTCGTACAATTGTTTGTTAACCAGTTTTAGTGTGTAATTGTTTGTTTTCCCTAAATAATAAAATAATCAAATATATGTTTTTTGTTCGTTTTATTTCTGTCACCGTAAAATTGTAAATACCGTTAGATTATAATCTATCTCAAGAGATTGTAAATTGAAAGATTGTGAACCGTAACATACAAGACTTCTTATAAATTAACGCATTATTTTTCGGCACATTATAATTTATTGACAGAACGACACGCGACGTCTGGTCGGGGGCGGTTTGTGTGGGCTGGGTGGGTGTTTCACAATTGTGTGGGCTTTTGCAGACTCGGTCGGACAAAGATAAAAAGCGAGATTTCCGTAACAAAAGTTGGGTTAGGTTAGGTTAGGTTCACCCAGCGCCCGGTGGACTCCCCCTCGGCATACCGGCCCATCGTCCTGCTCGATGAGGTCGGTAAGTTGTTCGAGGGGATTAACGCCTCCCGGCTTGATAGCCACTTGCGGGGGGTAGGGCCGGATCTGTCGGACGCCCAATTCGGCTTCCGCCGAGGGCGTTCGACGATCGACGCACTGGCCCTACTCAAGGGCCAGGTGAAGGAGGCGGGGGACGGAGTGCTGGCGGTGTCATTCGACATTGCCAACGCCTTTGTGATGTTGGGGGTCCTAAGGATCTTAAAGAAGTAGACAACCACCTTGATTGGACTCCATTTATTAAGTACTTTAATAGAATATAAAATAATGCGCATTATAAGTAAAGTACATAGTAAGCATAATATTGAATATCACTATAAAGTAGTGCACACAATGGGTAATGTCTACCTAAGGAGCATACACACTTAGTACAACACTTCACCTCCCGGGGCGAAAGAAAAAAGAAAAATATGAAAACATTTTTCTTTTTTTTTTTTTTAATGTCTAATCTAAACCATTATAAAACTACAATTTTGTTTATGAAATTGAAATAACACTATTTACTTATTGCTAAACATTGCAAATTTACTTAAGATTCTATCGTATTCTAAACTTATTGGTAGTAAGGCCTAGTTCTATTCTTATGTACTAATTCTATTTTATTATTTTTACTTATCTGAACATTACAACCTAAATCTTCAATTACTTTATAGGGACCTTCAAATAAGGCATCTAATTTACGACCAGTTTCGTTCTTTAATAGCAACAAATCATCTTTCTGATACTTATACGAATTTACAGATTTATCATAAAGTTCTTTTCGTTTATGCTTATTGAATAATAAATTATTCTTTGCATCAGCATGGGCTAGCTGTAATCGGTATTTTAATTGTAATGGATAGTTATCGATATTGTATAATGGTTCTACAGGATCACAAATTCTAGTAGGTATTCGACAGAGTTTACCAAAGACAAGTTCGTATGGCGTATAATTAGTTTCAGAATGGACTGTATTATTGAAACTGAAACACCAGAAAGGTAACCAATAACTCCAAGTGTCTGTGTAATTTTCGCATTGGACTCTTAAAAATGCACCGAGTGTTTTATGCGCATTTTCAAGTGCACCAATTGACTGATGATGATATGCTGTTGAGGATAGCTTTTCAATATTAAGAATTTTACATACCTGTACCATAGTAGCTGAAATGAATTCCGTGCCGCGATCTGTAGCAATTGTACCTGGGATACCGAATCTTAAAATAAAATGTCTAACAAATGCATCTGCTATGGATACGGTTTCTTTATTTTTAAGGGGAATGGCTTGCACAAATTTTGTTAATTCACATTGTATGGTTAGTATATAACAATTACCATCGATGTCTCTATCTAAAGGACCCACTACATCTAAGTAAATTTTATCAAACGCCGAAGAAGCTGTTGTAGTTATTTCCATCGGCTCTTTTATATATCGAAAATATTTCGACTTTTGACATTTTGTACATGTCTTGACAAATTCTTGAACGTCTTTTTCGATACCTGGCCAAAAGTACCGCATTTTTATAGTATTAACCATCCTGCGCACTCCAGCATGACCACTAGATGGCAGTAAATGGAAGTCATTCATAATAATAGTTTTATCATTATCCTCCGTTATTCTCGTTATTCCTCTTAGTATACAAAATCGGGGTCCGGACCAATTTTTAAGTGACGATATCTCATCGCATACATTTTTTATAAAATCTTCATTATCTTTATTTTTAATTACATATACTTCATCGATACGTATCTCTTTACAAAAATTACTTAATTTCTGCACAAATTCGGCTCGCGAGAAATGTGCCTTGAAATTAAAATTAATATATAACGTCTTTGTATTCGGTCTAAATGCAAAACATTCAAATTCGTTCGTAATCATGTGACTATCTCTTAATACCTTTAAATCATCTCCTTCAATAAAACATAATTCTACAGATTCTAATGGTTTTCTTAATATATCTACAACTCTCGGCTGATCAGACCGTTCGTTGCAAACTTTACTAAGATTCATCTTTTCACTCTCATCTTTGTTTCTAGTTAATTCATCTAATCTTTTCTTTTGTGCCCTAGTCATTACAGCAACAACTTGCTCATGCATACCTTTTAATTCTTCTGATGTTAAACAAATCCTTGACAAAGCATCCGCAACTACATTCTCCTTTCCTTTGACATAAATAATCTTAAAGTTATATTCCTCCAGTGTTAGACGAAATTTAAGGAGTCTGCTTGAAGGATCCCTCATACCAAAAAGATATATCAGAGGTTTATGATCCGTCATTATCGTAAATTTTCTGCCATACAAGTATGGTCTAAAATATCTTACTGACCAAACTATGGCTAATAGCTCTTTTTGAATGGTAGGGTAGTTTTTTTCTGCCTTATTTAAGGGCCTACTTGCATAAGCTACTGGTCTTAAATCTTTATTGCACAATACGGCTCCAATGGCAGTACCTGAAGCATCTGTTTGTAATATAAATTCGTTTTTTTCTGAAAAATCTGGGTATTGTAGAACGGGTGAAGAAATTAACGCATGTTTTAAAAACTCAAAAGCACTCTCACATTCAGTAGTCCATTTAAATGGTTCATTCTTCCTGCTTAATTTATTTAATGGCATTGCTATTTCTGAAAACGATTTGATAAATTTTCGGTAATAATTACAGAAAGCAACAAAGCGTTTAACTTCATCTGCATTTCTTGGTGTTGGGTAGTTTTTTAATATATTAGTTTTTTCTGGATCGGGTAACACTCCTTTTTCTGATACAACGTGGCCTAAATAAAGTATTTCTTTCTTTAAAAATATACACTAGCTAACTTTTCTTAACCTCTCCATGACATCAGTTAAATTTTGGTTATGAGCAGTAAGATTTCTTCCAAAAATTATAAGATCATCTTGATATACGAGACATTTCTCATAGGTAAGACCTGACATTGCAATAGACATCATACGACTAAATGCACTGGGACTTGTTTTTAGTCCCATTGGTAAGCGTTTCATCTGATATTGGCCAGTATTGGTAGTGAATGCTGTTAATTTACGACTGCTCGGTTCTAAAGTGACTTGATAATAACCTTGGTGAAGGTCAAGGTGAGAAAAGTAAATTGCACCTGATAGAGAATCTAAAATTTCATTTATATTCGGTAAAGGAAATTTATCATCGCAAATCATTTCATTTAATTTCCTATAATCTACTACTAATCGCCATTTTTTCTCAATTCCTTCGCTACTTCTCTTCGGTACTAATAAAATTGGACTTGACCATTCACTCTTGGATTCTTCTATGATATCATCTCTTATCATTTGATCTATCTGCTTAGCTATTTCCGGTTTTAATGCTTGTGGTAACCTATATGGTTTAATATAAACAGGTGTAATATTAGGTTTTACTACTATTGATTGTTCACAAATGTTTGTGGTCGTCAATTTATCGCCTTTTACATAAAAAACGTCGGAATACTTTGTACATATTGCCTCTATTGACTGCTTTTCTTCTGTGTTTAAATAATTTAAATTTAATTCGGATAGTAACGTTTGAACTCTTGGAAAGTCGATCTTGTTTCTACTAAACTGGCAAATATCATAATCACTCAATGGTTTTAATTCTGGGAGTGCTACTGGTAAGGTTATGTCGTTATCGCTTACGTTGAGAATTTTAACTGGAATCCTATTATTTAATACACGTACTATTGAATTTGCTAAAAATACATCCTTTGTTAATTCTTTTCCACAAACAACTACATCTTCAGTCACAATATCATTTACACAAATATAGTGTATTGTTTCTGACCGTGCTGGAATAATCAACACATTTCTATTATTTTCTAAGTCTTCAACTAAATTTAAGTGATATTCCTGTCCATTGTTAGCCAACGTTAAAGTATTAGAATTTAAGTCAATGTTAGCCTGAAATTTATTTAAGAAATCTAAACCTATGATTCCATCTGCTTTAAGTGGTATTGAATCAAAAATAAGAAAGTTATGATGCAATAATCGTTCTTTATCATGTCTTAATATCAAATCAATAGAACCTTGTGAACGTAACTTACCACCTATTCCATTTATTAAGGTATCATCTTTGCGCACATCAAAACCTTTTTGCAAGGTTTCCTTCTTAATTATTGATAATGTAGCGCCTGTATCAATGAGAAAGTAGTATTTAATATTGTTAATGTAGAAAGCAACGTACTTAGTATTCCCTTGGCAAGATAATATAAAATGTTTAACCTCGAAAAAACTGATTCGAAGTACCTACATCATTATTTTTCTGGTCATCACTATGTTGTCTGTCATCTACCTTTTCAACTGAAAGCATATTTTGGCATTGCTCACGCTTCCTAAAGTATCTTGTGCCTCTACTACCATTCGACCTTGTTCGGAAATTACCCCTAACAGTGTCGTTTCCTCTAAAATTACCACGTCGTGCTTGATCACGATGGTAAACCGTTCCATAATACTGCTGACTACGATTATAATTGTTATAATACTGTCCACGATTATTGTGATAACCCCTTCTTTGATATTGATAACGCTGCGATCGTCTTGAGTAATGTGAACCTCGGCCATTGTTAGACAAATGCATTATGTTACCTGATGATGGCTGATGGGATGCCGATTCTTCATCTTTAGCTGCCTGGATGGCATCCTTCAGGTTGCTGTAGTTCCGGGCGGAGATAATCGTGCCTAATTTTGAGCTCCGTAGACCGTCTGAAAATCGTTTAATAGCGAGCTTTTCATTCAATGGCTTTAAAACTTTATACGTGGCAGAATCACCTTCAGCTTGGGAAATTGTCAACTCGGTAAATAACTTTTCTACTTCGGTGCCATAAGTATCATTAGAGTTTGATCCCTGTTGAATACTTTGTAACTTTGACTGTATAGCCACAAAAGATTTCTTTGGTAAAAGATGACATCTCAAATCTTTAATCAATTCTTCAACAGTTTTATAAGAACCCGAAATACACAATTTTGCATTTTCCGAGAGTCTACTTTTCAACACAAATGTAATTAATAAATCTTTACCTTTATCGTCAATCATGTTCGCGTACATCTCAGTGGAGTCTATCAGTCGCTTGGTCGTGTTTTCAACTCCGTCCATAACTGGTATTAAATTGCACGCCACTCTCAAGTCAAACTCCATGTTTCCTAAATGTGGCTTAATGGGAGAAATACACAAATTATTTATTTCCTCGTATAGTTCCTTTATATTTTGAAAAATAGATAATGCCGATGACAGCTTTACATCGTTGCCCTTTTCTAACAATAATAATATTTCGCTACATTTATCAAAAATACATTTTGCTTCTCCTAATTTTGTCTCTATAACTTTGCCTTTAAACCTACTTTGTCCCTTTTTTATCAAATACTTACGAATATCTACCAAAATCTCATAATTTTTTATCAAACTATCAATCATACTCTAAGTTTTTCATTATATAAATCTATGACACATCCATTAATTCATTACTCCATGTTAAAAAATAATAACCATAAACCTAATCACATAAAATTATTGCGAAACAATAGAAGTAATGTCCGACGCTGCATTTTTACCCGCGCGGTATCAAATTCGCTGAGTGTTCGTGCACGATTCTTGGGCGTTTAAGTTTTTGCGTTATGAAATATGACACTCACTATTCGATGTTATTTTAATTAATGTCTTTTCAAAATTGTCTGAATTTAAAAACACTCACTGACTTATTCACATGACTGATGCTGGATAGTCTAATTGTCTGGTGTACCTGCAACTCGACCACGTAACGAAGCTCTCAAACGCTGCATGGCGTTGAGGCCTATCTCTTCCTGCATCCAGCGGCGGTGACAGCTCTTGTACACTTTCAACACGAAGTAAATGGCGAGGGCGGCGATTACAGCGAGGATGATGAAGGTCATGATGTTGAGGCGCTCCACGTGTCCTCCTATTTGCTTTATAGCCGCATCATTGCTTCCGCCGGCCGCGTTCTGGCTCAGGAAAACCTCTTCCTTTTCAACAGTTGAACGACACATACTCGTAGTTCTCCTTGTAAAATCTCGCGATCAGAAAAATATATTACATTTCTTATTGCCCCTTGGCAGACCTTTTAGGCAGGGTCGCCATGTGATGTTGGGGGTCCTAAGGATCTTAAAGAAGTAGACAACCACCTTGATTGGACTCCATTTATTAAGTACTTTAATAGAATATAAAATAATGCGCATTATAAGTAAAGTACATAGTAAGCATAATATTGAATATCACTATAAAGTAGTGCACACAATGGGTAATGTCTACCTAAGGAGCATACACACTTAGTACAACACTTCACCTTCAACTCCGTCCCCCACTCGACGATATTGGAGGCGCTCCGGTATCACGGAGTGCCCCAATACCTGCGGGACCTCCTGGCCAGCTACTTGGAGGACCGAGAGGTCCTCCTCGTGGACAAAACGGCCACCGTGAGGCGGTACGGCGCAGAGTCCGGTGTTCCACAGGGGTCGGTGCTTGGGCCCCCCTTGTGGAACATCGGGTTCAACTGGCGCGGTAATTGGACCAGACCTCTCGCTTCCCGGCGTCGTCAACGCCATGCTGGGGAGCGAGGAGGCCTGGGCAGCGGTCGCCTCCTTTTGCGAGGACGTAATCTCGCAAAAGGAGGAGGCGGAGCGCGAGCGGGAGGACGACCCTCTCGCTGCGCCGCTCCGCAGACGAAGAAGGGGTCGGAGAGTCCCTGTTTCCGCGCAGGACCGACTTCACCCCACCAACGATGGATCCCCCGCAAGGGGCGGCTTTGCTGGAGGAGGAGGACATCCCCCCGGTGACGGTGGCGGAGTTATACGCGGGGGTTCTCAGCCTCCGCGCAAAAAAGACGGCACCCGGACCAGACGGTGTCCCCGCACGGGTGCTGGCGATCGCCGCCTCCGGCATGGAGGACAGGTTTCGGGACCTCTTCAGCGCGTGCTTTACGGCTGGGAGGTTCCCGAAACTGTGGAAGGAGGGGCAGTTATGCCTCCTCCGAAAGGAGGGCCGCCCGGTGGACTCCCCCTCGGCATACCGGCCCATCGTCCTGCTCGATGAGGTCGGTAAGTTGTTCGAGGGGATTGTCGCCTCCCGGCTTGACAGCCATTTTCGGGGGGTAGGGCCGGATCTGTCGGACGCCCAATTCGGCTTCCGTCGAGGGCGTTCGACGATCGACGCGCTGGCCCTATTCAAGGGCCAGGTGAAGGAGGCGGTGGAGGCGGGGGACGGAGTGCTGGCGGTGTCGTTCGACATTGCCAACGCCTTCAACTCTGTCCCCCACTCGACGATATTGGAGGCGCTCCGGTATCACGGAGTGCCCCAATACCTGCGGGACCTCCTGGCTAGCTACTTGGAGGACCGAGAGGTCCTCCTCGTGGACAAGACGGCCACCGTGAGGCGGTACGGCGCAGAGTCCGGTGTTCCACAGGGGTCGGTGCCCCCCCTTGTGGAACATCGGGTTCAACTGGCTCTTGCGAGGAGCCCTCCTCCAGGGCACGAGTGTCATCTGCTACGCGGATGACACTCTCCTCACTGCCCGGGGGAGGAACTTCGCGGACGCGGCATGTCTGGCCTCGGCTGGCGGATCCTTGGTTGCAGAGAGGATCCGCCGCCTGGGATTGAAGGTGGCGCTGCACAAGACCGAGGCCGTGTTCTTTCGCGGGCCTCGGCAGCGCTGCCCTCCCGACGCCCACATAATTGTGGAGGGCGTCAGGATAGGGGTCCAGCCCCAGATGAAGTATCTGGGGCTGGTGCTGGACGACAGGTGGCGCTTCGGCCCGCATTTCAGCGGGCTGTCGACGCGCCTGTTGAAGGCCGCGGACGCCCTCTCGTGGCTCCTCCCGAACCTGGGGGGGCCCAAGGCGAAATGCCGGCGCCTGTACGCAGGCATATTGAGGAGCATGGCCCTTTACGGGGCCCCCATCTGGGCGGACTCCCTCCACAGGAGGGAGAATGCGACCGCCATCCGCAGGCCCCAAAGGGCCATTGCACAGCGGGTTGCGAGGGCCTACCGCTCGGTGGGCTTTTCCGCGTTAGGTTAGGTTAGGTTTTTTTTTTTTTTTTTTTTTTTTTGTGCTTTTCCCCGTTCATGGTACAACGAGATCTTGTTGGTCTAGGTTACTCATTCATTCCAGTTCTCGCATTTATTCCTCTCGCACTTTTATACTTCATTCTGTATCTTTCTTTCATACTTCTCTTACATTCTTAGCCGGGTGGGACTCCCGCTATTCTAACTATTTTTTTTACTTTTAATATTCTTTATTAGGGGGGTATTAAAGTACACAACTCTGTTTTCTTTACAATATTTGCTTAGCTTATTACATGTTTCTTTCCTTAATTAAGTATATTACTATATTTTTACATGCTAAGTTTTTGTTTATTTTCTATTTCTATTACAGTACATTATATTTTCTAGTTTCATATTATCTTACAAGTTATCTTAAAATTTTTAGCTCTACATTTCTATAATCTTATACAATACAGTGTTAATCCTAATACTTTACTTATTCTTATTTCCTAGCAAACTGTAATTCAGTTACCTTTTTTAAGTCCGAAGTTAGACATTGTACATGCTTATTACATGGCGACTTGCTGTACATATTTGGTTTTATAACATGAGGTTTGGACCTACTTAATTTGTCACGGCTATTTGGTTAAATTTTTGTACTGTTATAAGGGCTTAAGTGAGTTTCTTTTGCGTTTTTTAAAAATTATTTATTTTCCTTAATATTGCGGCAATAATATATACATATACTTATTATATTATATTTATTGTCTTTCTTGAGCCTGGGGATTTTAATTTTCTTAACTTTACAGAGTGTTGTTTAGTGTATATGTTCGATGTTTTGTGTGTGTTTGTGATATACTCGTATATATAACTATATATTTTATATATCTGTGTATGTTTGTGTGCTTTGGTTTCCATGAATCTGTACTCCCAGTTTGTGTTACTGTGTGTGTTGTGTGTGTGTCATGAGCCCTAAGGAGTAGTTCAGGCATATGCCGTTGTCGTCCGAGCCAGGTAGTCCCATTTCTTTCGGACCGGGCATTCCACACTGAATGCGTTATGGTCGGTCCTCTGTAGCTTCGAGTGCGAACAGTTGCAGCACTGCGGCCCACTACCAGCCACAAATTCCACGCACTTCTCTCGTAAGTGCGGTCCTCCGCAGTGACTACATCTGTCCGCACTCTCAGTGCAAAATTTCCGCCCATGTCCAAACGCCAGACATTTCGTGCACTGGATGAGCGGCGACTGATCCTCCACCCTGACCCTTTGCAGGTCAAGGTAAAGGGCTCCAGCCTCCGTCATCCTCTGCCATACACTCGGCCTGACTTGGACGACAACGTGCGCCGTTTTGGGGTTTCTCGTCCTTTTCTTATATTTAATCGTCATTTCTTTTTCATCTTCGCCTAGGTCCCTGAAAATGTTAGCGTTCTGGGAGTAGAGTGCCCTAACCATTTCCTCGTCGTTGCTGTCTAGGTAGACGTCCTTAAGAACGACGAGCGGGTTTTTATTCGTCATGGGCGCTACTCTTAGCCCTTTGCCTCGGCTCTCAATCCTGTCTTTTACTCTTGTATACTCTGCCTCTGTGTCGCACCCCAGTATGACCGTTTGGTTTTTCGCCTTGCGAACCTTACTTATTTTTAGGCCAGATCCCCTGGCATCGACCGCCTCCCTCACTCTGGCGAGCACCTCGTCAGCAGTGTCTTGACTACCTTCAAGGGTGACCGCCATCGAGTGAAGTGCCGGCCGCTGCCCGGGTTTGGCTGCCGTGATGTTGGCGTAAGTCATCGAGTCGGGTTTTGGTTCGCATGCTGCTTCTCTGATGACCTCTTTTATGCTGTCGGTCCTGGTGGCGACATCACCGGCAACGCCATCGATTTTGTCCTCGAGGACAGCCGCGGCTCGACCAACGTCCTTCACCCACTCTGCGGTGTGGCTTATGTCTACTTGGGCCGCGTCGATCTTATCACTGACCTCGACTACCTTGTCGATGACCTTGTCGATGATGTCGGCACCGCTATCGTCGAGGCATATGGTCATGTCTGAAAAACCTTTCGACATTCTGTTTTCAAGGTCGATAAGGCGCGTACTGATGATCTTTTCCATGCTTTCCAGCCTTTCCAGGACTTCCTCCGTTGATTCGGGTGATGTAGGCGCGGTGTTTTTCTCTGTTGGCGGACCTGTTTTAGACGCTGTTTCTAGGCTCTTGACGCGCTTACTCAATTCAAATAATATACGAATGCTTTTATCCGACTGGATCTCCAGGAAGGTCTTTATGTCTCTCCTCATCTGAGGGTACTCTTTGACTTTAGTTGGAATGTCCTCAAATGTCTTCATGACCTCCTGGAGAAGCTTGTCATTGGACAATGAAGCGTAGGTATCGATCTGCCTTTTATATACTTCCATGTTATCAATGGATCGTCTTTTTCGTTCCGGTCTCCTAATAAATGTCCTGGCTGCGTCCAGCGCCTGTCCAGGTGGGCCTACGGGGCTGGGAGTGATGGTGGGAGCGATGGCGCCAGAGGTCCCCGCCGACGACGACAGTGGCGTTTCAGCTGTTTCCGCCAGGGTTCCTCGAACAGCCTCTTTTCTGCCGTACGTTAGGGATATCCCCTTTGGCGCTTCGCGCGCTCTGGAGGGTCCCTCATTTCCCGGGTTTATGGGTGACGTAGACCCTTGTGGTTCGCTGGCGCTGGCTCCTGGCCCTTTTCCTTTTACTGGGGTGCGAATTCCGAGAACCATTTTAATACTTAATGTCAGTTGAGTTAGGAAACTGTGTTCTGTGGCTAGTGTGTATAGGGCACTGCGTTGGGAACGGGGAAAATAGTCTACTCAAGATATAATAAAACAGTAAAAATAGTGTTATACTCTATAACAAGAAACAATTTGTCAATGATCCTACCCTGTATAGGGGGGCGGATAATGAGTAGGTTAAGCCTGACTTCGCTCAAAAGAGCGGGTCCTATATGAAAATCGGAAGAACAGTCAAAAATCTGTAAAAAACCGTGAGATAGAGACTCTTTCTTGAGGGGACTCTATGTAGAGTCATTCTTTTGTGTTCGGTGAATAGCTCTCACCGAGCCCTCTCAGATGAACCCAAACTCGGTGCAGTTAGACCAAGGGGTTCCGGAGATATCCCAACCTAAAGATTTCGGTTTTTTACCAAAATAAAAAACCGAAAGTGGTTACAGAGGATTTCTCCGGCACCACCGGTCCAAAAACCCCGGTGTTTGGGCTCTCCGAACTTGGCTCAGTGAGACCAATTCACTGGAACAATTTTCAGGCTGAGAAATGTTTGCGTCCTGAAAACGCCCGAAAAGTGTCTCGGCCGATGCCCTGTGCCCAGCTGGTACGCCCAGCGAAAATCCCAGCTCTCTGCGACTCTCCGTTGGGAAGTTACGGTCAATTGAAGGCGGTCCAAGATGGCCGCGGTCCTGTCAAACCTAATGTTTGACAACAGATAACTTCCCTCGGGAAAGTCACAGACCCCTCGAGTTTGGGCTCCAATAACTCGGCCTGAACTCCGCTGCCTGCTGAAACCCCTTTCAGGCTCCCGAAAATTTGTTGCTCCAAACCGCCTGAAAACGTGGGGTAGGTGAGGTAATAGGTCCCTAAGCCTTAAGCAAAAAACCGCGATCTCCCACGACCTCTGGTTCAGGAGTTCTGACGGTTTGAAGTTTAACAAAATGGCCGCCGAACTGTCAAACGTCTGATTTAATCGTCCGTAACTTTTGAACCCTTCGTCACAGAAGGACGGGGTTTTGGACGTACAGCTCGGCGTCACTTCAGGTATGTCCTGAAAGTGGTTTCAGCGACAAAAAATTTTTCGGCCTGAAATGGCCTGAAAAAGGTGGTCACCTAAAATTAACGGTACGCCACTGGCCCGAGTGGAAATCCGGTGTAAATCGGGCTTACGGTTCTCGAGATATAACAGTTCAAAAATTACAACCAAAAAACCAATATGGCGCTTTTCTGACAAAATGGCCAAACTAAGAGCTATAGGGCCCGTGTTTGGGCTTATGTGAATCCAAACGAACAATTTAAATACAATAAAAACATAAAAAAGTAGATTTTTCCTATTTACAATGAATTATGTACATAAAACAGATAAAATTCAATATCTTTAAAACTAATAGTCGAAAAATTTTGCAAAAAATATCTAAAAATACATTAAATAAAGCGCTATAATATGCAATAAGTTAAAATTTAAAAAGTTAAAAATAAGGTTAAAAATTTTTGGAAAAAACTAAAAATCTAGAACTAAGGCTTTCTACTAATCCAATGAGCGCGCCACGATATCCGGTTGTAAATTTTTGATATGGTTATGGGGACCGAAGATATTGGGGTCCAAAGTTTGGAACTTTAAACTGTTACATAAAGTCTCCCAGCTTTCGTAAAATTCTAATAATAGTTGCACTCGCCTTATATTAGGATGGTCCAGATTGGTGCTAAATTTCGTGCCGCTATCTTCACTCCTTGAGCCTTTTCAGGACACGTGGTTTTTTTTTTGAAATTCCTGAATAACTCGTCGAGGTGCGATGTCAGGAGCGTTTTGAAGGTTCCAGGTGGTCCGGAGCCACGATGTCCATAGGAATCCAGCAAAAAAGATGGGGGTCGTCGATCTTGTTATCGCAGCGTATGCGATTTTGTTGTTTTCGATGTTCAGCTAACCTCTAAAAACGAGGTTTTTCACTAATAACTTTTCAGGCACTGTTGGTCGGCACTATTTGGTAGTGGCACTTTATGCGGCTTAGGTTTCCGCTTCGAATGACACTTCACTTGTCACGATACGGTTAGAAAAACCAATTTAATTGATTTTTTAAGTGCGGAGCAGCTTCAAAAGTGATCCGACCACCACGGAGGCTGGGGGCTCCTCCGTCGTTGCGCAGGTTAGGTTAGGTTAGGTTAGGTTAGGTTAGGTTGGGGGGGGGTGGAGACTGTACCTGGGGGTCTTGCGATCCATGGCCCTGTACGGGGCCCCGGTGTGGGCCTCTGACTTGACGGCCGGCAGCATCGCGATGCTGCGGAAACCGCAGAGGGCGATGGCCGTCAGGTCAATCAGGGGGTATCGCACAGTCTCCTACGAGGCGGCTTGTGCACTGGCCGGGTCGCCACCTTGGGACCTAGAGGCGAGAGTCCTCGCGTCCCTTTACCGGTGGCGCGAGGAGGTGCGGGCGCGGGGCGGTGGACCGATGCAGCGAGAGATCGATCTGCGTCGGTCTCAGCTCCGCGAGGTCCTGGTGGCGGAGTGGCGGGACAGGCTTCTACGCCCTACCGCCGGCCTCGCCACCATCGAGGCGATCCGACCGGTGCTCGAGGAATGGCTCGAGAGGAGGCACGGCTCCTTGTCGTTTCGGGCGACGCAGGTGCTCTCGGGGCATGGTTGCTTCGGGAAGTACCTGTGTCGCATAAACAGGGAGCCGGACGCTCGGTGTCATCACTGCGTCCACTGTCTGGGGGACACGGCTCGGCACACGCTGGCAGAGTGTGCCGCATGGGAGGAGCCGCGCCGTGCCCTCGTGACAGAAGTGGGAACCGATCTGTCGCTGCCGGCCGTCGCTCGCGCGATGGTCGGGAGCGCAGAGTCGTGGGATGCGGTGATCTCCTTCTGTGAAACGGTCATCTCACGGAAGGAGGCTGCGGAGAGGTTGAGGGAGGTCGAGACCACTCTCCCGACCCGCAGCAGACGAACCGGGCGTCGGCGGAGGGCGGACAACGCCCTCTTCCAGCCCCCCTAGACGGGTCCAGAGGGACGGTGGACTTGGGGAGGTCCGCCGCCCCGCCGAATAACTGGACCCGAGGCGGTGGCGCGTAGTGTTCCGCGCGCGCCCCTATAGGACGTCGCGGGAGGAGTACACCTCACTCCCCCCGCAGACCTGAGGAGGCCCGCAGTGGCGGGCCGGCACTAGCCGGGGATCGTGGAAGGCGCACTAGTTCCCATGATCCCCGGTGCAAGTGTGGGAAGGGAACACCGGGGTGGTTTTTAGTCAGTACGAGTCTGACAGACCCCTCCGCTCTCCCCAGGGCGGAGGACATCCATTGAGGATTTTCCACCCCGGCAACAAAAAAAAAAAAAAAAAAAAAAAAAAGGTTGGGGGGGGGTGCGTCAGAATTCCTCCACGTTTGTCTGGCAGCTGCTGGTCCCTCTCGATACGTCTGGAGGAAAGAGCAGCTGCTGGGCTGGTGCACCCTGGGCGCGACAGTATCCTTCCTCGAGGAATGAGAAGAAATTCTCATCCCTTGGGAAATGTTACTGTCGCGGCTAATATTCTGGGGAGGGGTCACATCGTTCGTCGTGCGATGACTTGCGGGTCTATCGTGCGGGGTTCGATGTGCATTTTGGAGGATTTCGTCATGTACCGTGCGATGGCTTGCGGGCTTATCGCACGGTACGTGATTGATGATTCACTCCTCGAGGTTTCGGGGAGTGAATCAGGGTTGGGGATCTTGGATCGCGGCATTCGTCGCGCTCTGGTACGCGTCTGCCCGTCAGACGTGACTGTGAGCGTGACGAATCGTCCTGGTGGAGGATCAAGGGGGAGGGGGGGATATATGTATGTATGTATATTATTTTTTATGTGTATATGTTTATATATTTATTTAGATGAAAGTGGGGAGTCAGGGACCGCACCCTTCAAAGGAACAAACAAATAATGAATAAGTCGAAATGCAAACTAATACCCCAGGGCGGTACCAGCTGCTCAGCAGCTGGAGAATCCGCCACGATCCCTTCGGGATCGTCTGCCCCACCGTATTCTGGGGGGGGCAACATTTCGCTTCCGTTTGCCAATGGCAACAAGAGCCGAGGAGGCTCAGGATCAAGGTCTTTCGAAGACCCCAACAGCAGACCGGGTGAGCGCCAATCGGCGGACGCAGACGCAGTGGCAGACTCTGGCGCTGTGTCACAGAGGACGGGAGCAATGGCTCCAGCAGAACCAGGCGTGGTTCTTGAGAGGGCGAATGTGTTGTCGGAGGCCGACGATACAGCGCACAGAACAGTGGACGGCGCGTTGTCCAGCGACACCACTATGGTAGAGGTAAGTGGCCAGCGAGATACGGGTCGCCTTGATGCTGAGTTGTCGGGTCGTGTTTCCGAAATGCTCGCATCTCCGGGACCTCACAAACGGCCTCACGAAAACGAGGAGATGTTGCCACCTCGGAAGGTACCTTCTAAGGCGACGACAAGTAGAGGGCGGAGACCAGCCCGAGATGGGAGGGGTAGGTTCCTCCGAACCGGTACCCCACGTGGTTCACTCTCTGAAGAGAGTGAGTCGGACTGCCGAAGCGAGTCGCCGGCATGCCAAGTGGCCGTCAACAGGGTTGTAGAGGAGAGTGCGGATGCGCCTGTCAGCGCTGAGGTTCCACGCATGGAGCACTATTCCTCTGCTTCTGCAGAAGAACTTGAAAAAAGTGCCCTAATGGACATCGAGGTGGTTTTGGATACCACTCGGAAGTCCAAAAACTTAAAGGGTACATGCCAGCGGGCCATCAGAGAGACAGCAGAGCGGGTTAGACTGGCCATAGAGGGCCTCGCCAGCAGGAGCTCCAGTGAGGAGACCCGACGGCTCCACCTGCTGAACGAGCGACTCCGAAAGGAGGTCGATGCCCTCCGTCAAGAGATGGTGGCTCTTCGAGAGGAAGTCGTGGGTCTCCGGGTGCGACCGGAAGGTCCGCCGCAGGTGGAGCCCCAAGTTTCATCGGCTCCTGAGAAGTCCCACCAGCAAAGGCCACCAATGAGCGAGATGCAGGTGCATGCCATCGTTTCCCAGATCGGGAAAATGATTGATGCTCGGTTTGCGGGCATCGAGGACCGCCTCCTGCCAGCGAGGACCGTTCGTCCGCCTCTGGCAGCGGACCGCAGAAATGCAGCTGCTGCTGCTAGTGGCGCTGGCAACAGGCTGCCTTCCGTGGCCCCTCAAGTGCCTGAGACGCAGAGGGAAGCTCCTCCGAGTGGATCCGTTCCAATGGCGACCACGCGAGTCCCCGATGCAGACCCATCGGCGTCTGCCAGTGAGGGCTGGCAGAACGTGGTGAGGAGGAAGAGGAATGGGAAGAAGAAGAAGAAGAACAAAGGTACTTCTCCTTCCTCACCTCAAAATGCTGCGGCGGTCCCTGCCGCTCAGGGAAACAAGCGGTCCAGGCCCAAGAGGGGCAAGAACGCCAAGCGAGGTCTCCGTGCGCCAAGGTCCGCTGCGGTAGTGCTCACCCTGCAGCCGGAAGCAGTGGAGAGGGGCGTCACATACGCGGCCGTCCTCACCAAGGCTAGGCAAGCCGTGAACCTGGAGGAGCTTGGCATAACGGATGTCAGGTTCCGACAGGCTTTAACCGGTGCCCGCATGCTGGAGTTTCCAGGGGCCGAAGGTACTGCGGGGGCAGACCGTGTCGCAGAAAAACTGCGAGCGGTCTTCGCAGAGGAGGTCAGGGTCTCCAGGCCGACGAAGTGCGCTGAACTGCGCATCTCGGGCCTTGACGACTCTGTGACTGGGCAGGACGTGCAGTACGCGATCGCACGTAAGTCTGGCTGCTCTCCGGATGCGGTCCGAGTCGGTCCAATCCGACCTGGCCCGGGAGGCGCCAGCTCTGTCTGGACCCAGTGCCCCGTCGCAGTGGCCAAGCACCTGGCTGACGCCGGCCGGCTCTTGGTGGGTTGGAGCTCTGCCAGGGTCGTGGTTCTGGACGCTCGGCCAATGAGGTGCTACATGTGCTGGGGGTTGGGTCATGTATGCCGGAAGTGTGACTCAGGCGTCGACCTAAGCAAGCACTGCTTCCGCTGTGGTGTGCCGGGGCATCTGGCATCTGCGTGTTCCGCCAACCCACACTGCTTACTGTGCGCGGCGGCGGGACGACCGGCTAACCACGCCGCCGGCAGAAAGGACTGCAAGCCACCAGTCCGATCTACCAGGGAGTCGACCACTTCCAGCGCAGTGCGATCGGAAGAGCCGCCGCAGGGGGCGATAATGATTACGGACTAATTATGGACCCGGTACGTAACCATTCTCTCCTCCAAGCGAACTTGAACCACTGCGCCGGCGCGCAGGACTTGGTTCTACAGACCATGGCGGAGCGCTCGATTGGTGTGGCCGTAGTGGCGGAGCCATATTTCATCCCAGATCGCCCTAACTGGGTAGGTGACATGGACGGCCTTGTCGCTATTATCAGCTCCTCGGCGCCACTTTCAATTAGAGAGAGGAGTCGAGGATTTGTTGCGGCCACCTGGGGGGACATAATTCTCTTTGGAGTTTATTTCTCCCCAAACAGGAGCTTAGCGGAGTTTGAGGACTTCCTGGACCACCTCGGGACCTCGGTTCGACGAATGATGCCGTCCCACGTCATCGTAATGGGGGACTTCAACGCGAAATCCAGCGCGTGGGGGTCCCCCGGGACAGATGTCAGAGGGGCAGCGGTCGAGGAATGGGCGGCATCTGCAGGCCTCTGTCTTTTAAACAGGGGCTCCGTTAACACGTGCGTTCGGCAGCATGGGGGGTCTATAGTGGACCTATCGTTCGCTACCCCTGCTGTCGCAGCACGGGTTCAGGGGTGGCGGGTCCTAGAGAGTGTGGAGACGCTATCGGATCACCTGTACATCTGTATGGATGTCTCCACCTCCTCGGGCCCAACAGTGTCTCCACGACCTGACGCTCGGCAGTTCCCGCGGTGGGCGTTGAAGCGGCTTGACGGTGACCTCCTAGAGGAAGCAGCCATTGTACAGGCTTGGCTGCCCTTACCGCCTGCTGCAGAGGGAGTCGATGTCGAGGCTGACTGCTTTCGCCGCGCCATGACGGTTGTGTGCGATGCAGCCATGCCTCGCTCCCGAAGACAACCTAAAAAGCAGGCGGTCTACTGGTGGTCCCAGGAGATAGCAGACCTCCGTGCGGCCTGTATAATTGCCCGGAGGACCTACTCACAGGTGCGCAGGCTGCGCCGCCGTGACGAAGAGCTGGAGACCCTTCAGTCCCGACTGTATGAGGCATACCGTAATGCCCGAGGGGCTCTACAGTTGGCGATCTGTCGAGAGAAGGAGCAGTCAAGAACGGAGGCACTGGAGGATCTCAACCGGGACCCCTGGGGGCGTCCGTACCGTGCAGCGCGGAAGAAGCTTCGCACCCAAGGCCCCCCACTGACGGAAACCCTCCAGCCTCAGTTCCTCGTTAGGGTCGTAGAGACACTCTTCCCGGATCGAGCGGATCACCCTTCCCCGACCATGGCCGATGCAGAGTCTGAGCAAGATGCGGAGATGGAGACTCCCCCAATTTCCGACGCGGAGATGGAGGCAGCAATTCTGCGGGTGCGGTCCAAGAGGACTGCCCCTGGCCCAGACGGGGTGCCTGCAAGAGCGCTGGCCCTGGCTCTGGAAGCGGCCCTGGGAGACAGGCTTAGGGAGCTGTTTGACGCTTGTCTGACATCGAGACGGTTCCCTAAGGCCTGGAAGGAGGGTCGACTGGTGCTGCTGCAAAAGCCGGGACGCCCCCCGGAGTCTCCATCAGCGTATAGGCCACTTGTCTTGCTGGACGAGGCGGGGAAGATGCTAGAGAAGATTCTCGCTACCCGCATCATCCGGCACTTAGAGGCTGCTGGCCCAAACTTGTCGGACGCCCAGTTCGGATTCCGGGCAGGGCGTTCGACAGTGGACGCCATCTTGCGGCTCAAGGCAGAGGCGACGGATGCGGTCGCACAGGGTGGGGTGTTGTTGGCGGTGTCTTTAGACATAGCCAATGCGTTCAACACCCTGCCATTCAGCTGCATCGAGGAGGCGCTCCGCTACCATCAGGTGCCCATCTACCTCAGGCAGCTGGTAGCAGACTACCTGCAGGGTCGTTTCATCTGCTACGAGGGATGCGACGGCCGTGTTGTGCGCAGGGCCATCACGTGCGGTGTTCCACAGGGGTCGGTCTTGGGTCCGCTCGTGTGGAACATTGGCTACGACTGGGCGCTGCGATGTTTGCTGTCCCCCGGGCAGGGCGTCATTTGCTATGCCGATGACACTCTCGTCACGGCCCGGGGAGGGAGCTACGAAGAAGCGGCACGCTCGGCTGTCGAGGGCGCGTCCCTAATCGTGGGGCGAATTGAGGCACTGGGCCTCAAGGTGGCGCTCGAGAAGACCGAGGCCCTGGTATTTCATGCACCGCGACGCCGGCCACCGGCTGACGCTCACCTTGCCATTGGTGGTGCGTCAATAGCGGTGCGGGCAAGCATGAGATACCTGGGCCTGGTTTTGGACCGGAGGTGGAACTTCGGCGAGCACTTTGCTCAGCTTGCGCCGAAGCTGATCGGCACGGCATCCGCCCTCAGCCGGCTGTTGCCGAACCTGGGGGGACCGAACGTCGTTTGCCGACGGCTTTACACGGGGGTGATCCGCTCGATGGCGCTCTACGGGGCCCCGGTGTGGGCAGGGTCCCTGTCTGCCCAAAATAAGGCTCTTCTGCGAAGACCGCAAAGAGTCATGGCAGTCAGGGTCGTACGCGGATACCGCACTGTATCTGCGGAAGCAGCGTGTGCCCTCGCGGGCACGCCCCCGTGGGATCTGGAGGCGCAGGTGCTCGCCGAGGTCTACTGGCGTGGCGCGGACCTGCAGGCGGAGAGTGGCAGACGCCCACCGCCTGAGCTGGTCACGAGGTGGCGTAGAGAGGCCCAAGCCCAAACCCTGCGGATTTGGAAGGTTAGGCTGGAGACGCCCAGTGCAGGTCACTGGACAGTGGGGGCTATCCAGCCGATCCTAGAGGAATGGGTGCGGAGGCGACACGGGACGTTGTCCTTCCGCCTGGTGCAGGTTTTGTCGGGGCATGGCTGCTTTGGCAAATACCTGCACAAAGTGGCTAGACGGGAGGCGACTCCCGTGTGTCACCAGTGCGGCTGCAGCGAGGATACGGCGCTTCACACCCTCGAGCATTGTCCTGCTTGGGAGGTGCAGCGCCGTGCTCTCGCAGCAGCAATCGGGGCGGACCTCTCCTTGCCAGCCGTGGCCAAGGCCATGATCGACAGCAGGGGGTCATGGGAGGCGGTGGCGTCCTTCTGCGAGGATGTCATCTCGCAGAAGGAAGCGGCGGAGCGCGTCAGGGAGGAAGACTCCCTCGCTGACGCGATTCGTCGCAGGAGGACAGGGCGGCGGAGAAGGCGCCATGGCGACCTGATACCGCCCTAGGAGGTGCCAGCGGGCGATAGATCGGGGAGTCTATCGTCGTCGCGTTGCACGGCCCTCACGAGTGGAGGCGATGTCTCAGGTGAGCCCGGACATCGCCGAAGGAGTTGGTGCCCGGAGACGGGCTGCGCTGGTTGGGTCGCGAACGTCATGCGTAGCAGTTCTCGCGGCCCATCCGCAAAGGCGACAGTAGACTCACGGCGGTGTTTTTTAGTGGGTGCAAGTCCCACATAACCAAACCGTCTCCCCGGACGGTGCGGTATGCGTCAGGCATTTTTCACCGCTTATAAAAAAAAAAAAAAAAAAAAAAGGTTAGGTTGGGGGACCACCCCACAGTGCTTGCGTCCACGTCGCGTCCCCTGGAAACGGCCCAGTTCTGACCACCGTAACGGAGTGGCAGACTGGGTACGGCCAAAGTGCACTGTGCTCTCGTAGCGATTTTATCCTTGCCTTGAAACCTACGAGCTGTCTGAATGTCAAAAATAACGCGGAGCGCCTCCGGGCGAAAATCAAAAGGCCCTTCTCAGGGCCAACCTAAGGGCCCTTCTCAGGGCCAACCTCAAGGCCCTTCTCAGGGCCAACTCCAAGGCTCTTCTCAGGGCCAAGCCAAAGGCCCTTCTCAGGGCCAACCCAAAGGCCCTTCTCAGGGCCAACCCAAAGGCCCTTCTCAGGGCCAACCAAAAGGCTCTTCTCAGGGCCAACCTGACGTTCTGGCGTCAGAGGCTAGCCGCGCGCCGTCTGCAGCTGGCTTCTTGGCGGACGAGTCCGACAACGACTCACTGTTTAGTGTGTCGGACGCGAACGATTCTCGGTCACGAAAGCGGGTCCACCTGAGCGGTGGGTCCGAAGGTTCCCAGGCCTCGGGGTCGAAGGCCAAAAAGCCGACGACCAAGGCCGCCGATACCCATAACGTTGGGCTTGCGGACGCCCAACGCCAGTTGGACCTGGCCCGGCGAGCGCAGCTCCAGCAGGACCTGGAGGAGAGGGTGGCCGCAAAGGAGAAGCGGGCGCACGTTGCCCGGGCCAAGTCCGGGTACGGTGCGTCTCGCGTCCTGTACGCGGACCACTCTCTTGAGGAGCTGGAGAAAATGGCGGAGGAGGACGAGGAGGAGATCGTGGAGGTCGCCTCTAAGTCCTCCAACCTAAAGGGGACCTTCCAGAAGGCCCTCAAGAGCCGGGCCGCGAGCATGCGCGGTGTCGTCGCGGAGCTGGTGCGTCGCAAGGCCACCGACGAGACGCGGCAACTGCAGGCAAAGGTCGATCGCCTACAGTTGGAGGTCAGCCAGCTTCATCAGAAGCTGGCTGAAGCCACGGCCCGGCCTCAAGAGGCCCGGACAAGCCCTGCGGCAGAAGGCCCATCCTCCAACCTTGAGGATATCATCCGCAAGGTTGTGATGGAGGAGAGGGCCTTCACAAGGGCCTGCTTAGCGGGCATAGAGGACCGGCTCTTGCCGGAAAAGCGCCTCCGACCGCCGCTTGCGGCGGATAAGAGGCAGCCAAGTGAGCCAGGGCCGTCCTCCTCTCAGGCGGAAGACACTCTTCTCCCTGCCACCACCCCGTCCAACGAGTGGACGGACGTGGTACGTAGCGGGAAGGGCAGGGGCAGGAAGTCGGCGAAGGCCGTGCCTGCCGTCCCCGCCACTGCCGCTCCCAGTCAGTCGCAGACGACCGGCAGGGGAGCAGGGAAGGGGAAGGGAAAGGGAAGGGGGAAGCTAGTCCCCCCAAAAACCGCTGCCGTCGTGGTGACACTCACCGCGGAGGCCGCGGACGTGGCCCGACCGGTGAAGTCAGCGGCCATCGAGGTGACGGAGCTCGACGACTCCGTCACCAAGGAGGAGGTGGTTGCGGCGGTCGCAGCGGTAGGGGGCTGTGGCGCCGCGGCGGTCCAAGGCCGGGACATAAGACCCGGACGCGGCGGCATGGGCACCATCCGCCTCGAGTGCCCAATCGCCGCTGCCAAAGCCGTCCTTGCCAAGGGACGGCTCACAGTTGGCTTCAGCTCGGGTGCAGTCCGGGCACTCGAGGACCAGCCTCTGCGGTGTTTCCGGTGCTTCGGCATCGGACACACCCGGCCCATGTGCCCGTCCACGGTGGATAGGACGGACACGTGCTACCGCTGCGGCAAGAACGGCCACAAAGCCGTATCTTGTGAGGCCGCCACGCCACACTGTGCGGTGTGTGCCGCCAGCGGCCGCCTAGCAGGCCACGTAATGAAGGGGAGGAACTGCAATCCTCCCCCTAAGCGTGGCAAAGCGCTGGCGCCAACCAGGCCTGCTGCTGCTGCCGCTAACTCCGTCGTTCCTGCAGCGGCTGCGGAGGGGGGTGCGATGTCCGACTGATGGATAGGGTCGAACATCGCATCCTCCAGGCGAACACCAACCACTGCAGGGCAGCCCAGGATCTGCTGATGCAGACCATGGCTGAGTGGTTGGTGGACTTGGCGGTGGTCGCCGAACCCTACTCGGTCCCTGGCCGTTGGCTGGGCGACCGGGACGGCTTGGTGGCGTTGGTGGCGCGGTCTTCCACGGACTCCCCTCCCCTCTCGCTCTTAGAGAGGGGACCGGGATACGTGGCCGCCGCCTGGGGGGACATGGCCCTGGTGGGGGTCTATTTCTCCCCAAACCGCCCTCTCTCGGACTTTGAGGATTTCCTCGAGATCCTCACCGCAGTCAAAGGGAGGGCGGCGCCACGCCAAGTTATGGTGTTGGGCGACCTGAACGCCAAGTCGGCGGCCTGGGGCAATCCGGCCGCTGGTTGCAACGTCCGGGGACGCGCCGTCGAGTTTTGGGCGGCCTCCTGCGGTGTGTCCCTCCTCAACAGGGGGGCAGTCCACACGTGTGTGCGGCAACAGGGTGGGTCGGTGGTGGACGTCTCGTTTGCCACCCCCGCGCTGGCCGCCCGCGTCGTCAACTGGCGGGTAGAGATGGTGGAGACGTTGTCGGACCACCGATATGTGCGGTTCGACATCTCCACCCAGCAGGGGGGGAGGGGGATGACCCGTGCTGGGCAATCTCCCTTCCCGCGGTGGGCCCTCACCCGCCTGGACCGGGAGGCAGCCAAGGAGGCGGCCTTCCTCCAGGACTGGCTGTCGCCCCCTGTCGAGGGCCTGGACGTGGACGCCGCTGCGGTCCAGCTCAGGGGGTCCCTGACCGAGGTGTGCAATTCCAGCATGCCTCGGTCTCGCCGCCCGCCTCCCCGTCGTGCCGTCTATTGGTGGACGGAGGAGCTGGAGGGACTCCGGGCCACCTGCGTGGCGGCCAGAAGGGCCTACACGCGGAGCCGACGGCGCAGCGCCCAAAACCGAGACCGGGCAGAAGAGGACCGCCTATACGCCTCTTACCGAGAGGCGACGACGGCCCTCAAGTCTGCAATGGGCGCTGCACAAGACTCGGCGAGAGCCGAGATGTTGGAGGGTCTCGACAGGGACCCCTATGGGAGACCATACAAGGCGGCGCGGAACCAGCTACGCCCCTATGGTCCCCCACTGTCGGAGACCCTCGATCCACCGTTGCTGGATGGGGTGGTCCGGTCCCTGTTTCCGCGCAGGACCGACTTCACCCCACCAACGATGGATCCCCGCAAGGGGCGGCATTGCCGGAGGAGGAGATCCCCCCGGTGACGGCGGCGGAGTTCTACGCGGGGGTGCTCAGCCTCCGCGCGAAGAATACGGCCCCCGGACCAGACGGCGTCCCCGCACGGGTGCTGGCGATCGCCGCCTCCGGCATGGAGGACAGGTTTCGGGACCTCTTCAGCGCGTGCTTTACGGCTGGGAGGTTCCCGAAACTGTGGAAGGAGGGGCAGTTATGCCTCCTCCGAAAGGAGGGCCGCCCGCTGGACTCCCCCTCGGCATACCGGCCCGTCGTCCTGCTCGATGAGGTCGATAAACTGTTCGAGGGGATTGTCGCCTCCCGGCTTGATAGCCATTTGCGGGGGGTGAGGCCGGATCTGTCGGACGCCCAATTCGGCTTCCGTCGAGGGCGTTCGATGATCGACGCACTGGCCCTACTCAAGGGCCAGGTGAAGGAGGCGGTGGAGGCGGGGGACGGAGTGCTGGCGGTGTCGTTCGACATTGCCAACGCCTTCAACTCCGTCCCCCACTCGACGATATTGGAGGCACTCCGGTATCACGGAGTGCCCCAATACCTGCGGGACCTCCTGGCCAGCTACCTAGAGGACCGAGAAGTCCTCCTAGTGGACAAGACGGCCACGGTGAGGCGGTACGGCGCAGAGTCCGGTGTTCCGCAGGGGTCGGTGCTTGGCCCTCCCTTGTGGAACATCGGGTTCAACTGGCTCCTGCGCGGAGCCCTCCTCCAGGGCACGAGTGTCATCTGCTACGCGGATGACACTCTCCTCACTGCCCGGGGGAGGAACTTTGCGGACGCGGCCTGTCTGGCCTCGGCTGGCGGATCCTTGGTTGCAGAGAGGATCCGCCGCCTGGGGTTGAAGGTGGCGCTGCACAAGACCGAGGCCGTGTTCTTTCGCGGACCTCGGCAGCGCTGCCCTCCCGACGCCCACATAATTGTGGAGGGCGTCAGGATAGGGGTCCAGCCCCAGATGAAGTATCTGGGGCTGGTACTAGACGACAGGTGGCGCTTCGGCCCGCATTTCAGCGGGCTGTCGACGCGCCTGCTGAAGGCCGCGGACGCCCTCTCGTGGCTCCTCCCGAACCTGGGGGGGCCCAAGGCGAAATGCCGGCGCCTGTATGCCGGCATCTTGCGGAGTATGGCCCTATACGGGGCCCCCATCTGGGCGGACTCCCTCCACAGGAGGGAGAATGCGGCCGCCATCCGCAGGCCCCAAAGGGCCATTGCACAGCGGGTGGCGAGGGCCTACCGCTCGGTGGGCTTTTCCGCGGCGTGCGCTCTGGCCGGCACCCCTCCTTGGGAGTTGGAGGCATGGGTGCTCGCCAGAGTGTACGAGTGGACGGCGCGCCGGAAGGCGCTCGGGGAGCGCCCCTTCGCCGAAGAGCGGGAGGCCGTGCGGCGGGAGGCAAAGGATGCCATCGTCCTCCACTGGACGGAGGACCTCGCCGCCGCCGCCTTTGGCCGCCGTACGTTGGACGCGCTCGGTCCGGTTCTACGGAGCTGGCTCGAGCGGTCCCACGGTTTCCTCTCGTTCCGTCTGGTGCAGGTGTTGTCCGGCCATGGCTGTTTCGGAACGCACCTTCACCGGATCGGGAGGGAGGAGACCCCGGCGTGCCACGACTGCGGCGCGCCGGAGGACACGGCGCAGCACACCCTCGAGGTGTGCCCGGCTTGGTCCGAGCCGCGCCGCAGCCTGACCGCGGAAATTGGACCAGACCTCTCGCTTCCCGGCGTCGTCAACGCCATGCTGGGGAGCGAGGAGGCCTGGGCAGCGGTCGCCTCCTTTTGCGAGGACGTAATCTCGCAAAAGGAGGAGGCGGAACGCGAGCGGGAGGACGACCCTCTCGCTGCGCCGCTCCGCAGACGAAGAAGGGGTCGGAGAGGGCGCCGTCCTCTCCCTCCTCGTGGTGGCGACGGGCTGGCGACAGGCACGGGGGTGCCCTCGCCCGCATTGCACCTGTCACCACCTTCGTCAGTCATTCCCGGGCCCCTGTGAGGGGCCCGCCATGAAGGGCAATCGTCGGCGGAGGACTGGACGTAAAGGCTATGCCGGTTTCCCAGTCCCCCGCCACTCGGACGAAGCGGGAATGTCGCTGGGTCGTTTTAGTGGGTATACCGGGTCAGACCCGGGGAGTCCCACATACCCCTCTCATCCCCTGATGGGAGGGTATGCGTAATGCATTTTTTCCCAGCGATAAAAAAAAAAAAAAAAAAAAAAAAAAGGTTAGGTTAGGTTAGGTTATTAGAGCAAATAGCCCGTCGGTGACGGCTACCGCCTTTCGAACATTGTGTTGCAAGTTCAAGCCTCAGGAAAGACATTGAATTCTTTTGGCGGAGGAGGACGAGGAGGAGATCATGGAGGTCGCCTCTAAGTCCTCCAATCTTAAGGGGACCTTCCAGAAGGCCCTCAAGAGCCGGGCCGCGAGCTTGCGCGGTGTCGTCGCGGAGCTGGTGCGTCGCAAGACCACCGACGAGACGCGGCAACTGCAGGCGAAGGTCGATCGCCTGCAGTCGGAGGTCAGCCAGCTTCATCAGAAGCTGGCCGAAGCTGGCCGTCGCAGACGACCGGCAAGGGAGCAGGGAAGGGGAAGGGAAAAGGAAAGGGGAGGCTAGTCCCCCCAAAAACCGCTGCCGTCGTGGTGACACTCACCGCGGAGGCGGCGGAGCGTGGGGAAACGTACGCGTCCGTCTTGGTGCGGGCGCGTGCCAATGCCGATCCCACCCAACTGGGGATCGGCAGCGTGTCTTGCCGGCGGACACAAGCGGGGGCTCGAATTTTCGAGTTCCCGGGGGCCGAGGGGAGTGCCCATGCGGACCTCTTCGCAGCAAAGCTGCAAGAGGTCATCGCAGACTCGGCCAAGGTGGCCCGACCGGTCAAGACGGCGGCCTTTGAGGTGACGGAGCTCGACGACTCCGTCACCAAGGAGGAGGTGGTGGCTGCGGTCGCAGTGGTAGGGGGCTGTGGCGCCGCGGCGGTGCAAGGCCGGGACATAAGGCCCGGCCGCGGCGGCATGGGCACCATTCGCCTCGAGTGCCCAATCGCCGCTGCCAAAGCCGTCCTTGCCAAGGGACGGCTCACAGTTGGCTTCAGCTCGGGTGCAGTCCGGGCACTCGAGGACCAGCCTCTGAGGTGTTTCCGGTGCTTCGGCATCGGACACACCCGGCCCATGTGTCCGTCCACAGTAGACAGGACGGACACATGCTACCGCTGCGGCAAGAACGGCCACAAAGCCGTGTCTTGCGAGGCCGCCACGCCGCACTGCGCGGTGTGTGCCGCCAGTGGCCGCCTGTCAGGCCACGTAATGAAGGGGAGGAACTGCAATCCTCCCCCTAAGCGTGGCAAAGCGCTGGCGCCGACCAGGCCTGCTGCTGCTGCCGCTAACTCCGTCGTTCCTGCGGCGGCTGCGGAGGGGGGTGCGATGTCCGACTGATGGATAGGGTCGAACATCGCATCCTCCAGGCGAACACCAACCACTGCAGGGCAGCCCAGGATCTGCTGATGCAGACCATGGCTGAGTGGTTGGTGGACTTGGCGGTGGTCGCCGAACCTTACTCGGTCCCTGGCCGTTGGCCGTTGGCGACCGGGACGGCTTGGTGGCGTTGGTGGCGCGGTCTTCCACGGACTCCCCTCCCCTCTCGCTCTTAGAGAGGGGACCGGGATACGTGGCCGCCGCCTGGGGAGACATGGCCCTGGTGGGGGTCTATTTCTCCCCAAACCGCCCTCTCTCGGACTTTGAGGATTTCCTCGAGATCCTCACCGCGGTCAAAGGGAGGGCGGCGCCACGCCAAGTTCTGGTGTTGGGCGACCTGAACGCTAAGTCGGCGGCCTGGGGCAACCCGGCCACCGGTTGCAACGTCCGGGGACGCGCCGTCGAGTTTTGGGCGGCCTCATGCGGTGTGTCCCTCCTCAACAGGGGGGCGGTCCACACGTGTGTGCGGCAACAGGGTGGGTCGGTGGTGGACGTCTCGTTTGCCACCCCCACGCTGGCCGCCCGCGTCGTCAACTGGCGGGTAGAGATGGTGGAGACGTTGTCGGACCACCGATATGTGCGGTTCGACATCTCCACCCAGCAGGGGAGGAGGGGGATGACCCGTGCTGGGCAATATCCCTTCCCGCGATGGGCACTCACCCGCCTGGACCGGGAGGCAGCCAAGGAGGCGGCCTTCCTCCAGGACTGGCTGTCGCCCCCTGTCGAGGTCCTGAACGTGGACGCTGCAGCGGTCCAGCTCAGGGGGTCCCTGACCGAGGTGTGCAACTCCAGCATGCCTCGGTCTCGCCGTCCGCCTCCCCGTCGTGCCGTCTATTGGTGGACGGAGGAGCTGGAGGGACTCCGGGCCACCTGCGTGGCGGCCAGAAGGGCCTACACGCGGAGCCGACGGCGCAGCGCCCAAAACCGAGACCGGGCAGAAGAGGACCGCCTATACGCCTCTTACCGAGAGGCGACGACGGCCCTCAAGTCTGCAATGGGCGCTGCACAAGACTCGGCGAGAGCCGAGATGTTGGAGGGTCTCGACAGGGACCCCTATGGGAGACCATACAAGGCGGCGCGGAACCAGCTACGCCCCTATGGTCCCCCACTGTCGGAGACCCTCGATCCACCGTTGCTGGATGGGGTGGTCCGGTCCCTGTTTCCGCGCAGGACCGACTTCACCCCACCAACGATCACCAACGGCGCTCCGGTATCACGGAGTGCCCCAATACCTGCGGGACCTCCTGGCCAGCTACCTGGAGGACCGAGAGGTCCTCCAAGTGGACAAGACGGCCACCGTGAGGCGGTACGGCGCAGAGTCCGGTGTTCCGCAGGGGTCGGTGCTTGGCCCCCCCTTGTGGAACATCGGGTTCAACTGGCTCCTGCGCGGAGCCCTCCTCCCGGGCACGAGTGTCATCTGCTATGCGGATGACACTCTCCTCACTGCCCGGGGGAGGAACTTTGCCGACGCGGCCTGTCTGGCCTCGGCTGGCGGATCCTTGGTTGCAGAGAGGATCCGCCGCCTGGGATTGAAGGTGGCGCTGCACAAGACCGAGGCCGTGTTCTTTCGCGGGCCTCGGCAGCGCTGCCCTCCCGACGCCCACATAATTGTGGAGGGCGTCAGGATAGGGGTCCAGCCCCAGATGAAGTATCTGGGGCTGGTACTGGACGACAGGTGGCGCTTCGGCCCGCATTTCAGCGGGCTGTCGACGCGCCTGCTTAAGGCCGCGGACTCCCTCTCGTGGCTCCTCCCGAACCTGGGGGGACCCAAGGCGAAATGCCGGCGCCTGTATGCCGGCATCTTGCGGAGCATGGCCCTATACGGGGCCCCCATCTGGGCGGACTCCCTCCACAGGAGGGAGAATGCGACCGCCATCTGCAGGCCCCAAAGGGCCATTGCACAGCGGGTGGCGAGGGCCTACCGCTCGGTGGGCTTCTCGGCGGCATGCGCTCTGGCTGGCACCCCTCCTTGGGAGTTGGAGGCTTGGGTGCTCGCCAGAGTGTATGAGTGGACGGCGCGCCGAAAGGCTCTCGGGGAGCGCCCCGTCGCCGAAGAGCGGGAGGCCGTGCGGCGGGAGGCGAAGGACGCCATCGTCCTCCACTGGACGGAGGACCTCGCCAACGCCGCCTTTGGCCGCCGTACGTTGGACGCGCTCGGACCGGTTTTGCGGAGCTGGCTCGAGCGGTCCCACGGTTTCCTCTCGTTCCGTCTGGTGCAGGTGTTGTCCGGCCATGGCTGTTTCGGATCGCACCTGCACCGGATCGGGAGGGAGGAAACCCCGGCGTGCCATGACTGCGGCGCGCCGGAGGACACAGCGCAGCACACCCTGGAGGTGTGCCCGGCTTGGTCCGAGCTGCGCCGCGGTCTGACCGCGGTAATCGGACCGGACCTCTCGCTTCCCGGCGTTGTCAACGCCATGCTGGAGAGCGAAGAGGCCTGGGCAGCGGTCGCCTCCTTTTGCGAGGACGTAATCTCGCAAAAGGAGGAGGCGGAGCGCCAGCGGGAGGACGACCCTCTCGCTGCGCCGCTCCGCAGACGAAGAAGGGGTCGGAGAGGGCGCCGTCCTCTCCCTCCTCATGGTGGCGACGGGCGGGCGACAGGCACGGGGGTGCCTTCGCCCGCATTGCACCCGTCACCACCTTCGTCGAACATTCCCGGGCCCCTGTGAGGGGCCCGCCATGAAGGGCAATCGTCAGCGGAGGACTGGACGTAAAGGCTATGCCGGTTTCCCAGTCCCCCGCCACTCGGACGAAGCGGGAATGTCGCTGGGTCGTTTTAGTGGGTATACCGGGTCAGACCCGGGGAGTCCCACATACCCCTCTCATCCCCCGATGGGAGGGTATGCGTAATGCATTTTTTCCCAGCGTCAAAAAAAAAAAAAAAAAAAAAAAAGGTTAGGTTGGGGGACCACCCCACAGTGCTTGCGTCCACGTCGCGTCCCCTGGAAACGGCCCAGTTCTGACCACCGTAACGGAGTGGCAGACTGGGTACGGCCAAAGAGCACTGTGCTCTCGTATCGATTATACCCTTGACTTGCGATTTACGAGCTTGCTGGAAAATGCCAAAATTAACGCGGAGCGCCTCCGGGCGAAAACCAAAAGGCCCTTCTGAGGGCCAACCCAAAGGCCCTTCTCAGGGCCAACCCCAAGGCCCTTCTCAGGGCCAACTCCAAGGCCCTTCTCAGGGCCAACCCAAAGGCCCTTCTCAGGGCCAACCCAAAGGCCCTTCTCAGGGCCAACCCAAAGGCCCTTCTCAGGGCCAACCAAACGGCTCTTCTCAGGGCCAACCAAAAGGCCCGTCTCAGGGCCACCCCGACGTTACGGCGTCTGAAGCTAGCCGCGCGCCGTCTGCGGCAGGCTTCTTGGCGGACGAGTCGTCTGACAACGACTCACTGTTTAGTGTGTCGGACGCGAGTGGCTCTCGCTCGCGGAAGCGGGTCCACCTGAGCGGTGGGTCCGAGGGTTCCCAGGCCTCGGGGTCCAAGGCAAAAAAGCCGACGACCGTGGCCGCGGATACCCACAATGTTGGGCTCGCGGACGCCCAACGCAAGTTGGACCTGGCCCGGCGAGCGCAGCTCCAGCAAGAGCTGGAGGAGAAGGTCGCCGCCAAAGAGAAGCGGGCGCACGTCAACCGGCCCAAGTCCGGGTACGGTGCGTCCCGCGTTACAAACGCGGACCACTCCCTTGAGGAGCTCGAAAAAATGGCGGAGGAGGACGAGGAGGAGATCATGGAGGTCGCCTCTAAGTCCTCCAATCTTAAGGGGACCTTCCAGAAGGCCCTCAAGAGCCGGGCCGCGAGCTTGCGCGGTGTCGTCGCGGAGCTGGTGCGTCGCAAGACCACCGACGAGACGCGGCAACTGCAGGCGAAGGTCGATCGCCTGCAGTCGGAGGTCAGCCAGCTTCATCAGAAGCTGGCCGAAGCCACGGCCCGGCCACAAGAGGCCCGGACAAGCCCTGCGGCAGAAGGCCCATCCTCCAACCTTAAGGATATCATCCGCAAGGTTGTGATGGAGGAGAGGGCCTTCACAAGGGCCTGCTTAGCGGGCATCGAGGACCGGCTCTTGCCGGAGAAGCGCCTCCGACCGCCGCTTGCGGCGGATAAGAGGCAGCCGAGTGAGCCGGGGCCGTCCTCCTCCCAGGCGGAAGACACCCTACTCCCTGCCACCACCCCGTCCAACGAGTGGACGGATGTGGTCCGCAAGGGAAAGGGCAAAGGGAAAAAGTCGGCGACGGCTGTCCCTGCCGTCCCTGCCGTCCCTGCCGTCCCCGCCACCACTGCACCCAGCCGGTCACAGACGACCGGCAAGGGAAACGGGAAGGGAAAAGGAAGGGGAAAAGGGAGGCTTGTCCCCCCAAAAACCGCAGCCGTCGTGGTGACGCTCACCGCGGAGGCTGCGGAGCGAGGGGAGACATATATGTCAGTCTTGGTGCGGGCGCGTGCTAATGCCGATCCCACCCAACTGGGGATCGGCAGCGTGTCTTGCCGGCGGACACAAGCTGGGGCTCGAATTTTCGAGTTCCCGGGGGCCGAGGGGAGTGCCCATGCGGACCTCTTCGCAGCAAAGCTGCAAGAGGTCATCGCAGACTCGGCCAAGGTGGCCCGACCAGTAAAGTCGGCGGCCATTGAGGTGACGGAGCTCGACGACTCCGTCACCAAGGAGGAGGTGGTGGCGGCGGTCGCAGCGATAGGGGGCTGCCCGGCCGCGGCGGCATGGGCACCATTCGCCTCGAGTGCCCAGTCGCCGCAGCCAAAGCCGTCCTTGCCAAGGGACGGCTGCCGGTCGGGATTAGCTCGGGTGCAGTCCGGGCCCTCGAGGACCAGCCTCTGCGGTGTTTCCGGTGCTTCGGCATCGGGCACACCCGACCCATGTGTCCGTCCACGGTAGACAGGACGGACACGTGCTACCGCTGCGGCAAGAACGGCCACAAAGCCGTCTCTTGTGAGGCCGCCACGCCACACTGCGCGGTGTGTGCCGCCAGTGGTCGCCTGGCAGGCCACGTGATGAAGGGGAGAAAATGTAATCCTCCTCCTAAGCGAGGCAAAGCGCACGCGCCGATTGGCCGCTCCGTCGTTCCTGCGGCGGCTGCGGAGGAGGGTGCGATGTCCAACTGATGGATAGGGTCGAACATCGCATCCTTCAGGTGGTGCGGTCTTAAACTGACTCCCCTCCCCTCTCGCTCTTAGAAAGGGGACTGGGATACGTGGCCGCCGCGTGGGGAGACATGGCCCTGGTGGGGGTCTATTTCTCCCCAAACCACCCTCTCACGAAGCGCGAGCGGGAGGTCGACCCTCTCGCTGTGCCGCTCCACAGACGAAGAAGGGGTCGGAGAAGGCATCGTCCTCTCCCTCCTCGTGGTGGCGACGGGCGGGCGACAGGCACGGGGGTGCCCTCGCCCGCATTGCACCCGTCACCACCTTCGTCAGTCATTCCCGGGCCCCTGTAAGGGGCCCGCCATGAAGGGCAATCGTCGGCGGAGGACTGGACGTAAAGGCTATGCCGGTTTCCCAGTCCCCCGCCACTCGGACGAAGCGGGAATGTCGCTGGGTCGTTTTAGTGGGTCCCCTCCTTGGGAGTTGGAGGCTTGGGTGCTCGCCAGAGTTTACGAGTGGACGGCGCGCCGAAAGGCTCTCGGGGAGCGCCCCGTCGCCGAAGAGCGGGAGGCCGTGCGGCGGGAGGCGAGGGACGCTATCGTCCTCCATTGGACTGAGGACCTCGCCGCCGCCACCTTTGGCCGCCGGACGTTGGACGCGCTCGGTCCGGTTCTACGGAGCTGGCTCGAGCGGTCCCACGGTTTTCTCTCGTTCCGTCTGGTGCAGGTGTTATCCGGGCATGGCTGTTTCGGATCGCACCTGCACCGGATCGGGAGGGAGGAAACCCCGGCGTGCCACGACTGCGGCGCGCCGGAGGACACGGCGCAACACACCCTGGAGGTGTGCCCAGCTTGGTCCGAGTTGCGCCGCGGTCTGACCGCGGTAATCGGACCGGACCTCTCGCTTCCCGGCGTCGTCAACGCCATGCTGGGGAGCGAGGAGGCCTGGGCAGCGGTCGCCTCCTTTTGCGAGGACGTAATCTCGCAAAAGGAGGAGGCGGAGCGCGAGCGGGAGGACGACCCTCTCGCTGCGCCGCTCCGCAGACGAAGAAGGGGTCGGAGAGGGCGCCGTCCTCTCCCTCCTCCTGGTGGCGACGGGCGGGCGACAGGCACGGGGGTGCCTTCGCCCGCATTGCACCCGTCACCACCTTCGTCGGTCATTCCCGGGCCCCTGTGAGGGGCCCGCCATGAAGGGCAATCGTCGGCGGAGGACTGGACGTAAAGGCTACGCCGGTTTCCCAGTCCCCCGCCACTCGGACGAAGCGGGAATGTCGCTGGGTCGTTTTAGTGGGTATACCGGGTCAGACCCGGGGAGTCCCACATACCCCTCTCATCCCCCGATGGGAGGGTATGCGTAATGCATTTTTTCCCAGCGATAAAAAAAAAAAAAAAAAAAAAAAAAAAAAGGTTAGGTTAGGTTAGGTTAGGTTGGGGTGCGTCAGAATTCCTCCACGTTAGTTTGGCAGCTGCTGATCCCTCTCGATACGTCTGGAGGGAAGAGCAGCTGCTGGGCCGGTGCACCCTGGGCGCGACAGTATTATTCCTCGAGGAATCGGGAAATGGTACTGTCGTGGCTAATATTCTGGGGGAGGGGTCACATCGTTCGTCGTGCGATGATCCACGGGTCTGTCGTGCGAGGTTCGATGTGCATAGGGGGGTTTTCATCGGGTACCGTGCGATGGCTCGAACGGGGTCATCGGACGGTACGTGATTATTGATTCACTCTTCGAAGTTTTCGGAGAGTGAATCAGGGCGGGGGAAACGTCGTGTACCGTGCGATGGCTCAAGCGGGTCATCGGACGGTACGTGATAAGTGATTCACTCCTCGAAGTTTTCGGGGAGTGAATCAGGGTGGGGGAAACGTCGTGTACCGTGCGATGGCTCAAGCGGGTCATCGGACGGTACGTGATTAGTGATTCACTCTTCGAAGTTATCGGGGAGTGAATCAGGGTTGGGGATCCACCTTCATCTTTCATCGCGGCATTCGTCGCCCTCTGGTACGCGTCTGCCTGTCAGACGTGACTGTGAGCGTGGTGAGTGGTAGTGGTGGGGGATCAAGGGGGAGGGGGGGACTTTATGTATGTATGTATATATTTATATTTTTATGTGTATGTGTTTATATATTTATATAGACGAAGTGGGGAGTTAGGGACCGCACCCTTTAAAGGAACAAATATGAAAAAAGCGTCTGGAAATAGCATACCCCAGGGCGGTACCAGCTGCTCAGCAGCTGGAGAATCCGTCACGATCCCTTCGGGATCGTCTGCCCCACCGTATTCTGGGGGGGGCAACCACCGCTTACCGTTTGCCAGTGGCAACAAGAGCCGAGGAGGCTCATCGAGATCACGGTCTTTTGAAGACCTGATCTCCTTTAAACCACCCGACCCAAAACCGGGTGCAAGGACGGGAGCAGAGGCTCCAGACACTCCGGCATGCGCGCCCTCACCGGAGCCACGCGTGGTTCTGGAGGGGGTGTGCATGTCGGAGTCAGACGACACACCGCAGACGGCAGTGTCCAAGGCCTCCAAGTTTTGGGGGAAGCGTTCGCGCGGTCAGTCGGACGCGGTTTCGGTGGGTCTGTCCTCTAGCGAGGAGGACCAGCCGGCCGCCAAGATTGCAACGGCCAGGAGAGGCAAAGGTCGCGGGACAGGCAGTCCGGCAGCATCGCGAGACGCCCGGGGCCGCTTCCTGAAGCGCCCCGACACGCCGGTGCCAAGCGGGTCAGATCGCGTATCACCTGCGGTCTCGACCGACGACCAGGGAGGGGTCACCGTCGCTCTTGTGGGCACAAAGGCGGAGGCCAATGCCGCGAAGCGCGCTCAAAGTAGAGCGGTCGCGGCCGATGAGGTGGCCGAAATGGCCCGTAAGGCCCGAGAGTGGCGGTCTGCCCAGGCGGCCAATGGGGAGAGTCTGACAGCAGAGGCTCTCAGCCGCTAAGTGATGGACGGCGTGGACATCGTCCTAAAGGTTGCCACCAAGTCCGGCAACCTGAAGGGCTCCTTCACGCGCGCCCTCAAAGAGGCGGCAGAGGGGATCAGGGAGGCGGTTCTGGTTCTCCATGACCACACGACCTCCGAGGAGACTGCGAGGTTGTGGACGGAGAACAGCCGTCTCCGATCCGAGCTGGAGGACCTCAAGCGGCAGTTTGCCGCTCTGCAAAGTGTCGGGCAGCAGCAGGCGGCTCCCTCGTCGGCCCCTGTACCTGCAGCGCCACCTACTCCGAGTCTGTCGGACTACGACGTAGAGAGGGTGGCCAGAATCTGCATGCTGCAGTGTGGGGGCATGGTGAGTGCCCGCCTGGAGGCAATCGAGTCTCGACTGCCCCCGGCTGAGCGTCTCCGCCCCCCGCTTGCGGCAGACAGGCGGAGGATGGAAGAGCCCGCGAGGCCGAAGCCCGCACAGCTCACGCGGAGGCTTGCAGGGGGGGCCAAAGAGTCCGCAGTGGAGCCCGGGACGCCGGTACAGGTTGCGTCCGCGCCCCTCGTCCGGTCGTCCCAGCCCCCGGTGACCGCTTCTCCCACCCAGGTGACGGTGGCTGGAGAGGGCCGCCGCAGGAAGAGGAGGAAGAAGGCAGCGGGTGTGACCGCGCCCCCTACCTCCCAAGAGGCCACGATCCCGGCGTCCGCACCTCCCAACCAGGAGCCCTGGTCGACGGTGGTGAAGAGGGGCCGCAAGAAGCGGGCACCGCAGCCGACACCTCCCCAGGTACCGACTCGACCAGAGGGCACGAGGCCACCCAAGGTCATTACCCCACGCTCAGAGGCTGTGGTTATAACACTGCAGCCCGAAGCCGTAAGCAGGGGAGTGACATACAAGTCGGTCCTGGCGGAAATGAAGCAGAAGCTTCAGTTCAGCGAGTTTGGCACCCCGGCTGGTTTCGTCTTCAGGACGGCAGCTACGGGTGCCAAGATGCTTCAGGTGTCGGGTGCGGCAAGGCAGGAGAGGGCGGACAAGTTGGCCGCCAAACTCCGGGAGGTCCTCAAGCCAGAGGACGCCCGAGTGTCCAGGCCCATGACCACGGCTGAATTGCGGGTCGAGGGGCTGGACGACTCGGTGACCCCGGAGGAAGTAGTGGCGGCCATTGCCCAAAACGGTGGGTGCCCGCCAGACAATGTGGCGGCGGGCGAAATTCGCAGCAGCGCGGATGGGCTGGGCACTGTTTGGGTGCGGTGCCCGGTCGCTGCTGCGAACAAGGTAGCGGATGGCGGGCGACTGCTGGTGGGCTGGGTGTCTGCCAGGGTCAAACTCCTGCCAAGGCGGGCTGTGCAGTGCTTCCGGTGCCTGGAAAAGGGGCATGTCCGGGCACAATGCACTGCACAAATCGACCGCAGCGAAGTATGTTTCCGCTGCAGTCGACCCGGCCATAAGGCGGCCCAGTGCTCCGGAGCGCCATACTGCAGCCTTTGCGCAGCTGCAGGGAAACGCTCGGAGCACAGACTTGGCGGGAAGGCCTGCAAGGCACCCAAGTCCAGAAATAGGAGGACTCGAGCTGTCGGAGAATCTGCGCCTCTCCCACAGCCCGACTCCCGACCCAGGGAAGGAGGAGCCGAGGAAATGGAGTGTCATTAATGGCACAATTCCGTTTCCTCCAGGCGAATATCAACCACGCCGCCAGAGCTCAGGATCTGTTGCTCCAGAGCATGGCGGAGTGGTTGATCAACGTGGCTGTGGTCGCCGAGCCGTATTTTGTCCCCCCCCGCGATAACTGGGCAGGGGACCTAGACGGTTTGGTGGCCATCATTGGCGGGACTCTTGGCAGTCCGTCCCGAGGACACGGTTGGGTGGCTGCCCTCGTGGACGGCATAGTCACAATTGGGGCGTATTTCTCCCCCAACAAGAGTCTCGCTGACTTCGAGGAGTTTCTTGTCGAGCTAGGTGCCGTCGTGAGCCGGTCCCACCCTCGCCCGGTGCTGTTGCTCGGGGATCTCAATGCCAAGTCCGCGGCTTGGGGATCCCCGATCACCGATCCTAGGGGTGAGGTGTTGGAGGAGTGGGCGGTTGAGACCGGCTTGACCGTCCTAAATCGGGGCTCGGTGTACACGTGCGTGCGGCAGCGGGGCGGGTCCATAGTGGACGTGTCGTTTGCAAGCCCCGCTGTTGCGGGCCGTGTACGCGACTGGCGAGTTGCCGTGGAGGTGGAGACGCTGTCGGACCATCGATATATTCGATTCGACGTCTCTACTGTACCTAGGGGTCTTGCGATCCATGGCCCTGTACGGGGCCCCGGTGTGGGCCTCTGACTTGACGGCCGGCAGCATCGCGATGCTGCGGAAACCGCAGAGGGCGATGGCCGTCAGGTCAATCAGGGGGTATCGCACAGTCTCCTACGAGGCGGCTTGTGCACTGGCCGGGTCGCCACCTTGGGACCTAGAGGCGAGAGTCCTCGCGTCACTTTACCGGTGGCGCGAGGAAGTGCGGGCGCGGGGCGGTGGACCGATGCAGCGAGAGATCGATCTGCGTCGGTCTCAGCTCCGCGAGGTCCTGGTGGCGGAGTGGCGGGACAGGCTTCTACGCCCTACCGCCGGCCTCGCCACCATCGAGGCGATCCGACCGGTGCTCGAGGAATGGCTCGAGAGGAGGCACGGCTCCTTGTCGTTTCGGGCGACGCAGGTGCTCTCGGGGCATGGTTGCTTCGGGAAGTACCTGTGTCGCATAAACAGGGAGCCGGACGCTCGGTGTCATCACTGCGTCCACTGTCTGGAGGACACGGCGCGGCACACGCTGGCAGAGTGTGCCGCATGGGAGGAGCCGCGCCGTGCCCTCGTGACAGAAGTGGGAACCGATCTGTCGCTGCCGGCCGTCGCTCGCGCGATGGTCGGGAGCGCAGAGTCGTGGGATGCGGTGATCTCCTTCTGTGAAACGGTCATCTCACAGAAGGAGGCTGCGGAGAGGTTGAGGGAGGTCGAGACCACTCTCCCGACCCGCAGCAGACGAACCGGGCGTCGGCGGAGGGCGGACAACGCCCTCTTCCAGCCCCCCTAGACGGGTCCAGAGGGACGGTGGACTTGGGGAGGTCCGCCGCCCCGCCGAATAACTGGACCCGAGGCGGTGGCGCGTAGTGTTCCGCGCGCGCCCCTATAGGACGTCGCGGGAGGAGTACACCTCACTCCTCCCGCAGACCTGAGGAGGCCCGCAGTGGCGGGCCGGCACTAGCCGGGGATCGTGGAAGGCGCACTAGTTCCCATGATCCCCGGTGCAAGTGTGGGAAGGGAACACCGGGGTGGTTTTTAGTCAGTACGAGTCTGACAGACCCCTCCGCTCTCCCCAGGGCGGAGGACATCCATCGAGGATTTTCCACCCCGGCAACAAAAAAAAAAAAAAAAAAAAAAGGTTAGGTTAGGTTAGGTTGGGGTGCGTCAGAATTCCTCCACGTTTGTCTGGCAGCTGCTGGTCCCTCTCGATACGTCTGGAGGAAAGAGCAGCTGCTGGGCTGGTGCACCCTGGGCGCGACAGTATCCTTCCTCGAGGAATGAGAAGAAATTCTCATCCCTTGGGAAATGTTACTGTCGCGGCTAATATTCTGGGGAGGGGTCACATCGTTCGTCGTGCGATAACGTGCGGGTCTATCGTGCGGGGTTCGATGTGCATTTTGGAGGATTTCGTCATGTACCGTGCGATGGCTCGCGGGCTTATCGCACGGTACGTGATTGATGATTCACTTCTCGAAGTTTTCGAGGAGTGAATCAGGGCGGGGTTTCTTCATCGTGTACCGTGCGATGGCTCACGGAACGGGGTCATCGGGCGGTGCATGATTAGTGATTCACTCCTCGAAGTTCTCGGGGAGTGAATCAGGGGTGGAGATCCTCCTTCATCTTTGGTCACGGGATTCGTCGCTCTCTGGTACGCGTCTGCCCATCAGACGTGACTGTGAGCGTGGCGAATCGTCGTGATGATGGATCAAGGAGGAGGGGAGGGATAATATGTATAAGTATGTATATTTATAAATTTATTTATTTATGTGTTAGTTTATATATATGTTATATATTTATATAGACGATGAAGAAGGGAGACAGGGACCACACCCTTAAAAGGAACAACAAAAAAAAAATGAAAAAGACGCATTGCAAAATACTACCCCAGGGCGGTACCAGCTGCTCAGCAGTTGGAGAATCCGCCACGATCCACGGATCGTCAAGCCCCCCGTATTCTGGGGAGGGCACCAATCGTCTTCCGCTTGCAAATTGCAACCAGAGCCGAGGAGGCTCAACAAGGTCACGGTCCTTTGAAGACCTGACCTCTTTTATACCGCATCGCGCGAAGGACGCAGTGTCAGATTCTGGCACTACGCCACTAAAGACGGGAGCAGAGGCTCCAGCAGAACCGCGAGTCGTTCTGGAGAGGGTGACTGTGCTGTCGGAAACCTCCGACAGCGCGGTCACCCCCCTTTCCAGAGTGACTCCACAGCCAGTGACTCCACAACCAATGACACCACAGCCAGTTGCGGCCGTTCGCTCCAAGTTTTGGGGGAAGCGGCCGCGTGACTGTGGGTCGGATGCGGGCTCGGTGGGCTTGTCCTCAAGTGAGGAGAACCTGCCGGCCCCCAAGGTGTCGACACCACGGAGAGGCAGAGGACGCGGACCACGTTCCGGAACGAGCGTCCCTGCAGCGTCAAGCGACTCCCGAGACCGGTTCCTAAAGCCCCCTGACAAGCCAGTGAGCGACTCCGACGGGGCTATGCAGGTGGAGCAAGGGGATGCCTCCATTACACTGGTGAGCACCCGGGCGGAGCTCAATGCCGCGAGGCGAGAGGGCCGGAAGGCCATTGCGACCGACGAAGTCGCTGAGTTGGCTCGTCTGGCAAGGGAGAGGCGTTCGCAGACCGCCACAACTGCTGAGGGCTTAACGGCAGAAGCCCTTAGCCGTCAAGTGCTGGACGGCGTGGACGTCGTCCTGAAGGTGGCCACGAAATCAGGCAACCTGAAGGGCACGTTCACGCGAGCCCTAAAAGAGGCGGCGAGTGCCATCAAGGAGGCGATGGACGTCCTCCTTGATCGAACGACCTCAGAGGAGACGGTGAAACTCCGAGAGGAGAATTACCGTCTCCATACGAGAATGGAGGAGCTCCAGCAGGAGGTCAGCGCCCTGAGGGCGGACTTCAGCCGGCAGCAGGGTGTACCGACTACGGACAGTCGTACCCTGCCACAGAACGGGTCTTTGGGGGAGGACCAGTTCAGCCGGCTGTTGAATATAATGACTGCCCGATTTGACAGCCTAGAGCCCAGGCTCAACCCCCCTGTCAGGCTTCGTCCGCCGCTGGCGGCCGATACACGGAGGAAAGAGGCAGAGCCTGCACCAGCGGTGGCTGGGCCGACGTGGGCCCAAGTGGCTGAAGCGCCACCTGCCCCAAAGAAGCCGTCGCCGATGACCAAAGCAGCCACGCAGAAGCCCAAGAAACCCACAGAGGGGGCCAAACAGGCGGGGAAAGAGACGAAAAAGCCCCCTCAGGAGAGCAGCTCGTCCCCCAAAGAAAACGGGGAATGGAAGACGGCCGAAAGCCGCAAGAAGAGACGGAAGAGGGGCCGCAAGGCCAAGACCGCACCGGCCTCCAAGGGGCAAGCCCCGAGAATCCGCGTCCCTCGCTCCGAGGCTGTGGTGGTTACACTTCAGCCCGAAGCCAAGGAGCGGGAAGTTACCTACCAAAAGGTACTGGCGGAGGCGAGGGGCAAACTGGTCTTCGCCGATTTTGGCACCCCGGACGGCTTCCGTTTTAGAACGGCTGCCACGGGGGCCAAGATGTTTGAGTTGGCGGGGACCAGTAGCACTGAGAGGGCGGACGCTCTAGCTGCAAAGCTGAGGGACGTCCTCAACCCCGAGGAGGCCCGGGTGTCCAGGCCCATTAAGACGGCTGAGGTTCGCGTCGACGGCTTGGACGACTCCGTGACCCCAGAGGAGGTGGTGGCGGCCATAGCTCGGAGTGGCGGATGTTCGCCTGAAAATGTGCGGGCGGGCGACATCCGCGTTAATGCTGGCGGGCTAGGCACCATCTGGGTGCGGTGTCCGGTGGCTGCGGCCAAGCAAGTCGCCGACACGGGCCGTCTTCTGGTGGGCTGGGTGTCAGCGAGGGTAAAACTCCTGGCACCCCGGGCCATGCAGTGTTTCCGGTGCCTGGAGAAAGGGCACGTCCGAGCACTGTGCACCTGCGAAACAGACCGCAGCGATCTGTGTTATCGCTGCGGTCAGCCTGGCCATAAGGCGGCCCAGTGCTCCGCGGAGCCAAACTGCAGTCTGTGTACAGCTGCAGGAAAGTCCGCGGGGCACCGAATAGGCGGCAACGCTTGCGGCGCGCCCAGAAAGCGCAGCAAGCGTTGGACCAAGGCTGCGGGGGCCGCACCCCCTAGCACCTCTGAGGCCGACTCCCGGCCAGTCATGGGACGAACCGAAGAAATGGAGTGTTAGTAATGGCACTCCATTTCCTTCAGGCGAATATCAACCACTGCACCAGAGCACAGGATCTCTTGGTCCTGAGCATGGCGCAGTGGTCGATAAATGTGGCGGTGGTCGCTGAGCCGTATTTTATCCCCCCCCGGGAAAACTGGGCAGGGGATCTGGACGGCCTGGTGGCCATCATCGGCGCGACTCTTGTCGACGTATCCCGGGGTCACGGTTGGGTTGCCGCCCTTGTGAACGGGATCGTCACGATCGGGGCATACTTTTCGCCCAACAGGAGTCTCGCCGAATTCGAGAGTTTCCTTGTCGAGTTGGGTGCCGTCGTCGGCCGGTCTCACCCTCGGCCCATACTGCTTCTCGGTGATCTGAACGCCAAATCTGCGGCGTGGGGATCCCCGGTCACAGACCCGAGAGGCGATGCGCTAGAGGAGTGGGCCATTACGACGGGCCTGGCTGTCTTGAACCGGGGTTCGGCCTACACGTGTGTGCGACAGCGGGGCGGGTCCATAGTGGATGTCTCATTCGCTAGCCCCGCTGTCGTGCACCGTGTTCATGATTGGCACGTGGAAGTGGAGGTGGAGACGCTATCGGACCACCGATACATACGCTTCGACGTCTCCGCCCAAACCGCTGGAGGTCGTAGCCAATCGGCCCCCCGGAGAGACGGCCCGCGTTGGGCTCTGAAACGCCTCGACAGGGAGGCTCTCGAAGAAGCCACCATCGTCCTGGCCTGGGTTCGGGAGTCGGCTACCGTCGGTCCCGTCGACGTCGAACAGGAGGCGCAGTGGTTTGGCGACGCGATGACGCAAATTTGCGACGCGTCCATGCCACGCGTCTCCCCTCTGTCCGCAAGGCGCCGCGTGTACTGGTGGTGCATCGAGGTTGAGCAGCTGCGCGTCGCATGCGCAGACGCCAGACGCCCGTACACGCGATGTCGGAGGAGACGTCGCCGGGATCCCGACGAAGAAGCCGCGCTGTATGAGGTGTACCGCGCGGCCAAGGAGGCTCTGTGGCTGGCCATCGGCGAGTCGAAGACGCGCTCCAGAGAGGAGCTGCTCGCGACCCTAGACGGGGATCCGTGGGGGCGCCCTTACCGTACGGTCCGAGGGAAACTTCGGCCATGGGCCCCCCCGCTGACGGAAGGTCTCGAGCCGCAGTTTCTGGAGCGAGTGGTCTCGGCTCTCTTTCCTGAGAGAGCCGAGCATGAGCCACCGCCGATGGCTCCGCCCACAGCTGCAGAGCCCGAACAAGAGGAGAGCGAAACCGTCCCAGAGGTGACACAGGCGGAGATGAGCGCGGCCGTGATGCGGCTCCGGGCAAAAAACACTGCTCCGGGGCCCGACGGAGTGCCTGGCCGCGCTCTAGTCCTCGCTCTGAAAGAGCTGGAGCCCCCACTGAGGGGACTCTTCTCGGCGTGCCTTGAGCAGGGCCATTTCCCTAGTAGGTGGAAAGCTGGTCGACTGGTCCTGCTCAGGAAGGCGGGGCGCCCGGCGGATTCGTCGTCCGCTTATCGGCCCATAGTGCTGCTGGACGAGGCGGGCAAGTTGTTCGAGCGAGTAATCGCAGACCGCCTAGTCAGCCACATGTGCACAGTGGGGCCGAACCTGGACGACAGCCAGTTTGGCTTCCGGTGTGGGCGCTCTACCATCGACGCCATCAGGAGAGTAAGAGTCCTGGCGGAGGAAGCGGTGTCCCAGGGTGGGGTGGTGCTGGCGGTGTCTCTGGACATCTCCAACGCGTTCAACACCCTGCCCTGGAGTTGCATTAGGGAGGCCCTGCGATACCATAGGGTGCCTTCCTACCTCCGCAACATCGTGGGGGCGTATCTATCGGGGAGGTGTGTCACCTACATGGGACGCGACGGCATAGGCCGTCGCGAGATGTCGTGCGGTGTCCCACAGGGCTCGGTTCTGGGCCCACCCCTGTGGAACATCGGATACGACTGGGTTTTGCGGTGCGAGCTCCCGCCGGGAGTGAACCTGACGTGTTATGCGGACGACACGCTGGTCACGGCCTGGGGCAGCTCGTACAGGGAAGCAGCGTTGCTGGCTACGGCTGCGGTCTCACAGGTGGTGAGCCGCATACGGCGCCTGGGCCTGGAGGTGGCCCTCAACAAGTCGGAGGCCATCGCTTTTCATGGCCCCCGACGGGCACCGCCGTTGGGATCACACATTGTGGTCGGGGGGGTCCCGATCGCTGTCGAGTCAACCATGAAATACCTTGGATTGGTGCTCGACAGCCGTTGGGACTTCGGCCCCCACTTTCAGCGGCTGGTGCCCAAGTTGATGGGCGCGGCGGGCGCGCTGTCAACGCTGCTTCCCAATCTGGGGGGCCCGAGCTCCGCCTGCAGGCGGTTGTACGTGGGGATCGTGCGATCGATGGCCCTTTACGGGGCCCCGATATGGGCGACCGACCTGACGGCCCGCACTATCGCAGTCCTGCGCAGACCGCAGAGAGCGATGGCCGTCAGGGTCGTACGGGGATATCGCACGATCTCCTACGAGGCGGCTTGCGTACTGGCCGGATCCCCGCCATGGGACCTGGAGGCGAAGACCCTCGCGACACTGTACCAGTGGCGCGAGGAGGCCGAACATCGGGGCGAGAGGCTGGTGCAGCGACAAATAACGCAGTACCGGTCTCAGCTCCGACAGGTCATGGTGGCGGAATGGCGGGGGAGGCTAGACCTCCCTACCGCCGGCCTCAACATAGTCGAGGCGATCCGGCCAGTACTCGACGACTGGCTCGGGAGGAAGCACGGCTCTCTGACGTTTCGGGCGACACAGGTACTCTCGGGGCACGGCTGCTTCGGGAAGTACCTGTGTCGCTTATGCAGGGAGCCGGACGCCCGGTGCCATCACTGCGTCCATTGTTCGGAGGACACGGCGCGGCATACGCTGGCCGAGTGTGCCGCTTTCGATGAGCCGCGCCGTGCCCTCGTTGCAGAGGTAGGAGGAGACCTGTCGCTGCCGGCCGTCGTTCGCTCGATGGTCGGCAGCGCAGAGTCCTGGGACGCGGTGATGTCCTTCTGCGAGACCGTCATGTCGCAGAAGGAAGCCGCGGAAAGGGAGAGGGAGATGACCAGCTCCCGCCCATCCCGCAGCAGACGCACCGGGCGTCGGCAGAGGGCTGACAACGCTCTCTTCCGGCCCCCCTAAATTGGTCCAGGGGCGGCGGATTCGGGGACATCCGTCGCCCCCCATCACACTGGACCCGAGACGGCGGCGCGTTGTGTTCCACGCGCGCCTCTCATAGACGTAGCGGGGGGAGTTTTACACCTCACTCCCCCCGGGACGAGGCCCGTAGGTCAAGCGGGCCAGCACTAGTCCGGGGCAGCGGAAGTCGCATCAGATCCCGTTGCCCCCTGACGCAAGTGTGCGAGGGAACACCGGTGTGGTTTTAGTCAGTACGAGTCTGACAGACCCCTCCGCTCTCCCCAGGGCGGAGGACATCCATTGAGGATTTCCACATCGTGAAAAAAAAAAAAAAAAAAAAAAAAAAAAAAAAAAAAAAAAAAGGTTAGGTTAGGTTAGGTTAGGTTAGGTTGGGGGGGGGGACCACCCCACAGTGCTTGCGTCCACGTCGCGTCCCCTGGAAACGGCCCAGTTCTGACCACCGTAACGGAGTGGCAGACTGGGTACGGCCAAAGTGCACTGTGCTCTCGTAGCTTCTATAATATCTTGCCTTGCGAACTACGAGCTGTCGGAAAATGTCGAAAATAACGCGGAGCGCCTCCGGGCGAAAATCAAAAGGCCCTTCTCAGGGCCAACCCAAAGGCCCTTCTCAGGGCCAACCAAAAGGCCCTTCTCAGGGCCAACCCAAAGGCCCTTCTCAGGGCCAACCCCAAGGCCCTTCTCAGGGCCAACCCAAAGGTCCTTCTCAGGGCCAATCCAAAGGCCCTTCTCAGGGCCAACCCAAAGGCCCTTCTCAGGGCCAACCCAAAGGCCCTTCTCAGGGCCACCCCGACGCTCCGGCGTCTGAAGCAAGCCGCGCGCCGTCTGCGGCTGGCTTCTTTGCGGACGAGTCGTCCGACAATGACTCACTTTTTAGTGGGTCGGACGCGTACGACTTTCGGTCGCGGAAGCGGGTCCACCTCAGCGGTGGGTCCGAGGGCTCCCAAGCCTCGGGGTCGAAGGCGAAAAAGCTGACGCCCGTGGCCGCGGATACCCATAACGTTGGGCTCGCGGACGCCCAACGTCAGTTGGACCTCGCCCGGCGAGCGCAGCTCCAGCTAGAGCTGGAGGAGAAGGTTGCCGCCAAGGAGAAGCGGGCGCACGCCGCTCGGGCCAAGTCCGGGTACGGTGCGTCCCGCGTCCTGTACGCGGACCACTCTATTGCGGAGCTTGAGAGGATGGCGGAGGAGGACGAGGATGAGATCGTAGAGGTCGCCTCCAAGTCCTCAAACCTAAAGGGCACCTTTCAGAAGGCCCTCAAGAGCCGGGCCGCGAGCATGCGCGGTGTCGTCGCGGAGTTGGTCCGTCGCACGACCACTGACGAGACGCGGCAACTGCAGGCGAAGGTCGATCGCCTGCAGTCGGAGGTCAGCCAGCTTCATCAGAAGCTGGCTGATGCCACGGCCCGGCCACAAGAGGCCCGGACAAGCCCTGCGGCAGAAGGCCCATCCTCCAACCTTGAGGATATCATCCGCAAGGTTGTGATGGAGGAGAGGGCCTTCACAAGGGCCTGCTTAGCGGGCATTGAGGACCGGCTCTTGCCGGAGAAACGCCTCCGACCGCCGCTTGCGGCGGATAAGAGGCAGCCGAGCGAGCCGGGGCCATCCTCCTCCCAGGCGGAAGACACCCTCCTCCCTGCCACCACCCCGTCCAACGAGTGGACGGAAGTGGTACGCAAAGGGAAGGGCAAGGGAAAGGGGAAAAAGTCGGCGATGGCTGTCCCTGCCGTCCCAGCCGTCCCCGCCACCACTGTCCCCAGCCGGTCGCAGACGACCGGCAAGGGAAACGGGAAGGGGAAAGGGAGGGGAAAAGGGAAGCTTGTCCCCCCAAAAACCGCAGCCGTCGTGGTGACGCTCACCGCGGAGGCTGCGGAGCGAGGGGAAACGTATATGTCGGTTTTGGTGCGGGCACGTGCTAATGCCGATCCCACTCAACTCGGGATCGGCAGTGTAACTTGCCGGCGGACCCAAGCCGGGGCTCGAATATTCGAGTTCCCGGGGGCAGAGGGGGGTGCCCATGCGGACCTCTTCGCAGCAAAGCTGCAGGAGGTCATCGCCGATTCGGCGAAGGTGGCCCGACCGGTCAAGTCGGCGGCCATTGAGGTGACGGAGCTCGACGACTCCGCCACCAAGGAGGAGGTGGTGGCGGCGGTCGCAGCGATAGGGGGCTGTGGCGCCGCGGCGGTACAAGGCCGGGACATAAGGCCCGGCCGCGGCGGCATGGGCACCATTCGCCTCGAGTGCCCGGTCGCCGCTGCTAAAGCTGTCCTTGCCAAGGGACGGCTGCCGGTCGGGTTTAGCTCGGGTACAGTCCGGGCCCTCGAGGACCAGCCTCTGCGGTGTTTCCGGTGCTTCGGCATCGGACACACCCGGCCCATGTGTCCGTCCACGGTAGACAGGACGGACACGTGCTACCGCTGCGGCAAGAACGGCCACAAAGCCGTCTCTTGCGAGGTCGCCACGCCACACTGCGCGGTGTGTGCCGCCAGTGGTCGCCTGGCAGGCCACGTCATGAAGGGGAGGAAATGTAATCCTCCCCCTAAGCGTGGCAAAGCGCAAGCGCCGACTGGCCGCTCCGTCGTTCCTGCGGCGGCTGCGGAGGAGGGTGTGATGTCCGACTGATGGATAGTGTCGAACATCGCGTCCTTCAGGTGGTGCGGTCTTCCACTGACTCCCCTCCCCTCTCGCTCTTAGAAAGGGGACTGGGATACGTGGCCGCCGCGTGGGGAGACATGGCCCTGGTGGGGGTCTATTTCTCCCCAAACCACCCTCTCACGAAGCGCGAGCGGGAGGTCGACCCTCTCGCTGTGCCGCTCCACAGACGAAGAAGGGGTCGGAGAAGGCATCGCCTTCTTTTCCGTCCTCGTGGTGGCGACGGGCGGGCGACAGGCACGAGGGTGCCCTCGCCCGCATTGCACCCGTCACCACCTTCGTCAGTCATTCCCGGGCCCCTGTAAGGGGCCCGCCATGAAGGGCAATCGTCGGCGGAGGACTGGACGTAAAGGCTATGCCGGTTTCCCAGTCCCCCGCCACTCGGACGAAGCGGGAATGTCGCTGGGTCGTTTTAGTGGGTATACTGGGTCAGACCCGGGGAGTCCCACATACCCCTCTCATCCCCCGATGGGAGGGTATGCATAATGCATTTTTTCCCAGCGAAAAAAAAAAAAAAAAAAAAAAAAAAAAAAAAAAAAAAAAAAAAAAAGGTTAGGTTGGGGGGGTACCCGGTACGTAATCATTCTCTCCTCCAAGCGAACTTGAACCACTGCGCCGGCGCGCAGGACTTGGTTCTACAGACCATGGCGGAGCGCTCGATTGGTGTGGCCGTAGTGGCGGAGCCATATTTCATCGATCGACGAATGATGCCGTCCCACGTCATCGTAATGGGGGACTTCAACGCGAAATCCAGCGCGTGGGGGTCCCCCGGGACAGATGTCAGAGGGGCAGCGGTCGAGGAATGGGCGGCATCTGCAGGCCTCTGTCTTCTAAACAGGGGCTCCGTTAACACGTGCGTTCGGCAGCATGGGGGGTCTATAGTGGACCTATCGTTCGCTACCCCTGCTGTCGCAGCACGGGTTCAGGGCTGGCGGGTCCTAGAGAGTGTGGAGACGCTATCGGATCACCTGTACATCTGTATGGATGTCTCCACCTCCTCGGGCCCAACAGTGTCTCCACGACCTGACGCTCGGCAGTTCCCGCGGTGGGCGTTGAAGCGGCTTGACTGTGACCTCCTAGAGGAAGCAGCCATTGTACAGGCTTGGCTGCCCTTACCGCCTGCTGCAGAGGGAGTCGATGTCGAGGCTGACTGCTTTCGCCGCGCCATGACGGCTGTGTGCAATGCAGCCATGCCTCGCTCCCGAAGACAACCTAAAAAGCGGGCGGTCTACTGGTGGTCCCAGGAGATAGCAGACCTCCGTGCGGCCTGGCTCCAGCAGGACCTGGAGGAGAGGGTGGCCGCAAAGGAGAAGCGGGCGCACGTTGCCCGGGCCAAGTCCGGGTACGGTGCGTCTCGCGTCCTGTACGCGGACCACTCTCTTGAGGAGCTGGAGAAAATGGCGGAGGAGGACGAGGAGGAGATCGTGGAGGTCGCCTCTAAGTCCTCCAACCTAAAGGGGACCTTCCAGAAGGCCCTCAAGAGCCGGGCCGCGAGCATGCGCGGTGTCGTCGCGGAGCTGGTGCGTCGCAAGGCCACCGACGAGACGCGGCAACTGCAGGCGAAGGTCGATCGCCTACAGTTGGAGGTCAGCCAGCTTCATCAGAAGCTGGCTGAAGCCACGGCCCGGCCTCAAGAGGCCCGGACAAGCCCTGCGGCAGAAGGCCCATCCTCCAACCTTGAGGATATCATCCGCAAGGTTGTGATGGAGGAGAGGGCCTTCACAAGGGCCTGCTTAGCGGGCATAGAGGACCGGCTCTTGCCGGAAAAGCGCCTCCGACCGCCGCTTGCGGCGGATAAGAGGCAGCCAAGCGAGCCAGGGCCGTCCTCCTCCCAGGCGGAAGACACTCTTCTCCCTGCCACCACCCCGTCCAACGAGTGGACGGATGTGGTACGTAGGGGGAAGGGCAGGGGCAAGAAGTCGGTGAAGGCCGTACCTGCCGTCCCCGCCACTACCGCTCCCAGTCGGTCGCAGACGACCGGCAAGGGTGCAGGGAAGGGGAAAAGAAAGGGAAAGGGGAAACTAGTCCCCCCAAAAACCGCTGCCGTCGTGGTGACACTCACCGCGGAGGCGGCGGAGCGTGGGGAGACGTACGCGTCCGTCTTGGTGCGGGCGCGTGCCAATGCCGATCCCACCCAACTGGGGATCGGTAGCGTGTCTTGCCGGCGGACACAAGCCGGGGCTCGAATCTTCGAGTTCCCGGGGGCCGAGGGGAGTGCCCGCGCTGACCTATTTGCAGCCAAGCTGCAGGAGGTCATCGCGGACTCGGCGAAGGTGGAGGACATAAGACCCGGACGCGGCGGCATGGGCACCATCCGCCTCGAGTGCCCAATCGCCGTTGCCAAAGCCGTCCTTGCCAAGGGACGGCTCACAGTTGGCTTCAGCTCGGGTGCAGTCCGGGCACTCGAGGACCAGCCTCTGCGGTGTTTCCGGTGCTTCGGCATCGGACACACCCGGCCCATGTGTCCGTCCACGGTGGATAGGACGGACACGTGCTACCGCTGCGGCAAGAACGGCCACAAAGCCGTATCTTGTGAGGCCGCCACGCCACACTGTGCGGTGTGTGCCGCCAGCGGCCGCCTAGCAGGCCACGTAATGAAGGGGAGGAACTGCAATCCTCCCCCTAAGCGTGGCAAAGCGCTGGCGCCGACCAGGCCTGCTGCTGCTGCCGCTAACTCCGTCGTTCCTGCGGCGGCTGCGGAGGGGGGTGCGATGTCCGACTGATGGATAGGGTCGAACATCGCATCCTCCAGGCGAACACCAACCACTGCAGGGCAGCCCAGGATCTGCTGATGCAGACCATGGCTGAGTGGTTGGTGGACTTGGCGGTGGTCGCCGAACCCTACTCGGTCCCTGGCCGTTGGCTGGGCGACCGGGACGGCTTGGTGGCGTTGGTGGCGCGGTCTTCCACGGACTCCCCTCCCCTCTCGCTCTTAGAGAGGGGACCGGGATACGTGGCCGCCGCCTGGGGAGACATGGCCCTGGGGGTCTATTTCTCCCCAAACCGCCCTCTCTCGGACTTTGAGGATTTCCTCGAGATCCTCACCGCAGTCAAAGGGAGGGCGGCGCCACGCCAAGTTATGGTGTTGGGCGACCTGAACGCCAAGTCGGCGGCCTGAGGCAATCCGGCCGCTGGTTGCAACGTCCGGGGACGCGCCGTCGAGTTTTGGGCGGCCTCCTGCGGTGTGTCCCTCCTCAACAGGGGGGCAGTCCACACGTGTGTGCGGCAACAGGGTGGGTCGGTGGTGGACGTCTCGTTTGCCACCCCCGCGCTGGCCGCCCGCGTCGTCAACTGGCGGGTAGAGATGGTGGAGACGTTGTCGGACCACCGATATGTGCGGTTCGACATCTCCATCCAGCAGGGGGGGAGGGGGATGACCCGTGCTGGGCAATCTCCCTTCTTCTTCCGGCTTCCCGCGGTGGGCACTCACCCGCCTGGACCGGGAGGCAGCCAAAGAGGCGGCCTTCCTCCAGGACTGGCTGTCGCCCCCTGTCGAGGTCCTGAACGTGGACGCTGCAGCGGTCCAGCTCAGGGGGTCCCTGACCGAGGTGTGCAACTCCAGCATGCCTCGGTCTCGCCGTCCGCCTCCCCGTCGTGCCGTCTACTGGTGGACGGAGGAGCTGGAGGGACTCCGGGCCACCTGCGTGGCGGCCAGAAGGGTCTACACGCGGAGCCGACGGCGCAGCGCCCAAAACCGAGACCGGGCAGAAGAGGACCGCCTATACGCCTCTTACCGAGAGGCGACGACGGTCCTCAAGTCTGCAATGGGCGCTGCTCAAGACTCGGCGAGGGCCGAGATGCTGGAGGGTCTCGATAGGGATCCCTATGGGAGACCATATAAGGCGGCGCGGAACCAGTTACGCCCCTATGGTCCGCCACTGTCGGAGACCCTCGAGCCAGCGTTGCTGGATGGGGTGGTCCGGTCCCTGTTTCCGCGCAGGACCGACTTCACCCCACCAACGATGGATCCCCCGCAAGGGGCGGCATTGCCGGAGGAGGAGGTCCCCCCGGTGACGGCGGCGGAGTTCTACGCGGGAGTTCTCAGCCTCCGCGCAAAGAAGACGGCCCCCGGACCAGACGGCGTCCCCGCACGGGTGCTGGCGATCGCCGCCTCCGGCATGGAGGACAGGTTTCGGGACCTCTTCAGCGCGTGCTTTACGGCTGGGAGGTTCCCGAAACTGTGGAAGGAGGGGCAGTTATGCCTCCTCCGAAAGGAGGGCCGCCCGCTGGACTCCCCCTCGGCATACCGGCCCATCGTCCTGCTCGATGAGTTCGGCAAATTGTTCGAGGGGATTGTCGCCTCCCGGCTTGATAGCCATTTGCGGGGGGTAGGGCCGGATCTGTCGGACGCCCAATTCGGCTTCCGTCGAGGGCGTTCGACGATCGACGCGCTGGCCCTACTCAAGGGCCAGGTGAAGGAGGCGGTGGAGGCGGGGGACGGAGTGCTGGCGGTGTCGTTCGACATTGCCAACGCCTTCAACTCCGTCCCCCACTCGACGATATTGGAGGCGCTCCGGTATCACGGAGTGCCCCAATACCTGCGGGACCTATTGGCCAGCTACTTGGAGGACCGAGAGGTCCTCCTCGTGGACAAGACGGCCACCGTGAGGCGGTACGGCGCAGAGTCCGGTGTTCCACAGGGGTCGGTGCTTGGGCCCCCCTTGTGGAACATCGGGTTCAACTGGCTCTTGCGGGGAGCCCTCCTCCAGGGCACGAGTGTCATCTGCTACGCGGATGACACTCTCCTCACTGCCCGGGGGAGGAACTTTGCCGACGCGGCCTGTCTGGCCTCGGCTGGCGGATCCTTGGTTGCAGAGAGGATCCGCCGCCTGGGATTGAAGGTGGCGCTGCACAAGACCGAGGCCGTGTTCTTTCGCGGGCCTCGGCAGCGCTGCCCTCCCGACGCCCACATAATTGTGGAGGGCGTCAGGATAGGGGTCCAGCCCCAGATGAAGTATCTGGGGCTGGTGCTGGACGATAGGTGGCGCTTCGGTCCGCATTTCAGCGGGCTGTCGACGCGCCTGCTGAAGGCCGCGGACTCCCTCTCATGGCTCCTCCCGAACCTGGGGGGGCCCAAGGCAAAATGCCGGCGCCTGTATGCCGGCATCCTGCGGAGCATGGCCCTATACGGGGCCCCCATCTGGGCGGACTCCCTCCACAGGAGGGAGAATGCGACCGCCATCCGCAGGCCCCAAAGGGCCATTGCACAGCGGGTGGCGAGGGCCTACCGCTCGGTGGGCTTCTCGGCGGCATGCGCTCTGGCCGGCACCCCTCCTTGGGAGTTGGAGGCTTGGGTGCTCGCCAGAGTGTACGAGTGGACGGCGCGCCGAAAGGCTCTCGGGGAGCGCCCCGTCGCCGAAGAGCGGGAGGCCGTGCGGCGGGAGGCAAAGGACGCCATCGTCCTCCATTGGTCGGAGGACCTCGCCAACGCCGCCTTTGGCCGCCGAACGTTGGACGCGCTCGGTCCGGTTTTGCAAAGCTGGCTCGAGCGGTCCCACGGTTTCCTCTCGTTCCGTCTGGTGCAGGTGTTGTCCGGCCATGGCTGTTTCGGATCGCACCTGCATCGGATCGGGAGGGAGGAGACCCCGGCGTGCCACGACTGCGGCGCGGCTGAGGACACGGCGCAGCACACCCTTGAGGTGTGCCCGGCTTGGTCCGAGCCGCGCCGCAGCCTGACCGCGGTGATTGGACCAGACCTCTCGCTTCCCGGCGTCGTCAACGCCATGCTGGGGAGCGAGGAGGCCTGGGCAGCGGTCGCCTCCTTTTGCGAGGACGTCATCTCGCAAAAGGAGGAGGCGGAGCGCGAGCGGGAGGACGACCCTCTCGCTGCGCCGCTCCGCAGACGAAGAAGGGGTCGGAGAAGGCACCGTCCTCTCCCTCCTCTTGGTGGCGACGGGCGGGCGACAGACACGGGGGTGCCTTCGCCCGCATTGCACCCGTCACCACCTTCGTCGAACATTCCCGGGCCCCTGTGAGGGGCCCGCCATGAAGGGCAATCGTCGGCGGAGGACTGGACGTAAAGGCTATGCCGGTTTCCCAGTCCCCCGCCACTCGGACGAAGCGGGAATGTCGCTGGGTCGTTTTAGTGGGTATACCGGGTCTTATTAGACCCGGGGAGTCCCACATACCCCTCTCATCCCCCGATGGGAGGGTATGCGTAATGCATTTTTTCCCAGCGTCAAAAAAAAAAAAAAAAAAAAAAAAGGTTAGGTTAGGTTAGGTTAGGTTTGGGCGGACTCCCTCCACAGGAGGGAGAATGCGACCGCCATCCGCAGGCCCCAAAGGGCCATTGCACAGCGGGTGGCGAGGGCCTACCGCTCGGTGGGCTTCTCGGCGGCATGCGCTCTGGCCGGCACCCCTCCTTGGGAGTTGGAGGCTTGGGTGCTCGCCAGAGTGTACGAGTGGACGGCGCGCCGAAAGGCTCTCGGGGAGCGCCCCGTCGCCGAAGAGCGGGAGGCCGTGCGGCGGGAGGCAAAGGACGCCATCGTCCTCCATTGGTCGGAGGACCTCGCCAACGCCGCCTTTGGCCGCCGAACGTTGGACGCGCTCGGTCCGGTTTTGCAAAGCTGGCTCGAGCGGTCCCACGGTTTCCTCTCGTTCCGTCTGGTGCAGGTGTTGTCCGGCCATGGCTGTTTCGGATCGCACCTGTACCGGATCGGGAGGGAGGAAACCCCGGCGTGCCACGACTGCGGCGCGGCTGAGGACACGGCGCAGCACACCCTTGAGGTGTGCCCGGCTTGGTCCGAGCCGCGCCGCAGCCTGACCGCGGTGATTGGACCAGACCTCTCGCTTCCCGGCGTCGTCAACGCCATGCTGGGGAGCGAGGAGGCCTGGGCAGCGGTCGCCTCCTTTTGCGAGGACGTCATCTCGCAAAAGGAGGAGGCGGAGCGCGAGCGGGAGGACGACCCTCTCGCTGCGCCGCTCCGCAGACGAAGAAGGGGTCGGAGAAGGCACCGTCCTCTCCCTCCTCTTGGTGGCGACGGGTGGGCGACAGGCACGGGGGTGCCTTCGCCCGCATTGCACCCGTCACCACCTTCGTCGAACATTCCCGGGCCCCTGTGAGGGGCCCGCCATGAAGGGCAATCGTCGGCGGAGGACTGGACGTAAAGGCTATGCCGGTTTCCCAGTCCCCCGCCACTCGGACGAAGCGGGAATGTCGCTGGGTCGTTTTAGTGGGTATACCGGGTCAGACCCGGGGAGTCCCACATACCCCTCTCATCCCCCGATGGGAGGGTATGCGTAATGCATTTTTTCCCAGCGTCAAAAAAAAAAAAAAAAAAAAAAAAAGGTTAGGTTAGGTTTTTTTTTTTTTTTTTTTTTTTTTTTTTTTTTGTTTGGGCAGGAGTGGGAAATCCCCGCGGACACCTCGACTATCCCACAGGAATTTCTCCTGTGAGACAGTCGAGGTAGTGCCGGACTCGAACCGGCTAAAAACCACTCCTGCCTAGCCAGTGTCCCTCTGACGTAATCAGAGCCCTTTTTTATTTGTTTTTAAGCTTAATTGGCGACAAAGTTTAGGCCGAAGAGACCATGCTCTGGTGATATTTATACTTTTATGCGTTTTACGATACTAGCACTTCACTAATTTAACATTTGATCTCTATTAAGTTTTACTGTTTTACTTCTAAAGTGCTATTTTTACTCCTTTTATAAATTTTACAAACATTGTATATAACTACTACTACTAATTTATATTTTTCTACTTTTGCAATGTTTTTATTGTAGCGAAGTATCCTTTGAATGTATGCCCGATCTGCGATAACTTATTTTTGGCTTTCAGTTTTTTGCCATGAGCAGTCTTTGTTTTCATTGTTTGATATTAGGACCATATATTCACTATATATTTTAATATCCATTTTTTACTAGTGCTCTGGGATTGAATCGACGTATTTTTGCAACCTTGACACAACTTGACGACACCACTAGAGTTGACTCATGGTACAGCTTAACTCCAGTCACTTTTGCAAAAAAGTGGCTCCAGTTTCCGTTCTCCAAAAAGCCAACCCTAGTGGTTCGCTCTTTGCGTCTGTGTTCTAGTTGTATCGAATTTAAAGTCTTCGTGTATCTGGAAGTGGGCGCATCGACCACTTTAGCAATAGGCTATAGTTGCTCGCGCGAATGCGTCCCACTTCCTTCGCACCGGGCATAACTCACTGAATGCGTTGTGTGAGTGTTCCTCCAGTTTGGCTCTGGTGCAGTTAACGCACACCGCTGCTTCGACCCTGTGCTTGTCTGGGCAGTCCACCCTAAAGTGTGGACCGCCACAGTGGCTGCACAGGTCGGCCGGCTCCGTACATAGGCGCTTGCCGTGGCCGTACGATAGACAGCGGGTGCACTGCACCAGAGGCGTCTGGTCCTCGACGCGCACTCTCTGGAGGTCAATACGGAGCTTGCCTCCTTCGAGTGCCCTCTTCCAGATTGCTGGAGAAACACTCATCACAACGCTGCTCACATGGGGATTTCTGGACTTCTTTCGGAACTTTATAGAAATCTTCTGTTCCTCGTCGCCGAGGCCGTGGAAGATCTCCCGGTTCTGGTTCTTAAGGGCTCTGATCACTTCTTCGTCACTGTGTATTAAAAGCACGTCCCTAAGAACCAGAAGCGGGTTTCGATTTTTAACTTCCTCGACGACGAGGTTCTCTCCGGCCTTCTCTAGTCGCTCTTTAAGCCTTCTCCTCTCGTCCGTCGTTGCGCACCCCATAATAACTTTTTGGTCTTTGGCCTTCCTAACTCTTTCTACACGCACCCAGCCCTCCTTCGCGTCCACTGCTTTTCGCACTCTTTCGAGGATTTCGGCCCCCGTATCCGTCTCCTGTGTTGAGGTGACAACCACGGAGTGCAGCGTCGTTCGCTCCAGGGCTTGCGCCCCGGTGTGGCACTTACTGACGGCAGCTACATTCGCGTAGGTTGTCTCCCCCACACATTCTTTGCTGGCCAGACTGTCTCGGAGCCTGTCAAGTTTCAGAGAAGTCAGCGGCCATCGAGGTGACGGAGCTCGACGACTCCGTCACCAAGGAGGAGGTGGTTGCGGCGGTCGCAGCGGTAGGGGGCTGTGGCGCCGCGGCGGTCCAAGGCCGGGACATAAGGCCCGGCCGCGGCGGCATGGGCACCATTCGCCTCGAGTGCCCCATCGCCGCTGCCAAAGCCGTCCTTGCCAAGGGACGGCTCACAGTTGGCTTCAGCTCGGGTGCAGTCCGGGCACTCGAGGACCAGCCTCTGAGGTGTTTCCGGTGCTTCGGCATCGGACACACCCGGCCCATGTGTCCGTCCACAGTAGACAGGACGGACACATGCTACCGCTGCGGCAAGAACGGCCACAAAGCCGTGTCTTGCGAGGCCGCCACGCCGCACTGCGCGGTGTGTGCCGCCAGTGGCCGCCTGTCAGGCCACGTAATGAAGGGGAGGAACTGCAATCCTCCCCCTAAGCGTGGCAAAGCGCTGGCGCCGACCAGGCCTGCTGCTGCTGCCGCTAACTCCGTCGTTCCTGCGGCGGCTGCGGAGGGGGGTGCGATGTCCGACTGATGGATAGGGTCGAACATCGCATCCTCCAGGCGAACACCAACCACTGCAGGGCAGCCCAGGATCTGCTGATGCAGACCATGGCTGAGTGGTTGGTGGACTTGGCGGTGGTCGCCGAACCCTACTCGGTCCCTGGCCGTTGGCTGGGCGACCGGGACGGCTTGGTGGCGTTGGTGGCGCGGTCTTCCACGGACTCCCCTCCCCTCTCGCTCTTAGAGAGGGGACCGGGATACGTGGCCGCCGCCTGGGGAGACATGGCCCTGGTGGGGGTCTATTTCTCCCCAAACCGCCCTCTCTCGGACTTTGAGGATTTCCTCGAGATCCTCACCGCAGTCAAAGGGAGGGCGGCGCCACGCCAAGTTCTGGTGTTGGGCGACCTGAACGCCAAGTCGGCGGCCTGGGGCAACCCGGCCACCGGTTGCAACGTCCGGGGACGCGCCGTCGAGTTTTGGGCGGCCTCAAGCGGTGTGTCCCTCCTCAACAGGGGGGCGGTCCACACGTGTGTGCGGCAACAGGGTGGGTCGGTGGTGGACGTCTCGTTTGCCACCCCCACGCTGGCCAATCTCCCTTCCCGCGGTGGGCACTCACCCGCCTGGACCGGGAGGCAGCCAAAGAGGCGGCCTTCCTCCAGGACTGGCTGTCGTCCCCTGTCGAGGTCCTGAACGTGGACGCTGCAGCGGTCCAGCTCAGGGGGTCCCTGACCGAGGTGTGCAACTCCAGCATGCCTCGGTCTCGCCGTCCGCCTCCCCGTCGTGCCGTCTACTGGTGGACGGAGGAGCTGGAGGGACTCCGGGCCACCTGCGTGGCGGCCAGAAGGGCCTAGACGCGGAGCCGACGACGCAGCGCCCAAAACCGAGACCGGGCAGAAGAGGACCGCCTATACGCCTCTTACCGAGAGGCGACGACGGTCCTCAAGTCTGCAATGGGCGCTGCTCAAGACTCGGCGAGGGCCGAGATGCTGGAGGGTCTCGATAGGGATCCCTATGGGAGACCATATAAGGCGGCGCGGAACCAGTTACGCCCCTATGGTCCCCCACTGTCGGAGACCCTCGAGCCAGCGTTGCTGGATGGGGTGGTCCGGTCCCTGTTTCCGCGCAGGACCGACTTCACCCCACCAACGATGGATCCCCCGCAAGGGGCGGCATTGCCGGAGGAGGAGGTCCCCCCGGTGACGGCGGCGGAGTTCTACGCGGGGGTTCTCAGCCTCCGCGCAAAGAAGACGGCCCCCGGACCAGACGGCGTCCCCGCACGGGTGCTGGCGATCGCCGCCTCCGGCATGGAGGACAGGTTTCGGGACCTCTTCAGCGCGTGCTTTACGGCTGGGAGGTTCCCGAAACTGTGGAAGGAGGGGCAGTTATGCCTCCTACGAAAGGAGGGCCGCCCGGTGGACTCCCCCTCGGCATACCGGCCCATCGTCCTGCTCGATGAGGTCGGCAAATTGTTCGAGGGGATTGTCGCCTCCCGGCTTGATAGCCATTTGCGGGGGGTAGGGCCGGATCTGTCGGACGCCCAATTCGGCTTCCGTCGAGGGCGTTCGACGATCGACGCGCTGGCCCTACTCAAGGGCCAGGTGAAGGAGGCGGTGGAGGCGGGGGACGGAGTGCTGGCGGTGTCGTTCGACATTGCCAACGCCTTCAACTCCGTCCCCCACTCGACGATATTGGAGGCGCTCCGGTATCACGGAGTGCCCCAATACCTGCGGGACCTATTGGCCAGCTACTTGGAGGACCGAGAGGTCCTCCTCGTGGACAAGACGGCCACCGTGAGGCGGTACGGCGCAGAGTCCGGTGTTCCACAGGGGTCGGTGCTTGGGCCCCCCTTGTGGAACATCGGGTTCAACTGGCTCTTGCGGGGAGCCCTCCTCCAGGGCACGAGTGTCATCTGCTACGCGGATGACACTCTCCTCACTGCCCGGGGGAGGAACTTTGCCGACGCGGCCTGTCTGGCCTCGGCTGGCGGATCCTTGGTTGCAGAGAGGATCCGCCGCCTGGGATTGAAGGTGGCGCTGCACAAGACCGAGGCCGTGTTCTTTCGCGGGCCTCGGCAGCGCTGCCCTCCCGACGCCCACATAATTGTGGAGGGCGTCAGGATAGGGGTCCAGCCCCAGATGAAGTATCTGGGGCTGGTGCTGGACGATAGGTGGCGCTTCGGTCCGCATTTCAGCGGGCTGTCGACGCGCCTGCTGAAGGCCGCGGACTCCCTCTCATGGCTCCTCCCGAACCTGGGGGGGCCCAAGGCAAAATGCCGGCGCCTGTATGCCGGCATCCTGCGGAGCATGGCCCTATACGGGGCCCCCATCTGGGCGGACTCCCTCCACAGGAGGGAGAATGCGACCGCCATCCGCAGGCCCCAAAGGGCCATTGCACAGCGGGTGGCGAGGGCCTACCGCTCGGTGGGCTTCTCGGCGGCATGCGCTCTGGCCGGCACCCCTCCTTGGGAGTTGGAGGCTTGGGTGCTCGCCAGAGTGTACGAGTGGACGGCGCGCCGAAAGGCTCTCGGGGAGCGCCCCGTCGCCGAAGAGCGGGAGGCCGTGCGGCGGGAGGCAAAGGACGCCATCGTCCTCCATTGGTCGGAGGACCTCGCCAACGCCGCCTTTGGCCGCCGAACGTTGGACGCGCTCGGTCCGGTTTTGCAAAGCTGGCTCGAGCGGTCCCACGGTTTCCTCTCGTTCCGTCTGGTGCAGGTGTTGTCCGGCCATGGCTGTTTCGGGTCGCACCTGCATCGGATCGGGAGGGAGGAGACCCCGGCGTGCCACGACTGCGGCGCGGCTGAGGACACGGCGCAGCACACCCTTGAGGTGTGCCCGGCTTGGTCCGAGCCGCGCCGCAGCCTGACCGCGGTGATTGGACCAGACCTCTCGCTTCCCGGCGTCGTCAACGCCATGCTGGGGAGCGAGGAGGCCTGGACAGCGGTCGCCTCCTTTTGCGAGGACGTCATCTCGCAAAAGGAGGAGGCGGAGCGCGAGCGGGAGGACGACCCTCTCGCTGCGCCGCTCCGCAGACGAAGAAGGGGTCGGAGAAGGCACCGTCCTCTCCCTCCTCTTGGTGGCGACGGGCGGGCGACAGACACGGGGGTGCCTTCGCCCGCATTGCACCCGTCACCACCTTCGTCGAACATTCCCGGGCCCCTGTGAGGGGCCCGCCATGAAGGGCAATCGTCGGCGGAGGACTGGACGTAAAGGCTATGCCGGTTTCCCAGTCCCCCGCCACTCGGACGAAGCGGGAATGTCGCTGGGTCGTTTTAGTGGGTATACCGGGTCAGACCCGGGGAGTCCCACATACCCCTCTCATCCCCCGATGGGAGGGTATGCGTAATGCATTTTTTCCCAGCGTCAAAAAAAAAAAAAAAAAAAAAAAAAAAAAAAAAAAAAAAAAAGGTTAGGTTAGGTTAGGTTAGGTTGGGGGGGGGTGGAGACTGTACCTGGGGGTCTTGCGATCCATGGCCCTGTACGGGGCCCCGGTGTGGGCCTCTGACTTGACGGCCGGCAGCATCGCGATGCTGCGGAAACCGCAGAGGGCGATGGCCGTCAGGTCAATCAGGGGGTATCGCACAGTCTCCTACGAGGCGGCTTGTGCACTGGCCGGGTCGCCACCTTGGGACCTAGAGGCGAGAGTCCTCGCGTCGCTTTACCGGTGGCGCGAGGAGGTGCGGACGCGGGGCGGTGGACCGATGCAGCGAGAGATCGATCTGCGTCGGTCTCAGCTCCGCGAGGTCCTGGTGGCGGAGTGGCGGGACAGGCTTCTACGCCCTACCGCCGGCCTCGCCACCATCGAGGCGATCCGACCGGTGCTCGAGGAATGGCTCGAGAGGAGGCACGGCTCCTTGTCGTTTCGGGCGACGCAGGTGCTCTCGGGGCATGGTTGCTTCGGGAAGTACCTGTGTCGCATAAACAGGGAGCCGGACGCTCGGTGTCATCACTGCGTCCACTGTCTGGAGGACACGGCTCGGCACACGCTGGCAGAGTGTGCCGCATGGGAGGAGCCGCGCCGTGCCCTCGTGACAGAAGTGGGAACCGATCTGTCGCTGCCGGCCGTCGCTCGCGCGATGGTCGGGAGCGCAGAGTCGTGGGATGCGGTGATCTCCTTCTGTGAAATGGTCATCTCACAGAAGGAGGCTGCGGAGAGGTTGAGGGAGGTCGAGACCACTCTCCCGACCCGCAGCAGACGAACCGGGCGTCGGCGGAGGGCGGACAACGCCCTCTTCCAGCCCCCCTAGACGGGTCCAGAGGGACGGTGGACTTGGGGAGGTCCGCCGCCCCGCCGAATTACTGGACCCGAGGCGGTGGCGCGTAGTGTTCCGCGCGCGCCCCTATAGGACGTCGCGGGAGGAGTACACCTCACTCCTCCCGCAGACCTGAGGAGGCCCGCAGTGGCGGGCCGGCACTAGCCGGGGATCGTGGAAGGCGCACTAGTTCCCATGATCCCCGGTGCAAGTGTGGGAAGGGAACACCGGGGTGGTTTTTAGTCAGTACGAGTCTGACAGACCCCTCCGCTCTCCCCAGGGCGGAGGACATCCATTGAGGATTTTCCACCCCGGCAAAAAAAAAAAAAAAAAAAAAAAGGTTAGGTTAGGTTGACCTGAGGAGGCCCGCAGTGGCGGGCCGGCACTAGCCGGGGATCGTGGAAGGCGCACTAGTTCCCATGATCCCCGGTGCAAGTGTGGGAAGGGAACACCGGGGTGGTTTTTAGTCAGTACGAGTCTGACAGACCCCTCCGCTCTCCCCAGAGCGGAGGACATCCATTGAGGATTTTCCCCCCCGGCAACAAAAAAAAAAAAAAAAAAAAAAAGGTTAGGTTAGGTTAGGTTGGGGGACCACCCCACAGTGCTTGCGTCCACGTCGCGTCCCCTGGAAACGGCCCAGTTCTGACCACCGTAACGGAGTGGCAGACTGGGTACGGCCAAAGAGCACTGTGCTCTCGTAGCGATTATATCCTTGACTTGCGATCTACGAGCTTGCTGGAAAATGCCAAAATAAACGCGGAGCGCCTCCGGGCGAAAACCAAAAGGCCCTTCTGAGGGCCAACCCAAAGGCCCTTCTCAGGACCAACCCAAAGGCCCTTCTCAGGGCCAACCCAAAGGCCCTTCTCAGGGCCAACCCAAAGGCTCTTCTCAGGGCCAACCCAAAGGCCCTTCTCAGGGCCACTCCGACGCTCCGGCGTCTGAAGCTAGCCGCGCGCCGTCTGCGGCAGGCTTTTTGGCGGACGAGTCGTCCGACAACGACTCACTATTCAGTGTGTCGGACGCGAACGACTCTCGTTCTCGGAAGCGGGTCCACCTGAGTGGTGGGTCCGGGGGTTCCCAAGCCTCGGGTTCGAAGGCTAAAAAGCGGACGACCAAGGCCGCGGATACCCACAACGTTGGGCTCGCGGACGCCCAACGCCAGTTGGACCTGACCCGGCGAGCGCAGCTCCAGCAAGAACTGGAAGAGCGGGTTGCTGCGAAAGAGAAACGGGCGCACGTCGCCCGGGCCAAGTCCGGGTACGGTGCGTCCCGCGTTACATACGCGGACCACTCTCTTGAGGAGCTCCAGAGAATGGCGGAGGAGGACGAGGAGGAGATCATGGAGGTCGCCTCTAAGTCCTCCAATCTTAAGGGGACCTTCCAGAAGGCCCTCAAGAGCCGGGCCGCGAGCTTGCGCGGTGTCGTCGCGGAGCTGGTGCGTCGCAAGACCACCGACGAGACGCGGCAACTGCAGGCGAAGGTCGATCGCCTGCAGTCGGAGGTCAGCCAGCTTCATCAGAAGCTGGCCGAAGCCACGGCCCGGCCACAAGAGGCCCGGACAAGCCCTGCGGCAGAAGGCCCATCCTCCAACCTTGAGGATATCATCCGCAAGGTCGTGATGGAGGAGAGGGCCTTCACAAGGGCCTGCTTAGCGGGCATCGAGGACCGGCTCTTGCCGGAGAAGCGCCTCCGACCGCCGCTTGCGGCGGATAAGAGGCAGCCGAGTGAGCCGGGGCCATCCTCCTCCCAGGCGGAAGACACCCTACTCCCTGCCACCACCCCGTCCAACGAGTGGACGGATGTTGTCCGCAAGGGAAAGGGCAGGGGCAAGAAGTCGGCGAAGGCCGTACCTGCCATCCCCGCCACCAGCGCTCCCAGTCGGTCGCAGATGACCGGCAAGGGAGCAGGGAAGGGGAAGGGAAAAGGAAAGGGGAGGCTAGTCCCCCCAAAAACCGCTGCCGTCGTGGTGACACTCACCGCGGAGGCGGCGGAGCGTGGGGAAACGTACGCGTCCGTCTTGGTGCGGGCGCGTGCCAATGCCGATCCCACCCAACTGGGGATCGGCAGCGTGTCTTGCCGGCGGACACAAGCGGGGGCTCGAATTTTCGAGTTCCCGGGGGCCGAGGGGAGTGCCCATGCGGACCTCTTCGCAGCAAAGCTGCAAGAGGTCATCGCAGACTCGGCCAAGGTGGCCCGACCGGTCAAGACGGCGGCCTTTGAGGTGACGGAGCTCGACGACTCCGTCACCAAGGAGGAGGTGGTGGCTGCGGTCGCAGTGGTAGGGGGCTGTGGCGCCGCGGCGGTGCAAGGCCGGGACATAAGGCCCGGCCGCGGCGGCATGGGCACCATTCGCCTCGAGTGCCCAATCGCCGCTGCCAAAGCCGTCCTTGCCAAAGGACGGCTCACAGTTGGCTTCAGCTCGGGTGCAGTCCGGGCACTTGAGGACCAGCCTCTGCGGTGTTTCCGGTGCTTCGGCATCGGGCACACCCGGCCCATGTGTCCGTCCACAGTAGACAGGACGGACACTTGCTACCGCTGCGGCAAGAACGGCCACAAAGCCGTCTCTTGCGAGGCCGCCACGCCACACTGCGCGGTGTGTGCCGCCAGTGGCCGCCTGTCAGGCCACGTCATGAAGGGGAGGAACTGCAATCCTCCCCCTAAGCGTGGCAAAGCGCTGGCGCCGACCGGGCCTGCTGCTGCTGCCGCTGACTCCGTCGTTCCTGCGGCGGCTGCGGAGGGGGGTGCGATGTCCGACTGATGGATAGGGTCGAACATCGCATCCTCCAGGCGAACACCAACCACTGCAGGGCAGCCCAGGATCTGCTGATGCAGACCATGGCTGAGTGGTTGGTGGTGGTGGATGAGGTCGGTAAGTTGTTCGAGGGGATTGTCGCCTCCCGGCTTGACAGCCATTTGCGGGAGGTAGGGCCGGATCTGTCGGACGCCCAATTCGGCTTCCGTCGAGGGCGTTCGACGATCGACGCGCTGGCCCTACTCAAGGGCCAGGTGAAGGAGGCGGTGGAGGCGGGGGACGGAGTGCTGGCGGTGTCGTTCGACATTGCCAACGCCTTCAACTCCGTCCCCCACTCGACGATATTGGAGGCGCTCCGGTATCACGGAGTGCCCCAATACCTGCGGGACCTCCTGGCCAGCTACTTGGAGGACCGAGAGGTCCTCCTCGTGGACAAAACGGCCACCGTGAGGCGGTACGGCGCAGAGTCCGGTGTTCCACAGGGGTCGGTGCTATGGCCCCCCTTGTGGAACATCGGGTTCAACTGGCTCTTGCGGGGAGCCCTCCTCCAGGGCACGAGTGTCATCTGCTACGCGGATGACACTCTCCTCACTGCCCGGGGGAGGAACTTTGCGGACGCGGCCTGTCTGGCCTCGGCTGGCGGATCCTTGGTTGCAGAGAGGATCCGCCGCCTCGGATTGAAGGTGGCGCTGCACAAGACCGAGGCCGTGTTCTTCCGGGAGCGCCCCGTCGCCGAAGAGCGGGAGGCCGTGCGGCGGGAGGCGAGGGACGCTATCGTCCTCCATTGGACGGAGGACCTCGCCGCCGCCGCCTTTGGCCGCCGGACGTTGGACGCGCTCGGTCCGGTTCTACGGAGCTGGCTCGAGCGGTCCCACGGTTTCCTCTCGTTCCGTCTGGTGCAGGTGTTGTCCGGCCATGGCTGTTTCGGAACGCACCTTCACCGGATCGGGAGGGAGGAGACCCCGGCGTGCCACGACTGCGGCGCGCCGGAGGACACGGCGCAGCACACCCTCGAGGTGTGCCCGGCTTGGTCCGAGCCGCGCCGCAGCCTGACCGCGGTAATTGGACCAGACCTCTCGCTTCCCGGCGTCGTCAACGCCATGCTGGGGAGCGAGGAGGCCTGGGCAGCGGTCGCCTCCTTTTGCGAGGACGTAATCTCGCAAAAGGAGGAGGCGGAGCGCGAGCGGGAGGACGACCCTCTCGCTGCGCCGCTCCGCAGACGAAGAAGGGGTCGGAGAGGGCGCCGTCCTCTCCCTCCTCCTGGTGGCGACGGGCGGGCGACAGGCACGGGGGTGCCTTCGCCCGCATTGCACCCGTCACCACCTTCGTCGGTCATTCCCGGGCCCCTGTGAGGGGCCCGCCATGAAGGGCAATCGTCGGCGGAGGACTGGACGTAAAGGCTACGCCGGTTTCCCAGTCCCCCGCCACTCGGACGAAGCGGGAATGTCGCTGGGTCGTTTTAGTGGGTATACCGGGTCAGACCCGGGGAGTCCCACATACCCCTCTCATCCCCCGATGGGAGGGTATGCGTAATGCATTTTTTCCCAGCGATAAAAAAAAAAAAAAAAAAAAAAAAAAAAAAAAAAAAAAAAAAAAAAAAAAAAAGGTTAGGTTAGGTTAGGTTGGGGGACCACCCCACAGTGCTTGCGTCCACGTCGCGTCCCCTGGAAACGACCCAGTTCTGACCACCGTAACGGAGTGGCAGACTGGGTTGGCCAAAGTGCACTGTGATCTCGTTGCGATTTTATCTTGCCTTGTGTAAACGAACTGTCGGAGACTACCATGTCTAAACTCACGCGTAGCGCCTCCGGGCGATTTTTAAAGACCAAAGGCCCTTCTCAGGGCCAGCCTAAAGGCCCGTCTCAGGGCCAACCTCAGGGCCCTTCTCAGGGCCAACCAAAAGGCCCTTCTCAGGGCCAACTCCAAGGCCCTTCTCAGGGCCAACCTAAAGGCCCTTCTCAGGGCCAACCCAAAGGCCCTTCTCAGGGCCAACCAAAAGGCTCTTCTCAGGGCCAACCTGACGCTCTGGCGTCAGAGGCTAGCCGCGAGCCGTCTGCGGCTGGCTTCTTGGCGGACGAGTCCGACAACGACTCACTGTTTAGTGTGTCGGACGCGAACGATTCTCGGTCGCGAAAGCGGGTCCACCTGAGCGGTGGGTCCGAAGGTTCCCAGGCCTCGGGGTCGAAGGCCAAAAAGCCAACGACCAAGGCCGCCGATACCCATAACGTTGGGCTTGCGGACGCCCAACGCCAGTTGGACCTGGCCCGGCGAGCGCAGCTCCAGCAGGACCTGGAGGAAAGGGTGGCCGCAAAGGAAAAGCGGGCGCACGTTGCCCGGGCCAAGTCCGGGTACGGTGCGTCTCGCGTCCTGTACGCGGACCACTCTCTTGAGGAGCTGGAGAAAATGGCGGAGGAGGACGAGGAGGAGATCGTGGAGGTCGCCTCTAAGTCCTCCAACCTAAAGGGGACCTTCCAGAAGGCCCTCAAGAGCCGGGCCGCGAGCATGCGCGGTGTCGTCGCGGAGCTGGTGCGTCGCAAGGCCACCGACGAGACGCGGCAACTGCAGGCGAAGGTCGATCGCCTACAGTTGGAGGTCAGCCAGCTTCATCAGAAGCTGGCTGAAGCCACGGCCCGGCCTCAAGAGGCCCGGACAAGCCCTGCGGCAGAAGGCCCATCCTCCAACCTTGAGGATATCATCCGCAAGGTTGTGATGGAGGAGAGGGCCTTCACAAAGGCCTGCTTAGCGGGCATAGAGGACCGGCTCTTGCCGGAAAAGCGCCTCCGACCGAAGCTTGCGGCGGATAAGAGGCAGCCAAGCGAGCCAGGGCCGTCCTCCTCCCAGGCGGAAGACACTCTTCTCCCTGCCACCACCCCGTCCAACGAGTGGACGGATGTGGTACGTAGGGGGAAGGGCAGGGGCAAGAAGTCGGTGAAGGCCGTACCTGCCGTCCCCGCCACTACCGCTCCCAGTCAGTCGCAGACGACCGGCAAGGGTGCAGGGAAGGGGAAAAGAAAGGGAAAGGGGAAACTAGTCCCCCCAAAAACCGCTGCCGTCGTGGTGACACTCACCGCGGAGGCGGCGGAGCGTGGGGAGACGTACGCGTCCGTCTTGGTGCGGGCGCGTGCCAATGCCGATCCCACCCAACTGGGGATCGGCAGCGTGTCTTGCCGGCGGACACAAGCCGGGGCTCGAATCTTCGAGTTCCCGGGGGCCGAGGGGAGTGCCCACGCTGACTTATTTGCAGCCAAGCTGCAGGAGGTCATCGCGGACTCGGCGAAGGTGGCCCGACCGGTGAAGTCAGCGGCCATCGAGGTGACGGAGCTCGACGACTCCGTCACCAAGGAGGAGGTGGTTGCGGCGGTCGCAGCGGTAGGGGGCTGTGGCGCCGCGGCGGTCCAAGGCCGGGACATAAGACCCGGACGCGGCGGCATGGGCACCATCCGCCTCGAGTGCCCAATCGCCGTTGCCAAAGCCGTCCTTGCCAAGGGACGGCTCACAGTTGGCTTCAGCTCGGGTGCAGTCCGGGCACTCGAGGACCAGCCTCTGCGGTGTTTCCGGTGCTTCGGCATCGGACACACCCGGCCCATGTGTCCGTCCACGGTGGATAGGACGGACACGTGCTACCGCTGCGGCAAGAACGGCCACAAAGCCGTATCTTGTGAGGCCGCCACGCCACACTGTGCGGTGTGTGCCGCCAGCGGCCGCCTAGCAGGCCACGTAATGAAGGGGAGGAACTGCAATCCTCCCCCTAAGCGTGGCAAAGCGCTGGCGCCGACCAGGCCTGCTGCTGCTGCCGCTAACTCCGTCGTTCCTGCGGCGGCTGCGGAGGGGGGTGCGATGTCCGACTGATGGATAGGGTCGAACATCGCATCCTCCAGGCGAACACCAACCACTGCAGGGCAGCCCAGGATCTGCTCATGCAGACCATGGCTGAGTGGTTGGTGGACTTGGCGGTGGTCGCCGAACCCTACTCGGTCCCTGGCCGTTGGCTGGGCGACCGGGACGGCTTGGTGGCGTTGGTGGCGCGGTCTTCCACGGACTCCCCTCCCCTCTCGCTCTTAGAGAGGGGACCGGGATACGTGGCCGCCGCCTGGGGGGACATGGCCCTGGTGGGGGTCTATTTCTCCCCAAACCGCCCTCTCTCGGACTTTGAGGATTTCCTCGAGATCCTCACCGCAGTCAAAGGGAGGGCGGCGCCACGCCAAGTTATGGTGTTGGGCGACCTGAACGCCAAGTCGGCGGCTTGGGGCAATCCGGCCGCTGGTTGTAACGTCCGGGGACGCGCCATCGAGTTTTGGGCGGCCTCAAGCGGTGTGTCCCTCCTCAACAGGGGGGCAGTCCACACGTGTGTGCGGCAACAGGGTGGGTCGGTGGTGGACGTCTCGTTTGCCACCCCCGCGCTGGCCGCCCGCGTCGTCAACTGGCGGGTAGAGATGGTGGAGACGTTGTCGGACCACCGATATGTGCGGTTCGACATCTCCACCCAGCAGGGGGGGAGGGGGATGACCCGTGCTGGGCAATCTCCCTTCCCGCGGTGGGCACTCACCCGCCTGGACCGGGAGGCAGCCAAGGAGGCGGCCTTCCTCCAGGACTGGCTGTCGCCCCCTGTCGAGGTCCTGAACGTGGACGCTGCAGCGGTCCAGCTCAGGGGGTCCCTGACCGAGGTGTGCAACTCCAGCATGCCTCGGTCTCGCCGTCCGCCTCCCCGTCGTGCCGTCTACTGGTGGACGGAGGAGCTGGAGGGACTCCGGGCCACCTGCGTGGCGGCCAGAAGGGCCTACACGCGGAGCCGACGGCGCAGCGCCCAAAACCGAGACCGGGCAGAAGAGGACCGCCTGTACGCCTCTTACCGAGAGGCGACGACGGCCCTCAAGTCTGCAATGGGCGCTGCACAAGACTCGGCGAGAGCCGAGATGTTGGAGGGTCTCGACAGGGACCCCTATGGGAGACCATACAAGGCGGCGCGGAACCAGCTACGCCCCTATGGTCCCCCACTGTCGGAGACCCTCGATCCACCGTTGCTGGATGGGGTGGTCCGGTCCCTGTTTCCGCGCAGGACCGACTTCGCCCCACCAACGATGGATCCCCCGCAAGGGGCGGTTACGCCGGAGGAGGAGGACGTCCCCCCGGTGACGGTGGCGGAGTTATACGCGGGGGTGCTCAGCCTCCGAGCAAAAAAGACGGCCCCCGGACCAGACGGCGTCCCCGCACGGGTGCTGGCGATCGCCGCCTCCGGCATGGAGGACAGGTTTCGGGACCTCTTCAGCGCGTGCTTTACGGCTGGGAGGTTCCCGAAACTGTGGAAGGAGGGGCAGTTATGCCTCCTCCGAAAGGAGGGCCGCCCGCTGGACTCCCCCTCGGCATACCGGCCCGTCGTCCTGCTCGATGAGGTCGGTAAACTGTTCGAGGGGATTGTCGCCTCCCGGCTTGATAGCCATTTGCGGGGGGTGGGGCCGGATCTGTCGGACGCCCAATTCGGCTTCCGTCGAGGGCGTTCGACGATCGACGCACTGGCCCTACTCAAGGGCCAGGTGAAGGAGGCGGTGGAGGCGGGGGACGGAGTGCTGGCGGTGTCGTTCGACATTGCCAACGCCTTCATCTCCGTCCCCCACTCGACGATATTGGAGGCGCTCCGGTATCACGGAGTGCCCCAATACCTGCGGGACCTCCTGGCCAGCTACCTGGAGGACCGAGAAGTCCTCCTAGTGGACAAGACGGCCACGGTGAGGCGGTACGGCGCAGAGTCCGGTGTTCCGCAGGGGTCGGTGCTTGGCCCTCCCTTGTGGAACATCGGGTTCAACTGGCTCCTGCGCGGAGCCCTCCTCCAGGGCACGAGTGTCATCTGCTACGCGGATGACACTCTCCTCACTGCCCGGGGGAGGAACTTTGCGGACGCGGCCTGTCTGGCCTCGGCTGGCGGATCCTTGGTTGCAGAGAGGATCCGCCGCCTGGGATTGAAGGTGCCGCTGCACAAGACCGAGGCCGTGTTCTTTCGCGGACCTCGGCAGCGCTGCCCTCCCGACGCCCACATAATTGTGGAGGGCGTCAGGATAGGGGTCCAGCCCCAGATGAAGTATCTGGGGCTGGTACTAGACGACAGGTGGCGCTTCGGCCCGCATTTCAGCGGGCTGTCGACGCGCCTGCTGAAGGCCGCGGACGCCCTCTCGTGGCTCCTCCCGAACCTGGGGGGGCCCAAGGCGAAATGCCGGCGCCTGTATGCCGGCATCTTGCGGAGTATGGCCCTATACGGGGCCCCCATCTGGGCGGACTCCCTCCACAGGAGGGAGAATGCGGCCGCCATCCGCAGGCCCCAAAGGGCCATTGCACAGCGGGTGGCGAGGGCCTACCGCTCGGTGGGCTTTTCTGCGGCGTGCGCTCTGGCCGGCACCCCTCCTTGGGAGTTGGAGGCATGGGTGCTCGCCAGAGTGTACGAGTGGACGGCGCGCCGGAAGGCGCTCGGGGAGCGCCCCGTCGCCGAAGAGCGGGAGGCCGTGCGGCGGGAGGCAAAGGATGCCATCGTCCTCCACTGGACGGAGGACCTCGCCGCCGCCGCCTTTGGCCGCCGGACGTTGGACGCGCTCGGTCCGGTTCTACGGAGCTGGCTCGAGCGGTCCCACGGTTTCCTCTCGTTCCGTCTGGTGCAGGTGTTGTCCGGCCATGGCTGTTTCGGAACGCACCTTCACCGGATCGGGAGGGAGGAGACCCCGGCGTGCCACGACTGCGGCGCGCCGGAGGACACGGCGCAGCACACCCTCGAGGTGTGCCCGGCTTGGTCCGAGCCGCGCCACAGCCTGACCGCGAAAATTGGACCAGACCTCTCGCTTCCCGGCGTCGTCAACGCCATGCTGGGGAGCGAGGAGGCCTGGGCAGCGGTCGCCTCCTTTTGCGAGGACGTAATCTCGCAAAAGGAGGAGGCGGAGCGCGAGCGGGAGGACGACCCTCTCGCTGCGCCGCTCCGCAGACGAAGAAGGGGTCGGAGAGGGCGCCGTCCTCTCCCTCCTCTTGGTGGCGACGGGTGGGCGACAGGCACGGGGGTGCCTTCGCCCGCATTGCACCCGTCACCATCTTCGTCGGTCATTCCCGGGCCCCTGTGAGGGGCCCGCCATGAAGGGCAATCGTCGGCGGAGGACTGGACGTAAAGGCTATGCCGGTTTCCCAGTCCCCCGCCACTCGGACGAAGCGGGAATGTCGCTGGGTCGTTTTAGTGGGTATACCGGGTCAGGTCAGACCCGGGGAGTCCCACATACCCCTCTCATCCCCCGATGGGAGGGTATGCGTAATGCATTTTTTCCCAGCGATAAAAAAAAAAAAAAAAAAAAAAAAAAAAAAAAAAAAAAGGTTAGGTTAGGTTAGGTTAGGTTAGGTTGGGGGGGGGTGCGTCAGAATTCCTCCACGTTAGTTTGGCAGCTGCTGATCCCTCTCGATACGTCTGGAGGGAAGAGCAGCTGCTGGGCCGGTGCACCCTGGGCGCGACAGTATTATTCCTCGAGGAATCGGGAAATGGTACTGTCGTGGCTAATATTCTGGGGGAGGGGTCACATCGTTCGTCGTGCGATGATCCACGGGTCTGTCGTGCGAGGTTCGATGTGCATAGGGGGGTTTTCATCGTGTACCGTGCGATGGCTCGAACGGGGTCATCGGACGGTACGTGATTAGTGATTCACTCTTTGAAGTTTTCGGAGAGTGAATCAGGGCGGGGGAAACGTCGTGTACCGTGCGATGGCTCAAGCGGGTCATCGGACGGTACGTGATAAGTGATTCACTCCTCGAAGTTTTCGGGGAGTGTATCAGGGCGGGGAAACGTCGTGTACCGTGCTATGGCTCAAGCGGGTCATCGGACGGTACGTGATTTGTGATTCACTCTTCGAAGTTTTCGGGGAGTGAATCGGGGCGGGGAAAACGTCGTGTACCGTGCGATGGCTCAAGCGGGTCATCGGACGGTACGTGATTTGTGATTCACTCCTCGAAGTTTTCGGGGAGTTAATCGGGACGGGGAAAACGTCGTGTGCCGTGCGATGGCTCAAGCGGGTCATCGGACGGTACGTGATTAGTGATTCACTCTTCGAAGTTATCGGGGAGTGAATCAGGGTTGGGGATCCACCTTCATCTTTCATCGCGGCATTCGTCGCCCTCTCGTACGCGTCTGCCTGTCAGACGTGACTGTGAGCGTGGCGAGTGGTCGTGGTGGGGGATCAAGGGGGAGGGGGGGAATTTATGTATGTATGTATATATTTATATGTTTATTTGTATATGTTTATATATTTTTATTGATGAAGTGGGGAGTCAGGGACCACACCCTTTAAAGGAAAAAGAAACCATGGATAAGTCGAGATGCAATATCATACCCCAGGGCGGTACCAGCTGCTCAGCAGCTGGAGAATCCGCCACGATCCCTTCGGGGTCGTCTGCCCCACCGTATTCTGGGGGGGGCAACATTTCGCTTCCAATTGCCAATGGCAACAAGAGCCGAGGAGGCTCATCGAGGTCAAGGTCCTTTGAAGACCTGATCTCTTTTAAACCACCCGATCCAAAATCGGGTGCAAGGACGGGAGCAGAGGCTCCAGACACTCCGACATGCGCGCCCTCACCAGAGCCACGCGTGGTTCTGGAGGGGGTGTGCATGTCGGAGTCAGACGACACACCGCAGACGGCAGTGTCCAATGCCTCCAAGTTTTGGGGGAAGCGTTCGCGCGGGCAGTCGGACGCGGTTTCGGTGGGTCTTTCCTCTAGCGAGGAGGACCAGCCGGCCGCCAAGATTGCAACGGCCAGGAGAGGCAAAGGTCGCGGGACAGGCAGTCCGGCAGCATCGCGAGACGCCCGGGGTCGCTTCCTGAAGCGCCCCGACACGCCGGTGCCAAGCGGGTCAGATCGCGTATCACCTGCGGTCTCGACCGACGACCAGGGAGGGGTCACCGTCGCTCTTGTGGGCACAAAGGCGGAGGCCAATGCCGCGAAGCGCGCTCAAAGTAGAGCGGTCGCGGCCGATGAGGTGGCCGAAATGGCCCGTAAGGCCCGAGAGTGGCGGTCTGCCCAGGCGGCCAATGGGGAGAGTCTGACAGCAGAGGCTCTCAGCCGCCAAGTGATGGACGGCGTGGACATCGTCCTAAAGGTTGCCACCAAGTCCGGCAACCTGAAGGGCTCGTTCACGCGCGCCCTCAAAGAGGCGGCAGAGGGGATCAGGGAGGCGGTTCTGGTTCTCCATGACCACACGACCTCCGAAGAGACGGCGAGGTTGTGGACGGAGAACAGCCGTCTCCGATCCGAACTGGAGGACCTCAAGCGGCAGTTTGCCGCTCTACAAAATGTCGGGCAACAGCAAGCGGCTCCCTCGTCGGCCCCTGTACCTGCAGCGCCACCTACTCTGAGTCTGTCGGACTACGACGTAGAGAGGGTGGCCAGAATCTGCATGCTGCAGTGTGGGGGCATGGTGAGTGCCCGCCTGGAGGCAATCGAGTCTCGACTGCCCCCAGCTGAGCGCCTCCGCCCCCCGCTTGCGGCAGACAGGCGGAGGATGGAAGAGCCCGCGAGGCCGAAGCCCGCGCAGCTCACGCGGAGGCCTGCAGGGGGGGTCAAAGAGCCCGCAGTGGAGCCCGGGACGCCGGTACAGGTTGCGTCCGCGCCCCTCATCCCGACGTCCCAGCCCCCGGTGACCGCTTCTCACACACAGGTGACGGTGGCTGGAGAAGGCCGCCGCAAAAAGAGAAAGAGGAGGAAGGCAGCGGGTGTGACCGCGCCGCCTACCTCCCAAGAGGCCACGATCCCGGCGTCCGCACCTCCCAACCAGGAGGCCTGGACGACGGTGGTGAAGAGGGGCCGCAAGAAGCGGACGCCGCAGCCGACGCCTCCCCAGGTACCGACTCGACCAGAGGGCACGAGGCCACCCAAGGTCACTACCCCACGCTCAGAGGCTGTGGTCATAACACTGCAGCCCGAAGCCGTAAGCAGGGGAGTGACTTACAAGTCGGTCCTGGCGGAAATGAAGCAGAAGCTTCAGTTCAGCGAGTTTGGCACCCCGGCTGGTTTCGTCTTCAGGACGGCAGCCACGGGTGCCAAGATGCTTCAGGTGTCGGGTGCGGCAAGGCAGGAGAGGGCGGACAAGTTGGCCGTCAAACTCCGGGAAGTCCTCAAACCAGAGGACGCCCGAGTGTCCAGGCCCATGACCACGGCTGAATTGCGGGTCGAGGGGCTGGACGACTCGGTGACCCCGGAGGAAGTAGTGGCGGCCATTGCCCAAAACGGTGGTTGCCCGCCAGACAATGTGGCGGCGGGTGAAATTCGCAGCAGCGCGGATGGGCTGGGCACTGTTTGGGTGCGGTGCCCGGTCGCGGCTGCGAACAAGGTAGCGGATGGCGGGCGACTGCTGGTGGGCTGGGTGTCTGCCAGGGTCAAACTCCTGCCAAGGCGGGCTGTGCAGTGCTTCCGGTGCCTGGAAAAGGGGCATGTCCGGGCACAATGCACTGCACAAATCGACCGCAGCGAGGTATGTTTCCGCTGCAGTCGACCCGGCCATAAAGCGGCCCAGTGCTCCGGAGCGCCATACTGCAGCCTTTGCGCAGCTGCAGGGAAACGCTCGGAGCACAGACTTGGCGGGAAGGCCTGCAAGGCACCCAAGCCCAGAAATAGGAGGACTCGAGCTGTCGGAGAATCTGCGCCTCTCCCACAGCCCGACTCCCGACCCAGGGAAGGAGGAGCCGAGGAAATGGAGTGTCATTAATGGCACAATTCCGTTTCCTCCAGGCGAATATCAACCACGCCGCCAGAGCTCAGGATCTGTTGCTCCAGAGCATGGCGGAGTGGTTGATCAACGTGGCTGTGGTCGCCGAGCCGTACTTTGTCCCCCCCCGCGATAACTGGGCAGGGGACCTGGACGGTTTGGTGGCCATCATTGGCGGGACTCTTGGCAGTCCGTCCCGAGGACACGGTTGGGTGGCTGCCCTCGTGGACGGCATAGTCACAATTGGGGCGTATTTCTCCCCCAACAAGAGTCTCGCTGACTTCGAGGAGTTCCTTGTCGAGCTAGGTGCCGTCGTGAGCCGGTCCCACCCTCGCCCGGTGCTGTTGCTCGGGGATCTCAATGCCAAGTCCGCGGCTTGGGGATCCCCGATCACCGATCCTAGGGGTGAGGTGTTGGAGGAGTGGGCGGTTGAGACCGGCTTGACCGTCCTAAATCGGGGCTCGGTGTACACGTGCGTGCGGCAGCGGGGCGGGTCCATAGTGGACGTGTCGTTTGCAAGCCCCGCTGTTGCGGGCCGTGTACGCGACTGGCGAGTTGCCGTGGAGGTGGAGACGCTGTCGGACCATCGATATATTCGATTCGACGTCTCCACCCAGACTGCGGGCGGCGGTCGCCCGCCGACCCCGCGGATGGACGGTCCTCGCTGGTCGTACAAGCGTATCGACAGGGAACTTCTCGAGGAGGCCGCAATCCTCCAGGCCTGGGTCCGGGAGTCAACGACGAACGAACCCGTCGACGTCGAAGCGGAGGCGCAGTGGTTCCGCGGGGCTATGACGCAAATCTGCGATGCGTCAATGCCCCGTGTCACCCAAACCACAAGGCGCCAGCTGTACTGGTGGTCCGCCGTCATCGCGCAGCTGCGCGTGACGTGCGTGGAGGTGAGACGCCAGTACACCCATTACCGGAGGAGACGTCGCCGGGTTCCGGAGGAAGAGGCCGCGCGGTATGAGGTGTACCGCGCGGCCAAGGAGGCCCTGTGGCTGGCCGTCGGCGAGGCTAAGACTCGAGCCAGGGAGGAGATGCTGTCGGCTCTCGACGTGAATCCGTGGGGGCGCCCTTACCGTGCGGTCCGAGGGAAACTTCGTGCCTGGGCACCCCCACTCACCGAGAGCCTGCAGCCTGAGCTGTTGCAGGAAGTGGTCGCAACGCTCTTCCCTGCTAGAGAGGAACATGTTCCACCGCCGATGGCTTTGCCCACAGCCACAGAGCCAACGGATGACGAGGACGTCAGCGTCCCAGAGGTGACACAAACAGAGATGAGGGTGGCGATAACGCGGCTTCGGGCCAAGACCGTTGCCCCGGGGCCCGACGGAGTTCCCGGCGTCGCGCTCGCCCTCGCTCTGAAGGAGCTAGAGCCCCAGCTGAGAGGACTCTTCACCGCATGTCTTGAGCAGGGCCAATTCCCTAGTGAGTGGAAAAAGGGTCGTCTGGTCCTGCTCAGGAAGGCGGGGCGCCCAGCGGAGTCGCCGTCTGCGTACCGGCCCTTAGTGCTGCTGGACGAGGTGGGTAAGCTTTTTGAGCGGATTATCGCTGCCCGCCTCGCCGGCCACTTGTACAGAGAGGGGCCGGATCTGGACGACAGCCAGTTCGGCTTCCGGCATGGGCGCTCCACTGTGGACGCCATATTGCGGGTAAGAGTCCTGGCGGAGGAAGCGGTGTCCCAGGGCGGGGTGATGTTGGCGGTGTCCTTGGACATCTCCAACGCTTTCAACACCCTGCCCTGGAGCTGTATTCGGGAGGCGCTGTGTTACCACAGGGTGCCCCCGTACCTCCGCCGCATCGTTGGGGCTTATTTGGCGGAAAGGTGTGTCACCTACTCGGGACGCGACGGCGGAGGCCGGCGCGACATGTCGTGCGGTGTTCCACAGGGTTCGGTCGTTGGCCCACCCCTGTGGAACATCGGGTACGACTGGGTGCTGAGGGGCGAGCTCCAACCGGGAGTGGCCCTGGTGTGTTACGCAGACGACACGCTGGTCACGGCCCGGGGGAGCTCGTACAGGGAGGCAGCGTTGCTAGCGACCTGTGCGGTCTCACAGGTTGTGGGCCGCATACGGCGCCTGGGCCTGGAGGTGGCCCTCAACAAGTCGGAGGCTGTGGTCTTTCACGGCCGCCGGCGGGCGCCGCCGCCGGGATCACAAATTGTGGTAGGGGGGACCCCGATCGCTGTCGAGTCCACCATGAAGTATCTGGGATTGGTGCTCGACAGCCATTGGAACTTCGGCCCCCACTTCCGGCGACTGGCGCCCAAGTTGATGGGCGCTGCGGGCGCGCTTGCAACGCTGCTTCCCAATCTAGGGGGGCCGAGCACCGCCTGTAGGAGACTGTACCTGGGGGTCCTGCGATCCATGGCCCTGTACGGGGCCCCGGTGTGGGCCTCTGACTTGACGGCCGGCAGCATCGCGATGCTGCGGAAACCGCAGAGGGCGATGGCCGTCAGGTCAATCAGGGGGTATCGCACAGTCTCCTACGAGGCGGCTTGTGCACTGGCCGGGTCGCCGCCTTGGGACCTAGAGGCGAGAGTCCTCGCGTCCCTTTACCGGTGGCGCGAGGAGGTGCGGGCGCGGGGCGGTGGACCGATGCAGCGAGAGATCGATCTGCGTCGGTCTCAGCTCCGCGAGGTCCTGGTGGCGGAGTGGCGGGACAGGCTTCTACGCCCTACCGCCGGCCTCGCCACCATCGAGGCGATCCGACCGGTGCTCGAGGAATGGCTCGAGAGGAGGCACGGCTCCTTGTCGTTTCGGGTGACGCAGGTGCTCTCGGGGCATGGTTGTTTCGGGAAGTACCTGTGTCGCATAAACAGGGAGCCGGACGCTCGGTGTCATCACTGCGTCCACTGTCTGGAGGACACGGCTCGGCACACGCTGGCAGAGTGTGCCGCATGGGAGGAGCCGCGCCGTGCCCTCGTGACAGAAGTGGGAACCGATCTGTCGCTGCCGGCCGTCGCTCGCGCGATGGTCGGGAGCGCAGAGTCGTGGGATGCGGTGATCTCCTTCTGTGAAACGGTCATCTCACAGAAGGAGGCTGCGGAGAGGTTGAGGGAGGTCGAGACCACTCTCCCAACCCGCAGCAGACGAACCGGGCGTCGGCGGAGGGCGGACAACGCCCTCTTCCAGCCCCCCTAGTCGGGTCCAGAGGGACGGTGGACTTGGGGAGGTCCGCCGCCCCGCCGAATAACTGGACCCGAGGCGGTGGCGCGTAGTGTTCCGCGCGCGCCCCTATAGGACGTCGCGGGAGGAGTACACCTCACTCCTCCCGCAGACCTGAGGAGGCCCGCAGTGGCGGGCCGGCACTAGCCGGGGATCGTGGAAGGCGCACTAGTTCCCATGATCCCCGGTGCAAGTGTGGGAAGGGAACACCGGGGTGGTTTTTAGTCAGTATGAGTCTGACAGACCCCTCCGCTCTCCCCAGAGCGGAGGACATCCATCGAGGATTTTCCACCCCGGCAACAAAAAAAAAAAAAAAAAAAAAGGTTAGGTTGGGGGACCACCCCACAGTGCTTGCGTCCACGTCGCGTCCCCTAGAAACGGCCCAGTTCTGACCACCGTAACGGAGTGGCAGACTGGGTACGGCCAAAGTGCACTGTGCTCTCGTAGCGATTATCTTGCCTTGAGAACTACGAGCTGTCGGAAAATGTCTAAAATAACGCGGAGCGCCTCCGGGCGAAAATCAAAAGGCCCTTCTCAGGGCCAACCCAAAGGCCCTTCTCAGGGCCAACCCAAAGGCCCTTCTCAGGGCCAACCCAAAGGTCCTTCTCAGGGCCAACCCCAAGGCCCTTCTCAGGGCCAACCCAAAGGTCCTTCTCAGGGCCAATCCAAAGGCCCTTCTCAGGGCCAACAAAAAGGCCCTTCTCAGGGCCACCTAAAAGGCCCTTATCAGGGCCACTCCGACGCTCCGGCGTCAGAAGCAAGCCGCGCACCGTCTGCGGCTGGCTTCTTAGCGGACGAGTCATCCGATAACGACTCGCTTTTTGGTGTGTCGGACGCGAGTGGCTCTCGCTCGCGGAAGCGGGTCCACCTGAGTGGTGGATCAGAGGGTTCTCAAGCCTCGGGTTCGAAGGCTAAAAAGCCGACGACCGTGGCCGCAGATACCCACAACTTTGGGCTCGCGGACGCTCAACGCCAGCTGGACCTGTTCCGGCGAGCGCAGCTCCAGCAAGAGCTGGAGGAGAAAGTAGCCGCCAAAGAGAAGCGGGCGCACGTCACCCGGGTCAAGTCCGGGTACGGTGCGTCCCGCGTTATATACGCGGACTACTCTTTAGAGGAGCTAGAGAGAATGGCGGAGGAGGACGAGGAGGAGATCGTGGAGGTCGCCTCTAAGTCCTCCAACTTGAAGGGGACCTTCCAGAAGGCCCTCAAGAGCCGGGCCGCTAGCCTGCGCGGTGTCGTCGCGGAGCTAGTCCGACGAAAGACCACCGACGGGACACGGCAATTGCAGGCGAAGGTGGATCGCCTGCAGTCGGAGGTCAGCCAGCTTCATCAGAAGCTGGCTGAAGCCACGGCCCAGCCGCAACAGGCCCGGACGAGCCCTGCGGCAGAAGGCCCATCCTCCAACCTTGAGGATATCATCCGTAAGGTTGTCATGGAGGAGAGGGCCTTCACAAGGGCCTGCTTAGCGGGCATCGAGGACCGGCTCTTGCCGGAGAAACGCCTCAGACCGCCGCTTGCGGCGGATAAGAGGCAGCCGAGCGAGCCGGAGCCGTCCCCCTCCCAGGCGGTCGATGCCCTTCTCCCTGCCACCACCCCGTCCAACGAGTGGACGGACGTGGTCCGTAGGGGGAAGGGCAAAGGGAAAAAGTCGATGACAGCTGTCCCTGCCGTCCCTGCCGTCCCCGCCGCCACTGCCCCCCGCCGGTCGCAGACGACCGGCAAGGGAAACGGGAAGGGGAAAGGGAGGGGAAAAGGGAAGCTTGTCCCCCCAAAAACCGCAGCCGTCGTGGTGACGCTCACCGCGGAGGCTGCGGAGCGAGGGGAGACATATATGTCAGTTTTGGTGCGGGCGCGTGCCAATGCCGATCCCACCCAACTGGGGATCGGCAGCGTGTCTTGCCGGCGGACACAAGCCGGGGCTCGAATTTTCGAGTTCCCGGGGGCCGAGGGGAGTGCCCTGGGGCTGGTGCTGGACGACAGGTGGCGCTTCGGTCCGCACTTCAGCGGGCTGTCGACGCGCCTATTGAAGGCCGCTGACGCCCTCTCGTGGCTCCTCCCGAACCTGGGGGGGCCCAAGGCGAAATGCCGTCGCCTCTATGCCGGCATCCTGCGGAGCATGGCCCTATATGGGGCCCCAATCTGGGCGGACTCCCTCCACAGGAGGGAGAATGCGACCGCCATCCGCAGGCCCCAAAGGGCCATTGCACAGCGGGTGGCGAGGGCCTACCGCTCGGTGGGCTTCTCGGCGGCATGCGCTCTGGCCGGCACCCCTCCTTGGGAGTTGGAGGCTTGGGTGCTCGCCAGAGTGTACGAGTGGACGGCGCGCCGAAAGGCTCTCGGGGAGCGCCCCGTCGCCGAAGAGCGGGAGGCCGTGCGGCGGGAGGCGAGGGACGCTATCGTCCTCCATTGGACGGAGGACCTCGCCGCCGCCGCCTTTGGCCGCCGGACGTTGGACGCGCTCGGTCCGGTTCTACGGAGCTGGCTCGAGCGGTCCCACGGTTTCCTCTCGTTCCGTCTGGTGCAGGTGTTGTCCGGCCATGGCTGTTTCGGAACGCACCTTCACCGGATCGGGAGGGAGGAGACCCCGGCGTGCCACGACTGCGGCGCGCCGGAGGACACGGCGCAGCACACCCTCGAGGTGTGCCCGGCTTGGTCCGAGCCGCGCCGCAGCCTGACCGCGGTAATTGGACCAGACCTCTCGCTTCCCGGCGTCGTCAACGCCATGCTGGGGAGCGAGGAGGCCTGGGCAGCGGTCGCCTCCTTTTGCGAGGACGTAATCTCGCAAAAGGAGGAGGCGGAGCGCGAGCGGGAGGACGACCCTCTCGCTGCGCCGCTCCGCAGACGAAGAAGGGGTCGGAGAGGGCGCCGTCCTCTCCCTCCTCCTGGTGGCGACGGGCGGGCGACAGGCACGGGGGTGCCTTCGCCCGCATTGCACCCGTCACCACCTTCGTCGGTCATTCCCGGGCCCCTGTGAGGGGCCCGCCATGAAGGGCAATCGTCGGCGGAGGACTGGACGTAAAGGCTACGCCGGTTTCCCAGTCCCCCGCCACTCGGACGAAGCGGGAATGTCGCTGGGTCGTTTTAGTGGGTATACCGGGTCAGACCCGGGGAGTCCCACATACCCCTCTCATCCCCCGATGGGAGGGTATGCGTAATGCATTTTTTCCCAGCGATAAAAAAAAAAAAAAAAAAAAAAAAAAAAGGTTAGGTTAGGTTACCAATGTTGGAGGGTCTCGACAGGGACCCCTATGGGAGACCATACAAGGCAGCGCGGAACCAGCTACGCCCCTATGGTCCCCCACTGTCGGAGACCCTCGATCCACCGTTGCTGGATGGGGTGGTCCGGTCCCTGTTTCCGCGCAGGACCGACTTCACCCCACCAACGATGGATCCCCCGCAAGGGGCGGTTACGCCGGAGGAGGAGGACGTCCCCCCGGTGACGGTGGCGGAGTTATACGCGGGGGTGCTCAGCCTCCGAGCAAAAAAGACGGCCCCCGGACCAGACGGCGTCCCCGCACGGGTGCTGGCGATCGCCGCCTCCGGCATGGAGGACAGGTTTCGGGACCTCTTCAGCGCGTGCTTTACGGCTGGGAGGTTCCCGAAACTGTGGAAGGAGGGGCAGTTATGCCTCCTCCGAAAGGAGGGCCGCCCGCTGGACTCCCCCTCGGCATACCGGCCCGTCGTCCTGCTCGATGAGGTCGGTAAACTGTTCGAGGGGATTGTCGCCTCCCGGCTTGATAGCCATTTGCGGGGGGTGGGGCCGGATCTGTCGGACGCCCAATTCGGCTTCCGTCGAGGGCGTTCGACGATCGACGCACTGGCCCTACTCAAGGGCCAGGTGAAGGAGGCGGTGGAGGCGGGGGACGGAGTGCTGGCGGTGTCGTTCGACATTGCCAACGCCTTCAACTCCGTCCCCCACTCGACGATATTGGAGGCGCTCCGGTATCACGGAGTGCCCCAATACCTGCGGGACCTCCTGGCCAGCTACCTGGAGGACCGAGAAGTCCTCCTAGTGGACAAGACGGCCACGGTGAGGCGGTACGGCGCAGGGTCCGGTGTTCCGCAGGGGTCGGTGCTTGGCCCTCCCTTGTGGAACATCGGGTTCAACTGGCTCCTGCGCGGAGCCCTCCTCCAGGGCACGAGTGTCATCTGCTACGCGGATGACACTCTCCTCACTGCCCGGGGGAGGAACTTTGCCGACGCGGCCTGTCTGGCCTCGGCTGGCGGATCCTTGGTTGCAGAGAGGATCCGCCGCCTGGGATTGAAGGTGGCGCTGCACAAGACCGAGGCCGTGTTCTTTCGCGGGCCTCGGCAGCGCTGCCCTCCCGACGCCCACATAATTGTGGAGGGCGTCAGGATAGGAGTCCAGCCCCAGATGAAGTATCTGGGGCTGGTGCTGGACGACAGGTGGCGCTTCGGCCCGCATTTCAGCGGGCTGTCGACGCGCCTGTTGAAGGCCGCGGACGCCCTCTCGTGGCTCCTCCCGAACCTGGGGGGGCCCAAGGCGAAATGCCGGCGCCTGTACGCAGGCATATTGAGGAGCATGGCCCTTTACGGGGCCCCCATCTGGGCGGACACCCTCCACAGGAGGGAGAATGCGACCGCCATCCGAAGGCCCCAAAGGGCCATTGCACAGCGGGTGGCGAGGGCCTACCGCTCGGTGGGCTTTTCCGCGGCGTGCGCTCTGGCCGGCACCCCTCCTTGGGAGTTGGAGGCATGGGTGCTCGCCAGAGTGTACGAGTGGACGGCGCGCCGGAAGGCGCTCGGGGAGTGCCCCGTCGCCGAAGAGCGGGAGGCCGTGCGGCGGGAGGCAAAGGATGCCATCGTCCTCCACTGGACGGAGGACCTCGCCGCCGCCGCCTTTGGCCGCCGGACGTTGGACGCGCTCGGTCCGGTTCTACGGAGCTGGCTCGAGCGGTCCCACGGTTTCCTCTCGTTCCGTCTGGTGCAGGTGTTATCCGGGCATGGCTGTTTCGGTTCGCACCTTCACCGGATCGGGAGGGAGGAGACCCCGGCGTGCCACGACTGCGGCACGCCGGAGGACACGGCGCAGCACACCCTCGAGGTGTGCCCAGTTTGGTCCGAGTTGCGCCGCGGTCTGACCGCGGAAATCGGACCGGACCTCTCGCTTCCCGGCGTCGTCAACGCCATGCTGGGGAGCGAGGAGGCCTGGGCAGCGGTCGCCTCCTTTTGCGAGGACGTAATCTCGCAAAAGGAGGAGGCGGAGCGCGCGCGGGAGGACGACCCTCTCGCTGCGCCGCTCCGCAGACGAAGAAGGGGTCGGAGAGGGCGCCGTCCTCTCCCTCCTCATGGTGGCGACGGGCGGGCGACAGGCACGGGGGTGCCTTCGCCCGCATTGCACCCGTCACCACCTTCGTCGAACATTCCCGGGCCCCTGTGAGGGGCCCGCCATGAAGGGCAATCGTCGGCGGAGGACTGGACGCAAAGGCTATGCCGGTTTCCCAGTCCCCCGCCACTCGGACGAAGCGGGAATGTCGCTGGGTCGTTTTAGTGGGTATACCGGGTCAGACCCGGGGAGTCCCACATACCCCTCTCATCCCCCGATGGGAGGGTATGCGTAATGCATTTTTTCCCAGCGTCAAAAAAAAAAAAAAAAAAAAAAAAAAAAAAAGGTTAGGTTACCAGCCTCTGCGGTGTTTCCGGTGCTTCGGCATCGGACACACCCGGCCCATGTGTCCGTCCACGGTAGACAGGACGGACACGTGCTACCGCTGCGGCAAGAACGGCCACAAAGCCGTGTCTTGTGAGGCCGCCAAGCCACACTGCGCGGTGTGTGCCGCCAGTGGCCGCCCGGCAGGCCACGTAATGAAGGGGAGGAACTGTAATCCTCCCCATAAGCGGGGCAAAGCGCAGGTGCCGACCGGGCCTGCTGCTGCTGGTACTTGCTCCGTCGTTCCCGCGGCGGCTGCGGAGGAGGGTGCGATGTCCGACTGATGGATAGGGTCGAACATCGCATCCTTCAGGTGGTGCGGCCTTCCACTGACTCCCCTCCCCTCTCGCTCTCAGAGAGGGGACCGCGATACGTGGCCGCCGCGTGGGGAGACATGGCCCTGGTGGGGGTCTATTTCTCCCCAAACCACCCTGTCACGGAGCGCGAGCGGGAGGACGACCCTCTCGCTGCGCCGCTCCGCATACGAAGAAGGGGTCGGAGAAGGCACCGTCCTCTCCCTCCTCTTGGTGGCGACGGGCGGGCGACAGGCACGGGGGTGCCTTCGCCCGCATTGCACCCGTCACCACCTTCGTCGGTCATTCCCGGGCCCCCTGTGAGGGGCCCGCCATGAAGGGCAATCGTCGGCGGAGGACTGGACGTAAAGGCTATGCCGGTTTCCCAGTCCCCCGCCACTAGGACGAAGCGGGAATTTTCGCTGGGTCGTTTTAGTGGGTATACCGGGTCAGACCCGGGGAGTCCCACATACCCCTCTCATCCCCCGATGGGAGGGTATGCGTAATGCATTTTTTCCCAGCGTCAAAAAAAAAAAAAAAAAAAAAAAAAAAAAAAGGTTAGGTTAGGTTAGGTTAGGTTAGGTTAGGTTAGGTTAGGTTAGGTTAGGTTAGGTTAGGTTAGGTTAGGTTAGGTTAGGTTAGGTTAGGTTAGGTTAGGTTGTTTTTTTTTTTTTTTTTTTTTTTTTTTTTTTTTTTTTTTTACTTCTACCTCCAACATAATTGGAGCCTATGTTAGGCTTTACGTTCATACCAGTTCTCGCATTTATTCTTCTCGCACTTTCATTCCGCATACTTTATCTTTCTGTCATTCTATCGTCTATTGTATCCAAGGGTAGGACGCCCTTCTACTCATTCCCTAATCTCTTATCTATTCTTATTTATTCTTTATTTCGGGTGTAAACACATCAACACAAAATTGTTTTTATTTTCTTTTTACATTGGTTCTTATATCTATTTTACATTCACCAATCTTAATTCTATTTTTATTTGTATCACACGTTTCTTAGATCTACTTTTATTACTATTACTTATATAAATTACATATTTTCATAGGTCTACTTATGTTTTTATTCCTTATTTCTGTCACAGGTGTTTCTTACACGATTATAACTACCTTATATTCTATTCTTATTTCTATTTACATCATTCTTAGGACTACTTGTTTACATTTCTGGTTCGATCTTATGCCTTCTTATTTCTACAACAGGTCTTACGACTACTTAAACTAGTTTTTTACAGTATGGCTTCTTATTAATACGTCAATTTCCAGGCGCTTTTGAGCAGATTTTATTACGTCTGTTTTCAATGCTTGACCCTAATATCCTATATAATATTATGTAAGCATTTTTACTTATCCTGTTTTGTTTCTTTTTATTACCCTCTTACAAATTTCTACACAATATTCTAAAAACGCCTCTCTCTTTTTTCCTCTCATTATAGGCCACACACTTTCGGCATCCAGTTTAGTGTCGAGTACGTGCTCAGCCACAAGTCTTTCCTGGTCGAACACAGGACAGCTGAACAATATATGTGGCACCGTCTCAGCAATGTTGGGGTCGCAAATGCACGATGGGCTCTCTTTGCACTTGAAGCGATTCAAGTATTCCGAGAACCCACCGTGCCCCGTCATGATTTGGGTAGTTATACTGCTGATTTTCATCTTTCTGACTATCCCGTACGCCGCCACCGCATCCGGGAAAAACAGCTTCGTCCCTGAAGCCGTTTGTTCAGCGCAGTATCTCCGGTTCCACACGTCAAGAGTTGCCGTTCGGATGCATCTCTTGACGTATGAAACCGGGCACAGGTCGTAATCGGGCTTTCGTTTGGAACCTTCAGCGGCTCTCTTGGCTAATTCATCGGCCCTCTCATTTCCCTCTAACCCCGCATGAGCTTTGATCCAAAACAAGGCGACAGCCTTGTCTTGGATCGACAGGGACCTGAGGTTGGCCCTTGTCTCAACTGCCAGGGGGTGGTGTCGATTATAATTTTGAATTGTTTGGAGGGCCGCCATAGAGTCACTGAAGATTCCAAACGACTGAGCACTGTGCTTTAGGATCACCCTAGTAGCGACGCATATCGCCAGAAGCTCGGCCTGGTAAACAGTGGAGTAGGGGGGGAGGGCAAGCTTGAGGGTTTTGGTTTCAGCGTCACCTCTCCATATCGATAGTGCCGCTCCAACCTTGCCCCCAATCTTGCTCCCGTCCGTGTAGATACGAACTTCATGTTCGCTCTGGGCATCTAGTTGCTCTTGATTTACCAGGCTTTTGAGCTCTAGCTCAGCGCGCTCCGCTGGGTGTGGATCCTCCATTGCCGAAGCGGTCTGCTCGACGCTCCTGTCGCCAAGTGCCGGCTGAGGCACTCCCCTCCTGGCCTCGTATAGCGATGCCGCTTCTCGGACTCGCAAGTCGAGGGGTAGTATCCCAGCCAGCACCAGGGCGGAATTTAAGGAGACCGTCCGGTATCCCTTGCACAGTTTTTGTGCGATACCACGCTGGACTGCTCCCAACTGCTTTTTGACACCTAATTTGTCTACAGCCGGTGCCCATACGCTGGCGGCGTACAGGATTACAGGTTCGACGGTGGCCACATATATTATTCTGATGACTTCGGGGTTTAGACCCCAGCTGGTTTTTGCCGCCCTATTTAATTGCTTGTGGATGCCTATCGCCTTTCTGCACACATTTGCGACGTGTGCGTTAAATGTCAGCTGTTTGTCGATGGTGACACCCAGGATTTTGATCTCGTTGGACATGGCAACGTCGATCCCGCCCATGCTCAAGCGCGGGGTGTCGTACTTTAGTTTGCGTGTTATAACCATTGCATTGGTTTTTTGAGGGGCAAATTTGAGCTTGTTCTGAACACCCCACTCTTGAACATGTTCAAGAGCGGCATTGGCACGTCCTTCGATCTCCAGTGCTGTGTCACCATCGAAAACCAGCACGACGTCGTCTGCAAAAGCCTGGCAATAGACATCCCCAGCTTCCAGACTCTTAAGGAGCGGATCCAGCAACAAATTCCAGAAAATAGGTCCCGCGATGGAGCCCTGGACACAGCCCTTGCTTGTGGCCTTGCAGCACTCTTCACCTGCGTATCGCACTCTGACCCTTCGGTTTTCGAGGTAGCTGTCGATGACCCTCCTCAGGCCCACTGGACACTGTTCCTCAGCCAGACGGACTCTTATGGCTGGCCACCATGCACTGTCGAAGGCTCCCTCTATGTCCAGTGATATCAATACCACAATTTTCTTTAGTGACAGCTTAGCGCGTATGTGCTGCATTAGTGTATAGAGGGAGTCCTCGGTGCTTCTTTGGGGCATGAATCCGTACTGACGAGTACTCATCCTGGGGATCAGATGAAACCTGAGGCGGGCCACCAACATCTTCTCATAAATTTTACCGAAAATTGGCAAAAGACCGATTGGTCGGTACGCCTTCGGGTTGCCGTAATCTGTTTTGCCTGGCTTCTTTAAAATGATCACTGTTGCTTCCTTCCAGATTTCTGGGAAGAGGTGGGTTCTCAGGCAGCCATTTAGGAGAGCCAAGGCCACTTCAGGGGCTCCTCTAATGGCGTGGCAGCAAATATCGGCAGTGAGGCCGTCCGCCCCTGGCGCTTTTTTAACATTGAAGGACTCGCACGCTGCCATCAGCTCGGCCATCGTGAATGGTGGTTCACAAGTCTCATCTTGCCCCCCAGCATTCACGATATCGGCCTTCTCTCTAGTAATGCGATGGCAGGTGCTGTCAGTTTCTGGGTGGTCCCCTGGGTAAAATGTTTCTGCCAATAGTTCAGCCGAGCCTTTTGCATTCAGGACCGCCCCATCTTTCACCAATGGCTGATCCTCACCTCTTCCCTTGGTCCTTCCTATAACCCGGTAGATTCCTTCCCAAACCCCTTCTCTGTCCTGTCTTGAGCAGAAGTTCTTCCAGCTCTCGACTTCGTCCTTGGCTGCTTCCGTCTCATACTCAACTTTCAGTTTCAGGTACTCTTCAACGACCTTCGATCTTCGGACTGGTGCAGCGTTCCTTACTCTGTTTTTCAGGGTAGCGACCTTCGTCTTCATCTCCTCGAGTTTTTCGGACCACCACGGCAAAGTAAAAACTTCGTTTGTTGTCTTCTTCGGCATTGACGAAGTGCATGCGTCTCTAATTGAATTTACATATAATTTCGTAATTGAGTTTATTTGTTCGGCTGTGTTTAATTTGTCAATATCTATTTTACCTATTTTATTGATCTGCATTAATTGGCCGAGTTTCTCACGAAACTCGGGCCAATTAGCTTTTTTGGTGTTAAAAATCCGAGTTGTTCTTATGATTTTAATGCCTTTGGACTTTTTTAATTGAATGTTAAAAACAATGCCGTTGTGGTCCGAACTCGTGAGGCCCTCGTCTACCCTCCAGTCATCAACCAGGTCCAAGATATCTGTCGAACATACGGTTAAGTCGACGTGGCTGCAGTATCTTATGCCTCCTCTGATCGTGTCGAAGGTCGGAATTTCCCCTCTGTTGAGTATGTTCAGGTCTAGTTCATCGAGAACTCCGGACACTAGCTCGCCTCTGCGGTCGATGGTCAGGCTTCCCCACCAGGTACTTTTTGCGTTTGCGTCTCCTCCAAGAATCCACATTTTGGAACCTATCTCCTCCTCAACGCGTTTGAGGTGATCGAGATATGGTTCTATTGGCTGGTCTGGCTCAAAGTAAAAGGAGACTAGTGTGATCTTCCAGGCACTGGTTCGGATCCCCACCACGGTGATGTTGTTCGTGGTGAGTTTCGGGTACTGTTCGACGATGAGGTCTTGGTCGAAGACCGCTATTGCGGCCTTGACAGTCCCTTCTCCGGTGTCAGTGCTCTGAAAGATCCGAACGCCTCTATGACTCCTCATTACCTTAGCCCCGCCCACGTATGGTTCCTGGAGGAGAGCAATGGCGACCCCGCGCTTTTCCGCTTCGATAAGAAGCTCGTTTGTCGCCAGTCTTTTCCGCTGGAGGTTGGCCTGCACCAGTCTGTAGGGGTTTGGGTTTCCGTGGGTGCCCTTAGCAATAAGCTACTGTAGCTCTTGCTATTTCGTCCCACCTGTGGCGTGTCGGACATTCCAAGCTGAAGGCGTTGTGGCCAGCGTCATCGAGCTTGGCTCTTGTGCAGTTCCTGCACTTTGGCAGGGCACCCGTTAGAAAGTCGGAGCATTCCGACCTCAGGTGCGGCCCGCCGCAGTGACTGCACAGGTCAGCGGGTTCCTTACAGTAACGTTTGCCGTGACCATAGCCTAGGCAGCGCGTGCATTGCACCAGTGGGGTCTGGTCTTCGACCCTCACGCGCTGGAGGTCCACATGCAGGCATCCGAGCTCCGTTGCCCGTCGCCAGATGGTCGGCGAGACGCTGACCACGACGTGGCATGTGTGTGGGTTCCTAGTCCTCCTTCGGAATTTTACCATCACTCTGTCCTCCTCCTTATCGAGGTTGCGAAAGACGTCCCGATTTTGATTCCTCAGAGCTTTGAGAACGTCCTCGTCTGAATTAACAGAGAGGACGCTCTTGAGGATCAACATCGGGTCCTTGTTTTTCACCTCCTCGACATGGAGGTCCTGCCTGTCTCTTGCTATTTTTTCCTTAAGCTTATCCCTTTCCGCGATTGTCTGGAAGCCCATGATGATTTTCCGGTCTTTCGCTTTTCTCACCTTCTCCACCCTAATCCAGCCTTCCTTGGCGTCTGCTGCCTTTCGCACTTTCTCCATAACTTCGTCACCAGACTCCGTCTCGTCAGTCGAGGTAACCACTATGGAGTGGAGCGTACTTCGCATTGGGTTTGCTTTTCCGCTGTGGGTTACGCTCGCGTAGGTGTTGGTGGCGGTGGCAGTTAGCAGACTGTCTTTGTGCTGCTCGATTGCTGCCTTCAGCTCCTCCATCCCCTTGGAGTGGCTTTCCAGCAGCAATGAGTGACTCCTTATTTGGGCCTCGATTTGACTGTTGTTCTGGTCTGAGTTTACTAGGCTGGTGAAGGTGAGGTCGGCGACTAGGCCTTCAGGCTGTGCATTATCAGGCCCCACTCTTTTTGACTTTGCCGATTTTTCGGCCTCCTTGACCAGCTGGAACAACCGGTCCAGCACATCGAATACGCCTGCTTTAATCTCATTCTTGGTGTTCCTTGAGGTGTTGAGCAGGACTTTTGCTTTGGTCAAGCAGGCCTTCGCCTCTGCCGACCGGTCCGCGTAATGAGGTATCGGCGGGGAGTGAATCTGTACAAGCCTTGGTTGGAGAGGCTTTTGTATAAGTCTCGCAGGGCCAGCCTGCGCCGTCTTGGTGATTTGGGGGGGGGGCGTTTTGTTCGGGTTCACGTTAGAAGGCCCTGCGGCCTCCGGTTCTCCAACGCTGCGTCTCACATTTGGTGGCGAAATGGTCGGCTTTGGTGATTTTTCACCATCAGCTGGCTTCGCTTTGAGCGGGGTCCTGATTGCGTTCATGTTGGAGGTTTGCGTCAAGTGTGTAAAATTTTAAAAGTAAAAGGTAAAAGTGTATAAAAACAGTAAAATAAAGATGTAAACAATGAAAGATTTCAAAAAATCTTTAGCTTGTCGAAAAAATTTTTGCTCTACATAGAGTTGTCGTGGTCTTTCCTTCGCTCAAAGAGCAGGTCAAGCACTGAAAACAATCACAAGAACTCCAGAAGTCAGATTTCTTCAAAAATAGAGTGAATCTGGAAGGACTCTATATAGAGTCGATTTATATCGTCCAGTGGATAGCTCTCACCGAGCCCTCCCAAATGACCCCAAACTCGATGCAGTTACACCCAGGGGTTTCGGAGATATCCTAACTTGAAGATCTTGGTTTTTTGCCAAGATGGCAACCACAAAGTGGTTACAAGAGGATATCTCCGGAACCACAGGTCCAAAAACCCCGGTGTTTGGGCTTTCCGTACTTGGCTCGATGAGACCAATCCACCGGATCGGCTTTCAGCCTGAAAAATTTTAATAACAGGAAAGCGCTTGAAAAACGTCTTACCCTGTAGTCTATGGTATGCTCAGATGACGAGTCGAAACCCCGGCCCGCTACGACTCTCCGTTAGGAAGTTATGGTTATTTTAAGTTTTTTCAAAATGGCCGCAGTGCTGTCAAAGACTCACTTTGAGAACGGATAACTTCCTTCGAGAGAGCCGCAGACCCCCCGAGTTTGGGCTCTCCCAACTCGGCCTGAGCTCCGCTGTCCGCTGAAATTGCTTTCAGAGTCCTGAATTTTTTCAGCTCCAAACCGTCTGAAATCTTGGGGAATGAAAGATGATGAGTCCCTGACCGTATGCTAAAAAACCGCAAGCTCCTACGGCTTACGGTTCAGAAGTTATGACGGTTTGAAGCTAAACAAAATGGCCGCCGAGCTGTCAAACGTCGTTTTAGAAAGCCCGTAACTTTGGAACCCTTTGTCGCAGAGGGACGGGGTTTTGGGTATACAGCTCGGCGTCACTTCAGCTTTATCCTGAAAGCAATTTCAGCGACAAAAAATTTGAAGGCCTGAAACAGGCTGAAAGCAGGTCACACTTAAAGTTACTTATAAACTACGGGCTTGACTGAAAAAACGGACAAAATCGGGCCAGCGGTTCCCGAGATAACCTGCTTTAAAAAATAAAACCCAAAAACCAAGATGGCGAGTTTTTGTCGAATCAGCCAATTTAGAAGATAAGGGGCCCGAGTTTGGGCTTAAATAGGTCGTAATATATATTATAGACCCTGTCCTAACGTCAAAAATTAATTTTTAATATTTATTTCAGATTTACAGCCGAAAAACAGTTAAAATTCTATAACTCTGTAATTACAAGTTGGAAAATTCTGAAAAATTCACACAAAATACATGAAATAAAGACCTACAGGTAATTATAATGAAAAATTTGAAAATCCAAAAAACTGGTCAAAATTTTTTGAAAAAATGGTTTTCTTAAAAAATATCTTATAATTTTAAAACTACTTTAAATAAAAATCTAGAACTTAGTATCTCTAATCCGATGATGAGCGCGCACCCGGCTGCAGTTGAAAAAATTTTAAAAACTTCTTCTGTCCAGAGTTATGATAGCCTAATTTTGACGATTTGTAACTGTCATATATAGTTATGTATATGACTTAAAATTCTAGTTTAAGTTGCACTCGCCTTTCCTGATGGGGGTCCAAGTTGTCACCAAATTTCACGCCGCTATCTCCACTGGTTCAGTATTTTCAGGCCACGTGGAATTTTGAAAAAACTGAATAACTCCCGTAAGCACGATGGCAGGTCGACGCCGGGTGTCCCAGGTGGTAGGGGACTACGATGCCCACAGGATTCCAGCAAAAAAGTTGGGGGTCACCGATCCCGTTTTCGCAGCGTATGCGATCCAAGCTTTTCACGTTTTCACATAACCTCCAAAATTGAGGTTTTTCACTTATAAGTGTTCACGCACTGGTGATCGGCACAATTTGGTTACGGCACTTTATGTGGCTTTGGTTTCCGCGTCGAATGACACTTCACTTGTTAAAATATGTGGAGAAAAACCAATTAAATTGAATTTTTTAGTGCGGAGCGCGTGGGTTTTTGCTGCTTACCGCTCGAGAGACCGAGTGCGGTTAGGTTAGGTTAGGTTAGGTTAGGTTAGGTTAGGTTAGGTTAGGTTAGGTTAGGTTAGGTTAGGTTAGGTTAGGTTAGGTTAGGTTAGGTTAGGTTAGGTTAGGTTAGGTTAAGTTAGGTTTTTTTTTTTTTTTTTTTTTTTTTTTTTTTGTTTGGGCAGGAGTGGGAAATCCCCGCGGACACCTCGACTATCTCACAGGAATTTCTCTTGTGAGACAGTCGAGGTAGTGCCGGACTCGAACCGGCTAAAAACCACTCCTGCCAAGCCAGTGTCCCTCTAACATGGTGATCAGAGCCCTTTACACCTTGCGTTTTGGCTTGTCTACGTTTCTAGGTGGCCGGAGAGACCACATGAATGCGTTTTGGTTTTGCATGATATTTAGTACCAATTTCTGTAACTCGTTCAAAAAATTCTTTTATTTTTATTTTACTTTACGTTCTACTATCTTGTTAAAGTGATAATTACTATTTTAAAACAATTACTAGTATAACACAATTTATTTTACTGTCCTTAAATTTATTGCTATAATCATATTTACATCTAATAATAACCCTTATATTTATGCCCATGCCTATTAAGATTTCTTGGTATGCTTTCTTTTGTTTCACTTTGACTTTTTGTTCTAATATCTATTTAATTTTTACTCGTATGATATCTCCAGTATATATTCAATATATAAATAAATATCATTATTATTTTTATATCTATGGTTTTTAATTTTTAAACATACTTCATAGAATGGGCTTATGTCTATCAAAGTATTGCCAATTTCGACACAGCTGGACATATTCACCAGGGCTGGCACCCGCTCCAGCATAATTTGAGCCAGTTTCTCATGAAACGGACTCAATTTAAATTTCCGCGTATTGCCAACGCTGGTGGTTGTCTCTATGCATCTGGTTTTCGGTTGGGCCGAATTGGTTTTACTTGTGTGCCTGGAAGTGGACGCATCGCCAACTTTAGCAGTAAGCTATCGAAGCTCTTGCGAATGCGTCCCACTTCTTTCGCACTGGGCATTCGTTGCTGAATGCGTTGTGCTCGGTGGCCCCTAGTTTTTCTCTGGTGCAGTTCACGCAAACCGCTGCTTTACCGATCTGTCTATCCGGGCAGTCTGCCCTGATGTGTGGCCCACCACAGTGGCTACACAGATCGGCTGGCTCCGTGCACAGGCGTTTCCCGTGCCCGTATGCCAAGCAGCGGGTGCACTGCACCAGAGGCGTCTGGTCCTCTACGCGAACTCGCTGGAGGTCGATGCGGAGTTTTCCCCCCTCAATCGCCCTCCTCCAGATCATAGGGGACACACCAAGCACAACGTGATTCGCATGCGGGTTTCGAGTTTTACGTCGGTACTTGATAACCATCCTCTGTTCCTTGTCGTCGAGCCCGTGAAATATTTCCCGGTTCTGATTCCTAAGGGCTCTCAGCACCTCTTCGTCACTGTGCATGAGTAGCACGTCCCTAAGAATCAGAAGCGGGTCCCGATTTTTCACGTCCTCGACGACGAGGTTCTCTCCGGCCTTCTCTAAACGCTTTTTTAATTTCCTCCTCTCCTCCGTCGTTGCGCACCCCATAATTACCTTTTGGTCCTTGGCCTTGCGGACCCTCTCGACGCGCACCCAACCCTCCTTCGCGTCCACTGCTTTCCTCACTCTCTCGAGTATTTCGTCTCCCGTATCCATCTCCTGGGTTGAGGAGACAACCACCGAGTGCAGCGTCGTTCGCTCCAGGGCCTGAACCCCGGTGTGACTCTTACTGACGCCCGCTACACTCGCGTAGGTTGTCTCCTCCACCCTTTCCCTGCTGGCCAGACTGTCTCGGAGTGCGTCGAGTTTCTCGGAGTTGTCTCTTAACTCCGAGATGTGCTCCTTTAAGCTGTTTAAGAGCTCAGTCTGGCCAGCAAGAACCTCGGTGGAAATAGGATGGGGACTACGATCCACAGTGGGCGCGGGTTCCGGTATGGCGACGGCTACGGAAGGGTCCTTATCTCGTTCGGACTCCTTGACCAGCTCATAGAGTCTGTTTATGGCTTCAAGCACCGCAGTCTTTATTTCGGCCTTGAGGTTGCGAGAGTTGCCTAGATTAAGCTTGGCCTTATTTAGGCAAGCTCTCGCCTCCTCGGTGCGACTGCGGCACTTAGCCTCAGGCTTTTTGAGCGGTCTCGAGGCATCGATAGCAGCTCGGCGCGTCGCCGGAGTGGCAGGGCCTCCCTGCGGCGCAGAAGGAGTCTCATCTCCGAAGGAGATTCTCCTCCTCGCGGCCACAGACGAAGGCGCCGCTTTCTCCGCCGATCGCGGCGAGCCACTAGAGCCTGGAGCCCTCACGGTGCTGGACGGGGTGCGAAACATCGTAAAGTTTTGGGAGCAGGTATTGTCAGAAAAGAACCCTGTAAAGAGGGGGACGGATCAACAATATCTGCTCGAGAGGAGAGGGTAAGAGCGGACACTGGGACTTATGTGACCCTGTAAAGGGGGGAACACAGTAAGTAATTAGTTACAAAATCAAATATATAGATACAAGAAAGTCATATAATTATAGTCGCCCTCTTAGGTACGACTGTCGCAACAAATAACTTAACGATAAATCTAAGACAATAAAATTTAAAAATCTAAAATAAATTATTTACACAGTCAAAATGGTTAAAAACGAGCTTTTCCCTTGTGAAATCCCTATCAATAGGCCTAAAATAACTTACAAGAATAAATTTAAAAAGAAAAAATTTTGCCGAAAATCCCACGTCTACCTTCCTATAACCCAGAGGGCGGGTGGGTGGGCAAAAATTTTTTCGTGCTAGGGGCGCGTGCGAGGTGTCCAGAGACGCGTCTCCGCGCGGGCTAGCGAATTATGGAATAAAACTTGGTAGGTGCCGAACAAAAATTTTGAGTTTTGGTCAAAAAACCAGTTTTCGAAAGAAAAAAAAAAAAAATTTGGAATTTCACCCCACAACCTGGAGACCGGGACACGGAACGTGGACCAGAATTCAGGGAAGAAGGGTGAGGACTATTGCAACTATAATCTAATTTAAAATGTAGAAGAAAATTTGGAAAAACAATTAATTTTAAGGGATTTCTCTGAAAATAAGGGATGAAGTCCAGACGCGGGTGTAAAGTGCGCGCGTTATGGTCAGAACACAGGCGGACGCCTATTTTTGTCTAAAAAAGCCGAAAACAGCTTCAAAATCGCACGTCTAGAATAGAAGATATCAACGGGTTAGGTTAGGTTAGGTTAGGTTAGGTTAGGTTGGGGGACCACCCCACAGTGCTTGCGTCCACGTCGCGTCCCCTGGAAACGGCCCAGTTCTGACCACCGTAACGGAGTGGCAGACTGGGTACGGCCAAAGAGCACTGTGCTCTCGTAGCGATTATATCCTTGACTTGCGATCTACGAGCTTGCTGGAAAATGCCAAAACTAACGCGGAGCGCCTCCGGGCGAAAACCAAAAGGCCCTTCTGAGGGCCAACCCAAAGGCCCTTCTCAGGACCAACCCAAAGGCCCTTCTCAGGGCCAACCCAAAGGCCCTTCTCAGGGCCAACCCAAAGGCTCTTCTCAGGGCCAACCCAAAGGCCCTTCTCAGGGCCACTCCGACGCTCCGGCGTCTGAAGCTAGCCGCGCGCCGTCTGCGGCAGGCTTTTTGGCGGACGAGTCGTCCGACAACGACTCACTATTCAGTGTGTCGGACGCGAACGACTCTCGTTCTCGGAAGCGGGTCCACCTGAGTGGTGGGTCCGGGGGTTCCCAAGCCTCGGGTTCGAAGGCTAAAAAGCGGACGACCAAGGCCGCGGATACCCACAACGTTGGGCTCGCGGACGCCCAACGCCAGTTGGACCTGACCCGGCGAGCGCAGCTCCAGCAAGAACTGGAAGAGCGGGTTGCTGCGAAAGAGAAACGGGCGCACGTCGCCCGGGCCAAGTCCGGGTACGGTGCGTCCCGCGTTACATACGCGGACCACTCTCTTGAGGAGCTCCAGAGAATGGCGGAGGAGGACGAGGAGGAGATCGTGGAGGTCGCCTCTAAGTCATCCAACTTGAAGGGGACCTTCCAGAAGGCCCTCAAGAGCCGGGCCGCTAGCCTGCGCGGTGTCGTCGCGGAGCTGGTCCGACGAAAGACCACCGACGAGACGCGGCAACTGCAGGCGAAGGTGGATCGCCTGCAATCGGAGGTCAGCCAACTTCATGAGAAGCTGGCTGAAGCCACGGCCCGGCCACAACAGGCCCAGTCGAGCCCTACGGCAGAAGGCCCATCCTCCAACCTTGAGGATATCATCCGCAAGGTTGTGATGGAGGAGAGGGCCTTCACAAGGGCCTGCTTAGCGGGTATTGAGGACCGGCTCTTGCCGGAGAAACGCCTCCGACCGCCGCTTGCGGCGGATAAGAGGCAGCCGAGTGAGCCGGGGCCGTCCTCCTCCCAGGCGGAAGACGTTCTTCTCCCGTCGACCACCCCGTCAAACGAGTGGACGGACGTGGTACGTAAGGGGAAGGGCAGGGGCAAGAAGTCGGCGAAGGCCGTACCTGCCGTCCCCGCCACCACCGCTCCCAGTCGGTCGCAGGTGACCGGCAAGGGACAAGGGAAGGGGAAAGGGAAGGGAAAGGGGAAGTTAGTCCCTCCGAAAACCGCTGCCGTCGTGGTGACGCTCACCGCGGAGGCGGCGGAGCGAGGGGAGACGTACGCGTCCGTTTTGGTGCGGGCGCGTGCCAATGCCGATCCCACCCAACTGGGGATCGGCAGCGTGTCTTGCCGGCGGACACAAGCCGGGGCTCGAATTTTCGAGTTCCCGGGGGCCGAGGGGAGTGCCCATGCGGACCTCTTCGCAGCAAAGCTGCAGGAGGTCATCGCAGACTCGGCCAAGGTGGCCCGGCCAGTAAAGTCGGCGGCCATTGAGGTGACGGAGTTAGACGACTCCGTCACCAAAGAGGAGGTAGTGGCGGCGGTCGCAGCGGTAGGGGGCTGTGACGCCTCAGCGGTGCAAGGCCGGGACATAAGGCCCGGCCGCGGCGGCATGGGCACCATTCGCCTTGAGTGCCCAATCGCCGCTGCCAAAGCCATCCTTGCAAAGGGACGGCTTACAGTTGGCTTCAGCTCGGGTGCAGTCCGGGCACTTGAGGACCAGCCTCTGAGGTGTTTCCGGTGCTTCGGCATCGGACACACCCGGCCCATGTGTCCGTCCAAAGAAGACAGGACGGACACATGCTACCGCTGCGGCAAGAACGGCCACAAAGCCGTCTCTTGCGAGGCCGCCACGCCGCACTGCGCGGTGTGTGCCGCCAGTGGCCGCCTGTCAGGCCACGTCATGAAGGGGAGGAACTGCAATCCTCCCCCTAAGCGTGGCAAAGCGCTGGCACTGACCAGGCCTGCTGCTGCTGCCGCTAAATCCGTCGTTCCTGCGGCGGCTGCGGAGGGGGGTGCGATGTCCGACTGATGGATAGCGTCGAACATCGCATCCTCCAGGCGAACACCAACCACTGCAGAGCAGCCCAGGATCTGCTGATGCAGACCATGGCTGAGTGGTTGGTGGACTTGGCGGTGGTCGCCGAACCTTACTCGGTCCCTGGCCGTTGGCTGGGCGACCGGGACGGCTTGGTGGCGTTGGTGGCGCGGTCCTCCACAGACTCCCCTCCCCTCTCGCTCTTAGAGAGGGGACCGGGATACGTGGCCGCCGCCTGGGGAGACATGGCCCTGGTGGGGGTCTATTTCTCCCCAAACCGCCCTCTCTCGGACTTTGAGGATTTCCTCGAGATCCTCACCGCAGTCAAAGGGAGGGCGGCGCCACGCCAAGTTCTGGTGTTGGGCGACCTGAACGCCAAGTCGGCGGCCTGGGGCAACCCGGCAGCTGGTTGCAACGTCCGGGGGCGCGTCGTCGAGTTTTGGGCGGCCTCATGCGGTGTGTCCCTCCTCAACAGGGGGGCGGTCAAATCAAATCAAATCAAATCAAAGCATTTATTTCAAGTAGGCCAATAACAGGCACTTTTGAATTGTCGAAACAAAGATGAAAATTAAATGTAGCTACAGTCCCAGTCACAAGACATAAAAACTGTGAAAGTACTGTAGTTGCCCATTCCCTAGCGTAGATCTCTATGGAGAAGAACGGGCAAGAAACTCCATGGACACTCTTTTAAATCAAAATATTGTTACAAAATCTTGGTTACATCATTCATGTTGAGATGGTATATTATGTGAGAACAATGTAGCAAGATGTGCACGTTAAAAGTGTCCATAGCAAAACAAAAATAAAATACAACTCAAAAACAAAATAATTCAAATAAACCATGGCGACTAAGAGATGACCAGTCACAACTGACAGCGCCCGTTCACGCACATGACGCATGGATCAGCACCATTCAGCTCAACCATTTTGAAGGGAACTAAATGGTCCGACACACGCGCCACCATCAGCGAGACATTTGAGTGAGCATGACATACTCTCAACCGCCAGGGCACATTCAAGTCAAGAACTGCCGTAGGTTTCCAGTGAATGATAGCTTACTAGTACATAGTACTCACACAATATGGGCTATGCGATTATATAATACTAACATTGAATCTATACAATGCAAAGTTAGTTAAGTACAATCTTCAGCAGCTCCAACTATACCATATAATGCTATCAATTTTTGCGCCCCTGTCCATGTGGAGCAGGACCAGCATTAAGCCAAGCATTTTTATCAGCGATATAATCGCTCAACTTGTAATATGCTTTTTTACATAGTGTGCGTTTAATGCATGTTTTAAATTTCGTCTCATTCAGTTCAAGAATACTTTGTGGAATTTTATTATAGCATCTCAAACAGTACCCCATGAAAGATGAGTCTACTTTAGCGAGTCTAAAGCCTGGCTGAACTAATTCGTCCCTATTTCTAGTACTGTAATTATGTCTGTCACCTCTTTTACCAAAAAGATGCAAATTTTTTCTAACGTACATTATGTTTTCGTAAATGTATTGACAATGTACCGTCATAATGCCAATATCCTTAAACAGTTCCCTTAGAGAATCGCGCCTACGAAGATTATATATAGCTCTGATGGCTCTTTTCTGCAGAATAAATATAGACTCAATATCTGCAGCCCGTCCCCATAGCAAAATACCGTAAGACATTATACTATGAAAGTAACTAAAATAGACCAGTCTAGCGGTATCTACATCAGTGAATTGACGGATTTTTCTAATGGCATATGCTGCTGAACTTAAGCGCCCCGCAAGCGATGTTAAATGAGAACCCCATTGTAGCCTTGAATCAAGCGTAAGCCCCAGGAAAACCGTTTTATCTACGAATTCAAGTTTCTCATTATTCAATAATATATCACAATCACTACCCTTAACATTCGGTAAAGCAAATCTTATGCATTTGGTTTTTTTTTCATTTAATACCAAATTGTTTGCTGTGAACCAATTTTGGACCTGAAGTAGGGCATTATTCACGTCATCTAAATTTTGTGCCCGTCTGTTTATCTTAAAAATTAAGGAAGTGTCATCAGCAAACAACACCATATTTTGAGGTTGGTTTTTCAATAAATAGGGTAGATCATTTATATATACTAGAAAGAGGAAAGGTCCCAATATTGAGCCTTGTGGAACCCCCATTTTTATTTTTAAACCCTGTGAATTAACACCATTTATCTGAACATGTTGTTGTCTATCATTCAAATATGATCTTACCAAACTAAGTGCAAGTTTACCCAGTCCGTAATGCTCAAGTTTCAAAAGTAATGTGTCGTGATTTACGCAATCAAACGCTTTGGAGAGATCACAAAAAATTCCTATGGCATCTTGGGACTCTTCCCACGCAGTAAATATGTGCTTTAATAAGGTTACACCGGCGTCAGTTGTACAACGTCCCTTGGTGAAACCATACTGTTGATCATGTAAGATTCTGTTGGTGTTAAAATGATAGAGCATTTGATCAAGCATTACTTTTTCAAAAACCTTGCTAAAAACTGGCAACACGGATACAGGTCTATAATTGTTAGTATCTTTACTGTCCCCGGATTTGAAAAGAGGTATGACTTTACTGTATTTCATTAAATCAGGGAAAACTCCTTGGTCTACACATAGATTAAAAATTAAAGCTAAGTATGGGGCTATTGTCTCAAGTATGGATGTACAAACTTTGATAGACATTCCCCATAGATCTTCGGTCAGTTTGATTTTTATTTGCCGGAAAGCTTTAATAACTACCATAGGGTTAATGTGTTTAAATTTAAATTCAGCCAGGCAGCCAGACACATTCGCCTTTAATAAACCCATTGAGACTTCAGGAGAGGAATTTAGAGCCTCCGTAGTTTTTAATGGTATTTCTGTAAAGAAATTTACAAATTCTTGAGCTACTTCCTGATTAGAGCTTTTAGGACCACTTGCTGTATCTAATGTGTAGCTAGTGTTACGTATTTTCTTCCTGTTAGTCTCGTTATTTATGACTTTCCAAACTGTCTTTATTTTATTTTCTGCTGTTTTGATCTTGTTGCTAATGTGCAGGGCTTTAGCAACCTTGCATGTATTTCTAAAAATTTTTGAATACTTAGCAACATACTTGTTAAAAGTTTCAGTGTTAATAAAAGGCTTAAGGCCATAAAGCTCAAATAGTCTTTCCCTACTTTTTCTGATGCCTCTAGTTGCCCAATCGCTAAATATGAATTTAGGGCAAATACTTTTTGTCTTCTTTTCAAAAGTTTTGTTGAATTCCGTGTGAACTATTGAAAAGAAACGATTATAAAATTGATTTATATTAATATCGTCATGGCTCATAACACTTAACTTGTTCTGTAGGGAAATATTAAACCTATTTAATTTGCTAGAAGTTATAGGTCTAAATTTAATCTGTACTTTTTGCAATGGTGTATTACACCTATAAGTTACAGTTTGTCCGCTATGGTCAGACGGCAAACAATTTACTATGGCTTTATCTAAGTAATCACAATCGCAGAAAACGTTATCTATACAAGTAGCAGAAGATGTTGTGATTCTAGTAGGTTCAACAAAAACGTTAGTCAGGTCAAATGACTTAAAAAGATTTAATAACCGACCACTATTTGAATGTTCTTCTAAAATATTGATATTGAAATCACCACAAATTATTGTAGATTTATTACTGGCTGCAAGTTTTGCCAGGACATCTTCCATTATTGATTCAAATATGGAAAAGTTTTGATAGTTTGGGGGTCTGTACACACACACAATTACATGCTTATCTAGCTCAACACAGGACAGTTCGACGCAATGTTCAACCGAGAGACCTACTATGTCATTACGTTGCTTATATTTAAAACTATTTTTAATTAATATTAGGGAACCTCCACGAAGCATAGTTTTACGATTAAAGCAGCTACCCACCATATAGTTCTCATAATTAATAAGCATTTGGTAATCCTTTAGCCAATGTTCAGTAAAACAAATAATGTCAAACTTACTACTTTCTAAAAACAATTCAATTTCTAATAATTTTGAAGAAATGCCTTGGATATTTTGGTGGAATAATTTTAAGGTGTTCTGCTGAGGCCCTTTTTTACTAACTAATTGAGTGCAAGAAGATACCTTGCTGTTGGTAGGATTAACAAAAATATTGTTAATGGTACCTTCTGTTGTCTCACTTTCTAGTTTAAATTTTTATTTGAAGTGAGGCCGGAGACTCCTGTGCCATCCTCAGACGATATGACCCTATCACTAGTAAACCCTAATTGAGAATTTTCCACGGTGACAGATGGATCCTCCTCAGTACAATGTTTGTAAATATTTATAGCACTAGTGCTATATTCATTTGTGCCTGTCACCTGTACATTAGTAGAATTACTAATCGTCGCAGTGTTAATAATATAACTAAACTTAGACATACTATTTATGTCTGTGTGAATACTATAAGCTAATAGCCGAGCTATTTTGTGTCTACATACAATAGGTAGATACACCTTACCCCGTGTCGACTTAAGATTACCAACTATAGTGTTGATATCCAGATACATAAGCCTGTCACTATAGTGACCTACTAAAAAATGTACATGTTTATTCAACATATGTATATAATCGTTTTTCCTACTACTTAAATTTTCAAAATATGGAAAAGCACACAATATGATTTTATTACATCTTAACTTTAGCAACTCAGAAACACAGTCGGTGATATCTTCCTTTTTTACATTAGAACTATTACCAACACATAGAGTAATGGTAGTGTTAAGATAACAATCATTTTTTATTACTGATGCCATTACTTGTTTGTAGCTTGACCCTGGCATGCAATAATTTTGGGTATAGTAACTCAGGTTATTACTGATCAATTTACCTAGCCCTCTACCCATACTATCAGAAAACATAACTGAATGATGACAATCATTACAATCAGGTGAAACAAAATGACTAATCTCAGGCTGTACTACTTGTGAATCATGGTTTTGATGAATGATGAAGTTCTGAGCACTCACAGCTTGGGACGGGTCCTCCGTTGCCTCAGGCTGGAGGGCATCAAGACTGGGTTCATTCCGACAAGTACAATGAGTGTTGCTGAGAGTCAGCAAGTCCACTTTGTCAACCAACTCATTTGTGACAAGAATATGCTCCTTAATTTGTTTTTTAGAGCTTTCATATTTATTATACAAAGATTTTAGTGACTCATTCAGTGCCTCAATTTCTGATTGTAAGCGCTGAGTGTCTATTTCATAAATACTTGTACTGTCTTCTAACTTAATTTGATAATTATTTAATCTATTAACAAGAGAAACACGTTCTTTCCTTAATTGAATATTTTTGGAATAGTGCTTTTGTTGTTTCTTGTGTTTATGACATTTTTTAATTATTTTATTCAATCTTGCATATTTCTTAATTTTATTTTTACTTACTTTATGGTATGAATTATGTTTCAGTAAGGAGTCCTCTGTAAGGTCTATTGTTATGAGGGAATGAGGGTTACAATTTGTATTTACTAGTTCGTTGTACAAATGATCAGTTTCCATAACCTGAGTACGATCCTGTTCCTTTTTTAAATTTAAAAGTTTAACATTAGCATGGACTAATTCCTCCTCTAGGTCCCTAATTTTACACAAAGCCTCCTCATATAAGTTGCTGCAGCTGTGGAACCCATCCGTGACCACCCTTAGTTGATCCCGCTCATTGACAACATTCAAGTAATCCTGATGAAGGTCTACTAGCTCCCTTTTTAAGCTGGAGTTTTTGCTGTTAATATTAATGACCTCCTCCTCACTGTCTTCTCTCTCCTGCAATAGCTGTTGGCATTGGAGTTTTGAGTCCTTTAGTTCTTGGAGGGCCGTTCTCAATTTAAGCTCCATATCCTGAGCAGTAGCCTTACGGGTCATCACAGGCATGGTTTCCGGATTGGTTTCTGAAAATTGGAAATAAGGAAACGGTGAGAACTAATAGGATAGACCAATTAAGAAAATTTAGAGATGAAAGGGGGAAAAACAGGAAAATAAAAAATAAAAAAAGTTTGCTTTGCTAAAAGAAATGAGGTAGGCTGCTGTATTAGATTAACAAGATTGATATTAGCCGACTGAATTAACAATTTAATTGCATTAATAAGAAGTTTAATATCTTATGATTTTACTTTTTCCTAACGTGGGTAGATAGATTAGAATAAAATCTTATGATTTTCTAAATATTATTAAATGTAGTTAAGTAATAATTTAATTGTAACGAACACAAGGACTTAATAAGGACATATTATGTGTGAAGTAGGGTTTGAAGTGAATGTTCTTGTCTGGGCAAGTGTTTTCGTCCTCGATTTTGCTTCCACAATTGTCAAGCAAAATGAGACATAAACGTAGCCGGTGTGTGTACGGGAAGTTGCTCAGAGCTCTGAGCAGTGTTTAAGTGATGTTTAGTATGTAAATAATACACCAATAATAGGTAAATTAAAACGGAATACTCCCCCGGTTCGAAGAATTCAAATTCACAGTCCAATAGTTGACAGCCGGTACTTGATTTATCGAATTATCGATTGTGGCGAGATAACACAATATAAACACGTCACGAACACTACGTGTGTCACTTTATACATTGATTCTACTATAAAGAATAGATTTAAAACAAACTAAACACAATAAATCAATTATTTTAAAATAAATTAACTACGAGGCCGTTTTTTCACGACCTGTCGCCA